>CM053026.1:748195478-748931141 GCA_028564925.1 Lithobates sylvaticus | reverse complement strand
TTTACAACCACTTTAACTGCACAAGCAGAAGTTAGAAGCTGATTGGCTCCCATACACAGCTGCACCTGATTCTGTGTGCACCAGTTTTAGTAAATCTCCCCCAGTGTGTCATTCACTGTATATTGGATGTGTTCTGGCAGGAAGCCGGCCTCTGGGGGAATATATAAACAGGGGATGGGCAATATAGAGAGCTGGCGTTTGGTCTAGCAGAGTGTTAAAACATGGGCCGATGTTATAGTGATGAATTTCATACAGGTATACGTTCACATTTTGGTGTCTATTATTATTTTTAAATCATATTGTCCTCATCCCCTGTAATATGTCCCCTTTATAGATGAGAACATGGCAGCTTAGTATGTTTTTCAATGCTTGTATCTATACTTTTTTTTTATATGATGCACATCTGTGATCATCAAGGGGAAACTTGTTAAGAACATGATTTTATCTATTGTTACTTATAAATAAGAGTTGATGATGGGTAGGGGAAGGGGGTAAAAGTGAGTGCTATACCAAAAAATAAAATAGAATATGTGTACAGCTGCTAGTAAAAACTGGGTAAACATAAAACTGACATATGGGTGATCCATAATAAGTCCCCCGCCAGCAGACCCCCACAACCTACGGCCAGGGTTGTGGGTATGAGGCCCTTGTCTCCATCAACATGGGGACATGGTGCTTTGAGGGGTCACAGACCCCCAAAGCATCCTCCCAATGTTGAGGGCATGTGGCCTGGTACGGTTCAGGAGGGGGGGGGGCGCTCTCTCGTCCCCCTCTTTTCCTGTGGCCTGCCAGGTTGCGTGCTTGGATAAAGGATCTGGTATAGATTTTTGGGGGGAACTCTACGCCATTTTTTTTTACTTTGGCGTGGAGTTCCCCTTAAAATCCATACCAGACCTGAAGGGTCTGGTATGGATATTTGGGGGGAACCCCACGTCATTTTTTTCTTATTTGACCCGGGGTTCCCCTTAATATCCATACCAGACCTGAAGGGCCTGGTAATTGAATTTGGGGGGAACCCCACACATTTTATTTTATTTTTTATCAATGGCTTTCAATGACTGTATTACAGGGAGCCGACAATTCATTATAGCCGCGAGTGCTTTTAAATGATTTTTTTCCTGCAGAAATTACACATTTTTTGCAGGGACAGTTCTAAGCACGGGAAACATGCGCCCCTTTACAGGCATACTTTACTCCCTCCCCAGGTATGAAATTTAAAGGAATATTACACTTTTATTGTTTCACTTTAAGCATTATTAAAATCACTGCTCCTTAAAAAACGGCCGTTTTTAAAAGGTTTTTTTTGCATTGATACATGTCCCCTGGGGCAGGACCCGGGTCCACAAACACTTTTTAGGACAATAACTTGCATATCAGCCTTTAAAATTAGCACTTTTGATTTTGAACGTTCGAGTCCCATAGACTTTAATAGGGTTCTAAAGTTCACACAAAGTTTAGGTCTGTTAGCAAGTTCTGGTGCGAACCGAACCAGGGGGTGTTCGGCTCTTCCCTACTTAAAAGTAGTGCAGGTAATAATGTTGATGAAATTAAGTCAGAGGCTTATAAGTATAAGAGAAATTGACCTCTTTGACTAATCACATACCATATTTGTCAGCGTATAAGGCAACTGGGTGTATAAGACGACCCATAATTTTCCAATTAAAACAAAGGTTTTGGGCTATACTCACCGTATAAGACTACCCCACTAATCTGTCAGACCACTGCGCAAATACAGTGTGACATAAAATATTGCAACAACCACCATTTTATTCTCTAGGTTCTCTGCTAAAAAATATATATAATGTTTGTGGGTTTTGAGTCAATTTCTAGCAATAAATATTAGACATGTGCACACTGAAATATTTTGTTTCAGAATTTCATTTTCGTCCAAAAAATTAATTTTTTTAGTTACTCCAGAAATTCGTTTTTATTTATTTAGTTTTGTTAAATGCATTTGTCCGAAAATCAAAAATAATTAAGGTTGAATCTGTCATTGAAGGCTTATGGTGTCTGTTGAATGTTCTAAGAAGATTCGACGGAGCAGCTAAACTGTATGATGCCGCAGGCTGAGGGGTATACTGAATATAGTCCTCTGTGGCATAATGATACCTACACAGAGCTAGCCAAACTGCAGGATGGGGCCAGGTGGAGAGTACACGTTAAACAGGTTTTTAAAAATGGTATTTTAAGGACATTTGAGGACTTGCAGGCGGAGTTTATCCTGCCCTCCTCAATGGGCTTCCAATATCTTCAACTGCAACACACAGTTCGGGTGCAGAGCAGGTCAAATGAGTGGCGTTTGTCACCTACTCCGGTGTTTGACATCATCAGGGATGCTGAAACCTCGAAAGGATTTATCTCGCAAAGCTACAATGCACTTTTACAATACTTCTTGGGGCAACACCCCCTGAGAGTGAGAGAAAGATGGGAGAGGGATGTGGGTCAAATGGACGGGGAGGAATGGGAGGAGATATTTCAGGTGGTGAGTGTATGTTCTCTAAATGTGGCCCAAAGGCTTACTCAACTATACATTATTTTGAGGGTGTACTATACACCGCATAGACTACGGTTAATGGGGTTACAATCCGAGGATAGGTGTACCAGATGTCGTAGAGACCATGGGGATCTTATTTACCTTCTGTGGTGCTGCCCCAAATTACATTTATACTGGAATGAAGTGGCGAACTTGGTTAATTCTGTATTTGTGCTGTCATTACCGGTTGATCCAAAAGTATGCCTCTTGGGGGTGGTGGAGGAATTTGTGTTGGCAGTTCACACCAGGGAGGCGGTAAATAGGCTACTGTTCCAAGCCAGAAGGTTGATTATGCTTTATTGGAAATCTAAGACACCCCCGACCTCGAGGGAATGGATAGGTAAAATAGGGGAAATGCTGCGCATGGAGAAACTAATATACCAGCACAGGGGGAGCACAAGGAAATATGAAAGTCTCTGGGCCCCGTGGCTGGACACACCAGGGCTTGCCCTGGTGGATCTAGTCATTGATAGGCTGCTTGGATAATGGTGAGATAAAGTAAATGACTATAATGGCTATTCTGTAAGAATGAAAACAATGAGATGACGTGCCTTTTATCATATGCTATATTGTGTGATTACACTACAGGAAGTGTTACCTGTTGATTCGATGTTGTTGGATGTATACCACCTTTTTGTACAATAAAAACCTTTTTGTTGGTAAAAAAAAAAAGAATTCTTCTATAGCCTATGGGCGGAGCATTTGACCATAAATGTCCACTCGCGGCGACTGTTTTGTCGAATCTTCATGTTGAATCTATTCTCTCTATGTCGAATGATCTTGGACTAATAGTTGGGTTAGACACATTCAACCTTTTTTTCTATTGTCTCTATAATGTCAAATCTTTTCTCTCAATGTCAAATCTTTTCTCTCTATGTAGAATAATCTTGGACTAATAGAGCTAAGGTTAGGCACATTCGACCACAGGTTCGATGGACACAGATCACTATTGTCAGCGTCATGTTGAATCTCCTATCTATATCGAACTGTTGTTATAACAAAAATTAAAATAAAGATTTGTTTATGTCGGATCTTTCGGTTTTCGGATTCTGCACGTTCGTTATCGTTTGTTAAAATGATAACGAAAATGCATTTGGACGAAAACGAATGCACATATCTAATAAATATTGATTTTAACTTCTAAGCAGCAAGTGTCAGAAAAAGGTTTAGGCTTTAAGTGGTTAAACTTCCCTCATCTACAGACAAAGTTTATTCCTTTGATCTAAGAAGCAAATTATTGTGTTGTTTATAGTTATCTGTGACAGGCTGCCTGGATTTTTTATTTTATTTTTGTCAGCTGTCAGAACTCTCTGCACTTGTGGGGAAATTATGTTTTAAGATCTGGAAGGGACATCCAGCAGGCTGACAGATTAGGGACGTTCATTTTGGGCCAACTTGGTCCAAACGAACTAAAGGTGCACATTTATACCCTGCATATAAGACAACCCCCCCCCCCCCCCCCCCCGATTTTTGGGGGATGTTTTTAAGTATAAAAAGTAATCCTATACACTGGAAAATACAGTAAGTTGCGTTAAACCCATTAACATGTGACTATTGTTGGAGACTGCAAGAGATCTAAAGCAATGTTGATTCATCATGTGATACATATAACATTAGCATAACATGAATATGAACAATATGCAAGACTATAATGTGTGCAAAGGTCAAGGGGGGGGGGGTTGAAAATTACGAGGAGGAAGAGAGGAAAAGCAAGGGAGGTTTTTATGAATCTATGAATATAAGGATTCTAGCTTTCTGGTTGAAGGCCTTAGATCCAATAACAATGCCCACCCATCGTTTTATGTGTGAAAGAAATCTGGGGCCTGGATGTTTCCTGCTGTAGGGCAATATTCATTTTTAGGTATTTTAGGTGTCTAAGAATTTTCATTTTCTTCATGGGAGAGAGTAAATCTTTTATCTAGTGAATGCAGGAATAAGTGCAAGGTGGTGATAGGCTTGCAGACTTCGCAGTGTGCAACCTAAGGCACTTACAGGAGCATGTGGTAAAACCATGTGGTAAAACAAGGGAGAAGTGATGAGAAGAATAGAGTAAAACCAGGGAGAATACTAGAGTAAAATCAAAAAGAAGCATAAGATAGCATCATCAATAACAAAAATGAACTGTGACATCCATGACTTCACTTTTTTGGCAGGGAATCTCAATGCAGGTGCAATGCCCATGAGCTTAGGCAGGTAGGCTGTACATGGAAGCCTCACTACGTTTACCAAACCAACCAGAAGTCTAAGGAAAGCATTTTTGTTGGTCCACGGATCAGATACGACATGTGGTTTGAAAATCTGTTGGTGGGGCCATAGAAAATTGCCTGGAAAGCATGCAAGAATTTCCTTGGCAACTACAGAGCAACAAATTGCATTCACCTGGTTGACAAACTTCTTACAGCATACAAAACTATGAATGCAACATGTCAGTGAAGATTCATTTTCTGCCTTCACACTGGGACTTCTTTCCAGAAAATACAGGTGCAGCCAGCGGCAAACATGGTGAGAGGATTCACCAGGACATTACTACAATGGAAAAATGGTATCAGAGAAATCCATTAATGTGTGACTATTGTTGGAGACTGCAGCAAGATGCAGTAGACACTGAATACAAATCAACATAAAAACACTTTTATCCTTTTTTTGTACTCATGTGGTATGTCGGAAACATGCAAGCACGTACGTGATTAAATACATTATATTCATTACAGGTTAATTCTATATTTGTCAGGATTCATACGTGATACAGTCATTCTGCAGTTGCATGTGAATTTGGTTTTGGAGGGGTCTATAATCAGCAAAAGTTGTTTCAGGAAGCAAGAGTTTTGAGAAAAAAAATTGTAGTCCAGTAACAACATTCCATCAGACTGTCCATTATATATTTCTAGCATCATCTAGTTAGAGTTTCAGCAGTGAATTCAGATCATATATCAAATATATTAGACATGTGCAATTCGTTTCATTCAAAATTAGTTTTTCAACAAAATTAGACAAATTTGGTAATTCAGAAATATTTGAATTAATGAAAACCTGTTAAAAAAATTTTTTCCAAAAATTAGAAAATTCTAAAATCCGAAAATTCGAAAAACAAAACTTGGAAATTCGGAAATTCTAAAATCGGAAATTAGAAAATTAGAAAATCTAAAAATCCGAAAATTGAGAATTCTGAAATTTAAAGATTCAGAAACTTCAAAAATTTGGAAGTGCGTAAATTCAAAAATAAGAACGAAAATTCAAAAATTCTAAAGAATGAATATCTGCAAAATAGAAACCCCCGAAAATGAGAAAATCTGATATAATAACTAACTAACTAATAATAACTATTACTAACTATTACATTATAGGTATTGGAATTTCCTTTCAAATTTAGAAATAACGAATGCCACATCTAAACTAATGAAACGTAACAAATTAATAATAATAAATAATAATAATAAATAATAAAAACAATAAACCTTTTTATTATTACTTACTATTATTAATTTGTTACGTTTTATTTGTTTAGATGTGACATTCGTTATATTGGATAATTCGTAACTTTGGATGAATTCGTATTCGTACCGTTCACTAACAGAAAAATTTGAAAGAAAATTCCAATACTAGAGTTGAGCGGACACCTGGATGTTCGGGTTCGACGGGTTCGGCCGAACTTCGCAAAAAAGTTTGAGTTCGGGACTGAACTTGACCTGAACTTGACCCCGAACCCGAACCTCATTGAAGTCAATGGGGACCTGAACTTTTGAGGACTAAAATGGCTCTAAAAAAGTAATGGAAAGGGCTAGAAGGCTGCAAATGGCAGAAAAATGTTGTTAAGAGCATGGCAAGTGCTTTGCAAACAAATGTGGATAGTGAAATAACTTAAAATAACATAAAATACATAAAAATAAAAAAAAATAATATGCTGGAGGCCCCTCTCAGGAGAAGAGGTACAGGAAGTCATTAAGAACCTCAAATCAGGTTCTGCTCCAGGCCCCGATGGTCTCCCTAACCCCTATTACAAGACATTTACCACCACCCTGACTCCACAAAAAATTTTAACGCAAAGACACAGGGAACCCCACTTGATCCTCACCTAAACACAGCCTACATTGCAGTGATACCGAAACTGGATAAAAAGGAAGAAGTCAGTGATTATAGACCCATCTCCCTCATCAATAGCGACTTAAAAATCCTTACCAAACTCCTTGCAAATCGTCTAGCTTCCTTCATTAACTAATATGTTCATAAGGATCAAGTGGGGTTCATCCCAGGCAGACAGGGCCCTGATCAGATCAGAAGAGTCATAGACATAGTCTCCATCCTCCAGACAAACTGGCCATGAGGTCCAAAACAAACAGGCATGCTTTTATCACTGGACCTTCGATTCGGTCTCCTGGTCATACATCTTTACAATCCTTGAATGTTGGGGCTCTGGCGACAAGTTTATGGGCCTGATCCAAGCTCTTTATTCATATCCTAAAGCCTATATTAGGCTTCAAGGCCACTACTCCAAACCAATACATATAGCCAAAGGCACCAGACAAGGCTGCACTTTATCTCCGCTAATCTTTGCAATAGCAATTGAGACACTCGCCATTTCCATTCGCCGGGACCCCAACATACAAGGAGTTCAAAGTGGCTCTCAGGTTCACAAATGTGGCCTGTTTGCAGACGACATCATTCTATTCCTTACGTCCCCTAGTACCTCTCTCCCCAATCTTTGCCACTGCTTAGATGAATTTTCCAAGATCTCAGGCCTACGAGTAAATTATTTAAAGTCACAAGCCCTCAAAATTTCACCTTCCACCAGACACTGTAAACCTCTTACAAAAGAACTTTAATTTCCAATGGATTACCTCTTCCATTAAATACCTGGGAATCAACCTCACAGCAAAAACAGAAGAAAAATTTATTATTCTTGTGATTGGGGTTGAGTGAACCCGAACTGTAAATTGCGGGTCCGTACCGGACTTTTGGGTTTTTGGGTCCCGGACCCGAACAATTGACTGTATGTTTGGGTCCGGTGTTCGGCGATGTAATGGCGCATTTTTAAAAGCTGCAGGGCAGCCAATCAACATTTGTTTAACTGGTGTGCCCTTAGAAGCCATCACAGTCATGCCTACTAATGGCATGGCTGTGATTGGCCAGTGCAGCATGTGACCCAGCCTCTATATAAGCTAGAGGTACACAGCACAGCACGTCACTCTGCTTTAGACAGTGTAGGGAAAGGTACCTGGCTGCTGTGAGGGAGAGAATTACATGATAGGAGTCAGTCCATATTCATGAAATCTATTTTAATTAGTCAGCAATCTTCATAGATTTACTTGTGTGGGTGCAGTGCACAAGATTTTTACACTGCACTCAGAGAAAATATAGAGAGTGTAGTTCCTGTGGCTGCTTTGAGGGAGAGATAATTATCTAGGAGTCCAGATTCAGAAGTCTATTCTAATAAGTCAGCGATCTTCATAGATTTACCTGGTTGGGTTGCAGTGCACAGTCTTTTTGCACTGCCATGAGCCCAGTGCCAGAGAAAATATAACTTTTATCTGCACGCTTAGTGCACCAGCACTGCATATGTTACTGAGATACATACTGTGGGTGTATTCTGCTCTTCCAAAAACACCCATTTAGGGCAAAAAAAATATTTAGCAGTGTTTTCTGCACATCTGCAGGTGTGACATATTCAATTTATATATTTTTATTTTATTGTGCTATTCAAATAAAAAATTTTTAGGGCAAAAACATTTTTTTTTAATAGCATTTTCTGCATATTTGCAGGTTTGCATACTCTGGGTATATTCTGCTATTGCAAAAACACACATTTAGTGCAAAAAAAATACAATTTTTGCAGTGTTTTCTGCATATTTGCAGGTGTGACATACCCAATTTATATATTTTTCTTCTATTCTGCTATTCAAATAAAAATTTTTTAGGGCAAAAATATTTTTTTTGAATAGCATTTTCTGCATTTTTGCAGGTTTTGAGATACACCGTTTACATACTCTTGGTGTATTCTGCTATTGCAAAAACATACATTTAGTGCAACAAAAATAAAATTTTGCAGTGTTTTCTGCATATCTGCAGGTGTGACATACCCAATTTATATATTTTTCTTCTATTGTGCTATTCAAATGAAAATTCTTTATGGCAAAAACCTTTTATTTGAATAGCATTTTCTGCATTTCTGTAGGTGTGAGATACACCGTTTACATACTCTGGGTGAATTCTGCTATTGCAAAAACACCCATTTAGGGCAAGATCCTAAATTTGGAAAATATGAGGAGAACGTCAAAAAGGGACGTGGCCCCGGTCGTGGTGCTGCTGGTGGAGCTCCTGTTGCAGGGAGAGGATGTGGTCGATCTGTGCCAGCTACACGCACAAGTGAAACACCTTCCTCAGGTGTGAGTAGGCGACAGAGTATGCAGGGGTATTTGGGCGCGCCTAATGAGGCTGTACGAATGTTGAGGCCAGGACAAGTACAGGCGATAGTAGATTGGGTTGCTGACAGTGCCTCCGGTTCCTTCACATTGTCTCCCACCCAGTCTCATGATGAAAGTTCAGAGTTGGCACCTGCAGCCGATGTCCATCAGTCTTTCACCTCACCCCCTTGCAAATCAGCCAAGCAGTCTGAGCCCCAAATCATGCAGCAGTCTCTTCTGCTTTTTGAGGACTCTGTTAGAAGGGTTTCCCAGGGCCATCCACCTAGCCCTGCCCCAGAAGTGGAAGAGATTGTGTGCACCGTAGCCCAACCACTTATGTTTCATGATGAGTACATGGGAGGACCATCGCAGCACATCTCGGATAATGAAGAAACACAGGTGCCAACTGCTGCTGCTTTCGCAATTGTGCAGACCGACAAGGAGGGCAGGGGTGAAGACTGGGTGGAAGATGATGTGGAGGACGATGAGGTCCTCAACCCCACATGGAATCAACATCATGCAGGTGACCAGTGTAGTTCGGAGGAAGAGGCGGATTTGCCAGCAACACTACCACCTGGGTTACCAACCATCTCCACAATGTCCCATGGAAGCGTTCAGCTCTCTATCTCCCAAACACTGGAGCGGAAGAGGAAGTACCCCCCTAGCCACCCGCAATCCCTGGCCCTAAATTCAAGCATTTCAAAATTCCTCGCCTTTGAAATGCTGTCATTCCGTCTGGTGGAGATGCAGAGTTTTAAAAGCCTGATGGCATTGGCTATCCCACAGTACATCGTGCCCAGCCACTACTTTTCCAGGCGAGCCATCCCTTCCCTGCACAACCAAGTGGGGGACAAAATCAGGTGTTCACTGCGCAACGCCATCTGTGGCAAGGTCCACCTAACTACAGATGCGTGGACCAGTAAGCACGGTCAGGGACGTTATATCTCCCTAACAGCACACTGGGTAAATGTAGTGGCGGCTGGGCCTGAGGCGGATAGCAGCTTGGCGCATGTCCTTCCACCTCGAGGATTGCAGGGCACTTCAGTTTGCCTCCTGTTGCTAACTCCTTCTACTCCGCTTCCTCATCCTCTACTGCCTCCTCATCTGGTCAGCGTAACACCTTCACCACCAACTTCAGCACAGCCAGGGCTAAACGACAGCAGGCAGTTTAAAACTTTTCTGTTTGGGGGGAAAAAACCCACACAGCGCAGGAGTTGTGGAGGGACATGGAACAACAGACCGATGAGTGGTTGGTGGCAATGAGCCTCAAGCCCGGCCTGGTGGTGTGCGATAATGGGCGAAATCGAAATCTCGTAGCAGCTCTGGGCCTTGACGCACATGTGCTGAACTTTGGTGGTCCAGAGGTTCCTTAAAAATTACCCCAATATGCCAGAGCTGCTGCAGAAAGTGCAGGCCGCCTGTGCGCACTTCCGGCGTTCTCACCCTGCTGCTGCTCGCCTGTCAGTGCTGCAGCGTAACTTCGGCCTTCCTGCTCACCGCCTCATATGTGACGTGCCCACAAGGTGGAACTCCACCTTGCACATGCTGGCCAGACTGTGCGAGCAGCAGCAGGCGATAGTGGAGTTTCAGCTGCAGCACGCACGTGTGAGTCGCTCTGCGGAACAGCACCACTTCACCACCAATAACTGGGCCTCCATGCGAGACCTGTGTGCCTTGTTGCGCTGTTTCGAGTACTCCACCAACATGGCCAGTGCTGATGACGCCGTTCTCAGCGTTACTATCCCAGTTCTATGCCTCCTTGAAAAAATGCTTCGGGCGATGATGGAAGAGGATGTGGCACAGGAGGAGGAGGAGGATCATTTCCAAGGTTTTCAGGGCAGTCATTCACAAGTGGCTACGAGGGTGGGTTCCTGCACCAACAAACAGCAGGTACACAATTGTCGGGCAGCAAGGGCACAGTTCTGGAGGATGACGAGGTGGAGGATGGCGGAGGAGGAACCATGTTCACAGCAGGGTGGCACCCAGACCAGCTCATGGCCATCACTGGTGCGTGGCTGGGGGGATACAGAGGACACAGATGATACACCTCCCACAGAGGATTGCCTCTGGGCAGCCTGGCACACATGAGTGATTACATGCTGCAGTGTCTCCGCAACGACCACAGAGTTGCCCACATTTTAACTGGGGCTGATTACTGGGTGGCCACCCTGCTGGATCCCCATTACAAGGACAACGTACCTTCCTTAATTACCTCACTGGAGCGTGATCGTAAGATGCGCGAGTACAAGCGCATGCTGGTAGACGCGCTTCTGGTTGCATTCCCACCTGACAGCAGGGGTACGGTGGAAGCACAAGGCAAAGACAGAGGAGGAGGAAGAGGTCGCCAACGCAGCCGGGGCACCGCCAGCACCTCAGAAGGCAGGGTTAGCATGGCCGAAATGTGGAAAAGCTTTGTCAGCACACCACAACAACCAGCACCACCAGCTGAGATGGAACGTCTTAGCAGGGGGCAGCATTTCACCAACATGGTGGAGCAGTATGTGTGCACACGCCTACACTTACTGAATGACGGGTCTGCCCCTTCAACTTCTGGGTCTCCAAATTGGGCACATGGCCTTAGCTTGCCCTTTACGCCTTGGAGGTGCTGGCCTGCCATGCAGCCAGTGTATTATCTGAACGTGTATTTAGCACAGCAGGGGGCGTTATCACAGACAAGCGCAGCCGCCTGTCCAGAGCCAATGTGGACAAGCTCACGTTCATTAAAATAAACCAGGCGTGGATCCCACAGGACTTGTCTGTACCTTGTGCAGAATAGACATGTATACCGGTGTTCTGACAAAAACTGTCCGGCCATCGGATAGTGTCCGCCCACTTAATGCGCAGGCGCAGCGCTTGTGCAGTACGGAGGACAAGGAGATTCACAGAATCTCCGAAAATGAACGGCGCCTGCGGCTTCAACCTCGGATGGTGTGGCTTGAACCTGGACTGACCGCGCATCGTCTTCGGAGAGTTTCAAAATCCCCTTGTCCTACGTACTGAGCAAGCGCAGTACAGGGTGGACACTATCCGACAGGGGACAGAATTTCGACACATCACGGCCTTACCCAGCCATTGTTGTATTTTTGAACCAGTGCTGGCTACCTCGTCCTCCTCCACCGCCGCTTCCACCTACACAGCCACATCCACCTCCACCTCAACCTCCTACTCCATATGGACCTCGTCCTCCTAGGTCAAGATTATAATTTTTTATTTTTTTTATTTCAAAGTATTTTATTTTCCCACTAGCTTATCCATTAAATTTGATATTTTTTTCCAGAAAGGGCGTATTCTGGGGCATTCCAACCATATGTCTGGCATCATGCCATTGAGTTTCTGAGGTTCTTAATGACTTCCTTTACCTCTTCTGCTGAGAAGGTGGTCTCCAGCATATTATTTTTATTTTTTTTTATGTTATTTTAAGTTATTTCCCTATCCACCTTTGTTTGCAGAGCACTTGCCATGCTCTTAACGACATTTTGTTGGCATTTTCAGCCCTCTAGCCCTTTCCATTACTTTTTTAGAGGCATTTTAGTCCTCAAAAGTTTGGGTCCCCATTGACTTCAATGGGGTTCGGGTTCGGGGTCAAGTTCAGGTCAAGTTCGGTCCTGAACTCAAACTTTTTTCCGAAGTTCGGTCGAACCCGTCGAACCCGAACATCCAGGTGTCCGCTCAACTCTACTTGTGATACAAAATAAAATACTTTGAAATAAAAAAAATAAAAAAAATAATCTTGACCTAGGAGAACGAGGTCCATATGGAGTAGGAGGTTGAGGTGGCGGTGGATGAGGCGGTGTAGGTGGAAGCGGCGGTGGAGGAGGACGAGGTAGCCAACACTGGTTTTTAATTTATTTTTTTTAAATTAGGGTACACCCCAAAAGAGTAAGAAAAATCAAAAATACAACAATGGCTGGCTAAGGCCGGTGATGTGTCGAATTCTGTCCCCCGTCGGATAGTGTCCGCTCTGTACTGCGCAGACGAACGGCGCCTGTGCCGTGAGTCCAGGTTCAAGCCCCACGATCCAAGTGGACATAGAGTTAGAATACAAAATAGCTGAGCTAAGCGAGGCCGTGCCGAAGCGTGGCGAGCAAAGCGAGGCCGTGCCCGAAGCGTGGCGAGCGAAGCGAGCCCTGTGAGGGGCCCTGTTACTATGTGCAACCAAATGTCCACTTGGATGGTGAGGCTTGAACCTGCACTCACAGCGCAGGCGCCGTTTCTCTTCAGAGATTTTCGGAATTTCCTTGTCCTCCGTACTGCACAAGCGCTGCGCCTGCGCAGTACGGGCGGACACTATCTGATGGGCGGACAGTTTTTGTCAGAACACCAGTATACATGTCTATTTTGCACAAGGTACGGACAAGTCCTGTGGGATCCATGCCTGGTTCATTTTAATGAACGTGAGCTTGTCCACATTGGCTCTGGACAGGCAGCTGCGCTTTTCTGTGATAATGCCCCCTGCCGTGCTAAATACACGTTCAGATAATACACTGGCTGCAGGGCAGGCCAGCACCTCCAAGGCGTAAAGGGCAAGCTCAGGCCATGTGTCCAATTTGGAGACCCAGAAGTTGAGGGGGCAGAAATTCAGTACGCGTGGGCGTGTGCACGCATACTGCTTCACCATGTTGGTGAAATGCTGCCTCCTGCTAAGATGTTCAATCTCAGCTCGTGGTGCTGGTTGTTGTGGCGTGCTGACAAAGCTTTTCCACATTTCGGCCATGCTAACCCTGCCTTTTTGAGGTGCTGGCGGTGCCCAGGCTGCAATGACGACCTCTTCCTCCTCCTCTGCCTTCGCCTTGTGCTTCCACCGTGCCCCCGCTGTCAGATGGGAATGCCACCAGCAGCGCGTCTACCAGCATGCGCTTGTACTCGTGCATCTTACGATCGCGCTCCAGTGAGGGAATTAAGGAAGGTACGTTATCCTTGTAACGGGGATCCAGCAGCGTGGCCACCCAGTAATCAGTACCAGTTAGAATGTGGGCAACTCGGAGGTCGTTGCAGAGACACTGCAGCGTGCAATCGCTCATGTGTGCCAGGCTGCCCAGAAGCAACAAAAAGCTGTCCTCTGTGGGAGGTGTATCGTCTGTGTCCTCTGTATCCCCCCAGCCACGCACCAGTGATGGCCATGAGCTGGTCTGGGTGGCACCCTGCTGTGAACATGGTTCCTCCTCTTCCATATCCTCCTCCTCATCCTCCACCTCGTCATCCTCCAGAACTGTGCCCTTGCTGGACAATTGTGTACCAGGCGTTTGTTGGTGCAGGAACTCACCCTCATAGCCTTGTGAATGACTGCCCTGAAAGCCTTGGAAATTATCCATCTTCCTCCTCCTCCTCCTTCTTCTGTGCCACATCCTCTTTCATCATCACCCAAAGAGTTTTTTCAAGGATGCATAGAACTGGGATAGTAACGCTGGGAACGACGTCATCGGCGGCATGTTGGTGGAGTACTTGAAACAGCGCAACAAGGCACACAGTTCTCGCATGGAGGCCCAGATATTGGTGGTGAAGTGGTGCTGTTCCGCAGAGCAACTCACTCATTCATGCTGCAGCTGAAACTCCACTATCGCCTGCTGCTGCTCGCACAGTCTGGCCAGCATGCGCAAGGTGGAGTTCCACCTTGTGGGCATATCACATATGAGGTCGGTGAGCGGGAAGGCCGAAGTTACACTGCAGTGCTGACAGGCGAGCAGCAGCAGGGTGAGAATGCCGAAAGTGCGCACAGATGGCCCGCACTTTCTGCAGCACCTCTGGCATATGGGTGTAATTTTTAAGGAACCTCTGGACCACCAAGTTCAGCACATGTGCCAGGCAAGGGATGTGTGTCAAACCGGCTAGGCCCAGAGCTGCTACGAGATTTCGCCCATTATAGCACACCACCAGGCCAGGCTTGAGGCTCACTGCCACCAACCACTCATCGGTCTGTTGTTCCATGTTCCTCCACAACTCCTGCGTGGTGTGGGTTTTTTCCCCCAAACAGGAAAGTTTTAAAACTGCCTGCTGTTGTTTACCCCTGGCTGTGCTGAAGTTGGTGGTGAAGGTGTTATGCTGACTGGATGAGGAGGCGGTAGAGGAAGCAGAGTAGGAGGAGTTAGCAACAGGAGGCAAACTGAAGCACCCTGCAATCCTCGGTGGTGGAAGGACATGCGCCAAACTGCTATCCGCCTCAGGCCCAGCGGCCACTGCATTTACCCAGTGTGCTGTTAGGGAGATATAACGTCCCTGACCGTGCTTACTGGTCCATGTATCCGCAGTTAGGTGGACCTTGCCACAGATGGCGTTGCGCAGTGCACACCTGATTTTTTTTCCCACTTGGTTGTGCAGGGAAGGGATGGCTCGCCTGGAAAAGTAATGGTGACTGGGCACGACGTACTATGGGACAGACAATGCCATCAGGCTTTTAAAACTGCGTTTTTACCAGACGGAATGACAGCATTTCAAAGGCCAGGAATTTTGAAATGCTTGCATTCAGGGCCATGGATCGCGGGTGGGTAGGGGGGTACTTCCTCTTCCGCTCCAGTGTTTGGGAGATAGAGAGATGAACACTTCCATGGGACATTGTGGAGGTGGTTGGTGACCCAGGTGGTAGTGTTGCTGGCAGATCCTCTGTTTGTGGGTTGGCAGGTGCCACTGTCACTACAGAGGTAAATGAAGAGGCCGAGACTGCAGCAGAAGAGCAAGCAGGAGCAGCCAGAGAGCTTTCTTGGTTTTTGAGGTGTCTACTCCACTGCAGCTCATGCTTTTCACTTAGATGCCTGGTCATGCCGGCTGTGCTCAGGTTGAGAACGTTTAAGCCTCGCTTCAGGCTCTGATTGCACAGCGTGAAAACCACTCGTGTCTTGTCATCAGCACATTGTCTGAAGAACTGCCATGCTAGGGAACTCCTTGGACCTGGCTTTGGTGTGCTTGGTCCCTTGCTGCGTTGGGCAGTAGCAGGTGTACTGTGTAGGGGACGGACGCTACTCTTTTGCACCCTGCTCCCTCTTCTGCTGTGCTGGTGGCTTTGTGCGACCACCGCCTCTTCCTCCGAACTACACAGGTCACCTGCATGACGTTGATTCCATGTGGGGTCGAGGACCTCATCGTCCTCCACATCATCTTCCACCCAGTCTTCACCCCTGCCCTCCTTGTCGGTCTGCACAATTGCGAAAGCAGCAGCAGTTGGCACCTGTGTTTCGTCATCATCCGAGACGTGCTGCGATGGTCCTCCCATATACTTATCTTGAAACATAAGTGGTTGGGCATCGGTGCACACGATCTCTTCCACTTCTGGGGCAGGGCTAGGTGAATGGCCCTGGGAAACCCTGCTAACAGAGTCATCAAAAAGCAGAAGAGACTGCTGCATGATTTGGGGCTCAGACTGCTTGGTTGATTTGCAAGGGGGTGAGGTGAAAGACTGATGGACATCGGCTGCAGGTGCCAACTCTGACCTTTAGGCAGGAGACTGGGTGGGAGACAATGTGAAGGAACTGGAGGCACTGTCAGCAACCCAATCTACTATCGCTTGTACTTGTCCTGGCCTCAACATTCGTAGAGCCGCATTAGGCCCGACCAAATACAGATACAGGCTCTGTCGCCTACTCGCACCTGAGGAAGGTTTTTCACTTGTGTTTGTAGCTGGCACAGATCGACCACGTTCTCTCCCTGCAACAGGAGCTCCACCAGCAGCACCATGACCGGGGCCACATCCCTTCTTTGACGTTCTCCTCATTATTCTCAAATTTAGGATCTTGCCCTAAATGGGTGTTTTTTGAATAGCAGAATAGAACAAGAGTATCTAAAGGATGTATCTCACATGTACAGATATGCAGCAAACGCTGCAAAATAAAAAATTTTGCCCTAAATGGGCGTGTTTAGAATAGCAGAATAGAACAACAGTATCTAAAGTGTGTATCTCACACGTACAGATATGCAGGAAACACTGTAAATTATTTTTATCTGCCCTAAATGGGTGTTTTTAGAACAACAGAATAGAGCAACTGTATCTAAAGGGTGTAACTAATGCCGCGTACACACGAAGGGATTATCCCGCGGGATTGTCCGCTGGACCAAGTCCACCGGACAATCCCCTCGTGTGTGGGCCTCCGACTGACTTTTTTTCAAAAAATCCGGCGGACTAAAGTTTTAAGTTTTGTTTCAAAATTATCCGCTGGACTTGGCAGTCTGGCGGACAATACGGCCGTCTGTAGTATGGTCCGGCGGACCAAAAAGGACGCATGCTCAGTAGCAAGTATTTTCATAGTATTTTTCTTTTTCTGGTCCCGTCGTACGTGCTGTACGTCATTGCGTGAACCGCCGGACTTTTAGCGTGATCGTGTGTGGTCAAGTCCGTTCGCTTTTTAGTCCACCGAAGCCAGCTGGAAAGTCCGGCGGATTGTTCGCCGGGCTAGGTCCGGCGGGAAAAGTCCCTTCGTGTGTACGCGGCATCACACGTACAGATATGGAGAAAACGCACCAAGAATATTTTTTTTGCCCTAAACTTTTTTTTTTTCGAATAGTAGAATAGAAGAACAGTATCTCACATGTACAGATATGCAGGAAACACTGTAAAATATTTATTTTTGCCCTAAATGGGTGTTTTTAGAATAGCATAATAGAGCAACAGTATCTAAAGGGTGTATCTCACACGTACAGATATGCAGAAAATGCTCTTCAAAAAAAAATTTTTTTTGCCCTAAATTATTCTTTTTTGAATAGCAGAATAGAAGAACAGTATCTAAAGTGTGTATCTCACACGTACAGATATGCAGGAAACACTGCAAAATTTTTTTTTTGGCCCTAAATGGGTGTTTTTAGAATAGCAGAATAGAGCAACTGTATCTAAAGGGTGTATCTCACAAGTACAGATATGCAGAAAATGCACCAAAAAAAAGTTTTTTGCCCAAAATTTTTTTTTTTTTTTGAATAGCAGAATAGAAGAACAGTATCTTAAGTGTGTATCTCACACGTACAGATATGCAGGAAACACTGTAAAATATTTATTTTTGCCCTAAATGGGTGTTTTTAGCATAGCAGAATAGAGCAACAGTATCTAAAGGGTGTATCTCACACGTACAGATATGAAAAAAATGCTCTTCAAAAATGTTTTTTGCCCTAAATTCTTTTTTTTTGAATATCAGAATAAAAGAAGTGTGTATCTCACAGTAACATATGCAGTGCTAGTGCACTGAGCTTGCATAAAATGCCTGCCGACGCCAACCTAACTGACAGACAGATCAAAGTTATCTTTTCTCTGGCACTGGGCTCAGGGCAGTGTAAAAAGATTGTGCACTGCACCCACACAAGAAAATCAAGGTAGATCGCTGAGTAATACGATTTCTGAATCAGGACTCCTATCTAATTCTCTCCCTCAGAGCGGCAGCAGCAACCGTTCCCTACACTATCTATATTTTCTCTGGCACTGGGCTCAGGGCAGTGTAAAAAGATTTTTCACTGCACCCACACAAGAAAATCAAGGTAGATCGCTGAGCAACTCGATTTCTGAATCAGGACTCCTATCTAATTCTCTCCCTCAAAGCAGCAGCAGCAACCTTTCCCTACACTATCTAAAGCAGAGTGACGTGCTGTGCTATGTGCCTCTAGCTTATATAGAGGCTGGGTCACATGTTACACTGGCCAATCACAGCCATGCCATTAGTAGGCATGGCTGTGATGGCTTCTAAGGGCACACAAGTTAAACAAATGTTGATTGGCTGCCCTGCAGCTTTTTAAAAAGCGCCATTACATTGCCGAACACCGAAATCGAACCCGAACATACAGTAAATTGTTCGGGTTCGGGTCTGGGACCCAAAAACTCAAAAGTCTGATACGAACCCAAACTTTACAGTTCGGGTTTGCTCAACCCTATACAATACCTATAATTTAATAGTTATTAATAGCTAGTTAGTTAGTTAGTATTTCTGATTTTCACATTTTTGTATTTTCGTTCTTATTTGTGTATTTTCGTTCTTTCCAATTTTTCGATTTTCTTTCTTATTTTTGAATTTCCGAATTTCTACATTTCTGAGTTTCTGAATTTCTGAATTTGAATTTTCGGATTTTTAAATTTAAGAATTTAAGAATTTTCAAATTTAAGAATTTTCAAATTTAAGAATTTTCAAATTTAAGAATTTTCAAATTTTCAAATCTTTGGATTTAGAATTTCCGAATTTTCTAATCTCCAAATTTATTCAAAATAACGAATTTCGATCATAACGAAGGACCTGTAAAATAAAAAATAAAAAAGAATAAAACGAAAATGAACACATTTTTTGACAGTGCACATGTCTAAATTATATCACAGAAAATCTCCAAGATTGCTAGATAGTTACATTCATAGGCATCCTATTTATTTATCTGAAAGGTATTGAATGTTTGTGCTATTTTTCCTTTGATCTAATTTATTTCCCTAAATCTTACATTTTCACAGACCTTACTTTGTTTACTACAAATATATCCTTGTGTTTATACTTGCCATAGATGAGATAAACAAGAACCCCAATATTTTACCCAATGTGACTCTGGGATATCACATATATGATTCATGTAATGATGTGAACAAAGCCGTAGAGAGTGTCTTGAACATCCTGTCTGGATGGTTCACAATTCCAAACTACTCCTGTATACAGCAATATAACCTGGCTGGTGTTATTGGAGATTGGTCTTCAGAAATATCTATGAACATAGCACAAGTGCTAAATCTATATGGACTCTCACAGGTGGGATGAAGTTATTGCCTCATAATTAGTCCATATAATTTACATGGTTTGCAAATTAATTTACTGTATGTACTCAGGTTACATTAAAGCAAAAATAAATTCCCCTTTTTATTTATAAGGCCTCCCAGGTGGATTATCCCATAATGTACTAGTATACACAGCATATTAGTACATTATGGCAGACTTACCTGTCATATGGTGTCCTCCCAGTACAGCACTGGGACCGATGCGGTGGGTCCCCGGTGCTTCCATCTTCACCTGGTCTTCCTTCTGGATCCCGTGTCTTCAGCCACTTGATAGGCCAGGCCGCGATGATGGTGCAATGACGCCACTCCTCCGCATGCGCATGCACAGCTCAGTGAACATGACAGCTGACAGGCAGAAGGATGCATTTATGGCAGAAGGGACAGATAGGGACAGATTTAAATAGTAAGAGTTTACTTCCTCTTTAAAAGCATAACTAAAAGCATAACTTAAAAGGGTTAGCTCTCACCTTTCCTATGGTCCCTCACTTTTGCCAACATCTTCTCCTGTGTCCCTCACTCGAGTCAACATCTGTCTTCTGCCGTCTTCATTATCCAGTGCGGGATGACGTCACTCCTGCGCATGCACAGGAGGCCATCATTCCAGCACACAGAGGGTGGCACATTTGAAGCTCAGTTTACATCGCTGGAGAAGGTGGCAAGCAGACAGGTATGGGCATATTATTGCAAAAGAGACATTGCATGTAGACATGTGCAATTCGTTTTGTTCCAAATTAGTTTTTTAACAAATTTCGACAAATGCGTTAATTCAGAAATATTCGAATTGCACAAATTTTTTCGAATATTCGTAAATTATAAAATTCATAAAATTTGTGAATTAGAAAATCAGAAAATTCATAAATTGGAAAATCCAAAAATTTGAAATTCTGAAATAATAACTAACCAATAATAACTTAACTATTACTAACTATTAAATTATAGGTATTGTAATTTCCTTTCAAATTTGGCTGTTGGTGAAACGTAACGAATACAAATTTATACGAAGTTACAAATTATTCAAAATAACGAATGCTGTATCTAAATGAATGGAATGTAATGAATTAATAATAATAAACAATATCAATAAAATCTTTTTTAAAACAATGTGTATTCCCAGGCCCTTGTAGGGATTGGATAAGTGGTCCAGTAGTGCCTTAGTGACTATAATCCATAAATTATAAGTGAATAAAAATCCTATGTTAAATTAGTGGTCCAATGTTGATACCAACTAGGTGCTTAATATTTGGTGCACAATGATACCCTATATGTGGTCACCTCCATACACCATGTTGGAAGTGACCCAAATACCTCTAGTTATCAGTGTTATACAGAACTCACACAATCCTAAAAAAACCATAGAAATATTAAATTAAATAAAATGTCCGTGAGGAGCTAAATTTGCATAGATGTGAAACCAAAGTGCTCCAGTGAATTAGTTAATAATTAGTGTGATAGTCCAATGAAAAAAAAAAAAAAAAAATAAATAAAAATATTAATAAAATTAATTAGTGATAGTACTGGCAGTCCATTCCAAAATAAGTTCCTCAAAAAATCTTCATCGCAACAGTTTTCAAATGGTGATTCCTAGCGGTGGTTCAAAGGTGTGACTTTAGTGATGCAGAGAAATGACGGTGACTTTGTGCTGTCCCCCTTTGTTCCCTCACTCACCAAATGTAGGTACCCCTACAGGGGTAAACAGCTTCCAAAATTATCGATGCCAGGTGCTCCACAGGGTCCCCACTGGAACGTGTCCTCGCCGATCGCGTTTTTTCAGCCCGTCCACCCAGGTCTCCTAGGGTTAGGATATCCAGCAGCGATCCCCAGGGGGGAGTTATACCTCACAGGGAAGCAAGGAAAAACGGAGGTCCCATGTGCATTACCAGATTTTAAAAGTTTGATGTTTATTAAAAAGTTTAAAATTAAAAACAAAAGCAAAGTCAGAAAACAGGGTATTAAAAAATACACCTGTTTCCACCATCCAGGTTCAAAAACAACATCAATCTGGGTATAGGGCGGCTTGCACTCCAAAATGCGCTCCACGCCTCTATGTCCTACACCGGATGTGACGTCAGCACGCCTTACGCGTTTCGTCGTCAGACGTTATCAAAGGCTACGTGGTAGCCTTTGATAACGTCTGACGACGAAACGCGTAAGGCGTGCTGACGTCACATCCGGTGTAGGACATAGAGGCGTGGAGCGCATTTTGGAGTGCAAGCCGCCCTACACCCAGATTGATGTTGTTTTTGAACCTGGATGGTGGAAACAGGTGTATTTTTTAATACCCTGTTTTTTGACTTTGCTTTTGTTTTTAATTTTAAACTTTTTAATAAACATCAAACTTTTAAAATCTGGTAATGCACATGGGACCTCCGTTTTTCCTTGCTTCCCTGTGAGGTATAACTCCCCCCTGGGGATCGCTGCTGGATATCCTAACCCTAGGAGACCTGGGTGGACGGGCTGAAAAAACGCGATCGGCGAGGACACGTTCCAGTGGGGACCCTGTGGAGCACCTGGCATCGATAATTTTGGAAGCTGTTTACCCCTGTAGGGGTACCTACATTTGGTGAGTGAGGGAACAAAGGGGGACAGCACAAAGTCACCGTCATTTCTCTGCATCACTAAAGTCACACCTTTGAACCACCGCTAGGAATCACCATTTGAAAACTGTTGCGATGAAGATTTTTTGAGGAACTTATTTTGGAATGGACTGCCAGTACTATCACTAATTAATTTTATTAATATTTTTTTTTTTTTTATTTTTTTTTTTTTTCATTGGACTATCACACTAATTATTAACTAATTCACTGGAGCACTTTGGTTTCACATCTATGCAAATTTAGCTCCTCACGGACATTTTATTTAATTTAATATTTCTATGGTTTTTTTAGGATTGTGTGAGTTCTGTATAACACTGATAACTAGAGGTATTTGGGTCACTTCCAACATGGTGTATGGAGGTGACCACATATAGGGTATCATTGTGCACCAAATATTAAGCACCTAGTTGGTATCAACATTGGACCACTAATTTAACATAGGATTTTTATTCACTTATAATTTATGGATTATAGTCACTAAGGCACTACTGGACCACTTATCCAATCCATTATTTTGGGAGCATTTAGTAGCAAGTATATATTATTGTTTTGTCATCTATAATTAAGGTACCCACGAAATCTATTAAATAAAATCTTTTTATTATTATTATTATTATTATTAATTATTAATTTGTTCTGTTCCATTTGTTTAGATACGGCATTCGTTATTTCGGATAATTCATAACTTCGGATAAATTTGTTTTAGTTACGTTCACTAACAGCCAAATTTTAAAGGAAATTACAATACCTACAATTTAATAGTTAGTTATTATTAGTTAGTTAGTTATTCTTTAAAATTTTCTTTCTTATTTTCGGATTTTTGAATTTACAAATTTTTACGAATTTATGAATTGCGATCATAACGAATGATCTGAAAAACGAAAAAAAAAAAAAAAAAAGGAATGAAACGAAAACTAAAATTAACTCATTTTTCGGCAGTGCACATGTCTAATTGCATGTCTCTTCTGCAATCAAAGCCTGCCTGCTCACTGTCTGTTACAGCGGAACTTAAGTTCCGCTTTAACACTGAATTCAGAGCAAACGGAAAAATGCTCTTTTGAAATACATATATGGTCTTTGCCCGCAGAGGAGTTTGCAATCCTATTGAGCCAGTCACGTCATTCACATAGTTCTGCAACCCTGCTTGTCCAGGAAGTAGAATTGCCGACCGTCAGTAAATTTACGGACAGTTTGTGAAAATCTGTGATTTTCTACAACTGTCTGTAAATATCAAGGGCTGATAATTTGTCATGCTGTGTTGACTTTTTAAGGGTAAACCAGACAAATTACTTGTAAAATGATGGATTAGAGTGATCAAAGCACAGATATGTTACTTTGGCACTTTACTCTTTATAGAAAGAACAAAGATAAATAACTAATTGGCAGTGTGGGACTTTGTGAGTGCTTGGTATAATAAAACTAATATGTGACAACAAAGTATGAAAAAAATTATTATTTTATTACAACAACATGAAAAAAAAGGGGACAAAGACAACAGTCACATAGAAAGGGACAGACATTACTTATTCTATGTAGTGTATCCACGTGTCTGTTCAGTTTTCCACACATGAATTCAACATGTTTCGCCATGTGGCTTCCTCAAGAACATTTTTCAAATTTTTCTCTAATAAGTAGATACAAATGTGTATATTAATTATACAGATATCAAGTTTGAAAAGATACAAAAAATTATAATTTGAACCAAATACATATATATATACTTAGGTGCATCCAAGAAGAGTAGCAGAAAATTCTCAACCGGTGAGCTCTGAGCTCTCCAATCTATATTTAGTGATGTCAGAGCAAACAATTGGGCACCAGAACCCCCCACGGGAAGAAACACTGACCCATGCCTGATCCCAGACAAATTACTTGATATGGGTATTGTCGGTGTTTCGATATTGTAATGAAATATCAATTGTCTTTAATATTGTTTTTAATAGGAGTTCTGTCATTTTTCAGGTTGCCAGTAAAAAATGTGCTCTGCCAGAAAATTTTCTATGTTCTGTCATTAAAAAATGTTACATAGGTTGGCAACACAGCCAGGAAGATTCCATTCATTTTTCTAGTTTGGCCCCACAGCTTCTTAGGCCAAACATTTGATGATTATTCATCGTTCAATGAGCAGAAGCAGAGAGATGAGATGCAAATCTTTGAAATTAAAAACAGAAAACTGCAGGTTTGGGGTTCTGGGAATGCAGGTTTCTCATTTATTTATTTTGGCTGTATTTTTTGGTGGAACTTGAGAGGGGTGTGTGAATCAAGGTTGACGGAATATATATTCACAAGTTTAGCAGTTACTTTGTAGTTTCAATGTATCGGGGTGCTTCTATACAAGGACAGATTCAGACGCTGTTTCCAGCAATCTTCTTGCCTACCAAAGTCCAAAGACCAAAGACCAAAGTCAAAAGGCAGAGATTTCTCCCAGCAGAGCTGGTGAAATGTGGAGAGATGGGCGCCAGTAGTGCTGTTAGCACTGGACATCCCCTAATTGTGGCATTTGAACAGGAAGGGATGGGATGTTGGGGGTAGACATGTGCACTGCCGAAAAATGTGTTTGTTTTTGTTTCATTTGTATTTTTTATTTTTCAGTGAGCTCATTCCTATATGGGACCATATCCATGAATTTGTTGATAAGAATAGTTTCATTAGTAGTAACCAGCATGAATTTATGAAAGATTGTTCATGTCAGACCAACCTATTAACATTCTAGGAGGAAGTGACCTGTAATCTGGATAAAGAAAGGCCTGTGGATGTAGTGTATCTTGACTTTGCCAAAGCATTTAACACAGTACCCCATAAATGCTTAATCCTCAAACTGAGGACTGTTGGCATTGACAAAAGTATATGTACCTGGATAGAAAACTGGTTACAGGGGCAAGTTCAGAGGGTGGCGATAAATAACATATCTTTCGAATGTTCTAGTGTTATAAGTGGGGCATCCCAAGGCTCTGTCCTGGGAGCAATCCTGTTTACCTTGTTCATAAATGATCTCTTAAATTGTAAGCTCTAAAGAGCAAGGCGCTCTTATTTCTCTTGTACCAAACTATATTGTAACTGTAATGTCTGCCTTCATTTTGTAAAGCACAGACTGTTGGCGCTATATAAATCCTATATAATAATAGAGAGGTTGGGATAAATAGTTTAATCTCAGTGTTTGCTGATGAAACAAAGCTAAGCAGGGCAATAACTTTACAACAGGATATAGTAACTTTACAGGAAGACCTTGATAAAGTAGAGTGATGGGCAAACACATTGCAAATGAGGTGAAATGTAAAGTAATGCAATTGGGGGCTAAACATATGAATTCAAGCTACATACTAGGGGGAGAACCTCAGGGGGAATCAAGGATGAAAAAAGATCTGGGGGTCCTAGTTGCTGACAGTCTCAGCAATAGCATGCAATGCCAAGCTGCAGCAAGCAAGGCCAGCAGAATATTACCATGCCTTAAAAAGAGTATTTACCCAAGAGAAAAAAATATATAATTCTGCCACTCTACAAAACTCTGATTTAGCTGCATCTTGAGTATGCCATCCAGTTCTGGTCACCAGTCCTCAGGAAAAATGTGCTGGAACTGGAGAGATAAAAAGGAGAGTGGGGAGGGTGGAGAAAGGGGAAGGGGGGAAGGGAAATGGGGAGGGAGGAGAAATTGAGAAGGAAAGCAGGGAAGGTAAAAAGAAAAGGAAGGGGGAGAGGAGGGAAGGGAGAGTAAAACACAAAAAAAATAAAGGGGGAGGGGAAGAAGGGGGAAAAAAGAGGCAGAAGGGAGAAAAGAAAATAGGGAAGGGATGGGAGAAGAGGTGGGGGGAAAGGAGGGATGGGAAGGGACAAGGGGAAGGGGGGGAGGGGAAGGAGAAGGAAGGGAAGGAAAGGATGGGGAAAAAAGGGAGGAAGGGGAAAGAGGGGAGGGGGGATCAAAAAGGGTAAGTATTCTGAAATACCTAAAAGACTAACCTGAAAGAACCAAAGATACTAGTATAGAGCCAGGGAGGGCAGGACAGGCAAGAGGAACAAGGTTTGGGGTGTACATATGAACCCCTGTGATGTACACAGCCAAGCGGAGCAGTTGTCAACTTCAATAGGAGCCGCAAACCGAGGCACAAGACCTGAAAATTACAGGGGAATCACAGTAAATATGTCATATTTAACCAGACCACAAGCCCATAAGGAAGAGGAAGTGGCCATGGATCAATCAATCCATCTTTAACTATAATGGTGGTATAGAGATGGCAACAAAGCTTACCTGTCTCTCCATTGTAAGGGCATGCCCCCCCTCCGGAACTGGCATCCGCTGCACTGAAAAGCAGGCATCAGCCTGCTTATGTAGTTCCCAACCAGGTGACCTACACATGCATGACGCCACCAGATCTGATCCCCCGCAAACGGGCATGCATGCGCATAGGAATCCTAGCCAAAGAGCTGAATGGCCCAAGATGCAACCTATGCATGTGAGAGGGTGGGCCCAGAGGACCAGGGAGATCTCACATCCACCAGGAAAAAAAGAGTGGGGTGCTGCGCAAGTACCGTGCTAGATAAAAAGTTGCAACAACCGCCATTGTATTTTCTAGGGTCTTTGCTAAAAAAACATATATAATGTTTTGGGGTTCTATGTAATTTTCTAGCAAATAAATGATGATTTTTACATGTAGGAGAGAAATGTCAGAATTGTCCTGGGTGCTCCAGAACACCTGATGGCGCTCCCTGCATGTTGGGCCTCTGTATGTGGCCACGCTGTGTAAAAGTCTCACACATGTGGTATCGCCATACTCGGGAGTAATAGCAGAATGTGTTTTGGGGTGTAATTTGTGGTATGCATATGCTGTGTGTGAGAAATAACCTGCTAATATGACAATTTTGTGAAAAAAAAAAAAAAAGAAAAAAAAATCTTGATTTTGCAAAGAATTGTGGGAAAAAATTACAACTTCAAAAAACTCACCATGCCTCTTTCTAAATACCTTGGAATGTCTTCTTTCCAAAAAAGAGTCATTTGGGGGGTATTTGTACTTTCCTGGCTTGTTAGTGTCTCAAGAAATGAGATAGGCCGTCAGTACTTCAGGTGTGATCAATTTTCAGATATTGGCACCATAGCTTGTGGACTCTATAACTTTCACAAAGACCAAATAATATACCCCAATTTGTACTTATTTTTACCAAAGATATGTAGCAGTATAAATTTTGGCCAAAATTTATCAAGAAAAATTACAAATTTGCTAAATTTTATAACAAAAACGAAGAAAATTCATTCTTTTACAGAATTTTCAGTCTTTTTTTCTTTTATAGCGCAAAAAATAAAAATCCAACTGTGATTAAATACCACCAAAAGAAAGCTCTATTTGTGTGAAAAAAAGGACAAAAATTTCATATGTGTACAGTGTTGTATGACTGAGTAATTGTCATTCAAAATGTGAGAGCACCGAAAGCTGAAAATTGGTCTGGTTATTAAGGGTGTTTAAGTGCCCAGTGGTCAAGTGGTTAAAAAGGCAAGAAAATAAACAGCTTTCTTAAGCATAACGAGAAAAAACAAAATAGTCCATCAATTGTTGGTGCTACAAAATAAAAACATCACTCACCACCCACATAAACTTCATCCTATGTAAGATTAAAGTCCCTGACTGCTCCAGGGTTACAAAAGGCCAGGCCCATAGCAGCTTAGCCATATCAGTCACAAGCAGTCCACCACTCTTGCTTCTAAGTGTGTGCTACCGAAACTCAATTAACCACTTCAGCCCCGGACCAATTGGCCACCAAAGGACCAGGCCCCTTTTTGCGATTCGGCACTGCGTCGATTTAACTGACAATTGCGCGGTCGTGTGACGTGGCTCCCAAACAAAATTGGCGTCCTTTTTTTCCCACAAATAGAGCTTTCTTTTGGTGGTATTTGATCGCCCCTGCGGTTTTTATTTTTTGCGCTATAAACAAAAATAGAGCGAGAATTTTGAAAAAAATGCAAAATTTTTTGCTTTTTGCTGTAAGAAATATCCCCAAAAAATATATATAAAAAAACATATTTTTTTCTCAGTTTAGGCCGATACGTATTCTTCTACATATTTTTGGTAAAAAAAAAATCGCAATTAGCGATTATTGATTGGTTTGCGCAAAAGTTATAGCGTTTACAAAATAGGGGATAGTTTTATAGCATTTTTATTAATATTTTTTTTTTTTACTAGTAATGGCGGCGATCAGCGATTTTTATTGTGACTGCGACATTATGGCGGACACATCGGACATTTTTGACACATTTTTGGGACCATTGTCATTTATACAGCAATCAATGCTATTTAAATGCATTGATTCCTGTATAAATGACAGTTGTAGTGAAAGAGTTAACCACTAGGGGGAGGGGAGGGGTTATGGGCTCTGACGTGTGTGTGTTTTTTTACATCAGGGGGCGGGGCTGACGTCTGACGTCATTGATCGGCTTTCCCGATGACCGGGAACAGCCAATCAATGACAGGCAGAGTAGGAAGCGCGGGGAGAGGTATGTTTACATATACCTCTCCCCGTTCTTCAGCTCCGTGACCCGATCGCCGCTGGTGTCCCGCGATCGGGTCACGGAGCTGAAGAACGGGGAGAGGTATATGTAAACATACCTCTCCCCGCGCTTCCTACTCTGCTGTCATTGATTGGCTGTTCCCGGTCATCGGGAAAGTCGATCAATGAAGTCAGACGTCAGCCCCGCCCCTGATGTAAAAAAACACACACACGTCAGAGCCCATAACCCCTCCCCTCCCCTAGTGGTTAACTCTTTCACTACAACTGTCATTTATACAGGAATCAATGCATTTAGCATTGATTGCTGTATAAATGACAATGGTCCCAAAAATGTGTCAAAAATGTCCGATGTGTCCGCCATAATGTCGCAGTCACAATAAAAATCGCTGATCGCCGCCATTACTAGTAAAAAAAAAATATTAATAAAAATGCTATAAAACTATCCCCTATTTTGTAAATGCTACAACTTTTTGCTATAACTTTTGCGCAAACCAATCAATAATCGCTAATTGCGATTTTTTTTACCAAAAATATGTAAAAGAATACGTATCGGCCTAAACTGAGAAAAAAAAATGACCACTGGTCCCGCGGCCGGGGTCACGGACCTCCGACCGGGTCGCGAGCGCGCCGCTGGCGGCGCGCGCGCGCGACCCACGGGCAGGCAATTTAAAGGGGACGTACAGGTACGTGCTTTTGCCTGCCCGTGCCATTCTGCTGACGTATATATGCAGTGGGCGGTCGGGAAGCGGTTAACGACAGGTGCTGGCTGTTTCCTGTTCCTTTTCTGGACTCACATTAAGAGAGGGGTTAACCCCTTCAGGACAAAAGTCCCTGTAATTAGGGTTGGGTGGTTCCTTCCTACGCCAAAGCTCTCTCCAAAATATGGTCCCTAACGAGGACTTACCAAGCAAGAGAGTCTTGAAAATCAGTCCTCTCCTCACCAACCAGACTATCCAATTGCCCCTCATTCTGCATGAGTGAGAACCCCTGAGTAATCAACACTGTCTTCAAACCATTCCTCTTAAAGGGATCACAACTCAACTAGTGAAGACATATATCTGCTATCCAGGAACTATTTTTGGTGTCCTATACAGCCTACATTACAAATACTGCCATTTTTTGTTACTAATGTTCCACTTTAAAGTGGATGTAAACCCTTTACAGCCACGTTTTACTACAGGTAAACCTATAATAAGGCTTGCCTGTAGCTACCCCGGATATCTCCTTGTTTCAATCATTTTTAGTAAAGTATTAAAAGAGAACAATACAGCAAAACATTCACAATAACATTGCCCAATGAAGTGGAACAGCATAAATCAAACATTTCCCATTCACATAATAATTTCCATCCACTCCCCTCTATTTATGTATAGGTAATGAATAGGTAATTTTTGCCCCTATAGTGGTGAGCGGCTCTTCACCTTGAGGTGACATGAGTTTGATTTGAAGGAACCCTCAGCCGAGGAAACTCACCCCCAGACACCCCTATGGGAACTCACTGTGTCTGAAGAGGGGTGAATCTCCTGTTTCTGGCCCTCCCCTTACTATCAACGCATAAAATGTAGCATCATGGGACCTTTTGGGTTTAGAACAGTCCAAGCCTGGACTGCAGCTTGTATGGTAGGGTGATTTAGTAAGTCACTTGTTTTGGGTAAATTGGTGGCCATTAAAAAGGAGAGTGGGGATTTGTTGTTCATCAACATATGTTCTATTTGACACCATGGTTTTATGGTGGCTTTCTGGAACCAACTTTTGAGTTGATCTATGATCACTGCTATATAGTAGTCTTTTAACACCAGTAGGCCCATACCGCCTACAGATTTATGCCTATGCTGTACGATAGGAAAACACCTAGCTCTGCTCCCTGCCCACACAAATTTCGATAATTGCTTCTGCATTGTTGTGAAGAAATATGCGGGTATAGGTAAAGCTCTATAGTAGTATATCAATTTTGGCAGTAGTAACATTTTATACTCCGCCAAACGTCCTGACCAGGATAAGTAATGTTTTTGGATTCTAGAGAGTTCCTGTTGAAATGAGTTGATAAGTGGAAAGTAGTTAGCGTGGTATAATCTCGAGAGGGGAGATGTTAGTTTTTTTCCTAGATATGTGATGAAGTCATTTGTCCATGGGTATGGGAGGCTCTTTTTCAGGGTAACTTCCGTATTTGTGTCCATAGCTATGCCTAGTATGTTGGATTTAGTGGCGTTAACTTTGTAGAGGGAAACTTTACTGAACAACTGCAATATGTCATGTGCTGTGGGTAATGATTTGACCGGGTTAGATAGGGATAGAATGACATCATCAGCAAACAATGATATTTTGTGCTGATATTTATGGGTTGTAATGCCTTGAATGTTCGGGTCAGACCTTATTTTTTCTTCAAGGGGTTCCATAATGAGTGCAAAAATTAGAAGAGACAAGGGACATCCCTGTCTTGTCCCATTTGTTATTCAAAATGTTTTAGAGAACATTCCTTCTGTAAAGACAAATGCTGAAGGGGATGAGTATAATGCCATTATTGCTTTTTGTATTGGGCCGACCAATCCAAATTTTTCTAGAACTTTGCAGAGATACCCCAGTGTACCCTGTCGAAAGCCTTCTCTGCATCCAATGTAAGAAGCAGAGAAGGCTCTCCTTTCCTCTTCATTAAGTGGAGAAGATTAACTATTCTTCTGGTGGCATCTGTGATTTGGCAGCCCATCACAAAACCCACTTGGTCATAATCAGTTTAGGTAGTTTTCATTAGTCTATTTGCTATCAATTTGGCATACAGTTTCACATCCACATTTAATAGGGAAATTGGTCTAAAATTTTGCGGAAGGTTGTTTTTTTTTCCTGGTTTAGGAAGGGTGATGATAGTGGCCATTAGCATTTCTTGAGGGAAATTTGCATTATCCCTTGCTGCTTCAAAGATGTGGTGCAGGTGTGGCGATAGGATATGACTAAATAGTTGATAATATTCAGAAGAATACCCATCCGGCCCTGGAGATTTGTTGTGGAGAAGGTTTTTAATGTTGCAGTTTCTATTTCTTGTATTGTGAAGGGTTGGTTCAGATAGAGTATGTCATTTTGCGATACTGTAGGTAAGTTCACAGAGGCTAGGAAATTAGTAATGATATCCTCATTGAGTTGGAAAGTGTTAGGGTCATTATTAATGTTATAAAGCTCCTCGTAGTAGTCAATAAATGCGTCTGCGATTTCTTTGGGATTTGTGACTTTTAACTTAGTTTTGGGATTCACAATGTACGGGATTTTTTGTTTAGCGATTTTTTCTTTTAGTTGGTTTGCTAACTGATTCCCTGCTTTGTTGCCGCACCTATATGATTGGGCCTTCAAGGAACACATCTGGTAGTCATGTTAGGCCACCAGGTGGGTTCGTAGTTTTTGTCTAGTGAAGAATAGAGTTTCCCTAATTTTTTGTGTAGTGTTTTGTTTGTTAATGATTTCTAATCGAGTCGTTCTGAGCGTTGTTTTTTTAACCTTTGCACTTAGCTGTATGAGTAGGCCTCTGATATATACTTTATGCGTGTTCCATATCTTGAAGGGATCATCGACGGATATTGAAAAATTCTGTAAGTGCTTTGCCAATTTGGGTCGAGTGGGTTGGTTGAGATAGAATGTAAATGTCGTTGCGCCATCTATTTGCCCTGGTTGTGGCATGATGATCCCTCATACTGATGGAAATTGGTGCGTGGTCAGACCACGTGATACAGTGAATTTTCGATTTAACAACCTGCTGCAAAAGAAATTTGTCAGTTAGAAACAAGTCTATTCGAGAATAGGGGTGGTGAACGTTAGAGAACAATGTAAAGTCCTTCTCGGACTAGTGTTGGCACCTCCATATATCATACAATCCTGATGAAAACTGTCCAGAGTTGCTCTACGCTGTTGGAGCCTAGTATCACTGGATAAGTCCAAGTCTTTATCGGGTGCTGCATTGAAATACCCACATATTATTACATTTCCCTGTTTCATAGTGGATACTTTCTTCCAGATTTTCTTCAGAAAAGTCAGTTGTTTTGTGTTGGGAAGATATACATTAACCAATGTATATATGGAGTTATTAATTTCGCATACCAGGATTAGGTATCTGCCTGTGTCATAAAGGAAAATCTTCAACTTTTTAAATTGGACAGAGTCCTTGATGGCAATTGCCACTCCCCTTTTTTTGGATGTGCTGTTAGCCTGAAAGATATGTGGGTATTTGCAATGTTGGAAAGTAGGGGGCCTGTGTGAAACAAAGTGTGTCTCTTAGAAGCTTATTATATCGCTATGGAGTCGATTCACTTCTTTCCATGCCATTTGTCGTTTGAAAGGGCTGTTCAGACCTTTTTATGTTAAGCGAAGAGATTTTGAATGGCATGTTGTAATATTGGAGATAACAGGCTATTGAATGAAAGGCTGGATGTTGATGAAATGCGGAATTACCTGGTCCTGAGTGGTTACAGTTGCGAGTCCTAAATGTGGATGTCCGCAGGAGGATGAGATGGAGTTTCCCGGGGCGAGATAGCGAAGAATTAATCTGTTGGAGAAACCATTAATGTAAACAGTTAGTAAAAAACAGAAGAGGTGAAAAAATCAATAGAGAATAACTTGTGATTCTTTGTAGAATCGTTGCGGTAGACCAACCGCTCAATGTGAGGGGTTAACTGTAAGTAATGCAGCACCTTCTTGGGCCAACAGGGATTTGCATGGCACATGTAGGATACTCAGCCTGTTTCAGTGTCAGAGTTTTCACTGGTGAACACGGGTTTGTGCCCCAGTTGTGGATTCTGGGGCAATAAGTTGCCATTCTAGAAAAAGGCGGATGCCTTCTTTCACATTTGTAATCACATAGTTGTTGCCTTCCCTCATTACCAGCAGCTTCGCTGGATATAGCCGGCGGTACGCTATGTTGTGGTTGTTCATAGGCTTTGTTATAGTAGCCAGCTGGCGGCGTTGTTGCATGGTGAAAGCCGACAAGTTCGCAAAGGAGGACAGGTCCTGCAGGTCGGATGGTAGTGAGTCACTGTGTCTGGCAACCGCCATAATCTGGTCTTTCGTGTGGTAGAAGTGAATCCTGACAAGTGTCTCTGGGCAGATGGGAAGCAATGTGCTTCGGTTTGGGCAACCTGTGGATCCTGTCTATTAGAAGATCTTCCAGAGGTGCATCAGGGAGGACTACTTTCATGACATCTGTAAAGTACTTTTTCAGGTCAGGGGGTTTCACTGTCTCAGGGATTCCTCTAATTTTAATATTATTTCTCCTGGACCTGTCTTCTAAATCTGCTAATTTGATTTTCATTTGCATAATTTCCTCATCTCTGTCGTTGTGGGCATCCACTAAATCATTAAAGGTAGATGCAAACTCCCCCATTTTCTCCTCCACATGAGAGACTCTGTCATTAACTGTTGAAATTTCACTTTTAAATTGTCTGCTCAGGGCAAGAATATCAGCCTGTAATGTAGACCTTAGGGACACCAACATGTCTTTAAGCATAGTGTCCATTACAGGCATGTTAGCAGTAGGAAAGTCAGTAATGGAGTCCTGTAGTTCCCTAGTTTCATCCATAGAAGACTCCAGGCTTACATCCAGGTCTCCTGCTGCTGGGCTGTTCATCTTTTGCCTCCTTATGGCCAGGCTGGATGATGCAGATAATGGAGTATATGCTTGTCCTCTCCCCCAGGCTGCTTTGGTGGAGTCCCGTCTGGCTGTGTGAGGACACGCTGGCTTGTGTGTGAGAGCCGCGTGTGCGGTCTCTCTGCTTGCCGCCGCCATCTTGGTTGCCCCCGGGGCGCTGTAGGAGAAAGTAATCGGGTAGTTTACCCGGTTGGAAGCCGTCCTTTCGTTTGCAGGAATGCATCCTGGTGTGACCCCGCTCTAGGATGTCCAGATGGCTTTGATCTAAGGTAAGTAATTCATAATGAGCTAGTATGCTATGCATACTAGCTCATTATGCCTTTGTCTTGCAGTTTTTTGTTTTGTTTTTTGTTAGTGGGTTTACAACCACTTTTAGAGAACGGAGAGGAACTGATTACTGCATGGTAAGTGTTATAGGATCCCCATAGAAAAGATATTTGTTCCACACTATGAATTTTCTCTCAGAATCTCTGGAGTCACATTACTTTATTATCTGTCCATCTCACCCAAAGTTAAAGAGTTTGTTAAGCCATGCGGCCGGTCACGTGAGCACCGATTGGTGCTCTGAAAGCAGGTACACAGCGTCATTTAAAAAAAAATACACTGGGGACATTGTTTAACATAGCAGAGGCGATTGTTGAAAGGTTGTTGTATTATGAGAGCAGAGGGAGGGGAGGATCGTGGAGTGGACAAAGCTGACAGGCAGGGATGGTAGGGGGGCAGGAGGACACAGGAGAGGACAGAGCAGGGGTGTGGATGACGGTGGCACGTAAACTGGCCACGGTGTCAGGGCTCAGGAGCCATGATATACTGTGGTCAGTTTACAGGGGCAGAACCAGGCAGGATCAGCCATGTTTTTTTATGTGATAGAAGAGGCCAAATTACACAGCACAAGCACTGTGTTGTTATTCATGCTTTATCGGAACAGGATCCAATTTTTTTTTAGGGTAACAAACACTTTTAGCAAGCCATAGACTATGCAATTTCCCTTCCTTCAACGATGGGTCAGTGTTGATGGGGGAATCCCTCCTGGTGCATTATTGTATTTTTACAGTGAGGGGTGATCGTGTGAAAAAAAATCTGACAGGCTGGTTGTACTGAAGTCAATCACTCAAATTACCTGTACCTGAAGGGCTGGTTGTACTGAAGTCAATCAGAAGATCAACTTACAACAGTACAGTACAACCTGCCTGACAATAGATGCTGAACCAGCTTAATTTTGATCTGTCTGTGGCCTTAGTGTGACAGACTATGATGTATAAGGAAAGATTGGTAGCCAAACACGGAGGATAAATACAGATAACTAATACAGAAGTCTCTGCTGGATAATGTAAGATGACTTTAAGGTGGATCATTGTAAAGGGACTACACACCAGTGTGCAGTATATTAAAGGGCCCATATATCAGTTTCTACTTTGTCATTTCGGAAATCTATCTTTTACCCACATATTTATCAAAGGTAACACCTACGGGTGGGTGTGCTTCATTTAAAAGTGAACAGCAAATCATTGAAAAGTGTAGACTATTCAGAAAGCATAAGAGACATCTTTACAATATCCAATGACCTCTACTGAGGATGAAACAGACTTATACAGAAAAATTACTTAAGGCAGGTTGAATTGGAAAGATTATTTCCTGCATTCTGATGCAGCAGCTCTCCTTATCCCTAAATACTTAAATTCTAGGATATTCAGACTACTACTTATAATGTCAGAGATTGCATACTTCCTCCTGCCTCCCAAGCATCCATTTTGGTTCATCAATACTATAGGTTACCTCAGTGGCCATTAGGAATGCAGGAATCAGGAGAGGGCAGGGCAAGAAACTTCTTTGCCAAAATGTGATAAAGCTTTGCCAATACTGAACATCACAGATCTGCTCAGCTGGGACAAGAAGGATTGCTGCTCTCATTTATGATTACATTTCCTGTATAGTTAATACTGGAATTTTAATATCACAAAATTCTCTATTTGGTGTCATATATAGATCAGCTATGGAGCACCATATGCTGCACTGACCAACAGACAACTCTATCCATCCTTCTTCCATACCTTGCCCAGTGATCACACTCAATTTCTGGCAGTTGTTAAGCTACTCAAACACTTTGGCTGGACATGGATTGGTGTCATTGCATCCGATGATGATTATGGAGATAGCCAGACTCAGGAGTTGATTTTGAGTGCTGCCAGCCATGATATCTGCATTGAGTTTATTATTAAACTAACCACTGACTTAAAAGGTAAAATCAGAAAGGTATGGGATCAGAAAGCAGAGATTATAAACAAATCAACCGCCCAAGTTGTTGTACTTTGTGGGAAATCTGTACTTGCAATTAAGTTCTTCATAGAAGTGAGTTTTAAATCTCAAAATAAGACATTTATTATGCCAGTAACATGGACCTTTGACAGATTTCTCGAACCACATAAAACCCCATACCATGGAAGCATATTATTTACACCACCTAGAGAAAGTATTCCACACTTAAAGGAATCATTGCAAAATATTACCACTGCAAATCGTACCACTGGCTTTTTACTGGAACATGTTTTAGCATCCAGTTACTATTGTTTAACATCAGATTTATATTTCAATAGGATGTATGAAGATTTTTGGAAAATCAAACTTCATAAATGTAAAACTACTCCTGACCTCTGGAAAGATACTACAAAGTTTGGAACTACACATTATGTGTATAAAGCTGTCTATGCATTGGCACATTCTTTGCACAGTATGGATTTTTTATTGTCCAGAAATTCCAGAAACACCCTTATGAAAAATCAGAAGCTCATGCAAGAAGTAATTGTGTTACATAGAATCTTATATATCCTGTATATGGTACAATAGCAGTCTTACATTGGGACTCAGCCCGCATTGCAAGGAATCGTTTAACATTTTTTCAGAGTTGGACATTATCTACTTGGGTACCAGTCTGTAATACCCTTGCATTAGCAGGCCATTGTTCATATTCAGTTCTGTAATAGTTTGACTGATAATTACTTAAACTTGCAACTTTTTACTCAAAAGCATTGCATATCCTTTTAAGAGACATAAGGGGGTCTCTTTCATAAAAAGAAAATTGCTTTGAAAATGTCTCATCAGTTACACAAACATAACAAACATTGCTTGTAATGTTTGTGAAATGTGTATACATGTATCTTTGTTGCCTATTTACCAATAGATAAAATGGCCTAACACTATTGGCTAAGTACATTCAGCCAGTAGAGGAAATATCATCGTGTACATATATAGAGATTCCTGAGCAAAAGGCTGAATAAATGGGTGTACCTCCAGTCAAGTGAACCGCCAGCTGCAACTTGAAGTGAAACATCTAGCAGTGGTATTATTACCACTTTTAAACATGACATATTTCACCATAAAATCCATGCCAGGCCTACAAGTTCTTAAGAAAAATGGCCCCCAATGTTAAGCCACCGTCAACAACATTGTCCTGTAATAGAGATCCACGTCATTTATGATGCCCACCAACCCACTGAAAGGAAAAAAAACATCGCCCACTAACATGTTGAAATCTGTCACTTGACAACCGCCAATGTCCCAGCCGCCACATTGTAGCCTTGAAGTATATACACAGTATCTCACAAAAGTGAGTATACCCCTCACATTTTTGTAAATATTTTAGTATATTTTTTGATGTGACAACACTGACAAAATTACACTTTGCTACAATGTAAAGTAGTGAGTGTGCAGCTTATATAACAGTGTCAATTGACTGTCCCCTCAAAATAACTCAACACACAGCCATTAATGTCTAAGCTGCTGGCAACAAAAGTGAGTACACCCCTAAGTAAAAATGTCCAAATTGGGCCCAATTAGCCCCCCCCCTGTGTCATGTGATGTGTTAGTGTTACAAGGTCTCAAGTGTGAATGAAGAGCAGGTGTGTTCAACTTGTTGTTATCGCTCTAACTCTCTCTTACTGGCCACTGGAAGTTCAACATGGCACCTCATGGCAAAAAACTCTGTGAGGATCTGACAAAAATAATTGTTGCTCTACATAAAGATTGGCCTAGTCTATAGGAAGATTGCCAAGACACTGAAACTGAGCTGTAGCCAGGTGGTTAAGACCATACAGCAGTTTAACAAGACAGGTTCCACTCAGAACAGGCCTCGCCATGGTTGACCAAAGAAGTTGAGTGCACGTGCTTAGCGTCATATCCAGAGGTTGTCTTTGGGAAATAGACGTATGAGTGCTGCCAGCATTGCTGCAGAGGTTGAAGGGGGGGGTGTCAGCCTGTCAGTGCTCAGATCATATGCTGAACATTGCATCAAATTGGTCGGTATGGCTGTTGCCCTAGAAGGAAGCCTCATCTAAGATGATGCGCAAGAAAGCATGCAAACAGTTTGCTGAAGACAAGCAGACTAAGGACATTGATTACCGGAACCATGTCCTGTGGTCTGATGAGACCAAGATAAACTTATTTGGATCAGATGATGTCAAGCATGTGTGGGGGCAACCAGGTGAGGAGTACAAAGACGAGTGTATGTTGCCTACAGTCAAGCATGATGGTGGGAGTGTCATGGTCTGGGGCTGCATGAATGCTTCCAGCACTGGGGAGCTACAGTTCATTGAGGCAACCATGAATGCCAACATATACTGTGAGGTACTGAAGCAGAGCATGATCCCTCCCTTCAGGGATTGGGTCGCAGGGCAGTATTCCAAGATGATAACAACCCCAAACACACCTCCAAGACAACCACAGCCTTGCTAAGGAAGGTAAAGGTGATGGACTGGCCAAGCATGTCTCCAGACCTAAACCCTATTGAGCATCTGTGGGGCATCCTCAAAGGTGTAAGGCCTCATGCACACGAGACGCTGTTAAACGCGTGTTCAGAGGCAGTTGGACACTTTTTTCAACTGCACCTGAACGCATGCAATGTTATCCTATGTGTCCATGTACACAGTCTAGTTTTTTCCCGTTTTTATGCAGTTGCGTTTAACCTCGTTTTTCCAGAAGCAAAAAAATGCGTTCAGACACTTTGCTTTTCTGCGTTTCAGACGCAAAACGCAGCTAAACGCGGCTAAACCCAGGCACCTGCGTTTAGCCGCGTTTGCGTTTATAAGCCTTTTTAAAGGAACCCAATTCTTTGGACCAGAAAACTCAGAAATATGATGGTAAACCATAAAAAATACTAGAAAAATTGGTTTAAAATGTCGTAATTAGTTTAGAGTTCATAGAGCATATATACTCACTAATGCATACATGTTTGTGAAATATCCAATGGACATTCGCTGTGCCATCAATGGATGGGTCCAATATCGACAAGCTCTGATTCTGGACCTCTCATGCAAATTTGCGACGACATTGCTGCCGCATCAAGAGCAACATCAGGAGCATTACCTGACATCTATTCAATATGGGATCCATTTAAAAAAAAAAAACACAGAAAGAGAGGCAAATGCAAGTGTACAACTGCTCTCTCTGCTGCTGCTGCTCACTCTGATCAAAATGGCAGAAATAGTTAATAATACATGCTTTCTGAGCTTGGGGAGGGTCTATATGATGTTATCTTTACAAATGCTTATAGACGCAAACGCGTCTAAACGCATCTAAACGCGGCATGTAAACACAGCAAAACACGCGTTTTTAAACGCAGGTTTCTGCTTTTTAAAACACGCGTTCAGCAGAGTTTGCATCTGCGTCTCGTGTGCATGGGGCCTAAGAGCGCAAGGTCTCTAACATTCACCAGCTCCGTAATGTCATCATGGAGGAGTGGAAGAGGACTCCAGTGGCAACCTGCGAAGCTCTGGTGAACTCCATGCCCAAGAACGTTAAGGCAGTGCTGTAAAATAATGGTGGCCACACAAAATATTTAAACTTTGCGCCCAATTTGGACATTTTCACTTAGGAGTGTACTTACTTTTGTTGCCAGCGTTTAGACATTAATGGCTGTGTGTTGAGTTATTTTGAGGGGCAGCCAATTTACACTGTTATACAAACTTTACAATCACTACTTTACATTGTAGCAAAGTGGCATTTCTTCAGTGTTGTCACATAAAAAGATATAATAAAATATTTACAAAAATGTGAGGGGTGTACTCTTGTGAGATACTGTATATGTAAAGAATCTTCAATGTAAAAAAGTTTACTGAAAATCAATTCTCCATACAAAATAGTGAGCAAAGCGACTGTATAGGTTCAAGCATCCCTGCTCTTTATTAAGCTGCATGTAACTATATGCAACACACTCTCACCTATATATCTACAGAGAAGGGTGTAACCACACAGGTGAATCCTCAACAATCACTCCTACTTAAATAAACCCTATAAATGTGCTATACATAATTTGCTACTCACAATCGTTTCATTGTTTAATTTCAGGAAGAAACACTAACACAATATTAGTGTTTCAAAATTACCAAAATACAATTCCATCATATACAATTACATTATATTACCAAAAGGATTGGGACACATTGGGTAAAAGATGCACAGTTAAAGAATATAATAAAAAAAAAATGGGAAATATGATCATATCATGAATTGAAGTATATAAGAGAATTGATGATATTGGATGAATAGAGGTATATATAGTAAAAATATTTAGTGGGAAGTTTGTCGCAGCCAATTAGAGGCAGGGAGAACCTGAACCTGATGGAATAATTATGGGGTATCTCAAACCTATAAGGTCCTCACAAAACTGGAAGGATTGGGAACGTTTGCATTCATTGAAAAATGGGAAAAGGAATTGGGGTCACAATTACATGAGCAACAAATAAGTAAAATATTGGGAGCCATACATGGCTCGGCAGTAGACATAAATACATAAATGCTTGGCAAGATGGTATATGACACTGGATAAAGTACAGAAATATCAATTACCTGTGTTGGAGAGGATGTAATCAAAAAGGTACTGTGTCCCACATATGGTGGGATTGCCCGAAGATAAGGGAATATTGGCACAAGATACAAACAGTATATGGGAGAGATTATGGAGCAAGAGATTCCCGATGACCCATGGTTTTGTTTATTCCACAATGTAAATATCACAAAAAAACAATATAAGAATACAGTTATGCCACACTTAATAAATGCCGCAAAAGGGGCAATACCAAAAAAATGGTTAGACCTGGAGAGACCCACAGTTACGGATTGGTTTAATAGAATATACCTCAACCCAATAGAACACCTTTGGGATTAATTAGAGCGGAGACTATGAGTGAGGCCTTCTCATCCACATCAGTGCTTGACCTCACAAATGCACTTCTGGAAGAATGGTCAAACATTCCCATAGACACACTACTAAACCTTGTGGACAGCCTTCCCAGGAGAGTTGAAGCTGTTATAGATGCAAAGGGGAGGCCAACTCAATATTGAACCCTATGGACTAAGACTGGGATGCCATTAAAGTTCATGTGCGTGTAAAGGCAGGCATCCCAATACTTTACATAATATAGTGTATATCCCTAGATTTTCTCAGCATGTGATAATCTTCATGAATCATTCAATACATTACCTCTCGTTTGTGCATCCTTAGCCTACAAAAGAACAAAGTAATCAATCAAAAGTTATTCATCACACAATTAGTTGTTTTTACTCACACAAATAAATACAAATCGTAATCTCTATTCATCCCCTGTTGATATAAAGACCAATGTCGATTAATCCACCACACCTTTGTTTGTTTTCATTTTAAGAGACTATCTCCACCCTTTCTGTCCCTGGGCATTTCTTCCAACACCACAAACCGTAAATCAGAATCCTTGTGTCCCTGCTCAGAGAAATGTTTAGGTACAGGCAAGCCCGGTTGTTTATTCCTAATGGAACTGCCATGTTGGGCAACTCGATCCTTAATCTTTTGTGTGGTCTCTCAAATCAATTACTTGGACTGTACACCAAACAATCTCTCTTATAAAGAGGGAGTGGCCTTGAAGAAGTTAAGTAGATGTAATGACATTATACTGAAACCAGCAGATAAAGGTGGATCGATTGTTATTATGGATCCACAAGCTTATGAAAGCGAAATTGTTCGTCAATTAAATCAATGTTACTCAACTCCAGTCCTCAAGTAACCCCAACAGTTCATGTTTTCAGGCTTCCAAAACGGGATTCCACCTTTATGCCCATAGCACAATTTTTGGACAAGATCCTATCCCCCTTAGAGAAACAGACTTTGTCCGTCGGACAATTCGACGTACTCTGTCCGATGGTGCATACACACGGTCGGATTTTTCGACAACATGGTCCGATCGGACAGAATCCATGAAAAAGTCCGACCGTGTGTATGGGGCTTTAGAGAAACAGACAATGTCTTATATTAAAGACACTAATGATTTTTTTGCAGACATTGAGGAGTTTACCACAGTGGCAGGTAGACACGTGCACTGCCGCAAAAGTTGTTTGTATTTTCATTTCATTCCTTTTTTATTTTTTCATTTTTTGGGTCATTTGTTATGATTGCAATTTGTAAATTCGTAAATTTGAAAATTTGAAAATAAGAAAGAAAATCCCCAAAATTCTAAAGAATATCTAACTAACTAACAAACTAACTAATAATAACTAACTATTAAATTATAGGTATAGGAATTTCCTTTCAAATTTGTCTGTTAGTGAACGTAACAAATACAAATTTATCCGAAGTTACGAATTATCCAAAATAACGAATGCCGCATCTAAACAAATGGAACGGAAGGAATTAATAAATAATAATAAAAGTTTTTATTATTATTTTTATTATTATTGTTATGTATTATTATTAATTTGTTACGTTCCATTTAGATATGGCATTCATTATTTTGTTTAATTCATAACTTTGGATAAATTTGTATTCGTTATGTTCACTAACAGCCAAATTTTAAAGAGCATTACAATACCTATAATTTAATAGTTAGAAATTGTTTTATTTAACCACCTGAGATCCGCGCTATAGCCGAATGACAGCTACAGCGCGGATCTAATGTGCCGGGACTACGTCTATTGACGTAGTCCCGGCCACAAGCTGCCTGCGCGCCCCCTGAAGGGCGCGTGCGGCGCGCTCTGTGATCAGCGAGTCTGTGAGACTCACTGGATCACAGATCCGAGTAAGGGGTTGATCCCGACCCCTTACCACGTGATCAGCTGTCAGCCAATGACAGCTGATCATGTGACAATAACAGAGCCGGTAATCGGCTTTTTTTCCTTCTCGCGCTGACAGCGCGAGGAGAAAAAAAAAAGCCGATCACCGGCGGCAGTAAGAGGGACATCAGTCCCTCTCACTGCAATGTGCCCAATACATGGTGCCCACTATTGCCTAATAAATTGCCACCTACCAGTGCCCACAGTGCCATCTGTCAGTGCCCACAGTGCCATTGGTCAGTGCCCACAGTACCATCTGTCAGTGCCCACAGTGCCATCTGTCAGTGCCCACAGTGCCATCTGTCAGTGCCCACAGTGCCAGTGCTGCACATCAGTGTCACCTACCAGTGCTCATCAGTGTCACCTACCAGTGCTCATCAGTGTCCCCTACCAGTGCCCATCAGTGCCACCACCTATCAGTGCCCATCAGCGCCACCCATCAGTGCCATCTATCAGTGCCCATCAGTGTCATCCATCAGTGCCCATCCGTGCCACCCATCCGTGCCACCCATCGGTGCCCATCAGTGCCATCTTTGCTGTCCCCATCAGTACCGACTTATCTGTCCCCACCAGTGCAGCCTATCAGTGCCCACCAGTGCAGTCTATCAGTGCCCACCAGTGCAGCCTATCAGTGCCAACCAGTGCAGCCTATCAGCGCCCACCTGTGCTGCCTCATCAGCGCATATCAATGAAGCAGAAAAATTACCTGTTTGCAAAATTTTATAACAAACTATTAAACATAATTCTTTTTTTTTTCCATCTTTTTTTGTTTGTTTAGCAAAAAATAAAAACCCCAGCTGTGATTAAATACCACCAAAAGAAAGCTCTATTTGTGGGAAAAAAATGATAAAAATATCATTTGGGTACAGTGTTGTATGACCGCGCAATTGTCATTCAAAGTACGTCAGCGCCAAAAGCTGAAAATTGGTCTGGTTACGAGGGGGGTTTAAGTGCCCAGTAATCAGGTGGTTAATTAAATAATTTATTATTAGTTAGTTATTATTTCAGATTTTCAAATTTTTGGGTTTACAAATTTACGAATATTCGGAAAAATTTGTTAAACAGGTTTTTTCGTTAATTTGTTAAAAAAACTAATTTGGAACAAAATTAATTGCACATGTCTAGTGGCAGGGGAATGAAATTTTTGTGACCTGGGACATTAATAGCTTAGATACATCCATACCACATAAAGCTGGTATTGCTGCAGCTATTGGATTAATGTAGACAAATACTTACCCAAGCTCTACCCTATGATTGTAGAAGGATTATTTGAGGACAATGAATGTTCTTTAGGACCAAAAATACAGATGTTTGAGAGATTGTTTAAGGTTATTGTGTCCAACAACTTCTTTTTATTTCAGGACCAATTCTTTCTGCAGCTAAGTGGAGTTGGAATGGGCTCTAATGTTGCTCCACCTTTCGTCAGCTCATCCATGAATGATTTTGAACAAAAATACATTTATCCAAATGAGTTATTTAAGCGGAGGTCCACCTGGGGGAAAAATCCAGTAGCTTCTGACTTTTACTATATGGACACTTACCTGTCCAGGGGGCCCGCAATGTCAGCACCCCAGTCGATCTTTGGATCGACTGTCGGGTGCAGCCGCCACCATTGCAGGCAAGGGAACCCGGCAGTGAATCCTTTGGCTTTACGGCCGGTTCCCTACTGCGTATGCCTGAAGCGCGCTGCACGTTCTGATTGAACCGGCTGCAGAGGAAAGAGGAGGAGGGCGAACTACCGAGGGACGGTGCTGCGGCCCCGTTTCCTGGAAGTACAGAAGGGGACCTGTCAAAAACAGGTCCCGGTCCCCCCACCCCCCTGAAAGGTGCCAAATGTGACACTAGAAGGGGGGAGGAGGCAATTGTGGATGGAACTCTGCTTTAACCACTTTCAGACCGGACCAATTTGCAGCCAAAGGACCAGGCCCCTTTTTGCGATTCGGCACTTTGCCGCTTTAACTGAAAATTGCGCGGTCGTGCGATGTGGCTCCCAAACAAAATTGACGTCCTTTTTTTCCCACAAATAGAGATTTCTTTTGGTGGTATTTGATCGCCCCTGCGGTTTTTATTTTTTGCGCTATAAACAAAAAAGAGCGACAATTTTGAAAAAAACGCATTCTTTTTTATTTTTTGCTATAATAAATATATAATATATATATATATATATATAAAAAACATTTTTTTTTCCTCAGTTTAGGCCGATACGTATTTGTCTACATATTTTTGGTAAAAAAAATAGCAATAAGCGATTATTGATTGGTTTGCGCAGAAGTTATAGCGTTTACAAGATAGGGGATAGTTTTATAGAATTTTTCTTAATAATTTTTTTTTATTAGTAATGGCGGCGATCAGCAATTTTTATTGTGACTGCGACATTATGGCGGACACATCGGACATTTTTGACACATTTTTGGGACCATTGTCATTTATACAGCAATCAATGCTATTTAAATGCATTGATTCCTGTGTAAATTACACTGGCAGTGAAGAGGTTAACCACTAGGTGGCAGTGTAGGGGTTAAGTGTGCCTAGAGGTGTGTTTCTTACTGTGGGGGGGCATGGCTGTCAGCTAGTGAATGCTGATCTCTGCTCCAATCACAGGGAACAGAGATCGGCGTCACTAGTTGCTAGGCAGAACAAGGATGGCACAGCGGCATCTTAAAGGGGACGTACCTGTACGCCCTTATGCCTGTCCGTGCCATTCTGTCGACGTACATTGTCGTGCGCCGGTCGGCAAGCGGTTAAATACACATTGCGCCAGCTGGTGGTGCTTCATTCATGATGTTTTGCAATTTGGCATGAATAAGAAAATTTGATAAGATTCTTAATTGGCCAAAATGTATGAAGAAATATTACTAATTTACAAAACTGTATAACAGAAACAAAGAAATATGCATTTTTTTTGAAAATTTTCATTTGTTTTTCATTTATAGCGCAAAAAATAAAAAACTCAGTGGTGATTAAATACCACCAAAAGAAAGCTCTATTTGTGTGAAAAAAAGGACAACAATTTCTTATAGGTACAGTGTTGCATGACTGAGTAATTGTCATTCAAAATGTGAGAGCACTGAAAGCTGAAAATTGGTCAGGTTTGGAAGGGGGTTTGAGTGCCCAGTGGGCAAGTGGATATAGAATTCAGTAAACTTTTTGCATTGGTGATCATGTCCCTTGTCTTCTTTTATTTTTGGATTTGGTGGAAAATTGGGCGCTCAACGTGACAACTCTCCTAAAATATTCATAGAAACAAAAGGAGTGACTCACCCGACAATTGTATATACTGTATTTACAGTACATCCGGAGAGTATTCACAACGCTTTACTTTTTCCACATTTTGTTATGTTACAGCCTTATTCCAAAATGGATTCAATACCCCATAATTACAATGTGAAAGAACCTTGTTTCAAATCTTTGCAAATTTATAAAATAATTAAAAAAATCCCATGTACTTGAGTATTCACAGCCTTTGCTTGATACTTTGTTGAAGCACCTTTGGCAGAAATTACAGCCTCAAGTATTTTTGAGTATGTTGCTACAAGCTTGGGACAGCTATTTTTGGGCACTTTTTCCCATTCTTCTTTGCAGAAGATAAAAAACCTTCTGACTTTACAACTCCTTTAATGTGCCCTAATTTATGTGGAAGAAACCACAATTGCCCAACATCGCAGTTCCATTAGGAATAAACAACCGGGCCTGTACCTAAAAATTTCTCTGAGCAGGGACACAAAGATTCTGATTACTGTTTGTGGTCTTGGAAGAAATGCCCAGGGACAGAAGGGGTGGAGATAGTATCTTAAAATTACAGCAAAGATAGGTGTGGTGGATTAATCAACTTCAGTCTTAATCAACTTCAGTCACAGAAGTTGAACGGAGATTACGATTTGTATATATTTTTGTGAATAAAATCAACAAATTTTGTAATGAATACCTTTTGATTGATTACTATTCTCTGTTGTAGGCTAAGAATGAACAAACAAGAGATAGTTACATAGTTACATAGTTAGCTAGGCTGAAAAAAGACACAAGTCCATCCAGTTCAACCATAAAAAATAAAAATAAAAGAAAATATATCGTACAATCCAATATACCCGATTCTATACCCACAGTTGATCCAGAGGAAGGCAAAAAAAAAACCCCAGCAGATCATGCTCCAATCTGCTGCAGCAGGGGAAAAAAATCCCTTCCTGATCCCCCAAGAGGCAATCGGATTTTCCCTGGATCAACTTTACCTATAAATGTTAGTACCCAGTTATATTATGTACATTTAGGAAAGTATCCAGGCCTTTCTTAAAGCAATCTACTGAGCTGGCCAGAACCACCTCTGGAGGGAGTCTATTCCACATTTTCACAACTCTTACTGTGAAGAAACCTTTCCGTATTTGGAGATGAAATTTATTTTCCTCTAGACATAAAGAGTGCCCCCTTGTCCTCTGTGTTGACCGTAAAGTGAATGACTGAACACCAAGTTCACTATATGGACCCCTTATATATTTAAACATGTTGATCATATCCCCCCTTATTCTCCTCTTCTCAAGAGTGAATAAATTCAGATCCTCTAATATTTCCTCATAGCTGAGCTCCTCCATGCCTCTTATCAGTTTGATTGCCCTTCTCTGCACTTTCTCCAGTTCCCCTATATCCTTTTTGAGAACTGGTGCCCAAAACTGAACTGCATATTCCAGATGAGGTCTTACTAATGATTTAAAAGGGGGAAAATGATATCTCCCTCTCTGGAGTCCATACCTCTCCTAATACAAGAAAGGACTTTGCTTGCTTTGGAAACCGCAGCTTGGCATTGCAGGCTATTATTGAGCTTATGATCTACCAAAACCCCCAGATCCTTCTCCACTATGGATTCCCGCAGTTGTACTCCCCCTATCATGTATGATGCATGCATATTCTTAGCCCCCAAGTGCATAACTTTACATTTATCAACTTTAAACCTCATCTGCCACATAGTCGCCCAATTAGACAGAGCATTGAGGTCGGCTTGTAAATTAGAGGCATCCTGTAAGGACGTTATTCCACTGCATAGTATGGTGTCATCTGCAAAGACAGAAATGTTACTTTTGATCCCAGACCCAATGTCATTTATAAAGATATTAAAAAGTAAGGGTCCCAGCATTGAACCTTTGGGTACACCACTGATAACCTTAGACCATTCAGAGTAAGAATCATTAATCACTACTCTCTGAATTCTGTCTTTTAGCCAGTTTTCTATCCATTTACAAACCGGTATTTCCAAGCCTGTAGACTTTACCTTACACATGAGCCGTGTGTGGGGAACTGTATCGAACACTTTTGCAAAATCCAGGTATACCACATCCACCGCCACTCCTCTGTCCAAGGTTTTACTTACCGTATTTATCGGCGTATAACACACAGCGGCGTATAACACGCACCCCAAGTTTAGGAGGGCATTTTAAGGAAAAAAAGTTTTAGGAGGGAAGTTTAGGGAAAAAAAAACAACTTACATTTAAGCGTCATTTGCAGCTTGCCCAGCGTCATTGCAGCTTGCCCAGCGTCATTGCAGCTTGCCCAGCGTCACATGTTTCCGGTGCTTTGAGAAAAATGGCTGTCCCCAGCCCATGCACAAAGTGTCATTTTTGCAGTAGAATCTGTTTGTAAAAAAAGCTGCATTTTTTTAAAAACATCACTCGCGGTGCTATAATGAATTGTCGGCTCCACGTAATACAGAGAACATTCATTCATTGAAAGTCATTGAATAAAAAAAAAAAGCATGGGGGTTCGCCCAAATTCAATTACCAGGCCCTTCAGGTCTGCTATGGATATTAAGGGGAACCCTGCGTCAAATAAAAAAAAAATGGCGTGGGATCCCCCTCAAAATCCATACGAGACCCTTATCCGAGCACGCAACCTGGCAGGGGGCCGCAGGAAAAGAGACGGGGGATGAACTCGTTGCCCAGTATGAGAGCGCCCCTCCTCCCTCCTGAACCGTACCAGGCCACATGCCTGGGGTGGGGGCTGTCCCCTCGCCACCCTCTGACGTTATGGGGAAAGCCATAGGGAAGTCCCCATGACGTCTCCGTGCGTCAGATGGGGGGCGGGGTCACCAGGTGGCCCCACCCTCCATTATAAAAGAACTGTCAGACGGAGCGAAGCCTCACTCAGCGGGAGCCTCCCATTGAGCGGAGCGGCTCGACACAGAAGATGATATGCCGACGCCGTGGAAGAAGATGCGTAGCCCCTTGAACGACGAGAAGACCATGAGCAAGAAGAAGCGGATCGGCAGGAAGAAATGAAGATGGAAGAAGATGGAAGAAGACATGGAAGAGCCGGAATCGACTTTCGTGAGAAGATGAAGAAACCACAAGAAGAAGGGGGCCGATGAAGAAAGGAAGAAGGAAGAAGACCAGAAGAAAGAAGATGAAAAATTTGAAATCGAATTTAATAAAGGAATTGTCAAAGACCCAGTCTCCTGTCATTTTTAACATTTTTGTCACTTTTTTTTAAAATTGGTGAAATGGTAGGGGTAGCTAATTAGAACTTTTGTACCCCCTTACCATTTCACACAGGGGGGGAGGTGATGGGTTCTTCTGGGTGGCCAAGCGGGTCTCCGTCCACCCAGATGCATCATTCATTCACAGTGTTCCGTGAATGAAAAACTACAATGTCCGGCAGCTTTGCTGCTGTCAGCTTGTAGTTTTCAATGAACTAACACAGTGCTGTGGAGTCATATTGTATTATATTTACAATTATGGAGTAATGGATCTTGTATTAGTTAAATTTTCATAAGGATGTGTAGATGAAGTAGTGTAGGAGCTTGCTGCAAAATTCCCACTTCCACCAAGAACACCCTCCGGTTTGCACCAGAACTCCTGACCAAAAAATTTCGGACCTTAGTCGGATCCGATAAGCCCCCCGGCGGAGGCCGCACATCCAAACATCACTTACGCCAATATCTCTTAGAAATTCCCCCACAACCAATGGCCAGGGTTTTGTCATGCTTGTAGGGACGAGCCCCTTGTCCCCATCAACATGGGGACATGGTGATTTGGCCCCTACCCGGCTCCATACATTTGCTGGGCAGAAGCGACATCCAAACATCAACTTACGCCAATATCTCTTAGACCCCATGGTCCGGAAATAAAAAATGTCCGGATCGGACCATGTTGTCGGAAAACCAGCCGTGTGTGGCTCCATATGACTTTTTTCCGTCAGAATTATAAGACGGAAAAAATTTGAGATCCGTGCTCTCAAATTTCTGACAACAAAATCCGATTGGACCCTTTTTCCGATCGTGTGTAGAGAATTCCGACTGGACAAAGTGCCACGCACCCCCCCCCCCCCCCCGTCAGATCAAATTTACGGACCAAAGCTATTGGCTACTAGCATCGACGTATTTTATTGTACGCAACGTAGGGGTCACAGACCCCCAAAGCACCCTCCCAATGTTGAGGGCATGTGGCCTGGTATGGTTCAGGAGGGAGGGGGGGCGCTCTCGTCCCCCCTCTTTTCCTGCGGCCTGCCAGGTTGCGTGCTCGGATAAGGGTCTGGTATGGATTTTGAAGGAGACCCCACGCCATTTTTTTTTTTTTTGGTGAGGGGTTCCCCTTAAAATCCATCCCAGACCTGAAGGGTCTGGTATGGATATTTAGGGGGAACCCCACGTCATTTTTTTTTTAAATTGACGCAGGGTTCCCCTTAATATCCTTAGCAGAGCTGAAGGGCATGGTAATTGAATTTGGTGGAACCCCCACACTTTTTTTTTTTTTATCAATGACTTTCAATGAATGAATGTTCTCTGTATTAAGGGAGCCGGCAATTCATTATAGCTGCGAGCGATTTTAACCACTTCAGCCCCGGACCAATTGCGTCGCTTTAACTGACAATTGCGCGGTCGTGCGATGTGGCTCCCAAACAAAATTGGCGTCCTTTTTTTCCCACAAATAGAGATTTCTTTTGGTGGTATTTTAACGCCCCTGCGGTTTTTATTTTTTGCGCTATAAACAAAAATAGAGTGACAATTTTGAAAACAATGCAATATTTTTTGCTTTTTGCTATAATAAATATACCCAAAAAATATATAAAAAAAAATTTTTTTTCTCAGTTTAGGCCGATACGTATTCTACATATTTTTGGTAAAAAAAAATCGCAATTAGCGATTATTGATTGGTTTGCGCAAAAGTTATAGCGTTTACAAAATAGGGGATAGTTTTATAGCATTTTTATTAATATTTTTTTTTTACTAGTAATGGCGGCGATCAGTGATTTTTATTGTGACTGCGACATTATGGCGGACACATCGGACATTTTTGACACATTTTTGGGACCATTGTCATTTATACAGCAATCAATGCTATTTAAATGCATTGATTCCAGTATAAATGACAGTTGTAGTGAAAGAGTTAACCACTAGGGGGAGGGGAGGGGTTATGGGCTGTGACGTGTGTGTTTTTTTACATTAGGCGGCGGGGCTGACGTCTGACATCATTGATCGGCTTTCCCGATGACCGGGAACAGCTGATCAATGACAGGCAGAGTAGGAAGCGCGTGTACACAAACCTCTCCCCGTTCTTCAGCTCTGTGACCCGATCGCGGGACACCAGCGGCGATCGGGTCCGCTGGTCCCGTGGCCGGGGTCACGGAGCTCCCGACCGGGTCGCGAGCGCGCCGCTGGCAGCGTGCGCGCGACCCACGGGCAGGCATTTAAAGGGCCACGTACAGGTAGGTGATTTTGCCTGCCCGTGCCATTCTGCCGCAGTATATCTGCGTGAGGCGGTCGGGAAGCGGTTAAATAGCTTTTTTTCCTGCAAAAATTACACTAAGTGCAGGGACAGTTCTAAGCTTGGGAAAGATGCGCCCTTTTACATGCATACTATACAAACCCCCCCAGGTACGAAATTTAAAGGAATATTTTACACTTTTATTGTTTCACTTTAAGCATTATTAAAATCACTGCTCCTGAAAAAACGGACATTTTTAAAACTTTTTTTTGCATTGATACATGTCCCCTGGGGCAGGACCCAGGTCCCCAAACACTTTTTATGACAATAACTTGCATATAGGCTTTTCAAATTAGCACTTGAGATTTCTCCCATAGACTTTTACAGGGTGCTCGCGGCTTTTCGAATTTGCCGCAAACACCCCAAATTGTTCGCTGTTCGCTGAACAGGCGAACAGGCAATGTTCGAGTCGAACATGAGTTTGACTCGAACTCGAAGCTCATCCCTAGTCAGAAGCTACATACAGAGCGGCCAGTTTAAATACAAGCTGGAACACTCTGCAGCAGACTGAGAGGATGAGCTCACAGTGCTTATAATAATTATTTGTATATTACTTATGATAATCAACCCCTCGCCACCCAGGCCAATTCTGACACTTCTCTCCTACATGTAAGAATTATAATTTATTTTTTTGATAGAAACTTACTCAGAAGCCTCAAGCATTGAATATGTTGTTTTAGCAGACACCCTAGGGAATAAAATGGTGGTCTTTGCAACTTGTTATGTTACATGATATTTGCGCAGCAATTTTTCAAACGTTTTTTTTGGAAAGAAACTGTTTCCTTCATAAAAAAAACACTAAAGTTAGCACGATTTTTTTGGTGTACTAAGCGTTGCTTTACATTTTTTTTTACAGGTTACATGTTTAGAGTTACAGAGGAGGTCTAAGGCTAGAATTATTGTTCTCGCTCTAACGATCGCAGCGTATGTAACCTGTGTGTATCTGGCTCTGATACTAACCAGTGCCTACCCAGCCACTGACTAGTATCTCTCCCCAGCCTGTCTCCACACACCCTGTCACCTGATGACCTGTGAATGGGGGAATCACTCCCGCAGTGTTATTGTGTTCTGTCAGTGAATACAATGATCAGTGTTGCTAACTATAGCTGGCAGCACTGATTGTTTTAGGGAAAACCTGACAGGCTGGTTGTACTCAAGTCAGTTAATAGGTTGACTTGTGTAAAACCAGGTAGCCTATACATAGATCGACTATGGCTGGTCTCTGCTTAATTGGTGTAATTTCAATCCATGTATGGCCCGCTTAACCACTACGCAGTCCCTAAACATCCTTCCCCAAACCTTTACATTTTTCCTTCCCAGATTCCTTCATCCTCCTCTCCTATACATAGTGCCCACTGTCATACTCTCCACACTTTTCTCCTGTACATACTGCTCACTGTCATACTCTCCACACTTCTCTCCTATACATAGCGTCCACTTTCATATCCTACACAATCCTCTCCTGTACATAGTGCTTGCTGTCATACACTTCTCTCCTGTACATAGTGCCCACTGTTAGACCCTCCACATTCCTCTCCCTTACCTGCACACACCTCCCACTTTTGACCATCCAATCTCCTCCCCTATGCCTCTTACCCACAAAAACAGTTCTTTCAAATTATACTGAATATTCTCAATGTTACCAGCTCTATAATGGGCCCACTTTTGTTAGTTCAACTAAAGAAAATCTCAGTCCTCATATTTGTTCTGCACCATTATTAGTACTTATTTAATTTTGTAATTACTATTGTGATGTATAGAGGAACATAGGGGATGTCAGCTAAAAAGTGTCCCTGAAAATATTTTTGAAATGTTGGCAACTATGCGGGTCAGTAGGGGGCCCCATGAGAGGCTCCTGGGTTCCAATGATATTAAAGCGGTAGTAAACTTTTCTAACATTACTATTTTTTAGAGGCCCTTAGGTAGGTTATGCCATAATATACAAGTATGCACAGCATATTAGCACATTAGTGTACACTTAAATTGTCAGACTGAGCCCTCCAGTGCTGTGCTGTGATCAATCCCGCCCGGGCGCTTCCATCTTCACCCGGTCTTCCTTCTGGGTTCTGTGCCTTCGGTCACTTGCCTTGACTGGGCTGCGTTGATGTCATTACCACGCATGCTTATGTGCATCCTCTTTCTCTCATCCCCCCTTTCTCTCTCATCCTCCCTCCCTTACCCCTCACACCTCTTTCATTACCTTTCTCTCTCTCTCTCTTTAATTTAATTTTTTATAATGAAAAATTCTTTGCATTTTTATTTATTTATTGTTTATAAAAGGCCCCACCAAAATCCTCAGCACCAGGCCCATGATGTTCTTAATCTGGCCCTGGCTACAATATGTCTTCAACATTACTGAGCAATTCCAGTCATATTTTACTAACCACTACTAGATACTGTATACCATGACCTAGATAAATGAGAATCATCAGCCCTCCTTTACACGACCAATGTGCCAGAAGTTAACTAACATGTCCAGCAACCATATTAGTACACATTGCCACTGTTGCTGGTGTGGTGAACATTATACTACCTGTTGCATTTGGCAAATGGAAGCCACAACAAACACAACCCAATCAAGTGCCACTACCGATCTGCAACAGTGTGTAATGCATGTGAGCTTTCCATAGTTAACATTAGGAAATGTTGGGATAATTGTTTAAAGTCATGTGAAAATATTACAGCCAATAAACTTTGAATAATGTAATAAATTAGCCAAGAGTGTTAATAATTGAACAAAATGAGAACAGTTGAGAGGTGTATTTATTAAGTAGTAATTATAACATTCAATTAAACTACCCACTCTGTGCCCTGACTATTTAGACACTCTAAATGCCCCTATCTCCCAGGAAGAAATCCGATTTCATCCCCAAGACCCTATCCCATGTTTATACAGCAATGTGGGCTGATGGCCTATACCTTCCCTCGGGCACGCAAGCACACATCAAACTCATTGCAAAAAAGGAAACAGACCCCCTCCTACCGGGCTCGTATAGGCCTATATCCTTAATTAATGTAAACGCGAAAATTCACTCCAAAATCGTTGCATCCTGACTAGAGCGCATCCTCCCAACAATCCTCCACCCGGCCCAAGCTGGATTTGTCCCAGGGCGATCTGCCACCCTCAACATCCAAAAGGTCCTCTTAGCCCTTGAATTTGCTAAGAGGCACTCCGACCTTGACATAGCCATTATATCACTCAATGCCGAGAAGGCTTTCGATAACATCAGCTTTTCCTGGCACTTCATGGTCATGAGAGCAATTGGACTGACTGGCCCCATATTACAATTTGTCCAAAAAATGTACTCCTCACCGTCGGCCCTCCTTGTTACCCCTAATTTTGTCTCTCCCGACATTTCGCTCACCAACGGCACATGACAAGCCTGTCCCCTATCCCCTCTTCTTTTCAACATAGCTATTGAACCACTCTCCAGACTTTTAAACTCACCCTCAGGGGTTAGTGGTGTCTCGGTGGGCAACCAAGTTTTACGCTCCGCTCTATTCACTGATGATGTCCTCCTATTCTCAACCAATCCTCCCACGGATATCTCACTCCTCCGAAAACTATTTTCGATTTTCCTGACCTGTTCAGGGCTCCGGATTAATTTTGACAAGAGCGAAATCCTACCTCTCAACCCACAGCTGGCTCGAGCTTGGATGGGATCATCCCCCTTCTATTGGCAGGGAACCCTCCTCCCTATATAGCCTGAACTGGAGTTGAAAGCATGGGCGAGCCTACCCCTTTCACTATTCGGGAAATGCCACCTCTTCAAGATGGTCTTGTTCGTGAGACTATTGTATCCATTACTGACCCTACCTTTACTAATGAAGCATAGGGGCGGCACAGTGGTGTAGTGGTTAGCACTCTCACCTAGCAGTAAGAAGGGTCGCTGGTTCGAATCCCAACCACAACACTTCCTGCCTGGAGTTTGCATGTTCTCCCTGCGCTACTCGCATTTATCTGGCGGCAGAGTAAACCTTGCATTGCGCTTCAAAAACTCTGTCTCCTGAAGAGTGAGGGTGGGGCGGCCTACCCAATATCAGATTTTACAATCTTTCATGCCTACTGAGACAAGGTATTCACTGGTTATCTTGTTACTCCAACTTCATGCTGGAGGATGCCCTAGTGTCTCTGTTTAATCTCCAGGAGGTCGTGCATTCTAGGTTACGTGCCCTTCCCCAGCCTTTGAGAACCAACCTCTTGATTAGAGACACTGTAATCGCCTGGAGAGAAATACGAAATATCCTGCCTACCCTCCATCAAAACACCTTCCTATACCTTCCTATACTTGGTAACCCAATGCCCCCCCCCCCCCTCTATGGATCACAAGGCTTTTACCCAATGGTCATCATCAGACATAACAACTATCTCCAAAGTAATTGATCCTGCTCAAGGTACCTTTAGACCCTTTTCGGAACTAACCAAACAATTCTCCCTGACGCCATCACAGGAGTTTCACTACCACCAGCTAACCTGCTACCTCAGTCCTGCTGCAGCACTCGCCAAAACCCTTGTCAACACTCCTTCATTGATGTCCTAATAGATCAGGATCAATACTCCATTTCAGATATATACTCCAATCTCATCACCCATCAGGCTACAAAATACCACATTGTACCTTTCAAACCCTGGATCTCTATTCTGGACAACCAAGAGGCACCAGAGAAGATTCTCCTAGGATATCAAAGGGTACAAGCTATAGTAATGTGTGAAACATGGCGAGAAACCCAGTTTAAAATCACCCATCGGGCATATTTCCCGTTCGCCAGAGCAAAACTGACTCAACCGACTCCGCATGCCCTTGGTGCTCTATCCCAAGACCATCCCTGTTCCACAGATTATGGACTTGTCAAGCAATCTCCACCTTCTGGGACCAGGTGTTGGACTATGTTGACAGATCCCAACATATACGCCTACCCAAGGACCCACTATTATGTCTCTTCAGCTGCAACACTCTGCAAGTCTCTTCACCAACGCCTACCCGTGCCTCTCTTATTTAATGGGTCCATATCTGCCTACTGGCAGCCCGCAGGGCAATAATGTATGCTTGGTTCAACCCCTCCCTGCCTCAAATTGCCTTGGTCAAACAAGCACTCTTAAAACTATTCCACATTGAAAAATTGGATACCATTACTCAACACTCCACATCACTGAAACTCTTTATTGCAAGATGGCGTCGCTTCATGGAACACTACTTTTCTCCAGAATAAATCTCTTCCCATATGGCTCCCTTACGCTACACGGACTGGTACCTGTGAGCATATCTTGCTAACACACTGAGCAAACTCTGGATCCAGCCCACCTCTAATGTCCTAACTCCACATAGCCCCCCCCCCCCCCCCGCTAGACATTCCACCTAATCTATTTACTTAGGTTATTCATTATCTGACATGATACATCCAACTTCTCTCTACAACGGTAGTGATCTCTCTACCCACTCTACGAGTAAATGTTTACATGCTTCCACTCCTTAGGCAGAGGTTTCTGCTAACTCCATTTGTTAGACCAGATACAACATTATCAGTTTTATTCTCAATGTTTATAGGCCCCAAATCTTGCAGTTTTATCCTGCTCACTATTCTACATTATTTGTATTACTGTTTTCCGGCTAATTACTCCCACATTTACGAACTGTGTACTTTTGATTGTAAAAGCTCAATAAACATATTTAAAAAAAAAAGACAGGCAGAATTCATAGAATAGTTAATATCCAATCCAAGATCATAAATAGGCAAATCCAAACAGCAGAGCAGGACAGACAGACAAAAAGCATGCACGTATTACACATGCTATCACAAGCATGGGACTGCAGGCTTGGCTGGCTTAAATGAGGTTTGGTCTCCACCCAGAGACTGGTCACATTAATAACCTTGAAGGTGGACAGACAAGGAGAATGCCACAGCCAAAAGCAGGATGCTGGAATGAGGAGCAAGAGCACTAGATGCTCCTGACAACCACACATTTGCTACAGGTGGATTGATCACTGTAATTTGAAATATATGCACTAGGAAGATTCACCTGAAGTGATGGTATGGTGAATGTAACATTCACTGCTTTATAAAAAATCTCCCATGATTTTAATAAATGAGCCTATATAACCCTATTCAGCCAGTGATGCTCTTCTCGGCAGCCGCAGAGGGGTTGTTACAATCTTTATTTATTGTCTTTATATGATTGTCTTCTAGATTCCTGTGTCTACATGCTCTGAAGACTGTCCCCTGGGATACAGAAGAGTGATGAAGAAAGGCATTCATCGCTGTTGCTTTGAGTGTGTGCAGTGTCCAGAGGGGGAAATATCTAATGAGACAGGTGAAAAAAAAATCAAGATTTCTTTACTTCTATAGTTCAGGAGTGCACAATCTAACTGAGTAGGCTGTTTATACCGTTTCTTCTATTTATTGACCAGTATGTGGTCAGGCAGCGGGGAAACATAATAGAATTGTGAGGCGCATCACAGCAGGAGGGAGGAGGTCTTGATTCCTCTACAGAGTTCTACTAAGACCTAATTTAGAATACTGTGTCCAGTTCTCAAGACCTTACCTGCAATACGATGTTGATAGTATAGAACATGTTAAGAGCTGGGAAACAAAAAATGGTTAAAAGTCTGAAGGAATAAACATATTAGGATAGAAATTCTTTTTTTTTTTTTTAATTCTTTATTTCTTTACAGGAAAACAGAGATATTCAACTTAAGCATAAAAGAAAGATACAGTGTAGTCTTTACATATTATGTCACATTATCTTCATATTACATACATGCTTCTACCTTTCTGTATTCTAAATCTGTAGACCTGTTATTTTTTTTACAATTCCCTCTTAATGACCCCCTACTTTTCCTACTATACTAAGACCCCCCCCCCAACAACAAAAAGAAAAAAAGGGAAGGTATCTCTCTCCCTCTCACCCCCCCTCACGGTAACCCCCCCCCCCCCCGGCCAACTAGAGCCACTTTACGTATACCCCTTTTCTCCTCATTTTACTAATCCTATCTAGATCCCAGCATTCATCTCCAATCTGTCTCTTACCTTCCTCTGCTTGCAAAAAGAGCTCCCATGGGGCCCATATTTGAGATATTTGTTATTTTTTGCTCATGGACGTAGATGTCAAGTTTTCCATAATCCCTATATTTCTCACTTTGTTAAGCCACATGGAAATCTGAGGTGCTCTTGGATTCTTCCAACATGAGGTTATGCAACTTTTAGCCACATTCACCATGTGGCTTAACAATGAGTTTTTATATCTCTCCGTTGGAATTTGTGAAGATTGCAAAAGAAAGAATGCCAGGGGATCCGATATTCCGTAAATAATTGCATGATTCTCTGGACTTCCTGCCAGAAGGAATGTGCTATAGTGCCTCTCTCTTGGCAGCCCCTCCAGCACCTATCCGATGCTGTTTGGGAGAATTTATTCATTAATGAGGGCATGTAATACCTTTGCGTTAATAATTTATAATTCAACTCCTGAATCTTGGTGCATCTGGAAGAGTTTAAAGTTAGATGTATTATTTTCTGTTGTTGGTCTATTGTGAAAATTTGTTCCAAGTCTCTCTCCCACTTTCCCAAACTTAACATCTTAAAGTGCTCCGAAGGGGCGGTCAATAAGGCGTAAATCTTAGAGATACCGTTGGAGAAAGGCCCCTTCTCCTCACAGTATCTCTCAAATTTTGTTCTTGGGCGACTATAGCTTTCTTGGGACCCCAAAGTTTCCAAGAAATGTCTAATCTGCCGTGCCTGACAAAAGGGTAATTCAAACTGACCTCCTATGTTCGTAAGTAGATCCATTGTTGGCCAATTGTTGAGGCCAATAAAATGCGAGGCTTGGAAGATACCCTTATCTTTCAATTTTTTAAATACACCTGGCTCAAGGCCTGGAGGAAAATCTGGGTTCCCCAGAATAGGAAACAGGGGGGATTTCATTGAAGAAAATTTGGGGTTCTGGATGGTCTTTACTCCCATCCGAAGTGTGGGCCCTATCAGGGGGTGTATTTTTACTGCAGGAGGAATAGCAGTGTAGCACCATATTGCTCTATTAAGTGGGGTTGTGCTAACATGTTGCTCAATAGTAATCCATAATTTACTCCCTTCATGTCGGCACCAGTCTATTATTCTGCCCAATTGAGGCGATTGGTAATATTTGTATAGATCCGGCGCTGCTTTTCCTCCCGCAGTTTTCAATAGGGTCAACAGTTTTCTGTTTATCCTAGGGCGCCTACTCGCCAAGATACATTTTGTGAAAACACCTCTAACTTGACTAAAGAAAGCCAGAGGGATGGACACAGGCAGTGCCTGGAAAAGATACAGGAATTTTGGTACTGTCACGGTTATGCAGTAATCTTCCCCTGTTTGCTTACCTCTCCTCATGTGTTCAGACTAAGAGGCCAGCCACTCTCACCTGGTGGTTTTTATAACCTCTTCTCTAAGCATGGCTCCACCCCAGGCCCTATTAGGGAAACCTATATTAACCTGTGCACTGCAAGCCAGTGGTGCTTATCAACCAACCATTGTGTATCCATGGTGTGTTTGGCTTCCTGGTTCCTGCTTGCCGTGTGCTCTATGTTTGTCTCTGTTACCGACCTTGGCGTGTTCTCAACGATTCCTGTCTGCTTGTGACCTTGACCCTTTGGCATGTCCCCGACCATCCCTGTCTGCATGTGACCCTGAACCTTTGGCATGTACTCTGTTGTTCCTGTCTGCTAGTTGCCCTGACCTCTGCCTTATCCCCTTACTATCCTTGTCATTCCAGCCTGCTGCTTCCTTCTCCTGTAGTCTACTGTGAGCGTGAGCTGTGAGACCCTGGGGGGCGCGACCTGGAGCCAGACTGCAGCGAAGTCCATCCTCACCACTAGAGGCTCTGGCGAACACCTGCTGGCTCTTAGACTCCGTGCCCTGGGGAATCTATGCTCTAGCTCCCACTGGGATCTGTGTTAGTGATCCAGTAGACCTGTGTCCTGAATCTCCCTGGGTACAATCCGCAGCAGTCAGTCCTAAGGTCCACTACCTAGCGGTGCACTTCTGACTCCTACTGAGTGCACCTGTCACCTGGTCGCAGGTGACCTGACAGGTACAATGTTCATTTTTAGAATGTTACTTCTCCCAAACCAGGAGTGTTAGGTTTCCTGTATTGTCCTCTGCATCAGCTCCTCTTTCCCTCAACTGGACTTTGACGGTCAATGGAAAACTCTCGCCCTTTTCCCCCCTTGTCTGTCCAGACAGGCAAAAAAGACACCATACACCATGTGTGGTTGAAAAAAGAATGCTTTTACTTCCCCTTTCACAGAGCATATACAATACAAAAAAGGGGGAAGAACGCAATTGAACAACCAATCACATTCAAGCATTTAAGCATTTTGTTATACAATTCAATATTGATCTGCAAGATTCATAATATTTCTTCCTTCAGACTCAACATCATATTTACTCTAAAAATGTCTCACGCAATATATGTCCTTGATAAGGTTCTCAGTATGTTTTTGGTAATATGGAAGTACAAAACAGCATACTTGTTATGGGAAGCAGACCCGTTACTAGAAGCCAACTTGCCATGAGAACTAAAACTTGTTATGGGAAATGTGTGAGATAAACAGAATTTACAGTGAGATTCTACAGAAAAACAGAAAAACAGAAAAACATATTTGTTACAATACTATTAAATCTTAAAGGGTAACTCTACACTTCCCATGTTTCCTTACAATCGCTCCTTTGATCATAGGAGACTTTAAGAAGTCTCCGCTGATCACTCATTGTACCACCTATATCCTGCCTTAAACATGGTCATGGCTGTTTCAGACTTATCAACTAGGTTCTTTGATTTTGCTACTTTACTTATCAGGCAGAACACCAATTTGATTGTCACATAAACGGCCAGAGCTAAAATAAGTATCATGAGGAGTATCATACCCGCTTTCTTAAAGAAATTCATAATGTTTTCCCAAATAGAACCGAACCATCCTCCTACACCTGAAAAGGGATTCCATGAGTGGCATGAATCCATTAACATCCCAAATCAATCTCCTTTGTGAGGGCATTGATTGTATACACCTACCCCACCGAAGGATGCAAAAATTTTGTCCCACCAAGTGGTTAATTCCCTCTTGTGTCTGCCAAATTCAAGGTGTCTGTGGGCAGGTTTCATGGACACAAGTGTGTCTGACCCTGTGGTCCCCATTAGAGGGATCATTTCCACAATAGTACACCAACCTGAAGTTTTTTTCTGTCCATAGTCCATAGTCCACAACAGACCATCCATCCATGGGGAACATGAGGGGCTTGAACCACTTTGGGGGGGCTAAATCTTGACCTTAATCCCACTAAACACATCCAATCCCCCAAAGAGGGAATGCTATCTCCACCTTGCCTTATCCAGGGGCTGTCCATGTGTGTGCTATTTATCCATTCAGTAACCCGTGGATTGTTGGATCCCCTTACACATTTACATATGTCATATAGGGACATGTTACCTATGCTTTCATCAGGGTCCAGGATATTAAAAGTAGCTAACCCGTGGGAGTGGTGTTTATAACAGGGACTTCATGGGTGGTATTTAGTAACTGCTCTAGGGTGATAGGCCTTCCAACCATAGGGACTAAATGTCGGCCTGTGGATAAGTATGACTCCTTTCCATGTATGTTGCTCTGGCATTCACTACAACAGTACCCTCCCCCATCCCGCACTAGGAGTTTAGCCAACACTCAAAAAATAAGAGTAAGAATACAGTGATGGTCATTTCAATTGAAAAAAGAAAGACTGTCCAGGTGGTGCATTTTCTTGGCTCACGGGGAAAGTCTATGGTAAGAATGGTTTGGGGGGGTTAAGGGGTTTTGTGAGAGGGGGCATGGGACAGTAGTGGCTGAGTCTCTTCTTGTGGGGCTCCTCCATTTCCTTTCCTGTCTCCTTCATTTGTGGGCTCTTCTTCAACCTTGATGCATGGATCCATTGTGGGCTTTGATCCGTCAGTATTGCTGTCCTGGAGACCTTGAGGACTTCAAATGGACCTTGGAAGACGGGGGCCTGGTTGTTTGCGGACTGCAAGCTGTTTGATCAGTACTTTATCCGGGACGAAAGGATGTGTTGGTTCTGTGGAAAGAGGAAGAAAGGTGACAGCAACCTTGTCATAAGTTTCAGCAGGGCTACTTACCAGATATTTCACGTGCTCTTCCTGTAAGGAATATACGTTAGATTCCTCGCCTATCTTAGGGGCTTTTTGAGCGGGTCTTCCCATAAGGATCTCAAAAGGGGGACAGTCCTGTCCTAGCATGGGGGGGGGTGGTTCTTATCTGGGGGTGGGCCTTTCAATTTGTCTTTAATGTTTCTATTCATTCTCTCCACTACTCCTGCACTCTGGGGGTGATAGGGATGTGGAGCTTCCATTGTATCCCTTAAACACCTGGTAGCTATCCCTGCGGTCTCTCCTGTTACGGGAATAACTTCCGGCCATGAGGGAAAATGGCAAAATGGAGTATTATTACGCAAAGATATTTGATATTACCTTTCTGTTTGGGCATGTGTGTCAAATCAATCTGTAAGTCTTTTAATGGGCCTATGTGTCCCTGAACATTATTCTGGACACTAGTTAAGCAAGTTGCTGTAGGGGTTTCTTACCAAAGGAGCTACTGTTTCTGGAATACCTATGATCTCCTCCTTGTTTGACCACAAGCCGTCCGGGTTGTGTGTCAAACCATGTGACTCCCAACAGGTAATGTCAGACAATTCTTCTGGCTCGGGCTGGGAAACTTGGGGATGAAAAATCTGTAGAAAACAATTGGAGGGTTGATTGCCTCCTTAGCAGTAATTTTGGCTGCTGACTCTTAAGTTGTTTCCTTTAGTAATATCAGATTTGTCATAGGAATGACCTATTACTTTTATGACATTAATAATTTTTTTGTTTTTTTGTTTTTTTAGGGTAAATGGAGTGCACTTAATAAATCCTCTACCCAGACTTGATTTGAGATTTGCTTATTATCCGCTGTCTTGTACCCGCGGGCCCAAAAGACCCCAAAAGTGTATCTATTGTCAGTGTAAATGTTTACTTTTTGTCCTTTGAATAATTGACAGGCATGTGTCATAGCATAGAGCTCTGCCTGTTGGGCTGAAGTCGCTGATGTTTTGTAAAAGGTGTACTACAGTATGTGTTGTGTACAATGTAGTATCAGTTCCTAAAGTGATTTTGGATGTTTCTTTTATTGTCATGTTTACTGCCACAGGCAGTAACAGCTTGTAGGCAAGCTGGTAGTCCTTGTATCTGAACGGGGAGTTTTTTGGATAGATAAGCCACGGGTCGGTAGTGGGTACCATGCGCTTGGGCCAGTACGGCAGCCAGCGCAGGGTCCCTGACTGTACAGTAAAGCACAAAGGATTTCTTATGATCTAGTAAACCCAGTGCTGGAGCACTGGCCAAAGACTGCAAAGGTCCATGTCATTTCCTCAGTGTAACACTTGCCTGGGGGCAGTGGCTGCAGTAGAGGGGTGCAAGGATTGAATCAAAGAAAAGTACAATCTGGGATTCACTGCCTGCAGTAGACAATAGAGCCAAGAAAAGAAAGGAGCGCTGCCTTATCTTTGGGGCCGAGACAGGTCAGAGTCTTGACTCCTTTTGGGGACACTTGCTTGGTCCCGCCTGAGATAATACATCCTAGGTATTCCACCCTCTCCCTGCACCACTGGATCTCTTTTGCGAGACACCAAGTGACCCTTAAGAGATAAGTGAGTCATCAGGCTTTTAGAGTTTTCTGCACACTGTGCCCCGCTCTAACTACATAACAGTAGGTCATCTACATATTACAGGAGTACTGATCCCTGTGGGAGCACCCAGTCATCCAGGGTTAGTCCTAACACCATGGAAAATGCTGCAGGACTGTCCACAAAGTCTTGAGGAAGACGGGCCCAAGTCAGTTGGCCCGAGCCAAACAGGCAAAGGCAAAGATCCTTTGGAAATCCTTGTGAACATCAATGCTAAAGAAAGCATTGGACAAGTCTAGTACCCTGGAGTTGGAGTGGAGGAAGCGGGGATGTTTATAAAAATTCCCGTGATGTATGAGGCTAGTGGTGGAAGTGGTTAAATACATTTGTTCACCCCCCTCAAATCCCCCTAGCCTCCACTCGCCGCTGGCTTTTATTTACTGCATGTGTGTATTCCAGGGACTGATAATGGGTTTTAGAATGCCTTTCTGTATGTATGTGGTGATCTGTGGTGTACCCTGTACTTCGTCAGCATGACGGTGGTATTGTTTCTGAAAGAATGGTATGATGTTTGGTTTGAAAGTAGGGACATAAGGAGTGCATTTGACATGTCCTACGTCTGTCTTTGACTTTTCCCATATCGGGTGAGTCTCTAATGCTGTAAGTATGGTAAAACGTCAAATCTTTTCTTTTTGGCATAGTCAAGTCACATGTTGATGATTTGGCAGTCATTCCCCCTTGTAGGTCAAATTTAACATTACCCCTAATGAAGACATGAGGTCTCTTCCCTTTAGACATAAGGGGCAGTCAGTGAGGATGGCAAATGTTTGTGTGTAACATCAATCCCATTAATTCCCATAGAGTGGAGCAGCCCTCGGTACAATTTTTTTTTTTTGTGACAAAACGGGTGTCATTACGACAACTCGTGCTAGCCCCTGTGTCCACTAAAAAACATACCACCCATCCCTCAACTTTAAGGACTACCTGCGGAAGTGTTTTCCAGTGGGAAGAGAAGAAATGCATTACCAAGGAGGGAATCTGCTCCGGGTACTCCTTATGGATGTTGATGAAAGGGGTTATTGCGAGGATTGTTATCATTGTACCCTGGCCAATCCATTTGAATTAATTCTACAGTGTTTCTGGGTTCTGGCCGTTCTCTGGGGGGCCAGGCCGCCTTGACTACAGGACGGCTATATTCTTGGTGCATTCGGCGGCCAGGCGGGTGTTGGTTTTGGCTGTATTGTTGGTGTTGCAGGGAGAGGCCTTGTTGTGTTGGGGAAGGATATTGCTGTGTTTGATAATTGGGAAATTTACGCTGATATCTGCCTCTGGAAACACTCCACCCCGTCCTTTGAAACCTACCCTGTCCATTTCCCTGGGTGTTTCTTCTGTGCGGACAATATTTTTTCCAATGGGAGGGGTCTCCACAATGAAAACAGCTTTGATTTGGGTATTCTTGTGTTTGCAACGTGAAGATGAAAAGATGCACGGACCGATTCGATCCGGTGCGCCCAGCTGCTCGGCCTCATTTCAGTACATTCGCCAGAGACAGAGTCACTTGTCGGTACCAGCCTCAGTTGTTGATTCTAGTCTTTGTCATGGCATTGTTCTGTCACATATTACGTTCTGATTCGAATCCAGTCGCATCCGAAAGATGCACCGACCGATTCGATCCGGTGCGCCCAGCTGCTCGGCCTCATTTCAATACATGCGCCAGAGACAGATTCACTTCGAAGGTTCGGTCATTTTTGATTTACGTCTTTGTCATGGTATATAATTTCTGTGTCACCTTACCATGTTCCGACACGAATCTAGTCATGTCCCCGCACTAATTCGTCTCGGCGTGCCCAGGGCCGGCCTCATTTCAGTACATGCTCCAGAGTCCATCGTGCTCAGGCGCAAACAGTGGCATGGCGATTCAGGCTCTGTCATGGGAGTTCAATCATTTCACCTCACGTATTGCGCTCTGACTCGAATTCCGTGGCATCTACGATGTTACTAATTTGTCCCGGTGTGCCCCAGGTATTGGGCCTCATTTCACCGTTGTCCCATTTCAGTACATGCTCCAGAGTCCGGTTCGCAGTCACTCGCAATGCGGTACGACCGGGCCAGGCCTCTGTCATGGGAGTTTCATTTCATCAAAGGCAACATGTCATTTCATTTCATTTGTATTGTTGTCTGTCATTTCATTTCATTTCATTTCATTTCATTCAAATCAAACTCCTAAAGTCACTGACGCCTGTTGCTACCATCAAATTCTGAACCAATCCACAGGACAATAGCAAGCAACTCTCAAACCGAGTGTTTTTCTCGCATTTTTATTCAGGTCAGTCGGATTCAGTAGGTCCACCTGCACCAGCTTGAACGGTGCTTCAGCAGGCCCCAGTCTGCAAGACACTCAACCCAAAAGGACAAGGCAGCAGGCTTCAGAAAGCCACATCATGTCTTCAGCCGGCAGTGAAGACCTCACGGCCCCTCTGTTACCCTCTCCAGTCTCCGAGAGTGGCAGTGTTCAGTCCCTGAGGGGGTGGACTATCCCCAGACTGACAGCGGAGCTGAGGCGTAGAGGGGTGCCCTTTCCTACCACGGCCAGAAAGGCTGAGCTGTTCAGGCTCCTCTTTCCTCCGCCTGCCATGGCAGGATCCAGCACCCAACAGGCGTCGTTGGATTCGATCTCAGCTGCCATCGCTCAGCTGCACACCCTTGTGTCATCCCTGTCCTCTTCAGTTATCAAGGTACAGAACAGGGTGACACTTTTAGAGACCAGCCCGGCCGTTGCAACACCTTCTACAGGTATCGCAGTGTGGAGTCCGGTCATACACCCCTCTCACCTGGTACCACCTAACGTTAGGCCGGGACTTCATGATATGCCCTTTCATCCAGCCCCCCTTCACCACATGGAGGGTTAGCCCTATCGGGCTTGTGCAAGGAAAATTTTACAATAAAAAACGCTTAATTTACGACTTGTCAGCGCCTCATTCCTCCACCATTCCCAGTCTCAACTCTCTTATCCCCTCCGAGGAGTTCTCCCTCAAGTATGCCTCAGTAGACATGGCCATCCAAGCTTTCCAATGCAGATATATCAGATGCCTTCAAACTGTTGCCCATACATCCCTCCCTTTGGTGCTGGCATGGCATCAAATGGAGGGAGGCTTACTACTTCGCCACCAAGTTGACCTTCGGGTTCAAATGTAGCCCCTGGCTATTTGAAACGTTCGCCCAGACCCTCATGTGGATCCTCCTACACAAAGCGCAGTGCCAGGAGGTCATCCACTACTTGGACGACTTCCTGCTGATAGAGCCTCCCGGGGCAACCCCAGGGGACCTCAACAGGCTAAGGGTCGTTTTCAGCAACCTGAATGTCCCCATCGTGGAACACAAGGTTGACGGCCCAGCAAAAAAGATCACGTTCCTGGGCGTCAACCTGGATACCCGAGTCATGCAGGCTAGCCTTCCCCCAGACAAACTAGACATCAGAATGGTTCTCCGGGAGTTCACCCGCACCAGATGATGTACCCAGAAGCAGCTTCAGTCCCTTCTCGGGATGCTAAACTTCGCAATGCGGATCACCCCCCAGGGCCGCTCCTTCGTGTCCCTTCGTGTCCCGGCTGCTAGTGTACCTATCCCACACCCAGGATCCAGATCAGGTCATCAAACTTGATGCCACAGCCTTAGCGGACCTGGCCTTGTGGGAGGAATTCCTGTCCAACTGGAATGGCGTGTCGCTTTTCATTCCCACAGTGTCCTCCCTGTCACCACAGGTGGTGACAGACGCGGCGGCCTCCACAGGGTTTGCCGCCATTTTTGGCCATTTATGGTTCGTGGCACCCTGGCCCCCACAGGCACTAGCGACACCTGGCTTTACCACAACGTCTGCCCTCTTTGAGCCCTACCCCATTGTGGCAGCTGCTCACCTATGGGGCCACAGCTGGTCCGGGCAGACAGTAGCCTTCACAACCGATAACCTTGCTACCGCGGAAATCATCAGCAAAGGCAGGTCCAAATCCAGGCCCGTCATGTCCTTACTTCGTAGGCTGGTACAGTTGTCTCTTCAGCACCAATGTAACGTCTACTGCTCGTTCATCCCGGGAAATCGCAATCTGGCAGCAGATGCGCTTTCCCGTTTTAACTAAGTTTCCTTTTTCAAGCAGATGCCTGGAGCCAGTCCCCTGTCGGCTGCTATCCCGGACTGGTCACAGCTGACCCTGGATTAACCCAGCACCTACGGACAGCAACCAACCTCATCAACACATCACTCTCCTGCAATACACGCAAGGCCTATCAGACAGCCTGGAGGGCATTCAACAAGTTCCTGTCTCAACACCCCCGAGAACCGTCCAGCGTCAAACAGATACTGGCCTTTATCTCCTACTGCCACACTCACTTGACATTATCCCACAACACTATACGGCTGCACCTGGCTGGTGTACAGCACTACCTGTCCATTCAGTACCCCGCGAGACCTTCTGTATTCTCGTTCCATGCAGTACGGGCCGTTCTCCGGGGGATTCAGAAACAGCAGCCGGTAGTCGCCCCGGACGACTACCGATAACCGGAGAGATCTTCAGGGACATGTCCACCATCCTGGACATGTCTCCGTTCGGTCTGCTCCCCAGTCTGGCCCTACAAGCCGCCATACACTTGGCCTTCTATGGGTTCCTACGGCCCAGTGAGTTTACCTGCAACCATCCTTCAGGCCCAGTGTTATGTTTTTGTTACATTTCATCCTGCACCTGGCTGTGTGAAAGACTCAGCAGCCAGGCACAGGAACAGACGTCCACTTCTTCAGGACCCACAACAATTGGTGCCCAGTCACCACACTGAATCGGCTTTTAACGCTTCTGTCTGATCAGCCAGACACCAGTCCTCTTCTGCCCTTTCCTGTGAAACCGCTTAACACGTCTCAGTTCATGAAACATACCTGGATTCTCCTCAGCAACCTACATCTAAACCCCAGTCAGTACTCTGGGCATTCATTCCGGATCGGGGCAGCTTCAACAGCATCCCGGCAAGGCATCCCGGACCACATCATTAAAAAGCTAGGCAGATGGAAGTCAGCCTGCTTCGCCCGCTACATACCTAACCCACAAATGGAAAAGGCCCAGGCATTTGCCAAGCTTACCCAGTGACTTGTCTCACCAATAAAGCTAATTCCCTACCTGAATGTTTTGCCCCCTTATTTTGGTGTACCATACGATAGACCAAGACACACTTTCAGGTCATTTCATGTAGGTAAGTTTGTGTTAAACCTGTATGTCATCTTTACACGTATCGGCCATAGGGCTCTAAACCATAAATAAGAAGGCCAGTATGGTGGCCTGAAATTATGGGAGGAGCCCGGGGGTATTTAACCAGCCCACAGGCTGCCGGTCTTTGTCGGTTTCCTGTGCGAGATACCCACCCTCCCTTCCCCTTCTTAGGGCATTTCTCAAGTATTCTACTCCTAAACAGAATACTCATTTCACATAATTTCATAGCTACTCTCATTTCATCATTCCTTATCTAGGGTATGCCCCCTTATTTTGGTGTACCATACGATAGACCAAGACACACTTTCAGGTCATTTCATGTAGGTAAGTTTGTGTTAAACCTGTATGTCATCTTTACACGTATCGGCCATAGGGCTCTAAACCATAAATAAGAAGGCCAGTATGGTGGCCTGAAATTATGGGAGGAGCCCGGGGGGTATTTAACCAGCCCACAGGCTGCTGGTCTTTGTCGGTTTCCTGTGCGAGATACCCACCCTCCCTTCCCCTTCTTAGGGCATTTCTCAAGTATTCTACTCCTAAACAGAATACTCATTTCACATAATTTCATAGCTACTCTCATTTCATCATTCCTTATCTAGGGTATGCCCCCTTATTTTGGTGTACCATACGATAGACCAAGGCACACTTTCAGGTCCATTTCATGTAGGTAAGTTTGTGTTAAACCTGTATGTCATCTTTACACGCATCGGCCATAGGGCTCTAAACCATAAATATATAGTTGGCTTGCAAAAAGGATACAGCTTCTGACACATTGGGCACCCACTTGATCTCCCATGCCTAACTATTGTAAGTCTAGCTGCTATTAATATAAGGGTAACTATAGTGTGAAAACTAGTTGGAAAAGTATCAATATCCAAGCTAAAAATGGCTAGTTCCCTCAGATATAAGCTGGACAATTCTCCACTAAAAGCTAGTCAGACTCTTGCATGACCATAAAACATGTAGTAAGGTTCACAATGTCCACAAACCCTCCAACAAAAAGGGGGTGGAGGAAAAATAGCGCAGGATTGTTGTACCAGTGGGACAGGATTTTGAATGCTAGTTCCCAGTGATCCACACAATGTGATGCTTTGTATGTGAAAAGTGTGGCTTGCATTTGTATTCAGCCCCCCTGAGTCAATACTTTGTAGAACCCCCGTTCACTGCAAGTCTTTTTGAGGATGTCTCTACCAGCTTTGCTTTTTCGCCCATTCTTCTTTGCAAAATAGCTTAATCTCTGTCAGAATGGATGGAGAGCATCTGTGAACATTAATTTTCAAGTCTTGCCACAGATTCTCAATTGAATTTAGGTCTGGACTTTGACTGGGCCATTCTAACACATGAATATGCTTTGATCGAAATCATTCCATTATAGCTCTGGCTGTATGTTTAGGGTTGTTGTCCTGCTGGAAGATGAACCTTTGCCCTAGTCTCAAGTCTTTTGCAGACTCTAACAAGTTTCCTTCTAATGCCGCGTACACACGTTCGGACCTAGTCCAGCAGACAAACCGCCGGACTTTCCGAGGGGGTGACTTGCCCACACACGCCCAGACTTCCGAGCGTGTTACTTGCCCACACACGCCCGGACTTCTCCGGCGGACAATCCACGGGAAAAAGTCCGTGGGACTTTTGAAAATGAACGGACTTGCCCATACACGGAGCAGTCCGTTAATTTAGAACGTAACTGCAGGTAGACGGGGCTAGCGAAGGCAGTGAATGCCACAGCACTAGCCCCGTCACCTGGCATGGATTTAAAGGGAATCCCCACGCCGAAAAAACGGCTTGGGGGTCCCCCCCAAATCCATCTCAGACCCTTATCCGAGCACGCAGCCCGGCAGGCCAGGAAAGGGGTGGGGACGAGGGAGCGCCCCCCCTCCTGAGCCGTACCAGGCCGCGTGCCCTCAACATGGGGGGTGCCCTGGGGAAACCCCAAAGCACCTTGTCCCCATGTTGATGAGGACAAGGGCCTCTTCCCGACAACCCTGGCCGTTGGTTGTCGTGGTCTACGGGCGGGGGCTTATCGGAAACCGGGAGCCCCCTTTAATAAGGGGGCCCCCAGATCCCAGCCCCCCGCCCTATGTGAATGAGTACCCCTACCCATTCACCTAAGGTGTAAAGTGTAAAAAAAAAAAACACACAATTTTTAAAAAATATTTTATTGCACTGCTCCGGGGGCCTTCTTCCGTCTTGGGGGTTCTTCTCGCCGGACTCCTCCGCTTTTTACCTAGCTTTTTTACCGAGCAGAGGAAGTCCAAGTCCAGCGGATAATTTTAAAACAAAACTTAAAACCTAGTCCGCCGGACTTTTGGCGCCAAAAAGTCCGCCGGCGCCCACACACGGGGGGATTGTCCGGCGGACTCGAGTCCAGCGGACAATCCCGCGGGAAAGTCCCTTCGTGTGTACGAGGCATAAGATTGCCCTGTATTTGGCTCCATCCATCTTCCCATCAACTCTGTCCAGGATCCCTGTCTCTGCTGAAGAAAAGCATTCCCACAACATGATGCTGCCACCACCATTTCACGGTGGGGATGGTGTGTTCAGGGTGATGTGCAGTGTTCGTTTTCCACCACACATAAGCCCCATACACACGGTCAGATTTTTTCATGGATTCTGTCCGATCGGACAATGTTGTTGAAAAATCAGACCGTGTGTATGCACCATCGGACAGTGTACGTCGGATTATCCGACGGACAAAGTCTTATCTCCTGCTGGAAAGATTTGCCGACAACCCGGTCCGATCACACCAAATCCGATCGTGTGTACGGTTGTCCGACCGGACAAAGTGCTACGCATGCTCAGATCACATTACAAGACCAAAGCTATTGGCTACTAGCCTCTACTTAGTCCCGTCGTAGGCAACAAACGTCACCAAGTTCAATTTTGGTCTCGTTTGACCAGAGCACCTTCTTCCACATGTTTGTTGTGTCCCCCACATGGCTTTTCACACACCGAAAACAGGACTTCTTATGGCTTTCTTTCAACAATTTCTTCTTGCCACTCTTCCATAAATCCCAGACGAAGTCCCAGAGGACAAAACGCGTCGGGTGTACTACAGCAGCAGCACTATCTGACACCTATCACCATTCTATGAGCCTGAATATTACTTCCAAAATGTGAGTGTTTTTAATCTGTTTTTACCTCATTAAAAGTATTTTTACGGTATCACACTATGCGAGTTCTCTTTTCTCAAATATGACCAAGTGTTATTGGAAATTTTGACGACCGCATCCCTCCTGCCCATTTACGCGCATATTTCCAGGAATACATCCGTGGAATAGGGACCTGGTAACACAAAGCCTGTCACGACTTATGAGGCGTATGTCTCATTTAGTCTGTGACTTCTGGTAAGCCTCCTTTTCCTTTAGAAATTCCACTTTTTCAATCTACGGCTATTCACAGATATTGTGTCACTCACAGGACTATATACTGTGTCACCCACTGGACTATACCACTGTATCAATATATATATACAGTTTGGCGATCTTTTCCACTTTATATTCACTTATTATTTATTTATTTCAAATGGTTTTATGTTTATATATTCACTATATTAACAAACTGTTATTATTCACTATTTTGAATTTTATTGAATTTTACTGGTCACAGGATCACCTTCACAGCATTTTTTCACATTTTACTCAGTTTTATTACTGTTCCTTTATATAATTTTATAATTTTATATACAGTTTGAATTTACTTCATTTACTTATGATTTATATTTATGCTTTTATCACAACTTACCTGTATGCAAATGTTATGTGAATTTTCACGTATACCATCCTTTGAGCGCAACATATATACCTTTCCACTCTTCCATAAAGGCCAGATTTTGGAGAGCACGACTAATAGTTATCCTGTGGACAGATTCTCCTACCTGAGCTGTGGATCTCTGCAGCTCCTCCAGAGTTACCATGAGCCTTTTGGCTGCTTCTCTGATTAATGCTTTCCTTGCCCGGCCTGTCAGTTTAGGTGGACGGCCATGTCTTGGTAGGTTTGCAACTGTGCCATACTTCCATTTTCCAAAGATGGATTGAACAGTGCTCCGTGAGATGTTCAAAGCTTGGGATATTTTTTATAACCTAACCCTACTTTAAACTTCTCCACAACTTCATCCCTGACCTGTCTGGTGTGTTCCTTGGCCTTCATGATGCTGTTTGTTTGCTAAGGTTCTTTAACAAACCTCTAAGGGCTTCACAGAACAACTATATTTATGCTGAGATTAAATTACACACAGGTGGACTCTATTTACCAATTAGGTGACTTCTGAAGGGAAATTGGTTCCACTAGATTTTAGCTAGGGGTATCAGAGTAAAAGGGGCTGAATACAAATGCACGCCACACTTTTTATATATTTTTGAAGGAGGCTAGTCTACCTGACCATGAGAGGTCAAATTTGCCAATGAGGGGTTTGCAAATAGCTTTAGCTAATAGAAAAATGACACCATAGCAGAACAAAATAGTGAGTTGTCACATCCCTATATGCATGGAAAAGAATAAAATACCCCTAAGTGGGACTTTGAATGGCAACGACACTGAAAGGTATATACAATTTGTGTTTATTGACTAATTAGAGATAAAAAATCATCAATCACGTATGTGGTGATTAATAAAACACACATGAACAATTAACAAAAACACATATTTTTTTGCAGTAGAATATTTGCACATGTGTCTAGTAGTTTCTCTCCAATGTCCGAGAAACCTTCTTCGGTACCTGACGTGTTTCAGGTTCAAAGCCCTTTCATCAGGGGTATTTATATAGGATAATTTGTATTCAGTGTGAGGTGAATGGCGCAGCACTCAAGTACACAGATATTCAGGCAGAAATTTAATTATCACTGTCAGTGGATGGTGTAGTTGAAGGTCTGGTCTAGCCTCCGTTTCAGCCTATAATGCCCCATGGATAATGCAGTGTCACTCTCCCCCGAGGTGAAAATGTTAAGCTGGTAGCAGGAACTTGAAAACCCAGAAAAAGGTCTCTCAGTAAGGTCCGGGTTAGGCCTTTCCACAATCCTGTAGACACTGCCAGGGCGGACGGCGTGCGCCACGGACCCCCATACACAGAACAGGGAGTGAGATACACTACCCAGTATACCCCCCTTTTCCCTCTTAATTGAAGGATTGTGGAAAGGCCTGACTCGGTCCTTACTGAGAGACCTTTTTCTGAGTTTCCAAGTTCCTGCTACCAGCTTAATATTTTTACCTCGGGGGAGAGTGACACTGCATTATCCGTGGGGCATTACAGGCTGAAATAGAGGCTAGACCAAACCTCCAACTACGCCCACTAACTGACAGTGATAATTCAATTTCTTAAGTGTACGTAAGTGTTGCTCCATTCACATCATACCGAATACAAATTCTCCTATATAAATACCCCTGATGAAAGGGCTTTGAACCTGAAATGTGTTGGGTATCAAAGAAGTTTTCTCGGACATTGGAGAGTAACTACTAGACATATGTACAAATATTCTACTGCAAGAAAATATGTGTTTTTGTTAACTGTTCATGTGTGTTTTATTAATTATTAGTTACATATATGATTTTTTATCTCTCATTTTTCAATAAGCACTAATTTTATATACCTTTCAGTGTTGTTGCCATTCAAAGTCCCACTTAGGGGGCATTTCTTAGCTTTAGCTAAGGATGCTGTGTTTGAGGTAAGGTTGATACCTAAATAAGGAATGCCCTTGTCACTCCAGGAGTAAAGCCCCATACACACGGTCGGATTTTCCGATGGATTCTGTCCTATCGGACAATGTTGTCGTAAATTCCGACCGTGTGTAGGCACCATCGGACAGTTTCCATCGGATTGTCTGACGGACAAAGTTCTATCTCCTGCTGGATAGATTTTTCGGCAACAAAGTCCGATCACACCAATTCCGATTGTGTGTAGCGTAGTCCGACGGACAAAGTGCTACGCATGCTCAGAAGAAATTCTGTGACGGAAGCGCTCGGTCAGGTAAAACTACCGTTCCTAATCGACACAGCACATTCGTCACGCTGCAATAGTAAAATGTCTTTAATGCAGTGCATTCTCTTTTTCTTTACAATGCAAGAAGAATGACGTGTTTTAGCTGCTCCTATTCACCATCACTTCTCACAAACTTATTTCTTTATTCGTTTTCAGGATTTCTAGACTAGATGTTTATTTTTCCTCAGATCGTAAAAGAATCTTTGTTATATTTTTTGGATGATTTGTCATTTTTTTTTTTTTTTTTGAATACATATTTTCAGGATAATTTATTTAGATTTTTGAGGGGGGTTGTGTGTCTCAACTTAGCAAAACAACATTATTAACATTTGTATTTGTTGCTTAAATTTAGTAGGAGTTTGTTTGTTGTTGGTGCCCCTTGTTAATTGGACTTTATGATTTGTGAAATGTACCTGCCTACTCACAAATAAACTGTCATTGTAGAAAAGTAAAACACATAGGCAATGATTATTTCAAATCAAAAATACCTTTATTTAGGTCTCAGCAACAAACCAAAGAGGAACGCAGCGATGGAGAAACTTGGGGAATTTGCAAAGCCTTGGACACCCACGGCAAACATCATTTTTGAAGCTTCTAAAATTGGGGGCCTGAGGAGTACCTATCTAAATAATAAGGGAGTGCTATCTGGTCCTGAAGTCCAAAACATCCGGAACTGCAGCAGATGCCATCTAGGTCCCCAGGCTCTGGTCCTACGAGAGGCTCCATCTTCTCTCAGACCAGACTGAATCCAGGTCGTCACTCTCAGGTCTTCCTTGTACGCTTCCTTCCATGCTGTGGTGCTGGTGGGGTGGCAGAAGGAGGAGGAGGAGGCGGAGCATGGTCACTATCGCAAACATGTGTGAGTGGGGTCATCCCCCCAGCCATACCCTTATTTAGGACCTTGAGGATGACCCCCTCACACATGCTGCATTGCCCCACCTCCATACCCATCATTTTTGTGGCAACCAAGGAGCCAAAGGCCTCCTCGTAGGTGGGTGTGGCATGTAGGGAGGCTGAAGCCTCTCTGATCAGCCGGAGCGCTGACTCTCCCACCTCCCCCACCCTTCTCGCCCTTTTGTAGGGAAGGCGGAGGGGAGGGACTTGGGAGACAGTCAGGCTCCTACGCCTACCCCCCTCTTGGCTGCCACTACTCACCTCTTGGCTGCCACTAACCCCTGCCTCCTCCTGACTGCCACATTCCACAGCCACCTCCTGGCTGAGGTCTTCCTGTGTATGAAAAAGGGACATAGTTTGAGTTATTTGTTCATCAAACACACACAATTTTCATCTAGTGAATGTTGCAAAATGTTTACAAATAGAAAACCATACAATTCTCAGCCCTGCAGTTTATATTCTTGCCCCAAATGTCTCCAACAGTACTGTCTGTTGATATATCAAACACGTTAGGAACTAAGCAAATGGGGATCCTGAATTAAGTGAACATCATTCATTATTCCCAAAAATGGTTACAAAACAACTATACCTGCCACAAGCTGGGCTCCTCCACATCTTCCAGACTGGAAGGCCCAGGTTGCTCCTCGGAAGCCTCATCAGGGGTGGCGTGCATGGAAGGACGCGTGCAAGGAAGAGTCGAGAGTGACTTCCTGACATCAGCCTGGTCTTTGAGAAAATGGAGCCTCTCATAGTACCAGAGCGTGGGGACATAGACCTCATCTGCTGCAACTCCAGATGCTTGGGACTTCAGGACCTTATTGCGCTCCCTGAAATAGGTACTCCTCAGGCTGCCAATTTTTAGTCTTAACTTCTCCACGGTTGCCGTGGGGATCGTTGGCTTTACAAATTCCACAAGTTTCTTCATGGCTGCGTACCTCTTTGGTTTGTTGCTGTAATCTCTGTGTTTAGCCTGCCATAATAGGGGCATTTCCCTATACTTATCAATGAAGAGGGGGAGAAAACTCACGTCGTTGAATCCCTCCATAATCTCTGCAAGACACAAGACCACACAAAACACTATAAATAATGTCAGGCTAAACTCTCCTAATCTTCTCCATAAATAAGCCTCAAGGTCTAATCAGTCTAGGCTAGTTATGTACCAAGTTCAAATTGTACCTTCGTTCTAGCGATCGTCTCGTGCGTGAGCTTTCTCTCCCCTCGTCTCACAGATCGTGGCTACGACACAGGCGTGTGACGTTTTATATACAGTGCGCATGCGTCAAACTCCGCCCGCCCCTGACGATCTTTCTCGTCTATTCCCCACCCCTTCTCTTTACGGCGCAGTGGGGAGAGCACATGGCGGGGACACAGCAGGTGCGCCCCAAATATTACACCAACGAGGAGGAGGACGAGGAAAGGCCGGAGGCAGAAACGTCCCGATCCCGGAGCCTGAAATTCAAGGCCTCCAATATGTCATTTGGAGAAATGTTGGAGATGGTGGACATATTAAAGAGGAGCGACTATGATGGGAAGTATGGGCCTTACCTCAACCCCAATGTCCGAAAGGCCAAGATCATGTCTAAAGTTGTGAGGAGGCTGTACAATCATTTTGGGGTACAACGATCCAAGGAGCAACTGAGGAAACGCTGGTCAGACCTGAAACTGAGGGAGCCCGATCAGTACAGAAAGGTCAAGCGAGTTCATCAAAAAAGTAAGTAGTTGTGTTTTGTGTTTGATTTTTTGCTTGCATACTGCTCCATGTGTTTGTATTTTTTCAATGTTGTACATTAGAAAATGGCCACTTTCATGTTCGTCTGTGCATTCGATCGTACTCAACCTCGATCTTTCTGCCAGTGTCATGTTCGTGTGTGTCCATTCGATCGTACTCAACCTCGATCGTTCAGCCACTTATAATACGAGGTTTGGTGAAGTTTTTAGTGAAAGGAAGTTTGTTCTCAATAGAGATGTCATCAAGAATGTCAAGCTAATTTATTCAATGTAAAGGAGAGGTCACTCAGTAGCTGTTTACCCATCTAGTGCTGGGACACCCAAACCCCCTTTTTATTATGCTTTTCCACACATGTGCTCCAGTGGATACTAGAGGGGTGTCTCAATCAGACAAACTTCTACCAAAAAGCTAGTAAGTTTAGCACCTTTACAAAGTGACTACATTCATGTTGTTGTCATTTGTAACTGGCCAACCAAAAATATTGTCCCTCACTTTCAAGCAATGTTTGACATTTCCTATTTCTGCCCTCAATAGATTGTGGTGCTAAATCTTCCTTTTGTACATTCTCAAAGGGGAGCGAAAACTCGGGACGTCTGAGGAAACCAGAAAACCTACACCTCCCAAAGAAGGGGAAAGACCAGAAGCAGAGGAGGAGGAGGAGGGAGGAGAGATCATAGAAGTTGGAGAACTTGTCACCACAACAGGTGAGTGTGGGAGAACACAGCTACTGGTAAGCTAATCAATGTATGCCTGCCTCATTTCCAAGAGACATTTTTTTTTTTTGTTGGTTTTTTTTAGGTGACGTGGATGTTGTGGAAGAAGAATCACACTTTACCACTGAAAGTGCACACGTACTCATCGGGGAGATAATGGTCTGCAATCGAGATCTAGATGAGATAAAGCAAAACATCAATGATGTTCAACAAAAATTGAAGAACATCATTGATGTTTTAGGGAAAATCTGAAAACGCACCAAGTAATTAATAACACACATTTGTGGCTGTTTGTGACAACATTTGCAACTTAAGAACTGTGTGAAATTTGGAACATGCACACATTGTGTCCACATGTGCTAGCTCCCATCATGGTGGATGAATGACAACGTTTTTTTGGGGGTGCAACCACTTTACTAACTACTAAAGTGGGTGTGGTGAAGGGGTTGCACCCCCAAAACACGTCCATTGATCCCCATGATGGGAAATGGCACTTTTGAACATTCTACGCATGTGTTTTACCATCTAATGTCCATTTTCAGACCCAAATTGTGTGCATGTTCTAAATTTCCAGTTTCCAGGGGTGACACCCCATGTGATGAAGGCAAGATCAAACACACTTTGAACATATAGTCACGTCTGATCTTGTCTTCACTTTAGAAAGTTGAACTTTGCAAGTTCTTATGTTCTGTTTTGCTCCATGCCTGGTTTTAACAAATGCGGAATGTTATTAAACAATGTTCGAAAGAACCAAGATCTTGTCAGTTTTGCCAAGAAGTTTGGAAACGCACTTGTGAATGTGTTGCAAGTAAACTTTTTGAATTTTCTAAATGTGTGGCTTCCTTATTTAAAAACACAAAAGCATTATGTATGTCAAATGTAAAGGATTTGGGGGGCAATGGGTGTTATTTACTAAAGGCAATTCCAGTTTGCACTGCAAGTGTATTTTCCAGGGCACTTTTGCAGTGCACTTGTAGTGCATAGTGGATTTGACTTATGTAAATGACACCCACAGTGCTTTGTACGAAAACACGTAGCACACCATTTTTGGGAATACACACATGTCTGACATGGTGATGAAAAGGAGTATTTTGGGTGTCAGTTATGCACTACAAACCTTCTCTAGACAAAAGATTAGGTATCACACACACAACATGAGAAGATTCTTTTTGGGAAGAAGAGACTGTTACCTCCTTTTGCCCAGAAAGTGCATTCCCACTGTTGAAGCTAAAGGGCAAAAATTTCTAGCTCAAATAAGCAATAATACGGAAATGACAAGAAATCATAGGTTTGTTTAAAAAATATATTTATTTAAAAATGCCTCTCACACATCGTCAGGCAGAGCAATGGCCCCCCTACCCACAAAGTACTCCATATATTGCTCGCGGACCTCGCGGGCATTTAGAGGGGGCAAGCCTGGACGTGCCGCTTGAAGGGCTGTGAGGTCGGCATTGGAAGGGCCCTCCACATCTGGGCCAACGGGCACCACATAGTTGCTGTTGTGTCTTTTCAAAAAGTTGTGCAATATGCAACAGGCAAGAACTATGTGGTTCAGTTTGTATTCCAAGTTAATAGCCGTCAAAAACAGGCGGAAGCGGCTGGCCAGGATCCCGAAGGTGTTCTCCACCACTCTGCGGGCTCTCGACAGCCTGTAATTGAAGACCCTCTGGTCTGGGGTGAGGGTCCTCATCGGGAAGGGCCTCATCAGATGGGGAGTCAGCGCAAACGCTTCATCTGCGACAAAGACGAAGGGGAGTCCTTCAGCATTCTCCTCTGGAGGTGGCAAGCACAGACTGCCACTTTGGAGACGCCAGTAGAACTCCGTGTGCGCAATGGCACCACCATCCGAGATCCGGCCGTTCATCCCCACGTCCACATACAAAAAATCGTATGTCGCCGACACCACCGCCAACATCACTACACTATTAAACCCCTTATAATTATAATAGTAGGACCCAGAGTTGGGGGGTGGGACGATGCGGACGTGTTTCCCATCAATTGCACCTCCGCAGTTAGGAAAGTCCCAACGGCTGGCAAAGTGGGAGGCCACAGTCTGCCATTCCTGTGGCGTGGAAGGGAACTGTGGAGTGAAACAAGAAAAAATAATTAGTCACTTTGCACATAAACATTGCAAGCAGATTAGACACTAAACATCTTGGAACAAGATCAGACTTTTACATTTTAAGACCCTTAAAAGGCCAGACCCTCCTTACTTAACACTATTGGCAGCCCACAGGAAAGATAAAAGAACATTCCAAATCCCCCCCCCCCCCCCCCCCCCACAAAAAAAAGGGAAGCACATTTTGACATTCTGCAATTACCTAGCAAGCTAATAGGAGGGAACTAACCAAAAAAAAGAGCAAATGGAAAGTATGGAGCCAGCCACTTGCACTACATGCTTTGCTGAATTCATCCCTAAAGATGCCCACTATAAAGAGGTAGGTATATAGTGTGTATTGACCTTGGGAAAGCCAGCAGATAGAGGATTGTTAGCATCTGACAGAGCAGTTGGGGGAGGGGGTTCCTAATGAGTTTGGCACCCCCCCCCCCCAAAAAAAAATGGGGACAAAATGGGGCTCGGCATGAAGTAAAACACACAGCAAACATTAGTGCATATTTTAGGGGGTGTTTGGGGGAAACCAATACTATGGAGCAGACAAAATACATTGCTTAAGTGACTAGGCCATAGGTGTCTATTGGGCCAGAAGAGCATGCTGGGGAGGTAAGTGAAGGGAAAAATGCATGAAGGAGAAAAGGGGCACAGCATATTAGAGCATATTGCAATCATGGTAATTAGGGAAGGAGGTCAAAAATACAAGACATTAGCAAACAGAGCATACATAGAAGGGAATAGTAAAGTAGAAATGTTACCTTAATATAGTCCTCCTGCAGGACCTGGATGATGGCAGAACAGGTCTCTGGAATAATGATTCCCAGGGCCTGGGGAGAGATACCTGAGGAGAACTTCAAATCCTGAAGGCTTCTCCCTGTCGCCAAGTACCTCAACGTAGCAACAAGCCTCTGCTCCGGAGTGATGGCTTGTCTCAAGCAGGTATCCTGCCGGCTGATAAAAGGGGTCAGCAAAGCCAAAAGACTGTGAAAAATGGGGTCCGTCATCCGGAGAAAGTTCCTGAAATCATCAGGATTATTCTCCCGGATCTCACGAAGCAAAGGCATGTGCGAGAACTGATCACGCTGAAGCAACCAATTCTTGGTCCACATACTCCTCGTCACTCTGTTCATGGACGGGTCTTGGCTCAAAGCTAAAAGCCCGACACCAATTCCGCGTACAGCACGAACTCGGCGACGAGTACGTATGGGAAACATCGCTCACAAACGGTCGGCTGGTCAGAACGGACAAACAGAAAGCACCGATAAACAGCAAGGCCTGAAAGAACGAAATGAATACCAGAAACGAGCAGACAATAAGCAGTGAAAATCAAAGCGTCCTATATCAAGATATAGGCCGCAATGACCAACAAATGCAAACTGACTACACGCACTAATAAACAGATACGCACGACAAGCACAAACTGAAGAGCAGTAACGATCTGAGTCACAAAACTGAGAAGCGCGAATCGTAAGTCCCCAAACTTCAACTAACTCGCGATAAACACGGGATCAGCAGGAGCCCAACGGGTGCGGGACGTGGTGCTGAACTTCCCTTTTCTAGTCTCGTGGAAGACGACTTACGTCACAACGTTCTTGAAGACCGGAAATTCCGACAACGTTGTCCGACCGTGTGTACGCAACACCAACATCGGACAAAGTACGACGGACATGATCCGACGGAACTGGTCCTCGGAAAATCCGACCGTGTGTATGGGGCTTTAGTATGCTCCTTCTTCAGACACAGTTTGACTTTCTCTTGGATTCCCAGGGCCAAGATCAAGGACTTAGTGTAGCTTACTTTGTAGTATGATAAAGTGCTAAAGTAAGATAGAACTCAATGTTCAAGTGACAATGAGGTTTGAGAATTAGTCAGTAGCAGAATTACATCATTTGCAAACAATTTGCATTCATGGTGATAATTTTGAAATTGAAAACCTGATATGGAGGGGTGTGACCGAATAGCTTTGGTCAAAGGTTCAATCATAAGATTAAAAATGGAGGGAGAAAGTGGGCATTCTTGGCTTGTTCCGTTGGTTATATAGAATTGTTTTAAAAGCATGTTTGAGGTGTATACCCGAAGATCAAGAATATAAAGCCAAAATGGTTGTCAATGGAAGACAAATTTTGAAAGCACCTGGTACATGTAAGCCCAATGTACCCTGTCGAATGCCTTCTCTGCTGCGATAGAGAGAAGCAGAGAAGGCTTTTGGTGACATTCACCATAGTGCAGTATATTGATTATTCAGCTACCATTATTCAACAAGTGGTAAATGCCATTTTATCTGGTTGCACCAGAGTGGGCATAATGGTCAACAGGCGTTTTACGGAAAACTTTGCATATAGTTCCACATTTGAGTTGAGCAAAAAACGCTTCGCCTCCTGAGAGGCTACCCACCGTCACCCGGTGGCACCGCCCCTTCTGATGTCACGTGACATCATGTGAAGTCAGAAGGGGGAGGTGCCACATTGTGATGTAACTGATTGGCCTGCCCCTTGCCTATATAAGAGCCGTCAAAGAGAGCGAATACGGTGGGAGGCCTCTTAGGAGGCAAAGCGTTTTTTGCAATTTTTTTTTTTTTTCAGATCGGCATAGTTACATAGTTACATAGTTACATAGTTAGTTAGGTTGAAAAAAGACACAAGTCCATCCAGTTCAACCACAAATTAAACAAAAAAAAAATATATATATATATATATATATTATATATATATATATATATATATATATATATATATATATATATATATCAAACAATCCCATATACCCCATTCTATACCCACAGTTGATCCAGAGGAAGGCAAAAAAAAAAACCAGCAGAGCATTCTCCAATTTGCTAAAGCAGGGGAAAAAAAATTCCTTCCTGATCCCCCGAGAGGCAATCGGATTTTCCCTGGATCAACTTTACCTATAAATGTCAGTACCCAGTTATATTATGTACATTTAGGAAAGTATCCAGGCCTTTCTTAAAGCAATCTACTGAGCTGGCTAGAACCACCTCTGCAGGGAGTCTATTCCACATTTTCACAGCTCTTACTGTGAAGAAACCTTTCCTTATTTGGAGATGAAATCTCTTCTCCTCTAGACGTAAAGAGTGCCCCCTTGTCCTCTTTGTTGACCGTAAAGTGAATAACTCAACACCAAGTTCACTATATGGACCCCTTATATATTTATACACGTTGATCATATCCCCCCTTAATCTCCTCTTATCAAGGGTGAATAAATTCAGTTCCTCTAATCTTTCCTCATAGCTGAGCTCCTCCATGCCTCTTATCAGTTTGGTTGCCCTTCTCTGCACTTTCTCCAGTTCCCCAATATCCTTTTTGAGAACTGGTGCCCAAAACTGAACTGCATATTCCAGATGAGGTCTTACTAATGATTTGAACAGGGGCAAAATGATATCTCTCTCTCTGGAGTCCATACCTCTCTTAATACAAGAAAGGACTTTGCTCGCTTTGGAAACCGCAGCTTGGCATTGCATGCTATTATTGAGTTTATGATCTACCAAAACCCCCAGATCCTTCTCCACTACGGATTCCCCCAGTTGTACTCCCCCTAGCATGTATGATGCATGCATATTCTTAGCCCCCAAGTGCATAACTTTACATTTATCAACATTAAACCTCATCTGCCACATAGTCGCCCAATTTGACAGAGCATTGAGGTCAGCTTGTAAATTGGAGACCTCCTGTAAGGACGTTATTCCACTGCATAGCTTGGTGTCATCTGCAAAGACAGAAATGTTACTTTTGATCCCAGACCCAATATCATTTATAAAGATATTAAAAAGTAAGGGTCCCAGCACTGAACCTTGGGGTACACCACTGATAACCTTAGCCCATTCAGAGTAAGAATCATTAACCACGACTCTCTGAATTCTGTCTTTTAGCCAGTTTTCTATCCATTTACAAACCGATATTTCCAAACCTGTAGACCTTACCTTACACATGAGCCGTGTGTGGGGAACTGTATCGAACGCTTTTGCAAAATCCAAGTATACCACATCCACAGCCACGCCTCTGTCCAAGGTTTTACTTACCACCTCATAAAAAGAAATGAGGTTTGTCTGACAACTTCTGTCTTTCATGAACCCATGCTGTCTGTTGCTTAAAATATTTTTTTCCTGCAAGAACTCGTCTATGTGGTCTTTTAATAATCTCTCCAGTATCTTCCCAACTATAGAAGTTAAACTAACAGGTCTATAGTTACTTGGTAAAGACTTTGTTCCCTTTTTAAATATAGGCACCACGTTCGCCCTGCGCCAATCCAGTGGTACTATTCCTGTCATTAATGATTCCCTAAAAATTAGATACAATGGCTTTGAAATTACAGAGCTCAATTCTTTTAGGATCCGTGGGTGGATGCCATCAGGTCCAGGTGCTTTATCCACCTTTATTCTGTCTAAATATTTCTGGACCATATCACTTTTGAGCCATTGTGGATTTAGGGCTGTGTCACTACCACCCCCATTGTGGACATGAGCTCCCCCATGCTCCTTTGTATACACAGAGCTGAAGAAAGTATTTAATAAATTAGCCTTCTCTTTGTCCCCAGTCACCCACTCTAGATTATTTTGTAAAGGGCCTACATGCTCAGACTTGACCTTTTTACTATTAATATATTTGAAGAATTTTTTGGGGTTTGTCCTACTATCTTTTGAAATCTGTCTTTCGTTTTGAATTTTTGCATCCTTGATTTCCTTTTTACATATTCTGTTATGTTCTTTGTAACATTTAAATGACACTAGTGATCCTTCATTTTTATATTTTTTTAAAAGCTCTTTTCTTATAGTTTATAGCTTTTTTAACTTTGGCCGTGAGCCACATAGGTTTTATTTTTAGCCTTTTAAATTTATTGCCCATGGGAATATACTTTGCAGTGAGTTCACAAACAGTCTTTTTGAAGAATCCCCATTTCTGTTCTGTGCCCATTGTTGCCAATATTCTCTCCCAGTCTAAGTTCTGGAGAGCAGCCCTCATCCTTGGAAAATTTGCCCTCTTGAAATTAAGTGTTTTTATCTTTCCTGTATGTGATTTTTGCTTACAGCTAACATCAAATGAAATCATGTTATGGTCACTGCTACCCAGATGCTCCTTTATCTGAACATTAGTAATATGCTCTGCATGGTTTGAGATTACCAGATCCAGCAGAGCATCATTCCTGGTTGGGGCCTCAATGAACTGGACCATAAAATTGTCCTGTAATAGGTTTATAAATTTTTGTCCTTTAACTGTCCCAGCAGTGCCATTATTCCAGTCAATTTCTGGGTAGTTAAAATCCCCCATTATTATCACTGTCCCAGCCCTTGCAGCCCTTTCTATTTGAGCAAGGAGCTGAGTATCCACCTCCTCATTAACATTGGGTGGTCTATAACAAACTCCAATGATTAACTTTGAACTACGCACATCTGTATGCAGTTCCACCCATAATGCTTCAGACTCATCACACTCTCCATCCCCCAGGTCCTCTTTCACACTCGCTTTGAGATCACTTCTCACATACAGACAGACCCCTCCACCTTTCCTTTTAACTCTGTCTTTCCGAAAGAGTGCAAAGCCAGGAATATTTATAGCCCAGTCATGTGAGGACTGCAGCCAAGTTTCAGCAATACCGATTACATCATAGCTCTCCTGATGCACCAGAGCTTCCAACTCGCCTATTTTGCTTGGCAGACTTCTGGCATTGGTAGATGCACCATGATTGATGATGGATCTACATTGAAGGACACTATTTTTTTTTCTTTTAATAAAGGACTTGTCAAAAATGATTTCCTCCTCTGATGTAAGGGGCGGGTGAAGAGGAATGTGGAACCAGCAGTCTATCCACATGTTTTGTCTTGGAGAGGACGAGAGCCCTTATATCACAGGCAGTCCCCCGGCTTGCCCGTGTCTGGTGCGACAACGCACAAAGTGCGCGATGAGGTCAGGGGGCCACCGACACACACGAAGAGGACATGTCACCTGTAGATGGCTAATGGGAGAGAGAGCACAGATGCATCCCGGCGCCAGAGCGTCAGCACACAAAGAGAGGCCGTATCTGACAGGCACCTATAGCTCACAAAGTGGTGGGAAGCCTGTATGAGTCAGGATGCAATTCATTGACTCTAGAAAATAGACAGCTATGAAATGGATGTACATTTCACCCTCAACACTTTGTGAACTACAGAATCCCAGAAATAATCTACTTGTTGCAATACGAATGTGGATGTTTTTATGTCGGCAAGACCTTACAGGAATTCTGGAGATGCATTTATTGCCACATGCACAGCATGTGACAAAGTGACCCTTAGCAGCCTCTTGACAGACATGTGGCTTTAGTACATCCTGGCTCCTTCCCAGGAATGTCCTTCTTGGTCTTAGATCGAATCCACCAGAACCCCCAAGTTGGAGACCTCAACAAACTTCTCCTCCAACCGCAATTACAGTGGATCTCTGATATCCATGCCGCCAAACCTCCTGGCCTGAATGAAGCCTTCAACTTTAAGCCCTTCCTCCAGGGCTTTACATCAGAAATCTTTGAAAAAGACCTTTGAGCTTTTCTACCACCAGGACACATTGGACTATTCATAGGGACATGCATCTTTAAGGTCTCTGTATCAGGCAGCCCTCTCTTTATGTTATTTATATGATCTAAGATGTCACATTGATGATAACATTATCTGTTTCCCTGTTGCGGGTATATTTTTGGTGTGTCATCTCAGTTTCGTATCATATTTTTGATCATTTACATTGTACAGGGACCTCTTTTCATTCATCCCATACTCCCTTTGCATCTACTCCTGTGTGATATTTAATGCAATACTTGTGTTATGCTCTGCTTTACTTTTTAGCCTTGGACGTGCCTCCCTGCCTTCTATAATCTGACCACTCCCAACACACACAGGCTCCCCGGTACTTCATGAGCTGTGCCGACACACAGGTTCCACTGGTTGGTGCTGGGATACATCTGCGCACTCTCTCCCATGTGCCATCTATGGGTGACGTGGCTTCTTTGTTGGCGCCCCCCCCGACATCTAACGTCATTGCACACTTTGTGCATGGTCGCACCAGATGCCAGGCGAGCCAGGGGGCTGCCTGAGATATACAGCCTCCCATCCCCTACGAGCCCAAATATGTGGAGAGATTGTTGGCTCCACCTTCCTCTCCTCCCGCCCTGGGGAATCAGGGACAGGGAAGAGGAATATGCAGTTTTTCTCATATATAAGGGGGATTCGCCAGTGACACATGGTGGTGTCTATCCCCAGACACGACTGACCGCAGGCTGCTAAGTGATATCACTGCATGTAAGTACTTGTGTCTGGGTGTAAGTATAATTTTGTTTTCTTGCATGGAGATAGCATCATGCATTGTATACTTCTTCCATATGGAATAAGGCCCTTCATGGTGAATTATTGAATTTAGTTGGGGAAGAGAAATTTAGTTGAGGGTCAACAATCAAATTGAAATCCTCAAATATGATGAGATTACCAAAGAAATGTAGTTGTCTGGTGTTGGGTGCATATACCCCTACTAATGTATATGGTTTAGCAATAATATCAAAGAGAAAAATAATGTAGCGTCCATCTGAGTCCAACACAGAGTTACATAGGGTGAAAGACACCCTTTTAGACACCCTGTTTTTAATACAGAGGAGTATGCCTTTTCTCTTCAAGGGTCAATAAGTAAAAAAATATGAGGAAACTCTTTGTAACTACATTTGGGTATAGCATGAAGATGAAAGGGGGTCTCGTGAACACAATCTCAGCATGAATATTGCGTGCCTCCTATCACAAGGGGAATTGCTTAGATGGGTGGTTTAGGCCCGGCATTGATGGACATCATTTTGAATCTTATTGTTGAAAGGAGGTAAATATTGTGGGGCATCACCTCTGTTATCCTGGGGAGTAAATGAAGCACAACATTTGGGGGAAGGTGGTCTCTATTGGATCTTGGCGCAAGCTGGTTAACAGCGAATGTTAGGTAAAGAGTAAAGAAACTGGCAAATAAGGGAGCAGTAGAACATACAAAAAACAGTAAAAAACTAGGTGAGAAAGAACTGCAAAGCTGAAAAGCTTACTGCAATGCACATGGGGAAGGAGTAAGATGGAAAATACTCTCTTGACTGGGGAGTAAAATGTTGTGCATATACAGTACTTGTAAACAAACACCAGAGTTCAAGAGACATTTGTAAAGTGCTTTTTAGACTGATGTTTATGTGTCACTACCTGCCAGTAAGGGTTTATCGGTGAGGGAGAAGTAAGGACAGGCATAGACAAAAGAGTCTGGGATGATGCCCCATTTGTGCGGAAGCTAAAGACCCTCTTCTACCATAGGAACAGTCAATGTTGTTTCATTGTGAGTGATCTCCAGTTTGGCAATTTAACACCATCTGGGAAGGATTTTGTGAATGCATAGGGCTTTGACTATGGTTAAGAGGTTCCTGCACCTCTAAATCGTGTGTTGGAATAGATCTGGAAGTAACTGTAACTTGGTGAATTGTTCAGGGTGTTTCTATGTTTGCTGTAAAGCTTCCAGTAATTTTTCTTTCACTTGATAAAAATATACTCACAGTAAGACGTCACATGATACATCATGTTGTAAAAATCTTAGTTTGGGAACACAGTGCACCCTGTCTACTGTGAGGTCAGCTGGTGTGAGGAAAGGAAAGCTTGTGAGGCAGCTGGGAACAGACCTATCCTTCAGGTCCTCAAGTTTAGTCTTAACCCAGGTTAGATCATCACTCTGTGATATATGAGATCAACTGGGTATTCAACCAACTTGGTTTTGATGTGTCCCACTCTGGTATATCTGCTTTAAATCATTAGGCATATGACAGCATGTCTGATTGCTGAAAGGCTCTGAGGGACAGTGACATATCTTTTAGGGTGGTGTCAGAGAGAGGTTGGTTGGAAGTCGGGAAGGATGAGTCAGAGTCAGCAGCTAAAGCAGCATTAAAAGGCTGTGTATTGCTCACCTCCATGTCTCCATTAAAATCTCTGCATGGCCTGGATTCTGGGTTGACAATGTAAAGGAGCCTGAGGTGATGTGCCCATGTTTGACATTCTGCATTGTCTGGCTGTCCTGTGGTTCCCTGGCTTCCATCCTTGCAGCAGCCCCAGCATGTCCAGAGTGGCAGCAGCCACCACCATTTTGTTGTAGCCCCCATATCATGCTCGGGAAAAAAACCCTCCAGGTTTTGTGGCTGCAGGTGTTCTCTGCATCTCAATGTCATGGCTAGTCTGTACCCTAGTTAGTTAAGTGGCAGGTGGGATGGTGTCGGTGTTCAGTCTCAAGATCATCAGATCTTCCTGGCTACAGAGAAGAGTTCTGAGTTTATACAGCCATTAGCTAGCGTGGATGCCATGCCCTACAGAAAGTATTATTTTAATGAATGAGTAGTGGACATCTATTTAGGTCAACTAGCTCTCAAAATAGTTTTTTGACCTACAAAGGGAAACCTTCATTGCTGTTCAATACAAAAATATATACATTATGTCTTTTTTTTTTTTATAATTCTTTTTTACAGAATATTGCTAAATTGCAAAAAAATTACTTTGCTTTACTGGCTTTATATACTTTAGCTATTCTTTTTACAGACGCAAATTTGTGGCAGATTGTTAGGCCTATTTTTGTCGTTGTTGAAAAGATTTTTTCTTACTATCTACTTTGGTATCAGCTATCATCTAGGGCAGGGATTCAGGAGGTATCTCTCTAACCTGAAAAAAATAATAATAGTGGGAAAAAGCTAAGACTTTTGTAAGGTTCTTATTGCCATATCCTTGCTAGGGAGATTTGTTCCACTTTCTGTCCCAGGGTCAGTTATTTCAGGGAAAGAAAGTTTGGGGAAATCTCCCCAACAAGGTCACAGATAGCATTCACCACTGACCAAGCTTTCCCTATTCTATTTAAAAAAATCCAGGAGACAAGCACATTATTACAACCTGGAAATTAAAAACAAAAAACCTCTGATGCCTATTTTTAATTTACCGTTAGTCATTATTTTAAGTTAATCCCAGAAAATACATATTCACTTCTGCTGGGGAAGCATATCTTAATATATTGTGTACTTGTACGTTATTTTTTTTCCTTGAATTTAAAATAAGCAAATAAACCTTAGCTCATCTCAGAATTATCAATTTAGTAAACATATTGTTTAAAATAAAAATGTTGTAATCGTTTTTCACACTATAGACTTTCTCTTTTAGGTAAAGGTTCATGTTATAAATGTTCAGAAGATGAGTGGCCAACCGATAACAATAAGTGTGCACCAAAACCTGTTGAATTTCTGTCTTACATGAATGACCCAGTTGTTCCCACAGTCTCAGTTATTTCTGTTTTACTATTTGTTAAAACATCTGCTATTTTTTGTGTCTTTATTGTATTCCGAGAGACTCCAGTGGTGAAAGCTAATAACCAAAACTTGAGCTTCATTCTCCTCGCCTCCATCATGTTGAGCTTCCTCTGTGTGTTTTTGTTTTTGGGACGGCCTGGACCTGTCAGCTGCATGTTTCGGCAGACGTCATTTGGAATCATCTTTTCAGTGGCTGTATCTGCCATTCTAGCCAAAACTATTATGGTCTACATGGCCTTCAAGGCCACCAAACCTGGAAGTTTCTGGAGAAAATATATTGGAGTAAAAATCCCCAACTGTTTGGTTCTTCTGTGCTCATTTATCCAAGTTTTAATTAGTGTCATTTGGTTATCGACTGCCTGTCCATTTCCAGAAACTAACACTGACCTATATCCTGATAAAATTATTGTTCAATGTAATGAAGGATCTTCTCTGGCATTTTCCATACTCCTTGGTTACATGGGACTTCTAGCAGCTGTGAGTTTCTTTGTGGCTTTTCTGGCCAGAAATTTACCAGACAGTTACAATGAGGCCAAATACATCACCTTCAGCATGCTGGTGTTCTGCAGTGTCTGGATCGCTTTTATCCCAGCCTATATGAGTGTTACAGGGAAGAACTCTGTGCTAGTAGAGATATTTGCTATAATATCTTCCAGCTTAGGAATCTTGGGTTGCATATTTATTCCCAAATGTTATATTATCCTGGTGAGACCAGATTTAAATTCAAAAAGTAAATTAATAAAATAAACCAAAACCTGACAATAGATTGTCTTATTGTGTGTTTAATTATAAATCATAACATCGAATGTGAATGTAAACCCACTTCATCATTCCTATTATCCATACAACATGTGTGCAGAATTTTCAGTAGGTTAGGCACAAATTGTGGCCACAAAAAAACAGTTGTCACTAAGGTTTATCATTGTTAATTATTTCTAATTATTTTATTGACATAATAAAAATATGGAAAATAAAATGTTCTTTTGCTCTCTTATTTTTTTCTCTTAAAAATTACATTACATGAACAGATTATAGACAAAAAGGAAATGCTGGCAACCAGTGACGGCCGGTCCATAAGGGGCGCAAGGGCACTGCCCCCCCCCCCCCCAAAGTTCCCAAAGTTTGTTTACGAAAGAAGAAAGCTACTTTAACATGTTGAAAACTGTTAGGCTACTTTCACACTGAGGCGCTATAGCGCTAAAAATAGCACCTGTAAAGCGCCTCTCCTGTCACTCCAGTGTGAAAGCCAGAGTGCTTTCAAACTGGAGCGGTGCGCTTGTAGGACGTTAAAAAAAGTCCTGCAAGCAGCATCTTTGAGGCACTTTAGGAGAGGTGTATACACCACTCCTAAAGCGCCCCTTCTCATTGAAATCAATAGGCAGTGCCCGCCGAATTGCCTGCAAAGCGCCGCAGCAGCACCGCTTTGCAGGCACTATTAACCCTTTATTCGGCTGCTAGCAGGGTTTAAAAGCTCCTCTAAAATGACGGTAACGACGGTAAACCGCCGATGCCCCCCGCACCTCAGTGTGAAAGTGCCCTTAGTAATAATATCATTTAAAAAAAAAAATGTTCATATGTGTCACATAATGTGTGTGCACTGTGTGGGTGCCCGACTAATGGGTATCTAATGGGTAACAGGGATCTTGTGAATGTAAAGCTTTTATAATGTACTCACAAATCTCTTTAACTGGGACCTGGATAACTGTAAAAACAAGGAAGAGACCTCTAAGCGGGAAAGTGATTCCTAAAGTGGTGGTTGTGAATCTAAATGAATATCTTCCAGCTGCGGTAACAGCCAGAGGTTCAGTGCAGGTAAACAAGCTGATTTACTTAGCCCATTTGGCAACCTTGAAGCTAATCCCTAGTTTCTGATTCGTCAATATCTAAACATGTGGAAATCTTGTGCATGCACATATTAGGTAAATCCTGCAACTTTTATTTTCTTACCTGCTCTGAAAAATAATTCACCTTCTCTTTTGATGACATCAATATTGTACACCCTAAAGCTGAACTCTAGAAATTCAGCCACTTTGATAAATGTGCAGGCATAATATGATTTGTGTCTGAGGCCTTTTTAAAACATTATTCTCTAGAAAGATAATAAAGAATTTTGTAGATAGAAAAGTATGTATAAAACATAATCATCAACAAGCCAAAAATATTGTGTACCAAAAATGGTGTTGTGAAATCATAAAAAAATGTATTCATTAAGTTATTTCTTCACACATATTGAAGACTATAAAGGCTGGCTACAAAACAACAATGCACACTTACAAGCAGCAGGCTGTAATAGATATGACAAATGACAGTAGAGAATAAGACAACAGATTGGCTTGGAATGTTTGGTAAAGCTGTATTTGTTGTATATTATACTTTTATTCTACTAGCACAATGTCAAGAAGTAGGCTTTGGTCCTCCATGTTTTATTACTAAAAGAAAGCTTTCATTTGCGTCTGACAATATTCAGGAAGGTAATATTACTATCGGTGGAATATTCTCAGTCAGCTATTTTTTTAATCTTCAGAACATACGTTTTAACTCAATTTCCTTGCCTTTGTGCACCATGTAAGTACTGTACTTTTCATGATAATATATAGAAAGCAGCAAGGGTGCCACAGCAATGGAAATACTGCATTACTTGCTGGCAGGGCCGCTGATAGGGCAGTACAACCAGCCCTGTTGTACTGGGCCCGCTCCACAAGGGGGCCCGGCAGCATTACAGTTAATTTCTGCATGTTAAAGAAAATAGGACTTTCTAAAATTTTCCCTCACTTTCACTTGCTTGGGGGTGTAATTACTTTTTCCTGGGCCCCATTAGGTTAACAGAGGGGCCCAGGAGGTGAGTGCAATAGAGGGACTTTTTCTTCATTTTCGGGGGTGCATGTGTACACTGTAGTGCCCGCACTGATCTGCTACCATATAGTCCCGGCTGCTGCTGCCATCTGCTTTGCCTGGATACAAGAATGCTCTGCTCAGCTCCCTCCTCCCATCCTCAGGTGCCGAGACTTGTGTGAGGCAGCAAGCAGCTCAGCAGCTAACAGGGAGCATCAGGAGGACAGCGTGGCTGCACTGGACACAGTAAGTGAAGAATAGAGGATAGAATCCTCACTGTGTATTATGATCATCAGCATGAATATCACACAGGAAGCACAGTCAGCAGGTTCTCTGTCAGTGTGACATGGCTGCTGGGGGTGCTGACTTTGCTAAGCCATGGCTGTACTAAGTGTTACAGAATGCCATAACAAAGTCAGCACCCCCAGCAGCCATGTAACACTGACAGAGCACCTGCTGACTGTGCTTCCTGTGTGATTTTCATGCTGATGATCATAATACAGTGAGGGACTACTTTACACTTGCATTGGGGGGGGGGCAGTAAACATGTGCAGTTGAACTGTGTTTTTACCCCCCCCCCCCCTGCCACCACACCCCTTTAACTCCTTTCCCACCCAGTGATGTACTGGTACGTCGCTAGACTGGGAGAGTAATATCTAGGTCATCGCTGCAGCAATGATCATGATATTTTTTAGCCCCAGTGATTTTGCACAAAGTATAAGTTATCCTAGTGGCTAAGAAGTCCCTGGATTACTTGTATAGGTAGGGGTCCCTCTCCTTTCCTGCTACCACCCTTACCAAGCTCTCCCAGTCCCAAGCAATCGAGGAGTCCAGTAACGGTGCGACCAGCAGCATTCGGTTCCTGGGACACAGTGAGAGGAATTGATGTTGTCCCCCCCACTGTGTGACGTCAGAAACCAGAAGCGGTGAGGATTTTATCATTTCTGGTTTCTGTCTTGTGTGACCAAGCCATTACCGGTTTGAACAAGCATCTGATCAAACTGATTTTGGTTTGTTCAGATGCTTTGGAGGCCAGAGGAGAGACATGGGGTGTGATAGACCCCAGACCTCTCCATAAAGAGGACCTCTCATGGCCCATGCTATCATAAAAGAGATTTGAAATAATGTAAAGATACCGTGTAAAAACGAAATAAAATAAATAATAACATTAAAACATTTTTTAAAGCTCCCATTCCCTCATGCTCTTGCTTAGTTGTGAACGTTCATGTTGGTCCCGCATGCATATGAAAACGGTGATAAACCTGCATTTTGTTTTGAGGCGGGCCAGGAGTGGTGTCGAGAGTGGGGTTGAAGGGGGCCCCATCAGGTACGCTGTATGGAGCCCCATCATTTTTAACAGCAGCTCTGCTTGCTGGAGTCAACATTTGAAATGGTATTTAAAACATTTTTAAATCTCTTGGAGTCCAGACAGTCTCTAAAGTTTTATAACATGATGAAAAGGGAAGTGTGTGAACCCCCAAAATGCATTGGTTGGTAACTATTAATTAAAGTACTCTGGATTCTTGTAGCACCTATCTTTGCTTGGGTATTTATGGGAGTAGCCTCACCAAAGGGATTCAACTTGATTAATAAGACGGTCATTTAAAACCCTGGACATTAATAATAGGAGACCTAGGGCTATCTGTGTTTTTCAATTAAAGGTAGTCAACACAAATATACAAATTAGTGTATGAAGGCAAATGCATATGCTTAGAAAATAGGAAAGAAAAGTGCAGAAACCGAAATAAACAATTGAAAAAAAATATTTTATTGGTCTTGCTGCTTTAAACTGATAAAGCTGAATGTTACTGCTAGGGATGAGCCGAACACCCCCGGGTTCGGTTCGCACCAGAACCTGCAAACGGACCGAAAGTTCGCGCAAACGTTAGAACCCTATTAGTTACAATGGACGCAAACGTTCAAAATCTAAAGTGCTAATTATAACGGCCAATATGCATATTATTGTCATAAAAAAGGTTTGGGGACCTGGGTCCGGCCCCAGGGGACATGTGTCAATGCAAAAAGAAGTTTTAAAAACGGACGTTTTTAATGATGCATAAAGTGGAGAAAAAAAGTTAAATATTCCTTTAAATATGGTACCTGGGGGGTGTCTAAAGTATGACTGTGAACTGGCATGTGTTTCCCAAGTTTAGAACTGTCCCTGCACAAAATGACATTTGTAAAGGAAAAAAAGAATCCATTTAAAACTGCTTGCGGCTTTAATGTCATGTCGTTTCCTGGCAATATGGATGAAAATCTTTGAGAAAAATGGCATGGCTACCCCATCAACCCCCCCCCCCCCCCCCACCCCAGCCCATTACCAGCCCCTTTGGGTCTTGTATGGATATTAAGGAGAACCCTGCATCCAAAATAAAACCCTATACCTACAACAATATATACTTTGAACAGCAGTATACAAGCGGTGCAAACAGGACAGGGACTGTAGGTTTGTTCTTAAGTAGAATCTGTTTGTAATTTGGAACAGGTAAATTTTTAAGTGTAGCTCCATCCAAAAAAAAAATCACCCCTGTAACATTTGTTTTGCTGTCTGTGCACCTGTTCAGAACATTTCACCTCACTTTCCATCCCAATGACAAATGTTTTTGGAAAAGTGGGTTTTTTATTGAAACAAGGATTGGTGATAAAGCATCAGTAGAGAGGGGATACCTTTTTCCCAAATTAAATCTAACAGGATAGAATTTCCCTTCCTAGGGGTAGATTTCCTCTCACTTCCTGTTTTCTCCTTCTGTTTGCAAGTAGGAGTCGTTTCTAAGTTGGGTGTTTGAAAGTAGGGGCCTGCCGTATATACTCTGCAGAAATTTGCCCCATTAGATGTTGGTGTTGCCACAACACTGTAAGCCCTCACAGCTACTCTTGGTGGGCACTGGAACACCCTGCTGTGAACTATTATATCAGGAATTGTAATTACATGCCATTGTTGAATAGTGGTAGGAAAAATTGGGCCTTTGGTGGTGGTGCTGGTGCTACAACACTTACAGTTACTCTTGGTGGGCGCAGGAATGGGCCCTGCTGTGAATTATTAGATCAAGAATTGTAATTGCATGCACCTGTTGAACAGGGGCAGAAAAATTGGTCCTTTGGTGGTGGTGGTGGACGGTGTTGCCACAACACTGTAAGCCCTCACAGTTACTCTTGGTGGGCGCAGGAATGGGCCCTGCTGTGAATTATTAGATCAAGATTTGTAATTACACGTCCCAGTTAAACAGGGGCTGAAAAATTGTGCCTTAGGCACTGGTGCTGGTGCCACAACACTGCAACCCCTCACAGATACTGTACTTGGAGCACAGCAATGAGACCTGTTGCAAAGCATTGCATAAAAAAATTTAATTACACGCCCCTGTTAAACAGGGGCTGAAAATTTGTGCCTTAGGCACTGGTGCTGGTGCCACAACACTGCAACCCCTCACAGATACTGTACTTGGAGCACAGCAATGTGACCTGTTGCAAAGCATTGCATAAACAATTGTAATTACACACCCCTGTTAAACAGGGGCTGAAAATTGGGCCTTAGGCACTGGTGCTGGTGCCACAACACTGCAACCCCTCACAGATACTGTACTTGGAGCACAGCAATGAGACCTGTTGCAAAGCATTGCATAAAACATTGTAATTGCAATCCCCTGATAAACAGGGGCTGAAAAATTGGGCCTTAGCCACTGGTGGTGGCACCCAGAAACAAAAATGTTCTTCCAAGCTATCATCAGGATCATTGAGGAGGAAGAGGATAGTCAGTCAACATAACAGGACAGTCACTCAGCATCAGCATAGGCTGGTGGTGATCCAAGATTGATTCATCTTTATGAAGGTCAGTCGATCAACCGAGTCGGTGGACAGGCGCACCCTGTGATCGGTGACAAAGCCTCCAGCAGCAGTGAATGTGCGTTCCGAAAGAACGCTAGATGCAGGACAGGCCAGTAGCTCAATTGCATACTGTGCAAGCTCTGGCCAGTGATCCATCCTCAAGACCCAGTAAGCCAGAGGATTTTCGGTGGGAAAGGTGTCCAAGTCTGACCTTGCCCCTAGGTATTCCTGCACCATGTATATCAGACGCTGGCGATGGTTGCTGGAACCGATCATACCTTGGGGCTGCAGACTAAAAAATTGTCTGAACGTATCGGTCAGACGTCCACCTTCCCCTCCGCTCCTTCTGCTACTGACCTCAGCCTCAGCCTCAGCAGGACCAGGAGTTTGTAACCTCCCAGTCTCTGGGAATGCGTTGCACAGACCTTTCTGCAAGGCCTCCCGGAGATGTCTCATCCTCTTCTCCTTCTGCGACGGCAAGATAAGGTCCGCAACCTTACCCTTGTACCGTGGATCATGGAGAGTGGCCAGCTAGTAATGGTCCCTCTCCTTGATCCGAAGAATACGAGGATCCTTCCGCAGGCTTTGCAGGATCAGGGAGGCCATGCAACATAGGTTAGCTGAGGCATTCGGTCCAGAGTCTTCTGGGTCACTGAGGACGTCATGATCCACAGCCACCTCCTCCTAGCCACGTACAAGTCCACCGGTTTCTTGGGACTGTAAATCATCCCTAAAAGACTGCTGCTCCACCTCCATGCTGACACAATCCTCCTCCTCCTCCTCCTCCTCATCCTCTTCCTGTGTGATGGGTAGGAGAGAAGGAACACTGTCTGGATAAAGGGGGCCTTGAGAGGCAGGGAAGTCCTCCTCTTCCTGCCTCTGTTCTGCCTCAAGTGCCCTGTTCATTATTCCACGCAGCGTGTGCTCCAACAGGTGTACAAGAGGTACAGTGTCACTGATGCATGCACTGTCACTGCTCACCATCCACGTGGCCTCATCAAATGGTGACAGGACAGTGCATGCATCCCTGATCATGCTCCACTGGCGTGGTGAAAAAAATCCAAGCTCCCCTGACCCTGTCCTGTTACCGTAGTCGCACAGGTACTCATTGATGGCCCTCTGCTGCGTGTGCAGTCGCTGCAGCATGGCCAACGTTGAGTTCCACCTGGTGGGCATGTCACATATAAGGAGGTTCTTGGGCAGGTTCAACTCCTTTTGCAGCTCAGCCAGCCAAGCACTGGCATTATATGATCGGCGGAAATGCACACAGACTTTCCTGGCCTGCCTCAGGACATCCTGTAAGCCTGGGTACCTGCCCAAGAACCGCTGCACCACCAGGTTAAGGACGTGAGCCATACTGGGCACATGGGTCAGTTGTCCCTGTCGCAGGGCACAGAGGAGGTTGGTGCCATTGTCACAAACCACCATTCCTGGCTTAAGCTGGTGTGGCGTCAACCACCTCTCGGCCTGCCCCTGCAGAGCTGACAGAACCTCTGCCCCAGTATGGCTCCTGTCCCCCAAACACACCAGTGCAAGCACGGCATGGCATCTTTTTGCCTGCGTACTTGCGTAGCCCCTTGGACGCCTACTGAGCACCACTGGTTCCGAGGACAGAGCACTCGAAGAGGCCATGGAGGAAGAATAAGAGGAGGGGGTGGAGGAGAGAGGTGTGTCACAACTAGTAGTAGCATTTTGTAGGCGTGGTGGCGGAACAACCTCCAACACTACTGCACCTTGTCCTGCATCCTTTCCAGCTGCCAAAAGAGTGACCCAATATGCCGTGAAAGATAGGAAACGTCCCTATCCATGCCTATTGAACCATGAGTCAGCGGTAATATGCACCTTACCGCTGACCGCCCTGTCCAGCGAGGCATGGACATTGCCTTCCACATGCCGGTAGATAGCCGTAATCACCTTCCGTGAGAAAAAGTGGCATTTGGGAACCTGCCAGAGGAACCGCACATTGCACAAACTCACGGAAGGGGGCCGAGTCTACCAACTGAAAAGGCAGCAGTTGAAGTGCTAGCAATTTAGCCAAGCTAGCATTCAACTGCTGGGCATGTGGATGGCTGGGAGTGAACTTCTTTTGACGGTCCAGCAGCTGGGGCAGGGAAATTTGCCTGGTACAATCGGACGTTGGTGTACTGCTAGCAGAGTGCCCGCAAGTACGTGGCTGTGACACACCTAATTCTACACCTTCATTCCTCTCAGTGCAGCTTTCAGAGAGGCCTGAAGGTATAGTGGGGTTGGAGATCCCAGCTGATTAGGAGCAAGGAGAGGTCTGCTTAGTTCTTTGGTGTGCGTCTTTAAGGTGCGCTTGCCAACGAGCTGCATGGCAGGTCAACATATGTCTGGTCATGCTTGTGGTGCCCAAGCAGCTGATGTTTTGGGCATGCGAGATACGCTTGAGACATATGTTGCAAATAGCAGCGGTGCGATCTGAAGCACTCGTCCTAAAAAAGGCCCACACCAAAGAACTTTTGTAATAACGTGCAGAGGCAGCGCCCTGCACAGGCAGAGCTCTGCGGTGTGATTCAGTTGGTGTGCTGCCCTCAAGCTGGCCCCCGGAGGGCATCCTGCCTCGTTGGAGATGTGCCGTCTCCTCCTCCTCCTCTCTCCGTTCAGGCACCCCCGTGGAGTCAGTGACCTCGTCATCCCCTCCCTCTTCACCACTGGAGCAAACCTGGCAGTAAGCTGCAGCTGGTGGAACATGACTGCCAGATTGCTGTCCTTGAGCATCCCCTCTCTCTGCGCTCACGCTACTGCCTTCCTCTAGCTGGGTATCATCATCGGAGCCTTCAAAACGCTGGGCATCCTCCTGGAGCATGTACCCAACACTGTGCTCAAACAGTTCGGGGGACTCCTCAGGAGGACATGGTGAGTCTAGGGAAGGGGTGACTGATGACATTGAGTACGCATTGGCAGATGCTTTGCCAGTACCCTGAGCCTGGGTGAGAGAGGATGAGGAGGATGAGGAGGGCTTGGTCATCCACTCTACCAAGCCTTCGGCATGATGCGGCTCAACATGTCCAGCTGCTGAAAATAAGGACAAGTGTGTCCCATGGCCATGTGCTGATGACGATGCACTGCGTCCACGACCAGCACTGTTGTCTCTAGACACAGAGCCTGCTTGCCCTGTTTTCTTGGCTCGTGACTGTCTGCCTCTCCTTGTTGGCCTTCCAGACACTGTAATGGCCTGCAGGGAGATGGGAAAACAGCTATTGGGTAGTGTATATTGTGCTAGAGTCACACAACACACACACTAACTCCTGCAGATTGCTGGATTAATGGAGAACTGCACAAAATGATAGATACAGGTGCTGGTTTATACTGTGCTGTGCTGGACTCACACAGCACACACACTAACTCCTGCAGATGGCTGTATTTATAGAGAACAGCACTTTCCCCACATGCAGATGCCTGAGAAGAACACACTGTCCCTGCCTAATCAATCCTCTTTCCCTGCACTTCCCCCACACAGAAATGAATGATGATCAGTAGTTCACAGTTCACACTGTCCCTGCCTAATCAATCCTCTTTCCCTGCACTTTCCCCACACAGAAATGAATGATGATCAGTAGTTCACAGTTCACACTGTCCCTGCCTAATAAATCCTCTTTCCCTGAAATTTCCCCACACAGAAATGAATGATGATCAGTAGTTCACAGTTCACACTGTCCCTGCCTAATCAATCCTCTTTCCCTGCACTTTCCTCACACAGAAATGAATGATCAATAGTTCCCAGTTCCACTGTCCCTGCCTATCAATCCTTTGTCCCTGAACACCGCAACACACTACACAAGGCTGTCGGTGTGGCGGCCTTATATAGTGTGGGGCGTGTACTAAACCCCTTGAGCTATAATTGGCCACAGGCATCCTGCCTGTGGCCAATTATTGCTCTCCTCGCTGCTGGCGCTATGATTGGCCAAGCATGCGGGGTCACAGTGCATGCTTGGCCAAATTATCAGCCAGCAATGCGACTGGCGCAGTGCATTGTGGGCCGTTCGCATCACACAAATTTGATGCGAACGGCCTGCAGAGTTCTGGACTCGACAAGCGGATGAACGGCCGATGTTCGATTCGAACATGGGTTTGAATCGAACACCGGGCCCATCCCTAGTTACTGCAGCATGCCTATATTAATTTGTAACATGTTAAATCTTAAAGTGGATGTAAAGCTTACATTTTGTTTTCTAAAAAAAGCAAACATGTTTTACTTACATGCTCTGTCCAATGGCATTGTACAGAGTACTCCAAATCTCCTCATCTGGGTTTCCCCTGCCTGCATTCTAGGTACATACCCTTCTCGGTGCACTCTAATTGGTAGCTGCTTCCTATGGGGTCACACCAGTGGGCACACACAGCATGGCTTGGCCCCCGCCCCTGCTCTCTGCTCACCGGATTTGACTGACAGTATCAGGAGCCAGTGGCTCTTGCTATTCTCAGCCAAGCTTGTGAGAGTGGGGAGAGAGGACAGAAAAGCTGAAGATGGGCACAGTACTGGGTCGATACAGGACTTACGTAAATATTTGGGGAAGGGGGGAGGGAGGAACAGCAGTTTTTTACCTTTTTTTTTTACCTTAATGCATGGCAATGGCAAGTTTTTAGACTCAAATGTCTCCTCTTGCAGGTTAAACGCTTCAGCCCCGGAAGATTTTACCCCCTTCCTGACCAGAGCACTTTTTGCGATTCAGCACTGCTTCGCCTTAACTAACAATTGCGTGGTCGTGCAACATTGTACCCAAACAAAAATTACGTCCTTTTTTCCAACAAATAGAGCTTTCTTTTGGTGGCATTGGATCACCTCTGCGGATTTAATTTTTTTCGCTATAAACAAAAAAAGAGCGACAATTTTGAAAAAAACACAATATTTTTTTACTTTTTGCTATAATAAATATTCCTCCAAAAATATATATAAAAAATAAACTTTTTTCCTGAATTTAGGCCAAAATGTATTCTTCTACATATTTTTGGTAAAAAAAAATTGCAATAAGCCTATATTGATTGGTTTGTGCAAAAGTTATAGCGTCTACAAAATAGGGGATAATTTTATGGCATTTTTATTATAAATTTTTTATTTTTACTAGTAATGGCGGCGATCTGCGATTTTTATCGGGACTGCGACATTATGGCAGACACGTTGGACAATTTTGACACATTTTTGGGACCATTGGCATTTTTACAGCGATCAGTGCTATAAAAATGCATTGATTATTGTAAACATGTCGCTGGCAGTGAAGGGGTTAACCACTAGGGGGCGATCAAGGGGTTAATGTGTTCCCTAGTGTGTGTTCTAATTGAAGGGGGGAGTGGACTGTGTAGGGGAAGAGATAGATCGCTGTTCATACTCTGTATGAACAGACGATCTGTCACTTCTCCCCTCAGAGAACCGGAAATTGTGTGTTTACACACACAGATCCCAGTTCTCCCTGTGCCCCGTTCGATCGCGGGAGCCTGGCGGTGCTCGAGACCGCCGCATACATGCATCGGCTCTGTGGGTGAGCTGCTGCGCATGCCCTTAGTGGCCAAAGAAGGAAGCAACGTAAGATAACGGCAATTCTCGCAGCCGAGCCATGTTGCCGCAGTGAAACTGCGGCGGCTGGTCGGCAAGAGGTTAAAGGCCTCTCTATGTTTACACTTTCAATCAGGCCAGACCTGACCCATAATCTTGTATTAGGAGAGATGGATAGTGAAATACAGACACTGTGCAGCGCTACTACGCAGAAATATGTTTTTTTTTTTATTATAAAAGCCCTACTGGGTCAGTGCCTTTAATCACTTCGCATCCAGGCCAATTCTGACATTTCTCTCCTACATGTAAAATTCATCATTTTTTTTTGCTAGAAAATTACATAAAACCCAAAACATTATATATGTTTTTTTAGCAAAGACCCTAGAGAATACAATGGTGGTCGTTACAAAGGTATTTGCGCAGCAATTTTTTGAACACTTTTTTTGCCTTAAAAAAAAAAAAAAAAACATCAAAGTTAGCCCATTTTTTTTGCATAATGTGAAAGATGAAGTTACGCTGAGTAAATAGATAACTAACATGTCACACTTCAAAATCACGCTCGTGGAATGGTGTCAAACTTCGGTACGTACAAATCCCCATAGGCGATGCTTTAAATTTTTTTTACTGGTTACATATTTTGAGTTACAGAGGAGGTGTAGGTCTAGAATTATTGCCTCACATGTGTGGTTTGAACACCGTTTTCATATGTGTGCGGGACTTACGTATGCGTTCGCTTCTGCGTGCGAGCACACGGGGACAGGGGCGCTTACATTTTTTTTTTATTGTTAATTTAATTTTTTTTGCTTGACACTTTAAAAAAAAAAAAAACTTGTAATAGAAATATGGCATTATCGGTCAGCTTTACAGTGAGATATGAGGTCAACAAGACCCCACATCTCACCTCTAGGCTTGGAAGCCTGAAATAAAAAAGTTAAAAAATTAACGAAATCGGCTTCCCAGCCGAGGCACCACCATTAGTTTGAATGCAGAGGCCAGGCGTGACGTCATAACATCGCGCCCGGCCTCCGAATGATCTGGTCTGCTGGAAATCTCTATGATCATCATCCAGGGTCAGCGAATCCTGTCTCTGACTCACCGATGGAAGTAGTGAGTCGGTAGAAGCACGGAGGGCGGCGGGAGGGGCACGTAAGAATGATCAAGCGACGGAACAGCTGCTATAATCATTCTTATGGTGTAGGGAATCACCAGCACTAAAAGAAGATATCTGAATGATGTCTGTAGCTGCAGGCATCATTCAGATATATCCCCGCAAAGCCAAGGATGTCCCTGGACGTACCTTGGGCAGGAAGTGGTTAAGTAACATGAAGATGTCTCTCCTTTGTATTCAACTGAAAAGCAACCAAGTATATAGACCCATGCTGTCCCCAATAGCTCTTCTACCAGAAGTTTTCTTACCAAATGACCACAAGACACAAGAGCAGTGTGTGATATAAACAGATACTTTGTTGTAAAGGTGTGAAACATGTTTGTACTGAACTTCTACAGTTGGGCAAAGCTTCAGTCCAACAGTGCACTCTGGGGTGGATACACACCAGATTCTCTGGAAGAGGAGGTCCATTTATCATAGGAAACAGAAAGTAATTAAAAAAATAAGCCTATGTTTAATAAAATCCAAGCAAATAAGGGAACACCACTTGCCCACTTGTTTAACCATAATGTCAATTATTACTGTTAATACCTCAATCGGAAACACATTTGTTTCTTGAGGTTGGATCAGACGGTTGAATGTATTGTTCAATATACTGAATAACATGATACACAGAAGTTTCAACAGGCGCATAATTAGTGGAAAAGACAAATGACAACAGACCAAAATTTTAATTGCCAAGAGTAGTATCTGAAACAGGAATAATCAAGGTGGGTCTTAAGGGCCGTACAGACGATCGGACTTTTGACAACAAACATGCAAATTAGCTGTTTTGGACCAACATCCAACCACGTGTACGCTCCATCGGACCAACTTTTTCAGTTTTCATCGGACTTTTGTTGGCTGTGCGAACAGACCAACTTTCTGCCAACAAAAGTCCGATGGAGCAAAGTCCGACCGTGTGTACACAAAACCATCGGACTTTTGTACAAACACGCATGCTCAGAACCATTGTAAAAGATCAGACAACAATATAGAAGTTGACCAAAGGTGGCGCTGGAGTATTTGAACGTCCTCTTTTGAAGTGTCATCAGTCCATTGAAACGTCACTATGTTCGTGTTTGTTGCCTAAAAAGTCCTGCCGTGTGTATGCAATACAAACTTGGGGCCAACGCCCTTTGTACAAAAAGCCACGGAAAAGTTGGTACAAGGTCTGATTGTGTGTATGAGGCTTTAGAGAAATGTTGGCTTTCAATCCAATGGAGAATGAAAAAAAAAACATTTGACAGATAGATTCTGGATTCTTTCAAATGAGAGAACCCTTCAGTAAGCCCCCAAGCAGGGTGAAGGTTTTTTTTTTTAAGGTGCACTTTTTCCTTTATTGCTGAAGTATTTTTTTTCTTCGTTTTATACTCAATATAGACAAAATATACTGCAGTGCTTGGACACATATGGTTAGCAACAATGGCAAGAACTCCACCTGTGCAATGCATTTGGGGATATTAACACGGAAGCTGATTGTTTCACTGTTAAATATTAAAGTTAGTTGTTTCCGGTTTTAGAAAAGGTGTTTACATTGCTAAAAAATCCTTTGCTTACTTGAGCAGTTTTTTACATCTCCGTATTTTTATGAACAACCCAAAGCCATCAATGATTACTTTTGTGCCACAGTAGCATGTTGCACATAAGATGGTCCTATGAAGGGGAAACCATATTCTTTATAAGGGAGAACTTCACCATGAAATATAGAACACCCCTTCTCTTTAGGTTATTGTTTTTTGTTCCCCCGATGTGAAGCTTCACCCCCAACTTGTCAAGGTGACCACAGTCACTGAGACAGAAAGTAATGGAAAAAATAAGATTTTTATTTTTAACTAGAATAAGTAGGGTACAATCTTTATTGGGGGCACCTGTCCAGTGACAAATGCCTAGAAGGGAAGTTTCCTGACTTTGCAGAGACTTCCTTTCACTTCCTGTTGCATTTCAAGGAAAGGAAGTGAAGGAAATTCTTCTCATTTGTATTTAGACAGCAAAAAATGAAAGGGTAGGGATTCAAAACCCTCCTTCCCTATTCTACTCAAAACAAAAAATGTTTTGGCTTTGCATATGCTTTAACCTTATGCTGCCTACATATCTCATACAGTATGTGCAGAGCAGTGGTGGCTGGTGCTCCATTTTTTTGGGGGGAAGGGGGGGGCAGCACACAAACCCCCCTGCCAGGTCTGCACTTACCCCATCCAAGTCGCAACTTCCTTGAATTCTCCTCCCTGACAATATGGTCTTAAGACCCGCTTCTTCTCCTGATTGGCTGGGAGGAGAATCCGGAAGACAATAGCTAATATTGATTCACTATTGTCACAAGTGGGTGTGCTTGCTGCGCAGAGCCCAACCTTTTTGAAGCCAATTAGAGCCTCAGGCACTAATCACGTGCTTCAAAAAAAAAAAAAAAACCTTTGTGTCCCTGGGCACAAAAAATATGTTAAAAGGATGTCAGAGAGGGTGTAAAGGAGTAAATATGAGGAACATGCTGATATTACTGAAGTAAGGTAAGAAAAAGATGTATCTTTTTCATTGCCACTGCATAGGGTCCCCGAGGATGAGAATAGTCCTCCTAAATATATTATCTATAAATATTTTCTGTGGTGTTATACCACTGTAGTGCCGACACTTGACTAAGTGTGTGCTATACATATGTAAATTTAGTTTTCCAGAACTGTAACAGAGTTCTGGCGGTTAATTGTGCAGGTCTTTACTTTGTCGTCAGTTTGGCTGGGCTGTACTGAAGTTCTGCCTGGTCATAGGTGCAGTGAGGCACCTGTGACAGGCTGAGAACCAAACCTGGTTGGACGTGTTAGGTATTAACCTTTCCTGGAGCCAATCAGTGGGCGCGTATGGCCCCGCTGTGTAGTCTGGGAAGGGTTATTTAAGATGCTGAAGTCACGTGTTTAGGGTTCATCCTGACCAGCCCCAGAGGCCATCATGGTCTGGGGTGGGAATCCGTCTGTTCCCGAGCATCGAAACTGGCTAGTTCGAGGCCCAGTAACTGAAGGAGGATTCGGAGATGTCTCTCGGTATTGGAGGGACACGGCAACTCGTACAAGCGACCAGGGGAGGACTCTTCGGAGGAGGGCCAAGAAGCTGGCTGCTCGGGAAGAGCCTGGGAGCTGAGTTGTATGGACACTAGAGAATCCGCACTTCTCACAGTATCGCCAAGAAGGCTGAGAGATCAAGGTACTGTGAGAAAGGTTCCTATTTGTCTTCAGTTACAATCGTGTCTGTGGCAGAGACTTTGCAAAGTTTCTGGATCACATGTTGGCTGCTAAATCTATGGTTAGAGGTGTATCCAGCAGTGAAGTGCCTAGTTGCAAGTGGCTACTCTCTGGGCTAAATAAGAGACATTCAGTGGATGTCAGCAGTTCAAAGTGCCTGAGTTTTATCACCTGTGCCCTCTATTCCCACCTGAGACTGTGTTACTGTTGGATGTTATCCCCTGCAAATAACAATCCTCAAAAGGACTTTTGTGTGTCAGCTTCTGAAGTTACTGGGTACTAACCCTGGGAACCCCTAGACAACGAACGACGAGCTACGAGGAGGTAATTGGTAAGCCCAGAAAATTCAAGGTCGCCCCTAGGGGTTATGGCCGCTACACCACACATCAAAAATATTTTTTTTTTTGGGTGGTTATATAGTTAGCAGGGCAGCAACTGTAATGCCACGTACACACGATCACACATTCCGACAACAAAATACATGAATTATTTCAGACGGATGTTGGCTCTTGCATACACACGGTCACACAAATCTTGCCAGAAATTCCGAACGCCAAGACATGTACGACGAGCCGAAAAAAATGAAGTTCAATAGCCAGTGCGGCTCTTCTGCTTGATTCCGAGCATGCGTAGAACTTTGTGCGTCGGAATTGTGTACACATGATCGGAATAGATTTTGTTGTCGGAAAATTTGAGAACCAGCTCTCAAATTTTGTGTGACAGAAGTTCCGATGGAAAATGTCCGATGGAGCCTACACACGGTCGAAATTTCCGACAAAAAGCTCCCATCAAACATTTTCTGATGGAAAATCAGAGCGTGTTTACGCTCACCCTCTGTCACTCTGAGTGTCAAAACTACCTGGCTATTACCATATAGTTGGATTATCAATATACAGTGCCTTGCAAAAATATTCCCCCCTTGGTATTTTTCATGTTTTGTTGCCTCACAACCTGGAATTAAAAGGGATTGTTTGAGGATTTGCATCATTTAACCATATGCCGACCAGCCACCGCAGTTGTACTGTGGCAGAATGGCACGGCTGGGCGAAACTACGTTATGTAAGTCTCGATCACCGCCGGGCTCCCGCGATCGCTCGGGGCACGCGGAGAACCCGGAACTGTGTGTGTAAATACACAGTTTCCCGTTCTCTGAGGGGAGAACTGACAGATCGTCTGTTCATACAGAGTATGAACAGCGATCTGTAAGTTTCCCTGCACAGTCCCCATCCCCCTTCAGTAAGAACACAAACTAGGACACACATTAACCCCTTCACTGTCCCCTAATGGTTAACCCCTTCACTGCCAGTGACATTTTTACTGTAATCAATGCATTTTTAATCGCACTGATTACTGTATTAATGCCAATGGTCCCAAAAATGTGTCAAAATTGTCCAACTTGTCCGTGATAATGTCGCAGTCATGATAAAAAAAAACGCTGATCGCCACCATTACTAGTAAAAATAAAAGATTAATAAAAATTCTATGAAACTATCCCCAATTTTGTAGACGTTATAACTTTTGCGCAAACCAATCAATATACGCTTATTGCTATTTTTTTACCAAAAATATGTAGAAGAATACGTATCAACCTAAAGAGAGGGAAAAAAAACATTTTTTTATATATTTTTGGGGGCTATTTATTAAAGCAAAAAATGTACGCTCTTTTTTTGTTTATAGCGCAAAAAATAACCGCAGAGGTGATCAAATTCCACCAAAAGAATTCTCTATTTGTGGGAGCCACGTCGCATGACCGCGCGTTTGTCAGTTAAAGCAAAGCTGTGCTGAATTGCAAAAAGTGCTCTGGTCTTTCGCCAGCCAAATGGTCTGGGCTGAAGCGGTTCATTTACAGAATATGCCCACAACTTTGAAGATTTTTTTTTATTATTGTGAAGCAAACAACAAATAGGACAAAATAACTGAAAAAGTAAATGTGCATAACTATTCACCCCCCTAAAATCAATAATTTGTAGTGCCACCTTTTGCGGCTATCACAGCTCCAAGTCGCTTTGGATAAGTCTCTATGAGCTTGCCACATCGTACCACTGGGATTTTTGCCAATTCCTCCTGGCAAAACTGCTCCAGCTCCTTCAAGTTGGATGGTTTGTGCTTGTGAACAGCAATCTTTAAGTCTGACTACAGATTTTCTATTGGATTGAGGTCTGGCCTTTGACTAGGCCATTCCAACACATTTACATGTTTCCCCTTAAATCACTCAAGTGTTGCTTTAGCAGTGTTTTGGGATCATTGTCCTGCTGGAAGGTGAACCTCCACCCTAGCCTCAAACACACACAGAGTGGTACAGGTTTTGCTCAAGAATATCTCTGTATATAGCACCATCCATCTTTCCCTCAACTCTGACCAGTTTCCTAGTCCCGCTGCATGGGATGGTGTTCTTTGGGTGTTCTTTCGGTGATGTGATGTGTTGGGTTTGCACCAGACATAGCGTTTTCTTTGATGGCCAAACAGTTCAATTTTAGTCTCATCAGACCAGAGCACCTTCCTCCATACATTTTGGGAGTCTCTCACATGCCTTTTCGAAAACTCAAAACATGCCATTTTTTTTTTGCTGAAAGTAATGGCTTTCTTCTGGCCACTCTGCCATAAAGCCCAACTCTATGGAGCGTACGTCTTATTGTCGTCCTATGTACAGATACTCCAGTCTGTGCTGTGGAACTCTGCAGCTCCTACAGGGTTACCTTAGGTCTCTGTGCTGCCTGTCTGATTAATGCCCTCATTGCCAGGTCCATGAGTTTTGGTGTGTGTGCCGTCTCTTGGCAGGTTGGGTGTTGTGCCATGTTCTTTCCATTTGGTTATGATAGATTTGATGGTGCTCCTAGGGATCATAAAAGATTTGGATATTTTTTTATAACCTAACCCTAACTTGTACTTCTCAACAACATCGTCCATTACTTGTTTGGAGAGTTCCTTGGTCTTCATGGCAATGTTTTTGTTAGTGGTGCCTCTAGCTTAGGTGTTGCAACGTCTGGGGCCTTTCAAAAATGTGTGTATATGTAATGACAGATCGTGTGATACTAATGCCGCGTACACATGAAGGGACTATCCCGCGGGATTGTCCGCTGGACTCGAGTCCACCGGACAATCCCCTCAAGTGTGGGCGTCGGTGGACTTTTTGGCGCCAAAAGTCCGGCGGACTAGGTTTTAAGTTTTGTTTTAAAATTGTCCGATGGACTTGGCAGTCCGGCAGACAATCCCGCCGTTAGTAGGCTAGTCCGCCGGACTTTTGAAATGAACGGACTTGCCGCTCATTGGAAAGTCCGTTCATTTAGCACGTGACTTCAGGTAGACGTAGCTAGCGTAGGCAGTGAATGCTGCCGCGCTAGCCCCGTCACCTGGCATGGATTTAAAGGGACTCCCCATGCCGAAAAAAACAGCGTGGGTGTGCCCCCCAAATCCATCTCAGACCCTTATCCGAGCACGCAGCCCGGCAGGCCAGGAAAGGGGTGGGGACGAGCGAGCACCCCCCCCCCTCCTGAGCCATACCAGGCCACGTGCCCTCAACATGGGGGGTGCCCTGGGGAAAGGGGGGCTGTGCGCCCCCCCACCCCAAAGCACCTTGACCCCATGTTGATGAGGACAAGGGCCTCTTCCCGACAACCCTGGCCTTTGGTTGTCGGGGTCTGCGGGCGGGGGGCTTATCGGAATCTGGGAGCCCCCCACCCTATGTGAATGAGTATGGGGTACGATGTACCCCTACCCATTCACCTAAGGTGTAAAATGTAAAGTAAAAAAACACACAATTTTGAAAAAATATTTTATTGCACTGCTCCGGGGGGTCTTCTTCCGTCTTGGGGGTCTTCTCGCCAGACTCCTCCGCCATTTACCTAGCTCTTTTACCAAGCGGAGGAGGCCGGCTACCTTCTTCGTTGTCGACGCCATCGTCTGGGGGTCGTCTGGGGGTCTCGTTCCGCCTTCGGGGGTCTTCCGGGGGCAAGTCCCCCCTCGGAAAGTCCAGCGGACAATCCGCCGGACTAGGTCCGGCGGACAAAGTCCGAACGTGTGTACTCGGCATTAGATTGCACACAGGTGGACATCATTTCATGAATGATGTGACTTCTGAAGGTAATTGGTTGCACCAGGGATTTTTATGGGCTTCATAACAAAGGGGGTGAATACATACGCACATGCCAATTATCAGTTTTTTATTTCTGAAAAATAGTTTTATGTATATATTTTTCTAATTTTACTTCACCAACTCATACTATTGTGTTCTGATCCATCAAGTATACCGTATATACTCGAATATAAGCCGAGATTTTCAGCCCATTTTTTAGGGCTGAAAGTCCCCCCCTCGGCTTATATTCGAGTCACTGCCGTCTGCCTACATGAACAGCTTGTCATGCAGACAGACGGCAGTTTTAAAAAGCCGCGCCGCCTCCTCCCGCCCGTCCGTGATAGGCGGACACTAATTTTCCCAGCAGTGCAGTGTTCCGCCTATCACGGATGCCCTGTCATTCTCATCTCATGGACGAGGATGAGAGGGCGTCCGTGATAGGCGGAACACTGCGCACTGACTGCTGGGAAAACAGCGTTCCTCCTATCACGGACGAGGATGAGGAGGAGGCGCGGCTTTTTAATTTTGCAATGGCGCCGTACACGGGGACAGAGCGGAGAGCGGCGAGCGGGGACAGAGCGGAGAGCAGGGACCGAGGACCGAGGACCGAGGACCGAGGACCGGAGACCGGAGACCGGAGACCGGAGAGCGGGGACCGGGGACCGGGGACCGAAGATCGGCACAGGTAGGCTGTAATGGGGACACGGGGGGGTCTGTGCAGGGGACAGGCAGCTGCAGATGGGCATTGCTGGCCCTCTTTTCCACTTACAGTAGCTGCTGCATTTTGTACCCTCGGCTTATACACAGGTCAATGCAGGTTTCCAATTTTTTTGTGGTTTATTAGGGGTCTCGGCTTATACTCGGGACGGCCTATAGTCGAGTATATACGGTACTTCAGGTTAAAAAAAAACATTGAACTAAAGGCTGTAATGTAACAAAATAGGTAAAAAGCCAAGGGAGTGAATACTTTTGCAAGGCACTGTATTTCTTCTATCACAAGTGCATTTGTTTGTACTACTTCATCATTATTTGATTTATTTGTTCATCTCTTTCACAGACCTTCCTTTCAATACTACAAATATATAATTGCTTTTAAATTTGCCATAGATGAGATAAACAAGAACCCCAATATTTTACCCAATGTGACTCTGAGATATCACATATATGATTCCTGTAATGATGTGAATAGGGCCATAGAGAGTGTCTTGAACATTCTGTCTGGTGCCAAGGCCTCAATTCCAAACTACACCTGTATGGATCAATATAAGCTGGCAGGTGTTATTGGAGATTGGACTTCAGAATTATCTATGAACATAGCACAAGTGCTAAATCTATATGGAATTTCACAGGTGAGAATAAATTATTGCTACAAATTAGTCAATATATTTAACATGGATAATAGAATGGAAATAAAAGGGCAAAGGGCACTTTTTTGGATTGGGTCCAGCTCACTATATGGAATCAATTGTTGCCATATGATGATTATTTATCTCCATTAACAGATGTAAATATTTTTTTTTCTATTAAAAAACAATATTTTAGTTAGAATTTGATCAATATTTGATCAAATTGGAATATGTCTCCTTAATTTGTCTTGTATGTAATTGCTCCTGGGGATGTTGGGAAGGTGGTGATTTTAATGTAAACCTGCCAGGGAGGTATCTTGATTATGGTGCCTACCAGTAGACAATTGAGTGTCATGTTCACTTATCTAGACAATGCAAAATATACTTTGCAACGGAAGTTGCACTTTGCAAGGGAGTTTTCCCCAGAGACTAGTGAAGGAGGTGAAGTTCTGCTGACTTCCATCATCCAATAATGTGCAAGCAGAATTTTTTATTTTTTTTCACAAACTAAGATTTCCCAGCACACCTACCAGCTAGCCTGTAAAAAAAATAATTGACCCGATCTAACAATTCAAGTTAAAAATTGAGGGCTTTGTTTGTACACATTTGTAAATATATGTGTAAGCCGAAGTGCCTGTGTCAATGTTCCACTGTATACTGCGGTCCAAACTCTATCATTTTCAGAGTCTCCAAGTTGGAACACATATAGCAGTGGATAGATTATTGTAGGCTTGCTTCCTTTAAGGCAGAGGGATGCACGGGACGCACAGGAAGCCAAGCAAGGGCACAATGGCAGCTGAGGACATCCAGTGAGTCCCTGCATCCAATTCAACTAACTATACAAAAAAGTGGTAACCACCCAAACCTATAACTAGGAACAAAAACAAGGCAGAGTTCCCAAAGGTACTCTTCAAAAAGGAAAAAAACGGATTAGTTAACTAAATATCTTTATTGATTAACCACATATAAAATTAGTTATTAGTTATTAAAATTAGAACATTTATTAAAAGAGGTGGTCCACCCGCAAAAAAAATATTAAAAGTCAGCAGCTACAAATACTGCAGCTGCTGACTTTTAATAAATGGACACTTACCTGTTCCAGGTTCCAGCGGTGTCGGCAGAAGATGACAAGCAACCGCTCATCTCTCGGCTTCCCCCGCCGCCATCCTCTGTCAGGGAATCAGGAAGTTAAGCCACAACGGCTTCACTGCACGGTTCCCTACTGCGCATGTGCGAGTCACGCTGCACGTCTTTATTGGTCCCCGTTGTGTCCTGGGAACTGTGTGTTTCCCAAGACACAATGGGGGGGGGGGGGGCGGGCAGCTGCGGATAGGGGTGGCCAGCTGCGGATAGGCGCGGGACAGCTGCGGCTAGCTAGTCCCGGAAGTGGGTGCAGGTACCTGTATTATGCAGGTATCTACACCCCCCTCCCCCCTGAAAGGTGCCAATTGTGGCACCGGAGGGGGGGGGGATCAGATAAGCGGAAGTTCCACTTTAGGGTGGAGCTCCGCTTTAAATACACCCAACTTGGCACATATAATCAAAATTAAGACAGGTAGGTCTTAATAGAACATAGGTGGCCACCACACCCAATCGTACAGCACTCTCATACACCATAGACAATAAGATCTCCCAAACAACCAATTCCAACAATTTTTAGTGCTCAGAAAAATTTCCTTTCAAAAAATTCATGTTGAAAATTTATATATAGAAAAATTCAAGATTGATTGAAAAAATTACATGAATTAATTTAAAGTGAAAAATTGTTTCTTTGCTCCGCTTCATATAAAGTGCATGTATATTTATATATAATGGTGTTTCATTCCGAACGGAGATGACAAACTGATATTTCACTGTATAAGAGAATTCCATGACATAAAGATTTGATCAACAGTTAGGATCTATAAGTCACAGGCTGGTATATGTGAAATTGGACAATAATCAAGGAAACTCCCAGTTGAAGTCACGTGTGTTGTGACGTAACGCGTAGGATACTAGCGGCATGCGGACACAGGAAACAGCGGTCAGATACGAGCTTGGCGCTCGTTTGTACACTGTGCGGTCCACATATAAAAATGTGAGTTTGTGTTCATTTAACAAATAAACTTTAGTACTGTTCAAAACTTACTACACTATAGTAGGCTCTTTATTCCCTGTTTCTACCCTGGTACACTGAGCATCCGAGCGATCCCTGACATCCAAATACTGGAAGGAAAGGAAATGATCTCCTCAGGCTTAGCAACATATCTACTAGGAACACGCAGGAATACACCAAACTTAAGGGATTGCATCCCCTCTCTCTACATGATGTTACCTTACAGCAGTAAGGTAATAATTTAGCACACTCACGGCTGTCAGTGATACCGAAGAGACACCCTGCACTTAAAGTCACATGATGTTATTTCACTTCCACATGATGTTCCTGTACAACATCCCCACATCTGCACTTTTGCACACTGGACCCTGAAGAGCGTCCTGATATTCACATCCTTGGACTTTATATTTTATATATCTATTATTTTCTTTATTTACGGCTACTTTTAAGCCTATACTTCACGATTTTTATTGTGCACAGCAATCCATTGTGCTCTATGGAATTTTACTGCGACTATTTGCACATTTATTTAATTTTTATTTCTTTATGATATTTTATTGAGACTATTTGCACATTTATTTCTCATTTCAGCACTTTATTGTGATTCATGAAATTTTATTGCTCGTCTATGTTTAATTCACTGACATATATGCACCGTAATGTATTTATTTTACATATTGTTTTTTTATACAACTGATAGGAGCGCAGCACCACCTACTGTTTTTAATTTAATTTAATTTTTTTTGGTAGCGTTTGACCCTTACGGTGCCTGCAGCACCTTCTATACACACCGTTTACATTTCCTATTAGCGCAGGAGTACTCAATCTTTATTGCTCTCGCTCTAACATTCACGGTGATACCTCACATGTGTGGTTTGAATGCCGTTTACATATGTGGGTGCGACATACGTATGCGTTTGTGTCTGCATGCGAGCTAGTCGGGACGGGGAGCTTTAAAAAAATTATTTGTATTATTTATTTTATTTTCATTTTTTGATTTTTAAACTTTCCCTTTAATTTTTTTTGATCACTTTTATTCTATTACAAGGAATGTCAACATACCTTGTAATAGGAATAGTGCGTGACAGGTCCTCTTTATGTTGAGATGTGGGGTCAATAAGACTCCACATCTCTCCTCCAGGCTGGAAAGCCTGAGATTGAAAAAAAACAGGACAATCTCGGCTTTCCAGCCGAGTATATGGCAGTATTTACAGGCCGTGTGTGATGTCATAACATCGCGCCCGGCCTCCGAGAGTCATAGAGATGACCGGGGACCATCTGTTCCCCCTGGTCATCTCTATGGTCAACTTTCGCCACCGGTGGATATCTTCTCTGGCTCGCAAATATCACAGGCGAGTCGGTAGAAGCATTGAAGGGCTGCGGGAGGTTAATGCCTGTAGGTGCAGGCATCAGCCCGGTATAACCACTGAAACGGGAGGACGTCCATGTATGCCCTCCCGGCGGGAAGTGGTTAATTTATACTGAGCTATTCATTCACAGTCTCAGAGTACATTTATGCCACTGTTCTGTACATGTTCATGTGCATGCATGGGATTGATGCCATTGTGGGACTTCCAATCGAGTGGCCAAAGGGTCCATATCCAGAAGGAAGACCAAGAGATAATGCCCATAACAACTGAGAATGCACCACGGTGCTGGGGGTCAAGTTCCACTCTAAAGATGGATTCCAGTGGGGTAGACTGTATTGAATAACAGTCCGGTAATCTGAGAAAAAGCAGTACAGAGTCACATTAAGCCACAAGTGATATGTGGCCCCTCAAAGATAAGAATATAATGTAGGAGTAAAAGAAACTGAATGGTTAATGGAAGAAATGGGGGGGGGGGTGGCACATATTCTAAGAATAATTCAAAGCCATGCAGTGCATTATGTATTTAAAGCGGAGTTCTATCCAAAAATGAAACTTCCACTTTAAGTGATGATAACCCCCTGACATACCACATTTGGCATCACAGAAGAGTTTGCCCTCATCGCTGGACCATGGGACAGGTGAGTGTCCGATTATTAAAAATCAGCAGCTACACTTTTTGTAGCTGCTGACTTTTAAATGGGTGGAACTCTGCTTTAAAAAAAATCTCCTAGTTGAATCTGCTAAAACATTCACCAGGAATTTGAATCTCAAACCCATAGGATCACATTGTAGTGATGCTCTCAAACCCTATCCCTATCCAACACTTCTGTTTAATGTCAGAGCTTTCCCACTCTTTTCTACACCCACACATTCCCTATTGGTTGATCATTGTTATAGGTTGCCTCATTTGGTAGGAGTGTAGGAGTTGGGATGGGGCAGGGAAAGCTACTTCACTGCCAGGTAGTTCCAAACTTTCCCAATTCAGAACAGTTGGGTCAAGGAGAGCTTCTGCTTTTTTTTAAATAAAATTCCTGTATAGTTAATACTGGAATGTTAATATCACAAAATTCTCCTATTATTTATTTAGATCAGCTATGGAGCACCATATACTGCACTGACCAACAGACAACTCTATCCATCCTTCTTCCATACCCTGCCCAGTGATCACATTCAATTTCTGGCAGTTGTTAAGCTACTCAAACACTTTGGCTGGACATGGATCGGTGTCATTGTGTTTGATGATGATTATGGAGATAGTCAGACTCAGGAGTTAATATTGAATGCTGCCAGCCATGATATCTGCATTGAGTTTATTATTAAAATTCCAAATGATCAAGTAAATCAAACCAGGAATGTACTTTATGAGAAAGCAGAGATTCTAAACAATTCAACCTCCCAAGTTGTTGTACTTTGTGGGAAATCTTCATATTCCGTGAAGTACTTTCTAGAAGTGGAATGCGAAGTTCAGAGTAAGACATTTATTATGCCAGTAACATGGACTGTTGAGAGGTTTTTTCAACCACATAAAATACCATACCATGGAAGCGTACGATTTAAACCACCTCAAAAAGGTATACAACGTTTAAAGGAATTGTTGCACAATGTTACCTCTGCCAATTGTACTGATGACTTTTTACTAGAACATATTTTAGCATACTGCTGCAATTGTTTAACATCAGATTCATATTTCAATAGGATATATGAAGATAAATTCAAAGTTAAACTTCATAAATGTAACGCTATTCCCGACTTTGAGAAAAACATTAACGATTTTGGAACCACATATCATGTGTATAAAGCTGTCTATGCCTTGGCACATTCTTTGCACAATATGGAAGCCTATTTGTCCAGAAATGCCAAAGGCACCTTCATGAAAAATCTGAAGCTCATGCAAGAGGTAATGTGTTTATTACTGTCTTGTACACATACAGTAACTACTGCTATGTATTTTTTTTTTTACATCTTATTTTTTACCACAAAATTTGGTTAAAACAGAGTTTATCTGCCTCCTCCCCCCTCCGGTGCCATATTTGCCACCTTTCTGGGGGGAAGCGGGTACCTGTTTTTTACAGGTACCCATCCCCACTTCTGAGAGATCTCTCTGTGGCAGGATCACTCAGAGGTTTAGACCCCCCCCCCTCCTTCCCCTGCCACAGGGCCATTCAGAAAGAGAAGCACGCTTTGCACATAGGTAGGGAACTGGCTGTGAAGCCGTAAGTCTTCACTGCCAGGTCAATATACAGGCAATGGGGCTGGCAGCACCCGAGAGCCGATGGAAACATTGGCTGGGGTGCTGACATCGCTGAATTTTAGGACAGGTAAGTGTTATAATACTAATGCCCTGTACACACGATAGGATTTTCCGACAACAAATGTTGGATATGAGCTTGTTGCCTGAAAGTCCGACCGTGTGTATGCTCCATAGAACATTTGTTGTCGGAATTTCCGCCAACAAATGTTTGAGAGCAGGTTCTCAAATTTTCCGACAACAATATCTTGGCAATACTATTGTTATCTCCTCTAAAGCATAAATATCTAATTGACAAACAAAACCATTTTAGTTTACCTACCCCCAGCACTAATTGCATTGTACCATATATCTAGCCTCCCGTGTCCGCCCTGGACGGGACACCCCCATAGTGGGTGCCCCAGGTGCCTCCTTCTGAACCCCCGTGGGACCTGAGCGGTGAGTGATGCCTATACATTACTCTACTCCCAATATTATTAATTTACTGTTGTCACTGATCTCAACATGAAACGATTTTTACAATTTTAAGACTGTATTTTTTCTTGCTCCAGATGCTTTAAATTCTCCTGAGGAAGCGATTTTTCGCGAAACTAGTTGAGAAAAACTGCCGGAATCTGCTCATTATCCCCCTAAAAGGGATCTTGGAATTATGTAAACTACAATTATTGTCTTATGTCTCAATTTATGTAACACTGTATCTGCAACCCTACGTTTGGGCTGCATACATGTAAATGTATATTTGTATTTTTTGTTATCTCCTTAATAAATATAAATTTTTTATATACTTACTGTTTAAGTTTCTGGGTATCGAGATAGTCCATCATTCCCACAGGTGTCGTATGGTAATACTAGGGAGTAGTCCATACAGATGCACCTATCCCTTTACATTAATTGCCTAGGATGATGATACCCACCCCTATCTTTTTTGACATCTAACATAGAGGCTATATCAACACATCTTAACAAAACTTGTTGTTGGAAATTCCGAGCGTGTTTAACCACTTCAGGACCGCCTCCTGCACATTTATGTCAGCAGAATGGCACTGCTGGGCAAATCAACGTACAGGCACGTTTAAGAGCCCAGCCGTGGGTCGCGCGCGCGCCGGTCCTGAGCTCCGTGACCACGGCCGTGGGACCAGTGGACCCGAACGCCGCTGGTGTCCCTCGATCGGGTCACAGAGCTGAAGAACGGGGAGAGGTCTGTGTAAACAAACCTCTCCCCGTCCTTCCTACACTGCCTGTCACTGATCGGCTGTTCCCTGTCATCGGGAAAGCCGATCAGTGATGTCAGACATAAAGCCACGCCCCCCTACTGTAAAAAAAACACACACGTTACACTTAGCCCCTCCCCTCCCCCTAGTGGTTAACTCCTTCACTGCCAGTGTCATTTACAATGCGTAAATAGCATTTAAATAGCACTGATTTCTATATAAATGACAATGGTCCCAAAAATGTGTCAAAAATGTCCAATGTGTCCGCCATAATGTCACAGTCACAATAAAAATCGCTGATCGCCGCCATTACTGGTAAAAAAAAAAATATTAATAAAAATGCTATAAAACTATCCCCTATTTTGTAAACGCTATAACTTTTGCGCAAACAAATCAATAATCGCTAATTGCAATTTTTTTTACCAAAAATATGTAGAAGAATACGTATCGGCCTAAACTGAGGAAACAATTTTTTTTTTATATATTTTTTGGGGATATTTATTATAGCAAAAAGTAAAAAATATTGATTTTTTTTTAAAATTGACGCTCTATTTTTGTTTATAGCGCAAAAAATAAAAACCGCAGGGGCGATCAAATACCACCAAAAGAAAGCTCTATTTGTGGGAAAAAAAGGATGCCAATTTTGTTTGGGAGCCACGTTGCACGAACGCGCAATTGTCAGTTAAAGCGACGCTGTGCCGAATCGCAAAAAGGGGCCTGGTCCTTTGGCTGCAAATTGGTCTGGGGCTTAAGTGGTTAAACAATTCCGACGCACAAAATTGCACACATGCTTGGAATCAAGCAGAAGAGTCGCACTGGCTATTGAACTTAATTTTTCTCAGGCTCGTCGTACGTGTTGTATGTCACCGTGTTCTTGACGTTCGGAATTTCCGACAACATTTGTGTGACCGTGTGTATGCAAGACAAGTTTGAGCCAACATCCTTTGGAAAAAAATCCACTGTTTTGTTTTTGGAAAATCCTATCGTGTGTACAGGGCATTAAAAAAGTCAGCAGGTACAGTGTGTATGTTTTTTTTTTGCTGGGGGGGGGGGCGGAGCTCCACTTTAATTTACTTAAATTATATCTAAATCCAAAACATAAAAAAATAACCTAAACAATATACAGTAGTATGTAAAAGGATAGTGCCAAAAAATGCCGCCCTCTGGGACTATCACTCCGCGCTCCTGGATTGTGCGTACTTAAATATAGTAGATCAAACACGTGTAAATATCCAGTAATAACTATTAGATATTACTAAAGCGGCTACTATAAAATACAGTAAAATCGGTAAAAAGGCAATATTAAAGTCCAGGTAAAATCCCAATCCTGTAAAAGAAAGGTGCTTATCCCTTTAAATATTGCAGCAGCGCTAAAATACAGTCTTTTAAAATTAATTAAAAAAGTTCATAAAACATCATCATGGTAACCCGGAATACAGTCCGTGTTGGTGCAGTGAACACAAAATTCTGGAAATATAGTGATACACCTTCCACCGGATAATCAATTTTTCACCGCGTGCAGGTCACACTCCCCTTTGGGGATGCACTCACCAGAAATATGATAAATATCAGCATTTCAATCAAAGCCATAGGTAACTGCCATCTCCTTAGCACGACCACCTCTTCATCATCTGTCAACACCAGAGCGGATCCACTCCAACCCAGCATATGTATATGAAGAAAAATGTGCGGATAGCGTAGTACAGTTTGAACCAAACAGCTTTATTAAACATCCAATATTCCCCCCTTTTTAAAAACTGCGTACCACAATCATATGATAAAACAGCCTTGAAAGTAATATAAGAGTGCACTCTGCCTGATCAGCCCCTCCATCCGCCGGAAATCGGGCGCCAAAGTGATGTGTAGAATTGGTTTTCCTCCACTTCCTGGTTCGCTTGGTGGCTGGAGCGCACCCTGGAGCGCATGCGTCACTTCCTGCGAGGTCACGACCCTGACGCGTTTCGTCACTTCCGGACGTCGTCTGAGGGTGTGACCTCGCCACCGGAAGTGAAGCTTATGAATGAGCAGCGCCCAATCCGGGCTCTGCGCTTTCTGATTGACATTACATGTGGCAAATGGGAACTACCGGCTGCTAAACAATGTAGTATACAGCCGCTGTCTGCATTATATGTTAGCATTAACACTTTTACTTGTACCATATCGTGCTTATCTTCTATAGTGCCCATACAATTGCATTTCTGGTGTGAATTCTAGATTGACTCTACCGCACTTTTAAAAAAAAATTATATACATGTATACATCAATGTTGCACTTTTAACCCTTACATCTCATGCCTGTATATGGTTGCAGATGTCGATATATATGTGCTATAATCTTTGCATTAATGATGTATCAATTCCGCGGGTCCATACATTGTAGTGTTATGGAAACTTCATATTCCTTAGGTTTATTTTAAATTCACTCAATGCTGGACCACCGCGGCGGTCGGTAGCTCATTTCATTCTATGAGGGATCCATTTATGGTCAGTATCTAAGTCTGCATCCATATTCCCACATGGCGATGTTAGTGTCACTAATTGTGCTGATGCTATTTAACAGCGATTATACCAACACGCACATACATCAACCAATTTTATATTAATATCTCCATACATATAGTTTATCGCTAAAGTCGATAGCGTAGAGATAAAATATAGAGATATACAAATATAGAATATGATGGGATATAATTCTCCATACATATAGTTTTGCGCTAAAGTCGATGGCGTAGAGATAAAATATAGAAATATAGAATATGATGGGATGTATTTCTCGTTAAGATAAATATGGATAAGATTAGAATAAATGTAATTACTAAAAATTTATATGGAGGGATAATAAAACTTGCGTTGATATTGTGCTATAAATTAAGAAATACTCAGAAGACATAAAATCTAGATAAAATCTGAATAAAATCTCGAATGATGTTTCACTCCAATTTAAAATATGTATATATGCATAAATCTAAATATAATATAAAATAAATAAATTCATGATATAAAATAAATAAATATATTACATATATTGGGTTCTAAAACACCATCTAATCCCATAATAAATAGTAAAATTCTGTGTCGCATAAATAACCATATGTAAAAAAAAAAACATTGTTTATACATGTAAACCCACATGCTGCCTAACATAAAAATTGGGGTTAGAGTAATTTCCTGTATGCACTTTCAACCGGATCCCTATGACCGCTGTGACCCATCGTGTCAGTGACCTTTAACCTAAAGTCTTTGTACAAATTATTATTCTTAAAAGAATTATTTGCTGGAGATCATTATGTATGAATGCGGCCATATCCATGTAAGAGCATATAAATAAATAAATAAATACATAAATATATATAAATATATCTAAATATAAATAAATAAATATATACCTAAATATATGCGTAAAACCGGTAGAGGGGAACTGATATATTTAGCAACCTATTCCTTTTCTACTTCGTGGATAAAACTTTTATACACTGGTATTGAGACCACCAGGAGCTCCCCAACCCCCAGGATATCAACAACCGTACCCCCACTACAGGGATACTCAGGATCCAACATCACGGGTGGATCCATATCCAAACCCTCAAAGGGGGGATATGGAAGGAAATGGGTATCCAAAGGAAGAAATACCAGAGGCTGCAGGGCAGGGCAGAGGTCCCAGCAAAAGAAGAAGGGGATTGGAGTAACGGGTATATATAATCTAACACCAATAGAACTAACCCATAAAGAATTTAATATTTTTAATTTAGGATTAAAATGCGGCATAAAAAAGCCTATTAATAAGTTTGATGTTTATATCGATATACATAAATATGTCAGGAAACTAAACATAAAAAAGCATTTTTTGGGGATCACGCCCGGGATCAGACCTGCTGTGTCAGGAAAATCTTCAGTTTAGCGCTGTGCGCCGAGTGCCTGTGCGCTTGCGCGGCGTAACGGCACTCCGACGCATGTGCTTTCGCGGCTCGGCGCTCCGACGCACGCGCATGCGCACTAGCGCATGCCTGAGCGTCCCAGTACGTGACAGCGTCACATGACCACTCACACTGCCCATTTAAGGAAGTGCATGGGATCAGTCCAGCGCTGGCTTGTCTTCAGCTTCCTGCCAAAGCTCTGTTCCTGCTTCCTGTATCCTGATTGCCTGATTACCTGATTTGACCCAGATTTGCCTTTTGACCTTGCTGCCTTCTCTTGCCCTTGACCTTTGGACTGTATACTGGCCTTACCCGCTTGCTTGCCTCTGACCCCTGAACCTCTGCCTGTGACCCGGATTTGCTTGCTGTCTCCTGCCCTGAACCTCTGCCTGTGACCCGGACCTACCTGTCTTCAGTCCTGTACCTGCACCTGTGTTCTGGAACTTCCCAGTGCCTTCCTGACCCCAGCACCTGGCTCCCTCTTCAGTCCTGATCCTCTGGTTGGGTAGCCTGTGCCTCTTTGTGCCATTCACCCCCTGTCTCACCTCCAGGGGGCGGACTGCGCTCAGTTGCAAGGGTGAACCACTCTCGGCATTTCGGCCTCGTTAAGTACTCACCTGACAGTACAAGCCAGCCATGTCTGAGGCCAACAGAGTGTGTTCACCCCTTGAGGCTTTGTGCCAACAAGTCTCAGCATTAACTGAAGCCGTGCAGAAACTGCAAGAGGGGTACACCCAAGTGGACGGTCGCCTGCAGCAACTATGTGGATTAGCCGCACCTACCTTGGCAGCTCCTTCCGCCTCCAGCGGAATCTCCGCTCCTCCTGGATCAGCTAACCCCACCATGATTATGGCTTCTCCGGAACCTAGGGTTCCTACACCGAAACGCTTCACAGGTGATCGTAAGAAGTTCCGGGCCTTCAAAAATGCCTGCTCCCTTTACTTGGCTCTTCAATCCAGGACTTTTGCTTCTGAAGTAGTAAAGGTGGGCTTCATTATTTCACTACTGGCTGAGGAACCCCAGGCATGGGCCCATAGCCTGATGGAGCAGAGGAATCCAGCATTGAATGCGGTAGAAACCTTTTTTGAAAGTATGGCACAACTTTATGACGATCCTCAACGCGGAGCCACAGCTGAATCTACATTGCATAATTTACTCCAGGGTCGCAGACCGGTGGAAGACTACACCGTAGAGTTTCGGAAATGGTCAGCTGACACCGGTTGGAATGAACCGGCCCTCAAATACCAGTATCGCCTGGGGTTATCGGAGGTCTTAAAAGATGAGTTGGCAAGATCAGAGACTCCCGATACACTAGAGGACCTGATCCAAGCTGCCACCAAATTGGACCGGCGCATGCGGGAAAGGCGTTCCGATCGCTTTCAGTCCCCCCGTGCCAACTGGACCTTCGCTAAACCTACCTTGCCTACACCTGCCACTGCAGCTACAGCCACGACCACCCAGGAAGCGGAACCCATGCAGCTGGGGTTGGTCCGTGCCCCCCTCACTGCTGAAGAACGGCTCCGTAGGCGACGGGCGAACCTCTGTCTGTATTGTGGGGCTTCTGGACATTTCCTCAGTACCTGTCCCGTAAGACCGAGTAAGTCCTACCGTCAATGTATTATGAACTACCAGTCTTCTGGGTTTTCCCAGACTTATGTCGCCCTCTTTGTCTCCTTACAGCTACCGGGAGAGGAGATCCGCCTATCAGCAATAATTGACTCCGGGGCCTGCAGCTGTTTCCTTGATGCAACATTAGCCACTAAACTGCACTTACCTCTCGTCCCAAAGAAACAAAACTTGCAGGTACACTTGGCTGATGGCTCTCTTCCTCGTTCAGGACTTATTACCCATGAAACCAAACCCATCCGTGTTACTACTGACTCTGGTCATCAGGAACTCATTCAGTTCGACATCATCCCATCCCCTATGTTCCCCATCATCTTGGGGCTTCCGTGGCTACAAATCCACGAACCACAGATCAACTGGGGAAGGAAAGAAGTCTCCTTTCCGTCCCTTCATTGCACCCAACATTGCTTCATTCAGACGTTAGCCTCTTGTTTCACTATTTCTTCAGTACCGGACCACCTTCTTCATGTACCCCCAGTTTACCTGGAATTCCGAGATGTGTTCGACAAACAACAGGCAGATTGTCTACCACCCCATCGGGCATACGATTGTCCCATTGACCTCCTTCCTGGATCGGAGATCCCTTTTGGCCGTATTTTTCCCCTGTCCGAAGTGGAATTAAAGGTCCTCAAGGCCTATATTGTAGAGAACTTGGAAAAGGGGTTCATCCGCCCTTCCTCGTCACCAGCCGGAGCTGGCATCTTTTTTGTAGGAAAGAGAGATGGCTCCCTGAGGCCTTGTATCGACTACAGGGAATTAAATAAAATCACGATTAAAAAACGGTATCCCCTGCCATTGATTCCAGAACTTTTTCAGCGCTTCAGATCTGCCCGAATCTTCTCCAAGTTGGACCTGCGCGGGGCTTACAATCTTATCCGAATCCGGGCAGGAGATGAATGGAAAACAGCTTTTAGGTCCAGATTCGGGCATTACGAATACTTGGTGATGCCCTTCGGGCTCTGTAACGCACCAGCAACCTTTCAGCACCTGGTCAATGATATCTTCCGTAAGCATCTCGACAACTTCCTTGTCGTTTATCTAGACGACATCCTTATCTTTTCAGACACCCTTGAACTCCACCGAGTGCACGTGAAACAGGTCCTTACCATTCTTCAAAGCCACCGACCGTACCTCAAAGCTGAGAAGTGCGAATTCGAAAAAGCTACAGTGCAGTTTTTGGGGTTCATCATTTCTACAGGTGGGGTTTCCATGGACCCACAGAAGGTTAAAGCCATACTGGAGTGGCCAGCTCCGGTGAATAAGAAAGGGGTACAGCGATTCATAGGACTCGCAAACTTTTACCGAAGATTCATTATCAGCTTTTCCTCCATAGTGGCGCCCATCACCAAGTTGACCCATCAAGGCACCCAGTTTCATTGGTCCCCGGAGGCTCAAGAGGCCTTTGACACGCTGAAAAAACTATTTTCGTCCGCTCCCATCCTGATGCATTCAAATCCAGCCCTACCCTTTGTGCTGGAAGTGGATGCATCGGAGACGGCTACGGGAGCTATCCTGTCCCAAAGACTGGGTCCCAAGGCCCTCTTACATCCCGTGGCTTTCGCATCTCGGAAGTTAAGTCCTCCAGAGAGGAATTACGATGTGGGGGACAGATAATTATTGGCCATCAAGTTTGCCTTGGAGGAATGGAGGTACCTCCTAGAGGGGGCTTCTCATCCAATCATGATCTGGACAGACCACAGAAATTTGAAATATCTTAGGACAGCCAAACGCCTAAAGCCTAGGCAAGCCCGATGGGCCCTTTTCTTTTCAAGATTTAATTTCCATATCTCATACAGACCCGGCTCAAAAAATGGAAAGGCAGACGCCCTCTCCAGGATGTTCCACGAGACACCCCAGGAATCAGAACCTAGCACCATTCTTTCTTCACAGAATTTCCTTTCTATCATATTGCAACCCGATCTGATCCCCGCCATTAAGGCAGCATCCGGGCAACTTACCAACCAGGGAACTCCCTCAATGGAGGTACATGACGGTCTACACTGGGTCCGAGGGAGGGTCTTTGTCCCCACAGAAGTAAGACCCTTAAAACTCAAGACTCTACATGACCATAAGCTCGCAGGACACTTTGGGGTTCGTAAAACAACCAAATTAATTTCTCGCTCCTTTTGGTGGCCTGGATGGAGACAAGATTGTCAGGATTATGTGACTTCATGTGTGGTCTGCCAACGGAACAAGGGGACTAACTTGAAAGCCTGGGGCTTGCTGAGACCTTTGTCCATCCCCGAGCGTCCATGGGCAGAGATATCAGTGGACTTTATTGTAGAATTACCTTCCTCAGAGGGGTTCACCACCATACTGGTCGTAGTTGACCGACTGTCAAAAATGGCACATTTCCTTCCGATGACCGGCACCCCTTCTGCTTCTGCTACAGCCGATATATTCCTCAAGGAGATTGTCCGACTCCACGGCTTACCTGCAACTGTCACATCTGATAGAGGCCCTCAGTTCACCTCTAAATTCTGGCAAGAGTTATGCAAAGCCCTTGAAATTAAAATATGCCTTTCTTCGGCCTACCATCCTCGGAGTAATGGTCAAACAGAAAGGACAAATCAGTCACTGGAGCAATATCTCTGTTGTTTTTGTTCAGACTCCCAAGACGAATGGTCCAGCCTCCTACCGTATGCAGAATTTGCTTACAACAACGCGGTCCATACCGCCACCAATCAAACGCCTTTTTGGGCCTACTATGGGTTCCACCCTTCCTTCCTACCGGGGTTCCTTCCTGAAATCTCCATCCCAGCTGTCCAAGACCGAATAAGGTCCCTTCAGCAGAACTTCCAGAAAATACAAGAGGCCATGCAAAAAGCTCAGGAGGGGTATGAAAGATACTTCAATCGGGGAAGGAAGGAAAACCCAGACTTCAAGATAGGAGATGAAGTTTGGTTATCCTCAGTCAACCTCAAGTTGGCCATTCCCACACGAAAATTAGGACCTAAATTCATCGGTCCTTTCAAGATCAAACGGAAAATCAATCCCGTGGCTTTTGAACTTTCTCTACCGGACTCATACAGGATACACCCTGTATTCCACGCTTCCCTTCTGAAACCTGTCACTCCCAGTCCTTTTCCAGACAGGACCGAGCCACCACCTCCACCAGTTCTGGTAGATGGCGAAACTGAGTTTGTAGTAGAAAAAATTTTGAGTTGCAGGAAGAAGGGGAGGCAGCTCCAATACTTGGTCAAATGGGAGGGCTACCCCTCAGAAGAAAACTCATGGGAACCGTCAGGAAATCTACATGCTCCACGTTTGATTCGGGCCTTCCACACTGAGCACCCAGAATTCATGGCTAGTTTGGGCGTCCAGAGGCCACCCCTCGGGGGAGGGCACTGTCAGGAAAATCTTCAGTTTAGCGCTGTGCGCCGAGTGCCTGTGTGCTTGCGCGGCGGAACGGCACTCCGACGCATGCGCATTCGCGGCTCAGCGCTCCGACGCACGCGCATGCGCACTAGCGCACGCCTGAGCGTCCCAGTGCATGACAGCGTCACATGACCACTCATACTGCCCATTTAAGGAAGTGCATGGGATCAGTCCAGCGCTGGCTTGTCTTCAGCTTCCTGCCAAAGCTCTGTTCCTGCTTCCTGTATCCTGATTGCCTGATTACCTGATTTGACCCGGATTTGCCTTTTGACCTTGCTGCCTTCTCTTGCCCTTGACCTTTGGACTGCATACTGGACTTACCCGCTTGCTTGCCTCTGGCCCCTGAACCTCTGCCTGTGACCCGGATTTGCTTGCTGTCTCCTGCCCTGAACCTCTGCCTGTGACCCGGACCTACCTGTCTTCAGTCCTGTACCTGCACCTGTGTTCTGGAACTTCCCAGTGCCTTCCTGACCCCAGCACCTGGCTCCCTCTTCAGTCCTGATCCTCTGGTTGGGTAGCCTGTGCCTCTTTGTGCCATTCACCCCCTGTCTCACCTCCAGGGGGCGGACTGCGCTCAGTTACAAGGGTGAACCACTCTCGGCATTTCGGCCTCGGTAAGTACTCACCTGACATGCTGTGACCTATACTAATGGTGTCATTAATAGTGGCCTCAAAAACAAATCTCTGTTCAACCCCCCAAATAATCCCAATCACCAGATTGAAGTGTTTAAGGGACTTGTACTATAAGACTTGGAGACTATCAGACCCAGGAAAGAAGTAAACGTGAGACACATAAATGAGGGGATAGAAATGCTTGAAAAGCGCAAAGACATTATCATACGGCCAGCAGATAAAGGAGGTGGCGTTGTATTATTAACGAAAGAATACTATGAGAATCAAATCATAAGTATGTTATCGGATACAACCACATACAAGAAATTGGATAAAGACCCCACGATACCATATAGAAATCAGCTGGAAGTACTGATAGATATGGGAAGCACTACAGGAGTACTTTCAAATAAAGAAAGCAAATATTTGATACCAACGAGTAGTAGGGTACCGACGCTATATACACTGCCAAAAATCCACAAGGATCCTGTAAATCCTCCGGCAAGGCCTATTGTGCATAGCATAGATAGCATAAATTTCTTCAAAAAAGTGTCCAAAACACTAGATCATATCTGAGAGACACCAAGAATTTTTTAAATCTATTACAGAATGTGGACCTCACCGATAAACCACAGATATGGCTAGTAACAGCAGATGTGTCATCACTTTATTCAATCATCCAACATGACGACGCGCTCCTAGCCCTGAATTGGGCCCTGAGCAAAAGGGAAGATATCCCCTACAATCAAAAAATCTTTCTAAAAAACAGTTTAGATTTTTGCTTGGGACACAACTATTTTTGGTTTAACAAAACGTTCTATTCACAACAACACGGAGTAGCCATGGGTGCAAAATTTGCACCCAGTATAGCGAATTTATTCATGGCCGAGTGGGAGGACAAAACGATTTTTAACCAACAACCAACAGAACTAATATTTTATAAGCGTTTTATAGATGACCTATTTTTTATCTGGGCTGGAACAGAGTGTGGTTTAGATATGTTTTTAGAATTTTTAAATAAAAATGACCGCAATATAGTTTTAACATCTGAAAGGAGCAAGAAGGAGATCAATTATCTGAATGTCACCATATACAGGAAAGGAGAGAATTTGTAAACAAAAGTCTTTTTTAAAAAAACAGATAGGAACAGTTACCTGCCAATAACAAGCGGACACCACCCACAATGGCTCAAGAACATACCAAAGGGTCAAATTATGCGAGTACGAAGAAACTGTTCGGAAGACATCAATTTCATGGATCAGGCTAATATTTTAACCGACAGATTTGTGACAAAAGGCTACAATCCAAATATCCTACATAAAGTGGTAGAAGAGGTGAAGAAAATACCAAGATCGGTTTGTCTAGTAGAGAAAGAAAAAGATATCGAACCAGTACCTCAACAAAAAGAGATCAAACAGGCAACCAATAGTAAAGAATGGGGTTTTATATCTGGATTTCATGCCCAGTATAAGGAAGTTGAAGAAATATTCAAGCAACATTGGCATATACTTTTACTGGATAAAAAGCTTAAAATTGAATTACCACCAGCGCCACAGTTTATTTACAGGAAGGCCACGAGTTTTGGGGACAAAATTGTGCAGAAGATTATAGACCCTCCCAAAAGACCACCAACGTTCTGGGACAGAAACGGATTCTATGCATGTAGGAGATGTAAGGCTTGTCGAGATGTGGCCTCACCCAGCAGAGCGCTTGAGTGTTTTAACTCATCAGTGAACAATCAAACGTTTACAATCGATCAATTCATCACATGCAACTCCACACATGTGGTCTATGCCTTAAAATGCCCATGCGGACTGATCTATATCGGACGAACAAAAAGGAAACTAAGAGTACGAATTGCAGAGCACATACATAATATTAAAATAGGGTACAAAGACCATAATGTGTCTCTGCACTTCAAACTCAAGCACGATATGGACACATCTGGCCTACTTTTTTGGGGGGTTGAACAGATCCAACCCCACTGGAGAGGAATTAATCTAGTGCGTGAACTATCCAAACGCGAAACTCACTGGATATACTCAGTAGATGTTTTAGTGCCAAAAGGCTTAAACGTTGAGCTAGACATCAACTGCTTCATAAGTGACACATAATACTCAGATTAAGATCACAATACCAGTGTATAAAAGTTTTATCCACGAAGTAGAAAAGGAATAGGTTGCTAAATATATCAGTTCCCCTCTCCCGGTTTTACGCATATATTTAGGTATATATTTATTTATTTATATTTAGATATATTTATATATATTTATGTATTTATTTATTTATTTATTTATTTATATGCTTTTACATGGATATGGCCGCATTCATACATAATGATCTCCAGCAAATAATTCTTTTAAGAATAATAATTTGTACAAAGACTTTAGGTTAAAGGTCACTGACACGATGGGTCACAGCGGTCATAGGGATCCGGTTGAAAGTGCATACAGGAAATTACTCTAACCCCAATTTTTATGTTAGGCAGCATGTGGGTTTACATGTATAAACAATGGGTTTTTTTTTACATATGGTTATTTATGCGACACAGAATTTTACTATTTATTATGGGATTAGATGGTGTTTTAGAACCCAATATATGTAATATATTTATTTATTTTATATCATGAATTTATTTATTTTATATTATATTTAGATTTATACATATATACATATTTTAAATTGTAGTGAAACATCATTCGAGATTTTATTCAGATTTTATCTAGATTTTATGTCTTCTGAGTATTTCTTAATTTATAGCACAATATCAACGCAAGTTTTATTATCCCTCCATATAAATTTTTAGTAATTACATTTATTCTAATCTTATCCATATTTATCTTAACGAGAATTACATCCCATCATATTCTATATTTCTATATTTTATCTCTACGCCATCGACTTTAGCGCAAAACTATATGTATGGAGAATTATATCCCATCATATTCTATATTTGTATATCTCTATATTTTATCTCTACGCTATCGACTTTAGCGATAAACTATATGTATGGAGATATTAATATAAAATTGGTTGATGTATGTGCGTGTTGGTATAATCGCTGTTAAATAGCATCAGCACAATTAGTGACACTAACATCGCCATGTGGGAATATGGATGCAGACTTAGATACTGACCATAAATGGATCCCTCATAGAATGAAATAAGCTACTGACCGCCGCGGTGGTCCAGCATTGAGTGAATTCAAAATAAACCTAAGGAATATGAAGTTTCCATAACACTACAATGTATGGACCCGCGGAATTGATACATCATTAATGCAAAGATTATAGCACATATATATCGACATCTGCAACCATATATAGGCATGAGATGTAAGGGTTAAAAGTGCAACATTGATGTATACATGTATATAATTTTTTAAAAAAAGTGCGGCATTTAAGTAGAGTCAATCTAGAATTCACACCAGAAATGCAATTGTATGGGCACTATAGAAGATAAGCACGATATGGTACAAGTAAAAGTGTTAATGCTAACATATAATGCAGACAGCGGCTGTATACTACATTGTTTAGCAGCCGGTAGTTCCCATTTGCCACATGTAATGTCAATCAGAAAGCGCAGAGCCCGGATTGGGCGCTGCTCATTCATAAGCTTCACTTCCGGTGGCGAGGTCACACCCTCAGACGACGTCCGGAAGTGACGAAACGCGCCAGGGTCGTGACCTCGCAGGAAGTGACGCATGCGCTCCAGGGTGCGCTCCAGCCACCAAGCGAACCAGGAAGTGGAGGAAAACCAATTCTACACATCGCTTTGGCGCCCGATTTCCGACGGACGGAGGGGCTAATCAGGCAGAGTGCACTCTTATATTACTTTCAAGGCTGTTTTATCATATGATTGTGGTACGCAGTTTTTAAAAAGGGGGAATATTGGATGTTTAATAAAGCTGTTTGGTTCAAACTGTACTACGCTATCCGCACATTTTTCTTCATATACATATGCTGGGTTGGAGTGGATCCGCTCTGGTGTTGGCAGATGATGAAGAGGTGGTCGTGCTGAGGAGATGGCAGTTACCTATGGCTTTGATTGAAATGCTGATATTTATCATATTTCTGGTGAGTGCATCCCCAAATGGGAGTGTGACCTGCACGCGGTGAAAAATTGATTATCCGGTGGAAGGTGTATCACTATATTTCCAGAATTTTGGGTTCACTGCACCAACACGGACTGTATTCCGGGTTACCATGATGATGTTTTATGAACTTTTTAAATTCATTTTAAAAGACTGTATTTTAGCGCTGCTGCAATATTTAAAGGGATAAGCACCTTTCTTTTACAGGATTGGGATTTTACCTGGACTTTAATATTGCCTTTTTACCGAATATACAGTAGTATATGATCATATGATATATATTGCAGGTTACTTTTCCTTATATCTGCTGTCTGCAGAAAAAGTAGTTCAACACAAACAATAATAATCATTTTTTTTCTTAGCTCTGATGTTCACTGACTGCATCCCACCACTAATATATATTTGAGCAAACGTTTCTGGACATAAAACCATCACATTTATATAAACATGTTGGACATCTGATTCCAAGACTATGGCCATAAAATCAGGCACATATCAATGCAATATCCATTGAAAAACATTACCATTCAAAGACATTTTAGACAACTGTACATGTACACTTCCAACCATATGGAAAACATTTGGGGAATGCTTTTTTTTTTTTGCTTCGGCTTAATTGTGCCAAATCCGGATTCATAAAAGGCCATAAAGACATGGTTTGAGGTGTTTGGTGTAGAGGAACTCAAGTGGCCTCCACAGAGCCCTGAACTCAGTCCTAGTGAACACCTTTGAGATAAATCAAGACACTGATTGTGAACCAGATCTTTTCATTTAACATCTGTACCTGAATTCACAAGTACTCTTTTGAATGGATAGGTAGAGAATCCCACAGACACTTTTTAAAATTTTAGGTAAAGCTTCCTCAAATGATAGGAGGCTGTCATTGTTGAAAAGGGTGGGTGGGGAATTCTATATTAATGCATATAGTTTTCAAATAGGATGTCCAGCAAGGTGCCTTGATAAATGTGGGCTGCATCCCATCAATATTTCAGGCGCACAATGAATTGCTTAGCTTAGCACTTTATTTAAGTCCTGTGTGCAGGTACAGCAACATTGAATATTAACTATACAAAAAAACACAGGCCCCTTCTAAGGGAAGGCACCCCATTTGTGTATGTGTGTTATATTCTAGAAGAGAGGGGTTCCTTGCGTGATACAGTATCACGTAATCTGCTTTTTTTCAACTGCATGTTGTGTTTTCAAGCTAATTTAAACCCTAGAAGTATCCACAATATCCCCTTATCTGGATGATTGTTTCATGTATTGGAGAAGGAAATAATAATAAATATGTATGTAATTTAAGTTTAATATATTGAACGGAGGAAAAGACTTGGCATAGTCTTATGCAATTTCACTTTTTTTTAGTTTTTAAGAAGAGTCAGTTTTCAAGATCCCACTGGAGAAGAAGTATATTTTAATGAGAGAGGAGATATGGGCGCGTCGTATGATATTTACAGTTTTGGAATGGATTCTAGTTTTGGACTTATAGTTGTACATATGGGAAGTTACAATGCATCTTCTGTTGATGGAGAAGAATTTGTGTTTGATGGATTACCACCAATATGGAAACATGGTGAGGTTCGTGTTTTTACTTGACTACTGATTCCTAAATAGATATGTTAAGAATTGTAGGAGCTTGCCACTAATTCTCTATAACATTCCTATTGACCTATCACCAAGAGGGACTGCATAAGTAGGCAGAAGGAATGTGCAGGAGTTAGGAAAGGATGGACAAGCTTTAGTACTTTGAGAAAATATTGGAGTTTGCATGTCAACTGTAAAGACTACTTTATGTGTAGGCATCTCTAGGAGCCCACATAATGCATTTGCAGGCCCCTAGAGATGTCTACAAAAGGGTTCACTTAGCAACTGCCTGACCGACTGGTGAAAGTTTGTATAAAACATTTTTTTTTTTAATTTGTACCATTTTTTTTCACACATTTTTTTATATACTGTGACCAGAGTAGTGCAGTGTTATCATAGTGAGGAGGTGATCAGGATTTTTTTTAACACTATGATTACTGACACTGATGATCACTGTTATAAGTGGAGCGCCACCCTCGTACGGGCCGCTGGAGGATTACTGACCCCAAAGGTTGTTCTGACCTTACACGCCTCCTGACACTTCTTTTTTTTTTTTTTTCTTTTTTTTTCCACATCAGCAATTTTCAAGAGATTATTATTCAACTTCGTGTTCATTTATATCTCTCGTTATATTTTACATCATTGTGGAATTTTAATTGCTAAAAAATTTAAATCGTGTAGTTTATCATATAATATTTATTTTAAACTCTCTTGGATTTCATTACTCTTTTATAGTGTGTGGGGTTTTTTTTTTTTTTTTTTTTTCCCCCTTTTCTCTTCTTCCCCTTTCCCTTTCCTTCCCCTTTCCTTTCTCTCCCTTTCCCTCCTGACCTCCCCCCCTAATCTCACCCTCCCTACTTCCCAATACCTCTCGTCTTTTCTTTTTCTCAGCCGTTTTTTTTTTTATTCCTACAATTTATGTAATCGTTTCGACATATTTCCAAGTTTGTTTAAATGTCTGCCATTTTTCCCATTTTTTCAGATCGTCTTCCTCTCCTTCTTCTCCGTTATATCTCAATTTTTCGAGGCGGTATATTTCCTCCATTCTTAGAGCCCATTCCCTTTTGGTTTGTGCTTCTTCATTTTGCCACTTTTTCGGGATAAGACCCTTGGCTGCGTTTAACATCTGAGGAGTCAGTGTTTTTGTATATTGTTTTATTGGATCATTAGTCCCGTGGAATAGGCATATCCAAGGATCTTCCTTTATGATGACATCAGTGATTGTTTTTATGAGGCTTAGAATCTCTCTCCAAAATGTTTTTATTTTTGGGCACTCCCACCAAATGTGAGCCATTGTGCCTAGCTTATTGCATCCCCTCCAGCAGTTTTGTGAATTGTCTATGTGAAGTTTGTTTAGTTTATCGGGTGTCCTATACCATCTGGAGAGGCATTTATAGTTCATCTCTGCAGTCGAAGTGTCAATAGCTGATTTGTGGGTTAGTTGCAGTATTTTTTTAATTTTGTGCATATAATCATGTGCACCCAATTCCGTGCCCCATTTAAAAAAAAAAGGCGGTATCTCCGGTTTCTCCTCCGTAAGAAGCGCTCTGTAAAGCCGAGATATTGTTTTCTTTTTTTTTGTCCCCGTTTCCGCGCAGATTTTTTCCAAGGCTGTATAGTTTTCTTTTGCTCTCATCGGTTGGGGGAGGCTTCTTACAAAATGGGCCAACTGTAGGTATCGCCACTCGTTTATTCTTATTTGTGCTACGCTGTGCTGCATTTCTACTAGTGTTTTTATTCTCCCTTTATCTATTATATCTTTCAGTTGCATGTTTTCCCCTAATCAATGACCCCCTACGTGTTTTTTTCCTGGCGGAAAATACTCATTATCACTTAAAATCATTAACAGTGAGTTATACTTCCACTTATATTGTTTGTGTAATAAATCCCATATTTTAAATACATTTTTTGTTATTTTTTGTGTCTTAGTGCCTAATCCTCTTAGATGTGAGGGAATCCAAATTACCTTCCTTAAACTTTTTTCACTTATAATACTCTCCATTTTCACCCAGTGTTTGTCTTCTGTTTCCCGTGCCCATTCTACTGCCCGTGACACCGTGACCGCATAGTAGTATTTTTTTAGGTCCGGGGTTCCCATTCCACCTTGGTCTTTGTTTTGCTTCAGAGTACTACGAGAGATCCTAGGCTTTTTGTTTTGCCAAATAAATCTACTTATTATAGAATTCAGAGTTTGAAAGTAATAGTCTGGAAGAGGGATTGGTAGCATTGAGAATTTATATGTGACTTTAGGCAGAAGCATAATTTTCACAGTATTGATCCGGCCGAACCATGACAGGGGCCTAAGGGATAGTTTTTTAGTCTCCTTTTTGATTTCGTCCAGTAGTGGAATATAGTTCTCGCTGAATAATTGTTCTACTGAATTTGCTAATTTGATCCCCAGGTACTTTAAGCCTTTCTTCTTCCATGGGAATGGATATTCTCTTTGTAGCGCATGTGCCTCTTTATCTTCCATATTTATGTTCAAGATTTCCGATTTATTCAGATTGATTTTAAAGTTTGATATTTCTCCATATTGTTGTAGTGTTTCAATCAATCGTGGCATTGTATTTTTGGGTTCGGAGACGTAGAACAGAAGGTCGTCGGCAAAGGCCGCGACCTTATGCTCGACGTCACCAATTTTTATTCCTCTAATGTCCTTATTTGCTCTGATTGTTGCTAATAGAGGTTCCAGCGATAGCACAAAAAGAAGTGGAGACAGGGGACAGCCCTGTCTCGTCCCATTTCTCATTGTAAAAAAGGTTGAGTGATCTCCATTAACTTTTATTGTTGCAGTCGGTGCTTCGTATAGTACCCTAATTTTTTGCATCCTCCTGTCGCCCAGGCCCATATACTTCAATGTCGCCATCATGAGCCCCCAGTCTACTCTGTCAAATGCTTTCTCAGCGTCAATTGACAGAAATAGACCTGGGGGCCCGTGAACTTTTATTTCTTGCAGCAAGAGGAGTGTTCTAACTCCGTTGTCGCGACCCTCTCTTCCTGCGACAAAGCCTACCTGATCCATATGGACCAATTCACTCATTTTCTCTCTCAGCCTGTTCGCCAGGACTTTTGCATAAAGTTTTGTATCACAATTCAAAAGAGAAATTGGTCTATAGCTTGGGCATAGCATTTCGTCTTTACCTTCTTTTAAAAGTACGGTTATCTGTGCTCTCTGTGCTTCTGAACTTAGCCCATATTCTACGCCGAGTCCGTTCATGTAATTGCAGAGCCTGGGTATCAGGATTTTCTCAAATTTTCTAAAATATTTCATGGAGAATCCGTCCGGGCCTGGGCTTTTCCCTATTGGTGTTTCTAGGATGGCTTTTTTAATTTCCTGCTCCGTGATAGGGCTTTCTAAATCTTCGCTGTCATTTGGATTTAATTGTGGAATGCCTGATTTTTCTAAAAACTGTTCTATTATGGTTGCTTTACCTTTTCCTTCCTTGCCTTTCTTGACATCATAGAGTGTACTATAGTATTTTCGAAAAACTTCTGCTATCTCTTTTGTTTTATAGACTGTTTCTCCTTGTTTGTTTTGAATTTTTTCGATGTAGTTTCTCGACTTTTCCTTCCTCAGGGTCTTTGCCAGGTGTTTCCCAATTCTATTAAAAACCCTTTTTGTGTCCTGTGTTAATAGATCTTTTAATTCTTCTCTTTTGGATATAAGTTGGTGGTATATTTCTTGTTGTCCCCCGTCAGGTCTTTTGTGCAACCGTTCTAATTCGTGTATTTCCTCTGTTAGGTTTCTTATTTCCCTTTCTCTCGCCTTTTTTTTCCCCGCCCCCATGGATATAAATATACCTCTTATATATGCCTTGTGTGTTTCCCATAGAGTAGAGTGTGGGATATCTTGTGTGTCATTAATTTCGAAGACATGGATCAGTTCTTCACTTATTTTTTCTACATCTTGATTTTCACTAAGAAGTGCTTCATTTAATGACCAGTTAAAAGCTGGTCTCTGTATTTTCATTTCTTCTATTATATAGTCAGCATTACTGGGGAATGGTCTGAGAGGGTAGCAATACCTATTTCAACGTCTGTCTGTCTTAGTCAATGTGTTGTGATCAATTAGAAAATAATCAATGCGTGTGTACGTCCCATGTACAGGGGAGAAGAAGGTGTAGTCTCGTACTTTAGGGTGTAAAACTCTCCATACGTCCACCAGTTGGTTTTGGTGCAATTTTTGTTTCAGTTTTTTGAGGGACATCTGTCCCGTCCCCTGTACCTGGGACGTGCTATCCTCTTTTGGGCTCAGACATACATTAAGGTCGCCTGCCATTATTACTATCCCTCTCCTGAACTGTGCAAGAGTCCCTATCATTTTTTTACAAACTCTGCTGGTTTTTTATTTGGGGCGTATATATTACCCAGAGTACATTCTGTTTCACCTATATATCCTCTTAAGAAGAGGAATCTCCCCTCTGGGTCCGTAAGCCTTTCCTCTACTTTGAATCTTGTTTCTCTTGAAAACCCGATTGCAACTCCCTTAGCTTTACTGGTCATTGAATCAGCGTAAAACCAGGTCGGATGTTCCTTGGAATATAATTTTACATTGCCTCCTAAAAAGAGGTGGGTCTCTTGAAGAAAGATTATATCTGCATGATGGTATTTGAGCTCTTTTAAGATCTTGTGTCTTTTGGCAGCTGTGTTTAGTCCTCGGACATTATATGTCAAAAACTTAATCTTACTTGAATTTTTCTTTTTTTCCTATCAAAAAAAGCCGAGAGGTATTGTTCTCTAATCCATCTATCTTTCCCCCCTCCCCCCTCCCCGACCCCCCCCCCCCCCCCCTCCCCCGACCCCCCCCCCCCCCCCCCCACCCCACCCCCGCCCCCCCACCCCCCTCCCTCCTCTCGGTCAATACTGACCCCTAGACCGTAGGCTGGAACGAACCTCATTCCCGCCCCAGGTCTTCTCACCTCGAGGTGTGGTTCTGAACCCATCTAACACTCCGTGCCCCTCCCACGGGCTATTCCCAGGAGGGGAGTGGAGTGCCCGTACGATGTACGGTGCAGAGCTCTCCTCCCTCAGTTTTCCGAGGTTCTCCCCCCGGCCCACTCTCGCTCCCCCGAAAAAGAGAAAAAAAAAAAAGGGGGAAAAAAAAAAAAAATAGGGGGATACATCCCTCAGTAATGGGGGATCTAACCTAGCCCTTCTCTTTGCGACCATTCTGGGATTTCCATCTCTTGTATTTCTAATTTTTTGCAGAATTCTGGGAGCTCTTCTGGAAATCTAAGCTTCGCTGATCTACCCTCCTTGTAGCCCACCAGGCAGGCCGGGAAACCCCAGATGTATTTCACATTATCTACTCTCAGTTGCGTTAATAGAGGTTTAAGTAATCTCCTCCTGGCCAGCGTTTCCGGGGCCAGGTCTAAAAAAATTTGCAGTTCTGTTCCATTGATTTTTAATGGGGGTTTTCCTCTTAGATTGTTCCATATTGCCGCCTTGTCCTCGTAGTTTTGAAACTTTACCAGGATATCTCTAGGGCTTTCAGTTGGAATATGCTGCGGTTTCCTAACTCTATGTATCCTGTCTATCCTCAGTTCCATCTCAGGGCTTTTATTCCAAACCGGTTTAAAGATCTCTTTTATTGTTTTCCTAAGATCTTCGTCTTTTTCTTCCGCAAGTGCGCGTATTCTTAAATTCTGTCTTCTATTTTGATTTTCGATTTCCTCTAATTTATGGTTCAATCTTCTATGGTTCAGCTTTGTCTCCCTAAGATGTTCTTGTATCTTGATCATCTCCTGAGTATATTTATCTGTTTTATTCTCGATTTCCTCTATGCGATTTAGTAGGTGGCTTAAGTCTGATCGAAGTGCTGAGATATCCTTTTTGATTGAATTTTCCATTCTCAATAACATCTCAGATATTTCCATTTTAGTTGGCATCTGGGGGTTCGTAGCTTGTTCCACTGGAGTGCTTCTATCCATCTCGGATTCTAGGGTAACCTCCCCTCCTGAGGCTTCAGCCACTTCTTTTTTTTTAGTTTGCTCCTTTTTCTTAACTTGTTTACTCATTTGTTGTTTTTCTGGTCCTAGGCCTAGGCCTGGGCTTTTCGGACTAGGTCCTTTTACCATATAATGTGTAATTATACTTGTGTTTGCTCTGTCTTTAGGAGTTTTAGGTTCGGCTCCTTTCGTGATCTTTCCTTTCATACTAGATGTCCTCTCTAGTATACTACGTAATTTCTAAACAAATAGAGAACTCCAAGCTAAGGCCTATTGGTCCTAATCCAGTCCAGTTGAAGGTTGCACTAAAGGTAGATACCGCGGCTCTTGCGCAATTATATTTAGATTTATAGAGAGGGTTTTATCGAAAGTTCCTTGAATATTAAATACTTAGAGGGATGGAAAAAAAAAAAAAAGAAAAAGGGGAAAGGGAAAAGAAAAAGAAAGGGGATGGGGGGGGAGCGGGTCCTCCTTCTTATGGCTCTCCGTCACTTCAGGCCTCACTATTTATTTTGGCTCGGAATTTTTATTTTATTTTTATTCTCCCTGCTAGGGCAGTATTTAGATCGTAGTTGTCTAGTTATAGCAAATACCCCATGCCTTATGTCCGGTTCACCCCCTTATTTGGGCAGAAGATGCCTAGGCAGAAGATGCTCTATTATATATCTCTTTAAACAAAAACCAAAACATCAAAACAAAAAAAAAAATAATAATAATTGTCATTACTTAAGCGATTAGGATGTCACTTTTGGGTATCTTGTCATCCTGCCATTATTATATGCTTTTACATGAAATTTTCTCGGTTAACATATATTCTGTACTTTGGAAAGTTCTCTAATTATAACCGTGATGTTATTGTTACTTGAAAGAATGAGTGAGTTAGTCAATAGCAGGTGTGAGATGGAGGTAAATTCAGTACGATGTTATATTTATTTCTCTTGCAGCTTCTTTTAATAAGCACCTGTGTCATTGAGTTTATATCCGAGATCATATTTTGTCTTCTTTCTTTCCCCCCCCCCCCCTTCTCACATATCTCTGTCTCAGCTTTTGCCGTTTTCACTCTGCTCAAAAAAGATTCCAGATTATATACAGGTTATGTACAGGTTATATATCACTTTCCACCTGGCTTCCATTTAATTTTCCCATAAAGATCTACTCATGTACCTCTTGCTTCTAGTCTCTTCAACTAAGGGTAAATTGAATTGGCACTCACCCCATCCATTAAAATCCTCTGCTTATACAACCGAGCGGTGAGCGTACAACTCCCCACCAAGGGGGACTTACCCTTGTCGAGATGGGATCCGTTCAGGGGTTCTTAGCATCCTTTACCTTGCTATGTTTTTATGCCTTCCGTTTTTATGCCTTCCGTCGGCATATAGTTTCCAAAGAAGCGGGGGGGGAAAGCACAGGAGGAGAAATGGGTCGGGGGAGGGTGAAAGGCAACCGCAGCGGTCCGGCGGCGTCTCCTGTTTCTCTCAGCACGTCAGTATCCGCAGTGAATCATTTCTTCCAGGGACGCCCGCCGGCCGATGCGATGCCTACCTCGTGCTGGGGGATTCATTCGCGGGGGGTCACGCAGCTTCTCATTCTGCGTGCTCTCGCTCTTGCTCTGGCCATCAGATGTTACGTGGGTCCGGCCACTCCCTCCATGAGGCAGACACGTCTCACGTCCTCACGTCCATCTCCTACCAGAGCTCTCTCCTGACACTTCTGACACTCTGGGTTCAGACATAATTCAAAGAAAGAATGCAATTGCAAAGACACCAGACTGAATCAAGATTTCTTAAGTCAACAAGAAGAAGAAAGGAACGGTAATGCAGATATCTTTCAATCTCAAATATTAGTCTTCGCAAGTATACAAAAGATAGGCAATGCAAAGAAACAACATATATAGAAAATACAAATGCAAAACAGTAAGATAAATGTGCAGTGTAACCTAAGGCCGCGTACACACGAGCGGACTTTCCCGTGGGATTGTCCGCCAGACAATCCGCCCGTGTGTGGGCGTCGGTGGACTTTTTCCTCCCAAAATTCCGGCGGACTAAGTTTTAAGTTCAGACTTAAAATTGTCCGCTGGACAGGCGAGTGCGGCGGACAATCCCGCCCTCTGTGTGCTAGTCCGCGGGACTTTTGAAATGAACGGACTTGCCGACACACGATCGGAAAGTCCGTTCATTTAGAACGTGACTGCAGGTAGACGGGACTAGCGAAGGCAGTGAATGCCGCCGCACTAGCCCCGTCACCTGGCATGGATTTAAAGGGGAATCCCTACGCCGAAAAAACAGCGTGGGGGTCCCCCCAAATCCATCTCAGACCCTTATACGAGCACGTAGCCCGGCCGGCCAGGAAAAGGGGGTGGGGACGAGCGAGCGAGCGCCCCTTCCCCTCCTGAGCCATACCAGGCCTCATGCCCTCAACATGGGGGTGTGCCCTGGGGAAAGGGGGGCCCTGCGGCCCCCCCACCCCAAAGCACCTTGTCCCCATGTTGATGAGGACAAGGGCCTCTTCCCAAAAACCCTGGCCATTGGTTGTCGGGGTCTGCGGGCGGGGGGGGGGTTATCGGAATCCGGGAGCCCCCTTTAATAAGGGGGCCCCCAGATACCGGCCCCCCACCCTATGTGAATGAGTATGGGGTACAATGTACCCCTACCCATTCACCTAAGGTGTAAAAGTGTAAACAAAAAAAACACACAATTTTTTAAAATATTTTATTGCACAGCTCCGGGGGTCTTCTTCCGTCTTGGGGCGTCTTCTCGCCAGACTCCTCTGCTCTCTTCTGCTCTTTTACCTAGCTCTTTTACCTAGCGGAGGAGCCCAGCTTTCTTCTTCGTCACCGCCGTCGTCGTTTGGGGGTCTCGTTCCGCCTTCGGGGGTCTTCGGGGGTCTCTTCTGTTCTTATTGCCGCTGTCGTCGCTTTCTGCGCCGTTTTCTTCTTCCTTTTCCTCTTCTTCTTCTTCTTCTTTTTCCGATGTTGATGGAATGACTTATATAGGGACGGGGTCACATGCTCCGGCGGACAATCCGGCGGACATTCCCGTGGGAAAGTCCGCTCGTGTGTACGCGGCCTTAATGTCATCCAGGCTGCAATGCCTACTCACATTCCCCAGAACGGACGGGTCCCTGCTCTCAGCTGAAGGCCATGGTCCCAAGAGAAAGAGCTCCTCCCTGGCTATTTATGTCCTCACCCAGTATTCTTCTCTCTCCAGCCAGCTGGAACTTGTAGTCTGCAGCAGCACTGGCTCCATCGATATCATAGCTCTCTGGACTACATGTCCCCGGATCCCCTGCTTATTTTTTTCTCTCTCTCTCCGCCTCCAGAAAATTATGACACAAGGTCCAGGCTGAACAATAGAGGGAAACAAACTCAAGGCAACACTTAACAAATGTCCCATGATAACACAGACAGACTAGCCAGTGCCTGGCTACATCAGCAATCATTTTTATGAATGGCATTCATTCATGTTGCATTGTTTACAACTGTGATAGCTATGATTGGCCACAGCTATTGGATGGTACAGGTGCGCTGTGTTTGGCTCTGTCTGTACCATATGATCACTGTGACCAATCACAAAGATCACAATAGTATACAATGAATGGCTATGAATAAAATCTATTCATTGTGTACATTTGACATGTGATCGATGTGATTGGAAACAGCGATCCCACGGTAACAGGGCCAGCCAGGTACAATGCACTGTCATCCTTTGTGTCACAGCAGGTTACAGATCCTGTCTCTACGCGGCACTTAGGGTGCACACATAATGCATGACTGGGAGAATGTCATATGATGTCCACCTGGAATAGCAGTGCTCCTGCTTGGCCACCTTTTACTATTGGCTGAATGGGATGTAGTTAAATACCAAATCATGCTGGGAAAAAATAGAATTGCTGCTTGCCCATGATTAACCGTTTGCCTACTGGGCACTTTTACCCCCTTCCTGCCCTGGCCAATTTTCAGCTTTCAGCGCTGTCGCAATTTGAATGACAATTACGTGGTCATGCAAAACTGTACCCATATGAAATTTTTATATATTTTTTTACACATATAGAGGTTTATTTTGGTGTTATTTAATCACCACTGGGTTTTTTTTTTTTGCTAAACAAATGAAAAAAGACCAAACATTAAAAAACAAAACAAAAAAAATGTTTTCTTCATTTCTGTTATAAAATTTTGGCAAATAGGTAATTTTTCTCCTTCACTGATGTGCGCTGAAGAGGCTGCACTGATAGGCTGCACTGATGGGCCCTCTTGAGGCAGCTCTGATGGGCACTGATAAGGCGGCACTGATAAGGAGGCACTGATGAGCCTGCACTGATATGTGGCACTGATGGGTACTGATAGGAGGCCTGATTGGCACATTTACTTTTTGGGCACTGTACACTCTATGTATCCTGTACAATACAGTACAGTATTTTTGTTTATATTTTTGTGTTCTATGCTTCTGCAAAATACAAAAACAACATTAATGCATTGAAGTTTTGTGTTTAGACCTTTTTTTCAGAATACAGTACAGTACTGTAGTTAGGAATGCTTAAAATATTGATGACTTCCTCGTTTAATGACCAATTCCTTTAACGAACTGGTCACTGGAATGGAACCCAGTCGTTAAGTGAGGAGTACCTGTACTATTTTTGTTATCTGCTACCTGTGTGAATATAATGAAAATTATGAATACATACAGTATCTCACAAAAGTAAGTACACCCCTCACAGTTTTGTTTATTATATCTTTTTATGTGACAACACTGAAGAAATTACACTTTGCTACAACGTAACGTAGTGAGTGTACAACTTGTATAACAATGTAAATTTTCTGTCCCCTCAAAATAACTCAACACACAACCATTAATGTCTAAACTGCTGGCAACAAAAGTGAGTACACCCCTAAGTGAAAATGTCCGAATTGGACCCAATTAGCCATTTTCCCTTACACAGTGTCATGTGACTCGTTAGTGTTACAAGGTCTCAGGTGTGAATTGGGAGTAGGTGTGTTGAATTTGGTGTTATCACTCTCACTCTCTCATACTGGTCACTGGAAATTCATCATGGCACATCATGGCAAAGAACTCTCTGAGGATCTGAAAAAAAGAATTGTTGCTCTACATAAAGATGGCCTAGGCTATAAGAAGATTGCAAAGACCCTGAAACTGAGCTGCAGGTAGGCAAAAACCATACAGGGATTTAACAGGACAGGTTCCTCTCAGAACAGGACTCGCCATGGTCCACCAAAGAAGTTGAGTGCCTGTGCTCAGCGTCATATCCAGAGGTTGTCTTTGGGAAATAGACGTATGAGTGATGCCAGCATTGCTGCAAAGGTTGAAGGGGTGGGGGGTCAGCTTGGCAGTGCTCAGACCATCCGCCACACGCTGCATCAAATTGGTCTTCCAGAAGGAAGCCTCTTCTAAAGATGATGCACAAGAAAACCTGCAAACAGTTTGCTGAAGACAAGCAGACTAAGGACATGGATTACTGGAACCATGTCCTGTGGTCCGATGAGACCAAGATAACTTTATTTGGTTCAGATGGTGTCAAGTGTGTGTGGCGGCAACCAGGTGAGGAGGACAAAGACAAGTGTGTCTTGCCTACAGTCAAGCATGGTGGTGGGAGTGTCATTGTCTGGGGCTGCATGAGTGCTGCCAGCACTGGGGAGCTACAGTTCATTGAGGGAACCATGAATGCCAACATGTACTGTGACATATTGAAGCAGAGCATGATCCCCTCCCTTTGGAGACTGGGCCACAAGGCAGTATTCCAACATGATTGCAAACCCAAACACACCTCAAAGACGACCACCGCCTTGCTAAAGAAGCTGAGGGTAAAGGTGATGGACTGACCAAGCATGTCTCCAGACCTAAACCCTATTAAGCATCTGTGGGGCATCCTGAAATGGAAGGTGGAGGAGCACAAGGTCTCTAACATCCACCAGCTCCGTAATGTCATCATGGAGAACTGGAGCATTGGAAGAGGACTCCAGTGGCAACCTGTGAGGCTCTGGTGAACTCAATGCCCAAGAGGGTTAAGGCAGTGCTGGAAAATAATGGTGGCCACACAAAATATTGACACTTTGGGCCCAATTTGGACATTTTGACGTAAAGGTGTACTCACTTTTGTTGCCAGCGGTTTAGACATTAATGGCTGTGTGTTGAGTTATTTTGAGAGGACAGCAAATTTACACTGTTATACAAGCTGACCAATCACGACTTTACATTATAGCAAAGTGTAATTTCTTTAGTGTTGTCACATGAAAAGATATAATAAAATATTTACAAAAATGTGAGGGGTGTACTCACTTTTGTGAGATACTGTATAATGATTGTGTACCTTGACAGACACTTGATTGAGAGAATGATGTGAACACAGCTTTACCTTATTCAATTATTGAGCAGTCTGTAAATCAATCTCAGAGTCAGAGGCATGTTGGGAACTTTGCAAATAGTAAAAAAGAGGTCTGTGCTAGAGGTATAGAGAAGGCAGCTAGCAATAGATCTACATACAAAATCCAAGAAGTCCCAGAATAAAGTGTTTTCCAATAAGAAAAAAGTCTATATCAATGAGAAAAAAGGGAGAGTCTTCCAGTGTCCAAAGAAAATCTTCCACCTTTGAATCTTAAGGCACCACCCCTTGTGGTCAGTGCTAATAAAGCATTCACCAGATTCTATGCTGCCATTAGCAGAAACAAACACTTTAATATCAGATAGAAACTCCTTGCCTCTCATAGACGACCATCCAACTGCTAGATAGGTCCACAGGTGTCCAAAGTTCCAATGTTTGCCAGGTTGAAGCATCACACTGTTCCTACAAGGGCTGTATGGAAAGATGCTGCTCACCACCAAGAGCCACAACGGAGGGTCTCATATAGCGTAGTAGTTTATTAAAATGTAAAGGATCCACATAAAATCACACACATCCAAAAGGATAACATGGCATGACAGCAGTTGAAATCCACTTATTAAGATGACCATCAATTCTGATCCCCGGAAATGGTGGCGTGACCACAGCACATTATCCAACCCTAATGCATTTCATGCAAGGACATGTCTTCAGAGGGAATTTACTATCAAATATGTATAAATATATATATATATATATATATATATAAATATATATATATATATATATGTGTGTATAGAGGCAATACACATTATTGTTTATGTTGGGAACTTTAGTAATTCATTATAAAAAGTGAAAAAGAAAAAGGCAACACTTTTTCTTTTTTTGGATAGAGTGTAAAGGGATTAGAACGCTTGTCAATTTTTATTGCTCTCTGTGCCCCCGTTAGGGAGATTTACCCTCTCTAATTGTTCTGTTATTTGTTTAATCATCATTTAAAATTAAAGTAAAAGAAAATCCCAAGAGGGAAATTATCTTCCAATTGGGACACTAGTTCCGGGGACCTGGAGGTCCCCAAGGAATTCCCTTAATTTGTAGTGATTTCCTCACCCTTCCTGTTTGGCTATGGGACAGGAAGTGAAGGGAAATCTCCTCAATAGGACACAGATGATGAAAAAAAAATCTGACAGAGTTCTAATCATCCCTTTCTATATAGAAAATGAAAAAAAAAAAGGTTTTGCCTATAGTTCCACTTTAATACTGTACTGTAAGTATTGAATGTGACATCCGTCAAACATTTATTGAAAGTGATGATTTATGATATGGTGAATGTCACATTCACTAAATAAATAAAGGGGGCGAGAAGGGTTCAGGAGGGCAGTATTTTAGTATAAAGCTTAGAGCAAGAACACAAGGATATGACCTCAAACTAGCAGGAGGAAAGTTCATAACTAATCTTAGAAAGTATTATTTTAGTTAAAGAGTAGTTGATGTTTTGAATAGATTTCCAAAAGACGTAGTGAGTCAGTCAACAGTAAGTGGATTCAGACATGCTTGGGACAAACATAGATGTATACCAGGGGTGTCAAACTCAATTTTATCAGGGGCTTCATCAGCATTATGATTGCTCTCAAAGGGCTGCCTGTATCTATAAAACTAGATTCCCAGAACACCTCCACCCAAGGGCCACATGAAATGACCTGGTGTGCCACATCCAGCCCACAGGCCTTGTGTTTGACACATGTGATCAATGGTCAGACACAAAAGTGAGTACACCCCTCACATTTTTGATAATATTTTATTTTATCTTTTCATGTGACAACACTGAAGAAATGACACTTTGTTACAATGTAAAATAGTGAGTGTTCAGCTTGTATAACAGTGTAAATTTGCTGTCACCTCAAAATAACTCAACACGCAGCCATTAATGTATAAACCGCTGGCAACAAAAGTGAGTACATCCCTTAGTGAAAGTGTCCAAATTGGGCCCAAAGTGTCAATATTTTGTTTGGTCACCATTATTTCCCAGCAATGCCTTAACCCTCTTGGACTTGGAGTTCACCAGAGGTTCACAAGTTGCCACTGAAGTCCTCTTCCACAGCTGGTTGATGTTAGAGACCTTGTGCTCCTCTACCTCCGTTTGAGGATGCCCCACAGATGCTCAATTGGGCATTACCTTTACCCTCAGCTGCTTTAGGAAGGCGGTGGTTGTCTTGGAGGTGTGTTTGGCATTGTTATCATGTTGGAATACTGCCCTGCGGCCCAGTCCAAAGGGAGGGGATCGTATTCTGCTTCAGTATGTCACAGTACATGTTGGCACTCATGGTTCCCTCAATGAACTGTAGCTCCCCAGTGCCGGCAGCACTCATGCAGCCCTAGACCATTACACTCCCACCACCATGCTTGACTTTAGGCAAGATACACTTGTCTTTGTCCTCCTCACCTGGTTGCCATCACACACGCTTGACACCATCTGAACCAAATACGTTTATCTTGGTCTCATCAGACCACAGGACATGGTTCCAGTAATCCATGTCCTTAGTTTACTGTTCTTCAGCAAACTTTTTGTGGGCTTTCTTGTGCATCATCTTTAGAAGAGGTTTCCTTCTGGGACGACAGCCATGCAGACAAATTTGATGCAGTGTGCGGCGTATGGTCTGAGCACTGACAGGCTAACCCCCCACCCCTTTCCCAAAGACAACCTCTGGATATGACGCTAAGCACGTGCACTCAACTTCTTTGGTCGACCATGGTGAGGCCTGTTCTGAGTGGAACCTGTGCTGTTAAACTGCTGTATGGTCTTGGTCACTGCACTGCAGCTCAGTTTCAGGGTCTTGGCAATCTTCTTATAGCTTAAGCCATCTTTATGTAGAGCAACAATTCTTTTTTTGCAGATCCTCATAGAGTTCTTTGCCATGTTGAGCTTCCAGTGACCAGTATTAGAGAGTGAGAGCGATAATACCAAATTTAACACACCTCTTCCCCATTCACACTTGAGACCTCCTAACGAGTCACATGACACCGGGAGGGAAAATTTCCCAATCTGGACATTTTCACTTAGAGGTGTACTCACTTTTTTTGCCAGCGGTTTAGACATTAATGGCTGTGTATTGAGTTATTTTGAGTGGACAGGAAATTTACACTGTTATACAAGCTGTACACTCACTACTTTACATTGTAGCAAAGTGTCATTTCTTCAGTGTTGTCACATGAAAAGGTATAATAAAATATATATTAGACATGGGAACTGTCAAAAAATGTGTTTTGTTTCGTCCCGTTTCGTATATAAAAAAATTTGTAATTCGTAATTCGTGTACGAAATTCCGTTCGAATTCGTACGAAATACGTATTTCGTACGAATCGTAAAAAAATTTACGAATCGTTAGTAAAGTTACGAATCGTTAACGCGGCTAATGAATTGTCGGTTCTCATAACACAGAGAACAATTCGAATCCAACTACAAATATCGAATTTCAATTTCAAGTTACAAATCGTTACGAATCGTTACGAATAGTTACGAATCGTTAGTAAATCCAACTACAAATATCGAATTTCAACTAATATGAAAGAAATTATAATAGCGGATATAACGAATGCTTCGAATGAATTCGAGATTCAGTATATCTAATATAATCGGCTACGTAACAAAGAGAACAGTCATTCATTTTTCGTATATAAAAAAATTTGTAATTCGTAATTCGTGTACGAAATTCCGTTCGAATTCGTACGAAATACGTATTTCGTACGAATCGTAAAAAATTTTACGAATCGTTAGTAAAGTTACGAATCGTTAACGCGGCTAATGAATTGTCGGTTCTCATAACACAGAGAACAATTCGAATCCAACTACAAATATCGAATTTCAATTTCAAGTTACAAATCGTTACGAATCGTTACGAATAGTTACGAATCGTTAGTAAATCCAACTACAAATATCGAATTTCAACTAATATGAAAGAAATTATAATAGCGGATATAACGAATGCTTCGAATGAATTCGAGATTCAGTATATCTAATATAATCGGCTACGTAACAAAGAGAACAGTCATTCATTGATAAAAAAAAAAAAAAAAAGCATGGGGGTCCCCCCAAATTCAATAACCAGGCCCTTCAAGTTTGGTATGGATATTAAGGGGGAACCCCAGCCCAAAAAAATGGCGTGGGTCCCCCCCAAATATCCATACCAGACCCTTCAGGTCTGCGATGGATTTTAAGGGGAACCCCGGGCAAAAAAAAATGGCGTGGGGTCCCCCTCAAAATCCATACCAGACCCTTTATCCGAGCACGCAACCTGGCAGGCCACAGGAAAAGAGGGGGGGACGGCAATTAGCCGCGAGTGATTTTAAATAGCTTTTTTTTCCTGCAAAAATGACACATTGTACAGAGAGAGTTCTAAGCACGGGAAACATGACCCCCTTCTATATACTATATACTATAGAGTATGCCTATGAAGGGGGTCATGTTTCCCGTGCTTAGAACTGTCTCTGTACAATGTGTCATTTTTGCAGGAAAAAAAGCTATTTAAAATCACTCGCGGCTAATTGCCGATTCCCGTAACACAGAGAACAATTCGAATACAACAACTAACAAATATCTAATTTCAACTAATATGAAAGAAATTATAATAGCGGATATAACGAATGCTTCGAATGATTCGAGATTCAGTATATCTAATATAGAGAACTGTCCCTGCACAGTGTCATTTTTGCAGGAAAAAAAAGCTATTTAAAATCACTTGCGGCTATTGCCGGCAAATGAATTGTCGGATCCGTAATACAGAGAACTGTCATTCATTGAAGTCATTGATAAAAAAATGCGTAAGGGGGACCCCAGCCAAAAAAAATAAAAATGGCGTAGAGTCCCCCTCAAAATCCATACCAGACCCTTGAGGTCTGGGATGGATTTTAAGGGGAACCCCAGCCAAAAAAAATGGCGTGGGGTCCCCCTCAAAATCCATACCAGACCCTTTATCCGAGCACGCAACCTGGCAGGCCGCAGGAAAGGAGGGGGGACTAGAGCGGCCCCCCCTCCCGCCTGAACCGTACCAGGCCACATGCCCTCAACATTGGGAGGATGCTTTGGGGGGTCTGAGACCCCCAAAGCACCTTGTCCCCATGTTGATGAGGACAAGGGCCTCTTCCCCACAACCCTGGCCATTGGTTGTGGGGGTCTGCGGGCGGGGGGCTTATCGGAATCTGGAAGCCCACTTTAACAAGGGGACCCCCAGATCCCGCCCCCCCCCCTGTGTGAAATGGTAAGGGGGTACAAAAGTACCTCTACCATTTCACCAAAAAAGGTGACAAAAATGGTAAAAATGACAGGAGACGGTCTTTGACAATTCCTTTATTAAAATCTTCTTTCTTCTTTCTTCATCCTTCGGTTTCTTCATCTTCTCCTTCCGTCATCTTCTTCCATCTTCTTCCATTTTCTTCTTCCTTCGATTCGCTTCTTCTTGCTCCGGTCTTCTCGTCCTTCTCGTCCGGCATCGGCGTCTCTTCTCGCAGGCCGCTCCTCGCAATGGGAGGATCCCGCTCTGTGAGGCTTCGCTCCGGCTGACAGGTCTTTTATAACGGAGGGCACCTGGTGACCCCGCCCCCCCTCTGGCGTCATGGGGAAAGCCATAGGGAAGTCCCCATGATGTCCCCGTGCGTCAGAGGGGGCGGGTTTACCAGGTGCCCTCCGTTATAAAAGACAGCCGTCAGCCGGAGTGAAGCCTCACAGAGCGGGAGCCTCCCATTGCGAGGAGTGGCCTGCGAGAAGAGACGCCGATACCGGACGAGAAGGACGAGAAGGACGAGAAGACCGGAGCAAGAAGAAGCGAATCGAAGGAAGAAGAGGTTGGAAGAAGATGGAAGAAGATGAAGAAAGGAAGACCAGAAGAAAGAAGATTTTAATAAAGGAATTGTCAAAGACCGTCTCCTGTCATTTTTACAATTTTTGACACTTTTTTGGTGAAATGGTAGGGGTACTTTTGTACTCCCTTACCATTTCACACAGGGGGGGGGCGGGATCTGGGGGTCCCCTTGTTAAAGGGGGCTTCCAGATTCCGATAAGCCCCCGCCCGCAGACCCCCACAACCACCGGCCAGGGTTGTGGGGATGAGGCCCTTGTCCTCATCAACATGGGGACAAGGTGCTTTGGGGGGTCTCAGACCCCCAAAGCACCCTACCAATGTTGAGGGCATGTGGCCTGGTACGGTTCAGGTGGGAGGGGGGGCCGCTCTCGTCCCCTCCTCTTTTCCTGCCAGGTTGCGTGCTCGGATAAGGGTCTGGTATGGATTTTGAGGGGGACCCCATGCCATTTTTTTATTTTTTTTTTGGCCGGGGTTCCCTTTAAAATCCATCCCAGACCTGAAGGGTCTGGTATGGATATTTGGGGGGACCCCACGCCATTTTTTTTTTTTTTTTGGCTGGGGTCCCCCTTAATATCCATACCAGACCTGAAGGGCCTGGTTATTGAATTTGGTGGGACTCCTACGCTTTCAATGAATGACTGTTCTCTGTGTTACAGAGCCGACAATTCATTTGCCGGCAATAGCCGCAAGTGATTTTAAATAGCTTTTTTTTCAGCAAAAATTACACTTTGTCATTCGAATTCATTCGAATTCATTCGTTATATCTGCTATAATAATTTCTTTCGAATTAGTTGAAATTCGATATTGGTAGTTGGATTCGAATAATTTGGAGCTGAAATTCGTAAACTGAATTTTTCCTGCAAAAATGACACTTTGTCATTCGAATTCATTCGAATCCATTCGAATCATTCGTTATATCCGCTATAATAATTTCTTTCATATTAGTTGAAATTCGATATTTGGTAGTCGGATTCGAATAAATTTGGCGACGAAATTCGTAAACGGAATTTCGTATTCCGTACGGAATTCGGATTCGAAAAAATTCGTACTACGGATTCGTAAATTCGTACGAATTTCGAAAAATTCGTACGAATTTCGAAAAATTCGTACGAATTACGAATTCGTACGAAACGAATCGCACATGTCTACTGCATTATGAATTGTAGCTTTACCCCTGCAGGGGCCACTTGGTAGATTGGATTCTCTTTTCTTCTGCCTTGTCTCTGAGAACAACCTCAGCCTCACTGACACTCCAGGTTAAGCAAATAAATACTGCACCGCTACTGGGAGCTCACATATAGGTACCCTGCACACAACTAAAGTTCAGTATCAAAAAACAAACATCAGACTGGTTAGTGGTAAATTAACCCAATAAATTGTCATGGGTTGCATTAAATAGCAGTATACACATAAATAGGTAAGGGATTAGGCAAATTACAGTTCACTAGACAGTATGTTCACTAGGCTATAGCAGCATTTAATGGAATTCTATGCAGCTTAATTAGATAAACCTGGCAATCCACAACATCAGCAATATGTAATGGCATTAGAAAACAGTGACAGCAATGCTAATCAATACTGTGACAACTCTTCTGTAAACAGTAGGCTATATTCACTTTAGAGTGCACTCTATAGGAATGGCAGTGATAAAATGTAATACTCCCTAAAAGGTACCTCTTACTTTGGAAAACAGGCAAAGTTTATGTGAAGCAGTTATCTGAGTAAGCAGTCTCTAGCCCCAATTCTTCATCTGGCTAGCCTTGGGGCCCAGTCTTTACAGTGGTGCACATGAGTACAGTCCTAGTAAATAAAGCTGTAGTATTAATGGTGCTAATTAAATGGCTGGCCGCTTTGTGTCCAATCTCTGCTACCAGGTTAATGGCAGCAGTGTCCTCTCACTAGTACCAGCAATACAGCAACAGGGGTCTGGCTGTTCAGATGTCAGCTCACTTCTGGATCTGCCTAGAGTGACTCTGTCCCTCAACACACAGCCACAGGCTTATAGCAAGTTGATGTGCACATAGGAGCAGTGATATGCACACCTCAGTCTTCTCGCAACAAAGAGGAAATCCCTTGATATTTAGTCTGTGAAAATAGTACTCTCTCTCTCTGTATACCCACCCCGCATTGGAAATTGTAGTTCAATAGTCCTTTAACTGCCATAGTATTCTTTCATATTCTTTACTGAACTTCATCTCCCATGATTCAGTGCTGCCAACCATGAAGTCTCTAGAGCTTATTCTGCCTCTCAGGCCCCCTGGTGGATGGAGGTAGTGTTAACAAATTAAGCTGAAGTGCATTGAAAGCACAGAGATCACTGCAGCACAGTGTCTTAAATCAAAGCACACGTAGTCATCCTGTGCATTTACCCCTCTCAATGTTATATAACATATTATATAACATATTCACTTACCATACCATGTTTCCAGTAGAGCACAGCTTTGTTGAATACAAGTGCCCCTCCTTCTTCTAATGAGGCATTGAAAACTGCAAAATGCTTGAATCGGAATCTATTATAATTTACAACTGCATAGCTATGTATGTTGTAAAAGGTAGCCATTTCCCCTTTCTCATTAAAATAGATGTCTTCCCCTGTTGGGTCTTGGAAGCAAATTCTTGGCACAAATGACTAAAAAAGGATAACAATGTTAAAACTGAGTTTCGGGCTTTTGAATAATGTTACAAAATAATAATCTTTCAGGAGGGCTCTGCCATTCATGTATAGAGTCCACAGTGTGGTCTGTTGAGGTGCTACCCCAATGTTCCGGCCAGTACACTTCCACAATCAAGCATTTTAGTGAACCACACTGCACAGATGTCAACTATCTGTGTGTTGTGATTATAGAAAACCCACTCTGTGCTTCTGTGTATACCCATCCAATCCAATAAATTCTTATAGTGGTGAATATGTAGCGCTAAACCAAACATGTAAACAGTGCAAACTTGTGAGTGAGATTAATCAAACAAAAAATAAGTGAGAAAAAGTCCACATAGAGGTAAATGAAACACCAAATGTCCATCTAGACACGTAGGTGAATACCCAGGATATCACACAGCCCCGAGAGTCATCAAACTGTAGGCGTCTTCAAAATAAACATCAAGGTTCATATACGCTTACCAGAGCTATTGGACTCGACTATCATAATACAACGACTCAATCGAGCATGAATGCACCCATGGGACAGGTCCACGGTGACTGTATATCCGATGTCAGGAAATTCCCGGATTGGCCTTACTCCAACTTCACACGGTATTGACCATGGATATAATGGATACTGCAGGCGGTACCAGGACAGGAACTCCAGTGATGGCAAATGAATGACCAAAACCAACCCTAATGAGGGTGCTGGAACCAAATGGTGAAGCTCAGAAGCACTTGTATCGGTACACATAAAAAAGAAAAAAAAGGGGGGCTCTGATAGTGCCAGTCAAAAGACGGCTTTTAATAGGTAAAAACCAATGTACAAAAAACGTATAAAAACAATCACATGTGATAAAAGCAATATGGGGAATAGAGTACCTTTCCTCGATGCGTTTCGTCCAATAAGGACTTCTACTGGGGCATTAGTAGAAGTCCGTATTGGACGTCAGGCAAGGTACTCTATTCCCCATATTGCTTTTATCACATGTGATTTTTTTTATATGTTTTTATACATTTTTGTACATCGTTTTTTATCGAATAAAAGACGTCTTTTGACTTGCACCATCGGACCCCCCCTTTTTTTCTTTTTTATGTGTACCGATACAAGTACATCACTGGAGTTCCTGTCCTGGTACCGCCTGCAGTACACATTATATCCATGGTCGATACCATATGAAGTTGGAGTAAGGCCAATCCGGGAATTTCCTGACATCGGCTATACAGTCACCGTGGACCTGTCCCATGGGTGCATTCATGCTCGATTGACTCGTTGTCTTATGATAGTCGAGTCCAACATCTCTGGTAAGCGTATATGAACCTTGATGTTTATTTCGAAGCTGCCTACAGATTGATGACTCTCAGGGCTGTGTGATATGCTGTGTATTCACCTACGTGTCTAGATGGACATTTGGTGATTCATTTACCTCTATGTGGACTATTTCTCACTTATTTTTTGTTTGATTAATCTCACTCACAAGTTTGCATTGTTTACATGTTTGGTTTATTCACCACTATTACTGATTAGAATTTTTGTCACATTCTGTGTAGCTGCTTTTTCCTTGATTCAGTTTTATTTTTATAGGAAAGGCGTAATAATTGTTTTTATTTCACAATAAATTCTTATAGAATTATAGCTAGTGTAAAATTCTAATGTGCAAAAAACTCCACATAAGTAGATAAACAAATAAATCAATAAACATGTAACTTAGCAGCCGTATTGAAAAAAAACCCGTGAAAAATGTTAATTAATCAAGCAGTAATATTCCACTCAGCTTCAGCGCTGTATATTTATTAATTATTTCAGATACTTATATAGCGGCAACATTTTTACAACTCTTTACGAATACAGTATACATGGTATAGTGCCCATTATGAGCTTGCAATCTAAGGTCCCTAACTCATATTCATACATATTAAGATAGGAGCCAAATAACTCACCAGAATGTCTTTGGAGCATGGGAGGAAACCCACAAAGGCACAGGGTGAACAACTTGCAGGCATCCTTGTTTGGTATTTGAACCAACAACCCTAGGGCTAGCAGGCAGACGTGCTAACCACTTAGCCACTGTGCTACCCATATACACCAGGAGCCTATATAACACGTATATACTGTATACCCTAATTGATTAAATATAAACCCTATATAACTAAAATCTCCTCAAGTGTCCAAAAAAGTCCCTTGCCCATATACTAAGAAAATGTCCATGAAACTCAACTTTAATGGGTCAAATCTTCTTTCTTCCCTGTGATCACCAGATATTCTTTTAAGGAACTGAAAAACTTTAAAATATTGCAATTGCATTAATGTTTTAATGCTTATTGAGCTTTAGTGATTGGATGTGCCTAACAATGAACCTGTGGCTTTGCACTGCGTGGTAAAAATATAGATGCACTCTAAACTGCATTAGGTTACATTCCAGACACTTCTATAAGCTGCTGTGCCAAACAAATAAATTTTTTCCACATTTACAGTCCACTGCCCTACCCATCAGAATCTCTGTTATTGTTTCCATCAGACCATAAAATATACAGATATACACAAAGATGATGGACCAGAGCACACTCATTTGAAAAAAAGTCAAGGGTGGCTCCCAATTTGATGTATTCCATTTAAATATCAGTTTTAGAGCAAAGTCACAAACACAGTGGTTCTGTTACCTTTTTAATGCATGTAAAACCTCTTTGATAGCTATTTCCAGGATATCTGGACATATATACTTGCATTCCATGAAGAGAATGTGCCATAGCATAGACAGTTTTGTAAACTTGGTAAGCTGTTACAAATTTTTCAGTGTTATAAAGAGTGTTGCCTAGCTGATTTAACTTAACACTGCTGTTGCATGGATGCAATGTTATTTTGTAATTCTTCTCAATTTCAAAATTTAATAAGGGATTTGAGGTAAGGCATTTGAAATATATAGCAAGGATATGTTCTTGCAGAAGATCATTTGGGTGATTTGAGGTGCTGATGTTATCTAGAAATGTTTTCAGATTTGGGATGTTCTTTGCTGAAGGTGAGAACACCAAACTTCCATGGAATGAGCTCTTGAATTTTGAAGCAAGAATAATATGAAGTATTGGACCTGCTGGTACAATTAACGTTTTATCATGATGACCATTACATGCCTGTCCAATAAACATGATGGTGGCCAATGAAATAGAACACAAGACAACAATTTTTGAGGTTGATTTATTAAAGATTTCTATTTTCTTTAATTTTATTTCTTGTCCTTCTTCAATTCTCTCAGGAGCTATGTAAATTATGTACTCAACACATATATCAAAAACAGCAGCCATTCTCTTTAACTCTTGACTCCTCTTCTCTCCACTGTCATCAAGGGATGTTATAATACCAATCCATGTCCAACCAAAGTGTGCCAACAACTTAGCAATTGCCAGATACTGAGTCTGGTCACTGGGAAGTGTTTGGAAGAAGGATGGGTAGATGTGCTTATTGTTTAGAAGAGGGTCTGTTGCACCATAACTGATCTAAACAATAAAACAAAAGAGGAGCATAATTGTTATTGCAACAAGCAGGTAACATGCCCACTCACTTTAACGATTTCCAGTGGCTGCTAGTTACATTCAACTGGACTCTTTCTGGAGCTGCAGCTCCATGTTCAGCCCTGTCCCCTCCCTCTCCTGATTAGCTAACTGAGTTTGATTGACAGCAGCAGGAGACTATGGCTGTGTCACAGCCAATCAGGAGGGAGAGTGCCAGATGGCTGAGGCACTCGTGGACATCGCTGGATAGAGATGGGGCTCAGATAAGTATTTGAGGGGCTGAGGGGGGCTGCTGCACACAGAATACAAAGAATGCATTAAGATAAAAATCTTTCTGCATTTACAACCACTTTAATGTACATTGTAAATTTGGGGTACAGTTTAAAGAGAACAGTGATGGTGTTTCTGTAGAGCAGCACTTATTATATATTATTATACTTATTACTGAAGTGATGATGTTGGTTCTGTATGACACCCTTCACAGGCCCTTACAAGTAGCAAGGGATACTATTGTACCCAGGGAAGCTCCAATTTTTCCAAAACTGTTTTGATTTCGTACACACTAGCAAGAATTGTGAAACAACACAGAAGTGAAAGAATTGCTTTAGACCAGGACACAAAACACTAGAATGACCATAGGGATAAAATAATTCTCACAAGACCAGTGGTGTTCCAAGCTAGCATGAGTGCCAGGGCCCTAATAATCTAAAAAGATTAAACTGATGACAGTGAAGGGGGCTCTGTGCTTACCTATGTTGATGTGGCTAGAAGGGTAAGCAGTTAAAGAGGGAGTAAACTCCCTTGGATGATTTCTACCTATAGGTAAGCCTATAATAAGGCTTACCTACAGTACAAGTGCAGTAGATATCTCCTAAATGTGCACAGTTTAGGAGATATTTACTTGTGAAGCCAATGGCAACATCACCAGCGCATGTGCTCTGAAGGAATGGCACACCCGTGCCATTCCTTTAGAGCCCTGTGCGATGAACAGCGTTGTGGTGAACCGTACATGCATGGGAATGACATCATCGTGGCTCATTCATTCAGAGGACCGGAGCCCAAAAACCCTTAAGGAAGACCAGGTGAAGAGGGCTTTGTTTTAAGGTGAGTTTCACATAATGTGCCAGTATGCAATGCATATTACCACATTATAACATTACTTTGCAGGAGGACTTTGTGTTTCTTATACCAAGCTTGCTACCGCTTTAAATGGACTGAAGTGCAACCTGTGCTAGGTGAAAATGCTGAACATCTGCCAGGCCCTACATCTGTGATGCTAAGAATGGAATGGGTCCATCTGTTTCCGAAAAGGCCATTTCCAACTCCTTGATGTCAGAGGGTGAGGAAGAGGAGGACAAGGAGGTGGATGAAGGGGTTCAGATGGATCTCACATAGGCTCCCTAAATAGGAAGCCATTCCAGGGTTGATTTTCTAGAGAGCTTTGGGCCATTATCATACTGAAAGTCTAATTTTCAGTTCAACTTTACCTTTCTGATAGATAGCTTCACATACTCATTAAGCACATGTTGATATGATGCAGAAACTATAGCTGACTTGATGAGTGTCAGCTTCCCAAACCCAGAGGCAGAAAAGGCCAAACCCAGATCTGGACAAACAATCAGTTGCTTAAAATCAATGCTATTTATCGATTACTTGTCTTACAATAGAATAATTTATTTTACATCATTTGGCAAGCTTTTTAAATCCATTGCAGACTAATGGGCATCCACAACTCTCTTTTTGAGAGCCTTAGAAATCTCTTTTGACGTTGGCATGATGACAGCACACATAATTACATAGTAGGTGAGGTTGAAAAAAGACACAAATCCATCAAGTCCAACCTGTGTGTGATTATATGTCAGTATTACATTTTATATCCCTGTATGTTGAAGTCCTTCAGATGCTTATTTAATAGTTTCTTGAAACTATCACTGCCCCCCGCTGAGACCACCGCCTGTAGGAAGGGAAGGGAATTCCACATCCTTGCTGCTCTTATAGTAAAGAACCCTCTACGTAGTTTAAGGTTAAACCTCTTTTCTTCTAATTTTAATGAGTGGCCACGAGTCTTGTTAAACTCCCTTTTGCGAAAAAGTTTTATCCCTATTGTGGTGTCACCAGTAAGGATGAGCCCGGTGTTCGATTCGAACCCATGTTCGAATCGAGCACCGGGTGTTCGCTCGCTCGGCGAGCCCAGAACTATTGGGACCGCTCGCATCAAATTCGTGTGATGCGAGCGGCCCCGCAATGCATTGCGGCCCGCGCAGTGCAATGCTGGCTGATGATTGGCCAAGCATGCACTGTGACCCCGCATGCTTGGCCAATCACAGCGCCGGCAGCGAGGAGAGCCATAATTGGCTACAGGCAGGATGCCTGTAGCCAATTATAGCTCAGGGGCTTTAATACACGCCCCACGGTATAAGAGGCCGCCGCGGCGGCGGCCTCGCATATTATGTTTCACTCACAGTGTCAGCGTGTCAGTGTGCTGCTGACTGCTGACAACAATATGTTCTTTATTTCTGGGGATTTGTGTGTGCATGCTGTTAGAACAGCATTGCAGTATCACATCTGGGGGGTGTCTATAGGTAGCCTGTGAAGGAGGGCAGGTTTCCTGTGCTTAGAACTTTCCCTGCAAAAAAGTGTCATTTTTGCAGGAAGAAAGCTATTTAAATCACTCGCGGCTAATGAATTGATGGCTCCTGTAACACAGAGAGCTGTCATTCATTAATAAAAAAAAAAAAAAAAAGCGTAGGGGTCCCCCCAAATTCAATAACCAGGCCCTTCAGGTCTGGGATGGATATTAAGGGGGATCCCAGCCAAAAAAAAAAAAAAAAATGGCGTAGGGTCCCCCTCAAAATCCATACCAGACCCTTGAGGTCTGGTATGGATTTTAAGGGGAACCCTAGCCAAAAAAAATGGCGTGGGGTCCCCCTCAAAATCCATACCAGACCCTTATCCGAGCACGCAACCTGGCAGGCCGCAGGAAAAGAGGGGGGGACGAGAGCGGCCCCCCCTCTCGCCTGAACCGTACCAGGCCACATGCCCTCAACATTGGGAGGATGCTTTGGGGGTCTAAGACCCCAAAAGCACCTTGTCCCCATGTTGATTAGGACAAGGGCCTCTTCCCCACAACCCTGGCCGGTGGTTGTGGGGGTCTGCGGGCGGGGGGCTTATCGGAATCTGGAAGCCCCCTTTAACAAGGGGACCCCCAGATCCCGGCCCCCCCCCTGTGTGAAATGGTAAGGGGGTACAAAAGTACCCCTACCATTTCACCAAAAAAGTGGCAAAAATGGTAAAAAGGACAGGAGACAGTCTTTGACAATTCCTTTATTAAAATCTTCTTTCTTCTTTCTTCATCCTTCGGTTTCTTCATCTTCTCCTTCCTTCATCTTCTTCCATCTTCTTCTTCCATTTTCTTCTTCCTCCGATCCGCTTCTTCTTGCGCTGGTCTTCTCGTCCTTCTCGTCCGGCATCTTCTTCCGTCGGCGTCGGCGTCGGTGTCTCTGTCTCTTCTTGGGCCGCTCCGCGCAATGGGAGGCTCCCGCTGTGTGAGGCTCCGCTCCGTCTGACAGGTCTTTTATAATGGAGGGCACCTGGTGACCCCGCCCCCTCTGACGCACAGGGACGTCATGGGGAATTCCATGATGGCTTTCCCCATGATGTCAGAGGGGGGCGGGTCACCAGGTGCCCTCCGTTTTAAAAGACCTGTCAGATGGAGCGGAGCCTCACACAGCGGGAGCCTCCCATTGCGCGGAGCGGCCCAAGAAGACACCGACACCGACGCCGACGCCGACGGAAGAAGATGCCGGACGAGAAGGACGAGAAGACCAGCGCAAGAAGAAGCGGATCGGAGGAAGAAGAAAATGGAAGAAGAAGATGGAAGAAGATGAAGGAAGGAGAAGATGAAGAATCCGAAGGATGAAGAAAGAAGAAAGAAGATTTTAATAAAGGAATTGTCAAAGACTGTCTCCTGTCCTTTTTACCATTTTTGCCACTTTTTTTGGTGAAATGGTAGGGGTACTTTTGTACCCCCTTACCATTTCACACAGGGGGGGGGCCGGGATCTGGGGGTCCCCTTGTTAAAGGGGGCTTCCAGATTCCGATAAGCCCCCCGCCCGCAGACCCCCACAACCACCGGCCAGGGTTGTGGGGAAGAGGCCCTTGTCCTAATCAACATGGGGACAAGGTGCTTTTGGGGTCTTAGACCCCCAAAGCATCCTCCCAATGTTGAGGGCATGTGGCCTGGTACGGTTCAGGCGAGAGGGGGGGCCGCTCTCGTCCCCCCCTCTTTTCCTGCGGCCTGCCAGGTTGCGTGCTCGGATAAGGGTCTGGTATGGATTTTGAGGGGGACCCCACGCCATTTTTTTTGGCTAGGGTTCCCCTTAAAATCCATACCAGACCTCAAGGGTCTGGTATGGATTTTGAGGGGGACCCTACGCCATTTTTTTTTTTTTTTTTTTTTGGCTGGGATCCCCCTTAATATACATCCCAGACCTGAAGGGCCTGGTTATTGAATTTGGGGGGACCCCTACGCTTTTTTTTTTTTTCATTTTTTTTTTTTTTTTATCAATGACTTTTTTTTATGAATGAGTTTCAATGAATCACTGTTCTCTGTGTTACGGGAGCCGTGAATTAACATTAGCCGCGAGTGATTTTAAATAGCTTTTTTACTTTCAAAAATGACACTTTGCGCAGAGACAGTTCTAAACACGGGAAACATGCGCCCCTTTACAGGCATACTATAGACACCCCCCAGGTACGAAATTTAAAGGAATATTACACTTTTATTGTTTCAATTTAAGCATTATTAAAATCACTGCTCCTGAAAAAACGGCCGTTTTTAAAAAAAAATTTTGCATTGATACATGTCCCCTGGGGCAGGACCCAGGTCCCCAAACACTTTTTATGACATTAACATGCATATTAGCCTTTAAAATGAGCACTTTTAATTTCGAACGTTCGCATCCATTATAACTAATAGGGTTCTAAAGCTCGCACGGACTTTAGGTCCGTTCGCGGGTTCTGGTGCGAGCCGAACGGGGGGGTGTTCGGCTCATCCTTAGTCACCAGTATGGTATTTGTATATTGAAATCATATCCCCTCTCAAGCGTCTCTTCTCCAGAGATGCTCGCAACCTTTCCTCATAACTAATATCCTCCAGACCCTTTATTAGCTTTGTTGCCCTTGTTTGTACTTGCTCCATTTCCAGTACATCCTCCCTGAGGACTGGTGCCTAGAACTGGACAGCATACTCCAGGTGCGGCCAGACCAGAGTCTTGTAGAGTGGGAGAATTAACGTTTTATCTCTGGAGTTGATGCCCTTTTTAATGCATGCCAATATTCTGTTTTCTTTGTTAGCAGCAGCTTGGCATTGCATGCCATTACTGAACCTATCATCTAATAGGACCCCCAAGGTCCTTTTCCATCCTAGATTGCCCCAGAAGTTCTCCCCCCAATGTATAGATTGCATTCATATTTTTGCCATCCAAATGCATTATTTTACATTTTTCTACATTGAACCTCATTTGCCATGTAGTTGCCCACCCCATTAATTTGTTCAGAACTTTTTACAAGGTTTCCACAGCCTACGGATAAGTTATTGCCCTGCTTAGCTTAGTATCATCCGCAAATACAGAGATTGAACTGTTTACCCCATTCTCCAGGTCGTTTATGAACAAATTAAATAGGATTGGTCCCAGCACAGAACCCTGGGGGACCCCACTACCCACCCTGACCTTCTGAGTACTCCCCATTTGTCACCACCCTCTGAACTCGTCCTTGTAGCCAGTTTTCAATCCATGTACTCACCCTATGGTCCATGCCAACGGACCTTATTTTGTACAGTAAACGTTTATGGGGAACTGTGTCAAATGCTTTTGCAAAATCCAGATACACCACGTCTACGGGCCTTCCTTTATCTAGCTGGCAACTCACCTCCTCATAGAAGCTTAGTAGATTGGTTTGGCAAGAACGATTCTTCATGAATCCATGCTGATTACTGCTAATGATACCGTTGTCATTACTAAAATCTTGTATATAGTCCCTTATCATCCCTTCCAAGAATTTACATACTATTGATGTTAGACTAACTGGTCTGTAATTCCCAGGGATGTATTTTGGGCCCTTTTTAAATATTGGTGCTACATTGGCTTTTCTCTAATCAGCTGGTACTATTCCAGTCAGTAGACTGTCAGTAAAAATTAGGAACAATGGTCTGGCAATTACTTGACCGAGTACCCTCGGGTGCAAGCCATCTGGTCCCGGTGATTTATTAATGTTAATTTTCCCAAGTCTAAGTTTAATTCGGTCCTCTGTTAACCATGGAGGTGCTTCCTGTGATGTGGTATGAGGATAAACACTGCAGTTTTGGTTACTGAAGCCCCCCGATTCCCTCGTGAAGACTGAGAAGAATAAATTCAATACCTTTGCCATTTCCCCGTCCTTTGTAACCAGATGTCCTTCCTCATTCTTTATGAGGCCAATATGGTCTGTCCTACTTTTTTACCGTTTATATACTTAAAGAATTTCTTGGGATTTTTTTTGCTCTTCTCCGCTATGTGTCTTTCATGTTCTATCTTAGCCATCCTTATTGCACCCTTACATTTCTTGTTGCATTCTTTATAAAGTCTGAATGCTAATGATGATTCCTCAACCTTGTAATTTTTGAAGGCCTTCTCCTTTGATTTTATATGCATTTTTACATTGGAGTTAAGCCATCCAGGACTTTTGTTTGCTCTTTTAAATTTATTACCCAATGGGATGCATTGGCTAATGCCCTTATTTAATATGCTCTTAAAGCAAACCCATCTCTCCTCCGCGCTCTTTGTACCTAAGATTTTATCCCAATTTATGCCTTCTAGTAAGGTTCATAGTTTAGGGAAGTTGGCTCTTTTGAAATTCAGTGTCTTTGTATTCCCTTTATGTTTCCTATTTGTGTGATTTACACAGAAGCCAATTGACCTGTGATCACTGTTCCCTAAATTGCCCCAAATTTCGACATTCGTGATCAGGTCTGTATTGTTTGTAATCAGTAGATCCAGTAACGCTTTATTTCTAGTTGGTGCATCTACCATCTGACCCATAAAATTGTACTGCAAAACATTTAGGAACTGGCGAGCCTTAGATGAATGTGCGGTTCCCGCCGCCCAGTCTATGTCTGGATAATTAAAATCCCCCATTATAATAACACTTCCCATCCTTGCTGCTAATCCAAATTGTGAGAGGAGATATGTTACCCCTCCCTCCCTCAGGTTAGGGGGTCTATAGCATACTCCCAGTGTTATTTTCCCCTTAGCTTCATCCCTTTGGAGCTCTACCCATAAGGATTCCACCTCCTCCCTATCTCCCTTAGTGATGTCATCTCTCACATTCACTTGTACATTATTCTTGATATATAGGCACACCCCTACCCCTTTTTTACCCTCTCTATCCTTGCGATAAAGGGTATACCCTTGAATGTTTGCCAGACAATCTTGAGAGCTGTTGAACCAGGTCTCTGAAATTCCCACAAAATCCAAATCCTCCTTGTATAATAGTATCTCTAGTTCACTCATCTTGTCCGCCAGGCTCCTGGCATTGGTGAACATGCCACGTAGTTTAGACCGGTCTCATATTATCCTTTTATTGGGTGTTTTGATATTGCAACTAGGATTTGCTACTATACTTACCTTGGGTTTATGTGCCTTGGTCAACCTACCACTAATGCCCCCAATACTACCCTCTGGAATATGTTCCACGCTGACTATCTCTATCTCTGGACCCCCCCCCCCCCATCGCCTAGTTTAAAAACTCCTCTAACTTTTCGGCCATCTTCATATTCTCCTCATTTAGCCAATATCATGCCAATATCAAAGATCTGGCCCTATGTGTCTGACATTTAATTACGAGAAAGGTTCCACCTGCATACTCCCCTTAAGAGGTTCTTATTATTGGTACCTAATCTGGAACAGCCACTTCTAATTTCAGGGATTATAAGTGCTGATTAATGTAGTGGTTTGCTGACTTTTTCCATATGACAAATATGCATTTTTATCATCTCTTAGATCTTGGAAATGAACACTGTGACGGACCTCGTACTCAAGATGTCCGCCGTAACTGCTTCCTCTGTCCGGTACCACACAATCCAAGACCCCCTTAGCTTACCCAGTCACCAGACAACACCAGTGTAGGGTACATCAGGAATGAATCTTTATTTGACATGTCACACTTATATACAGTTGACAGATGACTCAAGCCTAACCTAATTAGCATGAGCTAATTATCTTAATCAACACTGGGCTCCTTCATTCAATTGCAGGGTTAATTAGCACACACAACAATAGGTGAAACACTTCTACAAGCCAGACTATAGTCAATTACATAACACAGGTGGCTGGAGTTCATGAGTCATGACATTAGCGTCTCTTGCTAATGCCAAATACACATACAGATTCTATGTGTATTGGGGGGCCAGCATGGACCTGAATCCAAGTATCACCAGCTCAGGGGTCCCAGGCTTGCAGCTCAAAGAGCACTGTTCCCCCAAATGCCAGGGCCCATAATCACAAGGCAACAGGCTCGCACTCAGTCCCCTCCACCAGCCCGTGTCTCGGCTAGGTCCGTCACATTTCTCCCCTTTCGGCAGGAGACTAACACAGGAGGAGACCCCAGACGGGTTGACTCCGAAGTTAGTCAGTGGTTCCAGTGCTCTAATGCCTGTACCCACACAGTACCCCAAACAAATTGTTTCAAACAGAGCACTCACCCAGCCAACCTCTGCCTCTCTCAAAGAACATATCTGCCGCTGGGGAGAGGCCTGGACTGGCCCTTCTCCCTGGAGTCTTTTCAGCCGCTGGAGAGAAGACAGGGTGACTGGGCTCACTCCATCCTGCTGTTGGGGATCTGGGCCGACCACCCAGCATCCCTGGGTTATACTGGTGGAGACTGCATTCCCATCCACCTTTACAGGGAATCTGTCCTGTTTTAGTTGCGGGCAGAGGCCAGCAGCGCTCTGTTCCGTTGCCAGCAGTTCAGGTGGGTGTAGGAGCTTCCCTACATCATCTCCTCCAGCTAACTGTTGTGGAGAGAGGCCGACTGCCCCAGCTCCCTGGAACTCCGCAGCTGTTGCTGGTACTGGACAGAGGTGGGTAGCACTCTGCCCTGTTGCCAGCACTTCTGCTGGGGACTCCACAACCTCTGCTCTGGTTAACCGTTGGGGCAGGAGGCCGGCTTCCTCCACTCCCAAATTGTGTAGCTGCCATAGGGAAGGGGAGCCGGCTGCTTCCTTTCCCATTCCCTCATCTGGCTGCTGGGATGACATGTCTGTGGTCTTGTCTCCCAGGTGCACGGATCTTTGCTGGGGAGGAAAGACCGCTTTCTCCACCCTGGCCGACTGTTGAGGAGGGACGACAAACACCTCCTCTCCCTTCTCCCCCTGTATCTGCTGCTGAGAAGTGATTGCCACCTTCTCACCCTGAGCCTCCATAACTGCCACCGGTGTGGGGCAGAGGTTTTGGACCCTCTGTCCGGTGACCTGCGCTTCAGCTGGAGGAGTTCCTTGTAACTCCACGGATACTGCCGTTGGTGCTGGGCAGAGCTCAGTGAAGTTTGGCCCTAATACCAGCTCTTCTGATGGAGGCTCATGAGGTTGTTTTTCCTCAGCAGAAAAGTCTATTAAATCCCCAGTCTCTACAACTGATGGCTGGGGATAGAGGTTCACCACCTGTCCGTGGAACCTAGAAGATGCCATCGGTGCTGGGCACAGATTAGCAGAGCTCTGCCCTGTTGTCAGCACTTCCTGCATCCGCCATAAGACCTCCGCGTCCATAGCTGCGGGAGCAGGTGGGCAAAGCACTCTGTTACTATGCCACATCGCCGACTCTTCAGCCAGGATTTCAGAGCTGTCTGCTGGTATTTCCTGATAGTCCCAGGCAAAGGGAGCCCCACCCTGCTGCTGAGCAGTGTCTAGCAGCTGTATGTAGGCAATCTCCAGCTCCCATTCCTGAGCAGCCAGGAACTCCAAATCTTCCTGTGCCCAGAGCACTTCCGAGACGTTCAATCTTTGCTCTCTGTGCTCCATTATTTCCTCCAAACGCCACTCCAGATCACTCCCAAAGTCGGGGTCCTCGGACAGCCTCCAGTACAACAATCCCAGGCCATTATAATCAAAGCCTTCCGTGGGCCTGTCATCCGCTGTCCACGGGCACACTTGGGCTACATACCACCGGAGGGCTCTGTAGCTCTCGTCCAAACGCATTTCTGCCCGGATCAGCCTGCTTAACTCAGCTGTCCACTCCTGCTTCGGTTGTTCCCCCAATAACAGCAATCGTACTTCATACTGCGACCAGTACCTTACATGGATGGAGGGGAGAACTTTTCCCTGGTGTCGCTGCTCACAGGCTAGCGCTTCTTTCCAGAGTTGTAGGCGAACAGAATCATACCATCCCAGCAGGACCTGCACCGATACTGATCCTCTGTGCTGTATCCGCATCTCTCGCAACCTCCTTCCGAATTCCTCTTCCATGATGACGTATCTGTACCTCTGCTATCCGGGCCTTGGATCCAGGTGATGGTTTGGATGTGTTCACGACAAGGAAGCACGATCCCACCGCTGCCAGCCAATTGTGACGGACCTCGTACTCAAGATGTCCGCCGTAACTGCTTCCTCTGTCCGGTACCACACAATCCAAGACCCCCTTAGCTTACCCAGTCACCAGACAACACCAGTGTAGGGTACATCAGGAATGAATCTTTATTTGACATGTCACACTTATATACAGTTGACAGATGACTCAAGCCTAACCTAATTAGCATGAGCTAATTATCTTAATCAACACTGGGCTCCTTCATTCAATTGCAGGGTTAATTAGAACACACAACAATAGGTGAAACACTTCTACAAGCCAGACTATAGTCAATTACATAACACAGGTGGCTGGAGTTCATGAGTCATGACATTAGCGTCTCTTGCTAATGCCAAATACACATACAGATTCTATGTGTATTGGGGGGCCAGCATGGACCTGAATCCAAGTATCACCAGCTCAGGGGTCCCAGGCTTGCAGCTCAAAGAGCACTGTTCCCCCAAATGCCAGGGCCCATAATCACAAGGCAACAGGCTCGCACTCAGTCCCCTCCACCAGCCCGTGTCTCGGCTAGGTCCGTCACAAACACAAAGCCTCACCTTTATGCATCATTTGTTCAAGTATATCACCATTATTTATAGGCACTATTTAAATTAATATCTGATGTTCGTCTGTTCAAATATTTTAAAGAAGTCAACAATTTTCATGGGATGTACTTTTTTCACATGACTGTATAGTAAAAATGTAAACACATGTCTGACAGACTATACAGAAGTAACTAAAGAATTGGGAATAAGATCATATGACATCACACCATTGGCAGCCTGTCCATAAGGGGCACTGCCCCCCCCCCCCCCATCCATGTGTCCGGCCGCCTAATCTACATGCGGGGCGCTGGGCGCCTGGGTTCCAATGGGTTTTCTTTTTTGAAGCACGTGATTAGAGCCAGAGGCTTTAAATAGGCTTAAAAAAATTGTGGGCTTGGGACGCAGAGCAGTGTGCCCTGAGCCCACCCAGTTATGTGACAATAGCGAATGAATATTCTACTATTGTCACACTGATTCTCCTCCTGGGCAATCAGGAAGTGGGTCATGAGATGCATCACCCAATTGGCTGAAAGGACAGGCGATCCTTTTGGATGCCTTGGAGGAGGAGGGAGGAGAAGCATGATGGAATCTGCCATGATGCAGAGGAGGAGGAGATGCTATGGAAACCACCTCCCGCCGTTAGTATAAGCGTTGCCCACCCACCTGCAAACGAGAGGGGGTAAGTGCGGAAATGGATGACCAACTGACTGACCGCGGGGGTGTCGGTGGGTTCCGGTCAACCGGGGGGTGGTTGTTTGCCGCCCCTCCCCCCCCAAAAAAACACTAGCTGCCACTGCATCATGCAGACCTCACATCATACAGGTAGGAGTAGGGTTACTAGTAAATAAAATACATTAATAGGAATGAGCAAACTAAGCAAAGTTTGGATACTGGATATTTACTGAACCCAGTAGGACATCTGCAAACCCTGAATATAACTCCTGCACCCTATTGAAGTCAATGGGAGCAATGACTTTTTGACTTTTTCCTCCGCTTTTTCCTTTGCAATTTACAAGTGTTTTTTGTAAAAAATAGCATGGGTAGCTGTGCACTCCCTGGGGAACATGCTGTATATCAATACACCTGTACAATGTACTACAATGACATTTAGCGAGAAAAAAAAAATATTTCCACTAAATGCTAGTTCCTGTCTGGCTTTGTCCTCTTTGTAAGAAATAGAGTGGGGTTCCCCAAAAAAAATCCAGGCCAAATTCCCTCAACATTGGGAAGGTACCCTATGTAGGTGGAAAAGTCTTCCCTCTGCAAGGCACCTTGTCCCCATGTTGATAAGCACGAGGGGTTAGTCTCCACATTCCTGGTCTGGGGGTCTATGGGGGCTTTAAAAAAAGGGCACCAGATATTGATAAGCCCCATGAGCAAACCCCCACAACCACTGGTCCATCAACTTGAGGACATTATGATTAGGCAAGGGGGTACCCCTGGCAAGATTCCCTCCACGTTGAGAGTATGTGGCCTGATGTAAATTATGGGAGCTGTCACTTTTTCAGCAATATGAATACTTTTCAGAACATCCCCAGGTGTGTTATTTAATGACACTGCATGTTTAATGTTTCACTTTAATCATTAATTACACACTGATTATTTTATTTTGTTTGTTTGTTACATGAATTTCAGAGCGGTATGCAGACCCCCGTGCCATTTGTTTGACATTACCTTGCCTTTTAGCTTAGAAAATGGCAATTGCTTAAAAATATAGCCCCGAGAACATTTGATTGTGCTGCATTTTGCATAAAAATAATTTGTATGCAGTTTTGCTATACAAACAGCTATGCAATTTTTGAAAAAAAAAATCAATATTACCTGGGTATATCCATATATATTTAGGATGTCAAACACATGTAGAGAACTTTCAGAAGTCTGATCTCCTATAACACCGGCCAGTTTGTCCCAATCTCTGCAGGAATAATTAGGAACTGTGTCCCCAGACCCAGATAAGATTTGTAGGACACTTTGCACAGCCTTACTCACATCATTACAGGAATCAAACATATGGTAACCCAGAGTCACATTAGGTAAAATATTAGGATTTTTGTTTATTTCATCTATGGCAAAAATGAAAGTCAACATGTAGCGATAGTAATGGGGAATAGGCCTACAAGGGAATAAAACACACAATAAAAGTATACAGTATATGGGAAAAACAATATTGTTATTATTACATTAGTATTTGTATTGTTATTACCATTGAAACCAATGGCAGTGTACAGTAGAGTAAATATATACAGTACACAAACAGTGGTAGGGTGGCTTAACACTGCCCTGCTGTGCTATTGCTAAAGCATGGCTAACCCACAGTTTTAAAGTTTTCAGTGTGCAGCAGACTAACGGATGTTGGGCAGTATATGGAAAATGGAAGAGAAGAGGGTATCACAAGGGGTAGTATATGAAAGGGTCACGTGAGGTATGTGCAGAAGAGGAGTATGGAGGGTATATGGAGGAGAGAAGTAAGAAGGATATGAAAGTGGGCAGTATGTGGAGGAAATGGGTGTGTGGGGTGTGAGAGCTGGCAGTATGTACAGAAGAAGAACATGAAGGATATTACAGCAGGCAATATGTGCAAAAGAGGAGTGTGGAGACTATGACAGTGGGCAGCATGTACAGGAGAGGAATGTGAAGGTATGACAGAGGGTGGTATGTACAGGAGAGGAGTGTGGAGGGTATGATAGGGGGCAGTATGTACAGGAGAGGAGTGTGGAGGGTAATACAGTGGGCAGTATGTACATGATAGGAGTGTGGAGGGTAATACAGTGGGCAGTATGTACAGGAGAGGAGTGTGGAGGATATGATAGTGGGCAGTATGTGCAGGAGAGGCGTGTGGAGGATATGACAGTGGACAGTATGTACAGGATAGGAGTGTGGAGGGCATGACAGTGGGCAGTATGTACAGGATAGGAGTGTGGAGGGTATGAAAGGGACACTATGGGCAACAGAGGAGTATGGAGGGTATAATAGCTTGCAGTATGTACAGGAGAAGCATCTGGGGGATATGACAGTGGGCAGTATGTAAAGGAGAGGAGTGTGGAGGATATGACAATCGGCAGTATGTACAGGGGAGGAGTGTGGAGGATATGATAGTGGGCAGTATGTACAGGAGAGGAGTGAGGATATGACAATCAGCAGTATGTACAGGAGAGGAGTGTGGAGGATATGATAGTGGGCAGTATGTACAGGAGAGGAGTGAGGAGGATTTGACAGTGGGCGGTATGTACAGGAGAGGAGTGTGGAGGCTATGACCGTGGGCAGTATGTACAAGAGAGGAGTGTGGAGGGTATGACAGTAGGCGGTATGTACAGGAGCGGAGTGTGGAGTGTATGATAGTGGGTAGTATGTACAGAAGAGGAGTGTGGAGGGTATTACAGTGGGCAGTAGGTACAAGATAGGAGTATGGAGGGTAATACAGTGGGCAGTAGGTACAGGAGACGAGTGTGGAGGATATGATAGTGGGCAGTATGTGCAGGAGAGGCATGTGGAGGATATGATATTGGGCAGTATGTACAGGATAGGAGTGTAGAGGGTATGACAGTGGGCAGTATGTACAGGATAGGAGTGTAGAGGGTATGACAGTGGGCAGTATGTACAGGAGAGGAGTGTGGAGGGTAATACAGTGGGCAGTATGTACAGAATAGGAGTGTGGAGGGTAATACAGTGGGCAGTATGTACAGGAGAGGAGTATGGAGGATATGATAGTGGGCAGTATGTGCAGGAGAGGAGTGTGGAGGATATGACAGTGGGCGGTATGTACAGGATAGGAGTGTGGAGGGTATGACAGTGGGCAGTATGTACAGGATACGAGTGTGGAGGGTATGACAGTGGGCGGTATGTACAGGAGAGGAGTGTGGAGGGTATGACAGTGGGCGGTACGTACAGGAGAGAAGTGCTGAGGGTATGACAGTCAGCAGTATGTACAAGAGAGGAGTGTGGAAGGTATGACAGTGGGCAGAATGTACAGGAGAGGAGTGTGGAGGATAAGGATGAGCCGAACACCCCCGGGTTCGGTTCGCACCAGAACCTGCGAATGGACCGAAAGTTCGCACGAACGTTAGAACCCTATTAGTTACAATGGATGCGAACGTTCGAAATCTAAAGTGCTAATTATAACGGCCAATATGCATGTTATTGTTATAAAAAAGGTTTGGGGACCCGGGTCCTGCCCCAGGGGACATGTACAATGCAAAAAGAAGATTTAAAAACTGACGTTTTTTCTGGAGCAGTGATTTTAACCACTTCAATACCGCCCACTGTCATATGACGCCCACAAGGTGGATCTCCCATCCTGGGTGGGCGTCATATGACGTCCTCGGATTCCCGGCCGCCTGGGGGGCGCGCGCGCGCGCGCCCGCGGCATCGCTCGGGACCCAGTGCGAGTGCCCGGCGGCCGCGATGTCCGCCGGGCACCCGCGATTGCCCGTTAAAACAACGGGACCGTGCGGGACCGTGGAGCTGTGTGTGTAAACACACAGCTCCACGTCCTGTCAGCGGAGAGGAGACCGATCATGTGATCCCAGTACGGAGGAACACATGATCGGTCTTCTCCCCTTGAGTCCCCTCCCCCCACAGTTAAAATCACTCCTATAGGGACACACATTAACCCCTACAGCGCCCCCTAGTGTTAACCCCTTCCCTGACAGTCACATTTACACAGTAATCAATGGAATTTTATAGCAACGATAGCTGTGTAAATGTGAATGGTTCCAAAAATGTGTCAAAAGTGTCCGAAGTGTCCGCCGCAATGTCGCAGTCACGAAAAAAAAAAATCGCAGATCGCCGCCATTACTAGTAAAAAAAAAAAAAAAAAAAAAAAATCTATCCCCTATTTTGTAAACGCTATAACTTTTGCGCAAACCGATCAATATACGCTTATTGCGATTTTTTTTACCAAAAATATGTAGAAGAATACGTATCGGCCTAAACTGAAGAAAAAAATTGTTTTAAAAAAAAAAAATGGGATATTTATTATAGCAAAAAAGTAAAAAATATTGTGTTTTTTTTCAAAATTTTCGCTCTTCTTTTGTTTATAGCGCAAAAAATAAAAACCGCAGAGGTGATCAAATACCACCAAAAGAAAGCTCTATTTTTGGGAAAAAAAGGACGTCAATTTTGTTTGGGCACGACCGCGCAATTGTTAGTTAAAGCGACGCAGTGCCGAATCGCAAAAAGTGCTCTGGTAAGGAAGGGTAAAAAATGGCCCGGTGCTGAAGCGGTTAATGATGCATAAAGTGAAAAAAAAGTGAAATATTCCTTTTAATATGGTACCTGGGGGGTGTCTAAAGTATGCCTGTGAAGTGACATGTGTTTCCCGTGTTTAGAACTGTCCCTGCACAAAATGACATTTGTAAAGGAAAAAAAGAAGCCATTTAAAACTGCTTGCGGCTTTAATGTCATGTCTTGTCCAGGCAATATGGATGAAAATCTTTGAGAAAAATGGCATGGCTACCCCATCCCCCCCTACCCCAGCCTATTACCAGCCCCTTTGGGTCTTGTATAGACATGTGCACAACAAAAAAATTGTTTAATTTCTTTTAGTTTTTTTCGTTTCCGAAAAAAATTCATTTTTTTTTTCGTTTCGTTTTTTTTCGTTTCCGTTGATTCGTAACGATTCGTACATTCGTAAGTCGTCGTTGTTCGTATTCATAACGATTCGTACATTCGTAAGTCGTCGTTGTTCGTATTCGTAACGATTCGTACATTTGTAAGAGTTATTTTTCGTTGATTCGTTTTTTCATTAGTTTAATTTTCGTTCATTCGTTTATTCGGAATGTGGACGCATTCGTAGTAATTCGTACATTCGTAACATTCGTAACATTCGTTGATTCGTAATCAGAGCATAATTCATAATTTTATGTAATGTGTATGCTATTATTACATTTTAATAATTTACGAATCGAAACAAAAAAGTTACGAATCGAAAAAAAAAAGTTACGAATCGAAAAAAAGTTACGAATGTACAAATTTTTTTGTTCAATACATTCATTACGAATCGAAAAAAAAAAAAAGTTACGAATCGAAAAAAAAGTTATGAATCGAAAAAAAAAGTTACGAATGTACGAATTTTTTTGTTCAATCCATTCGAAGCCCGTTAAGCAGCACCATTGTAAGGGACATGGAAAATTACCAATTCAACAAAAAAATTACGAATGTACGAATTTTTTCGTTTATTTTCGTTGTTCCTTTTTTAGTTTTTCGGATTTTCGTTGTTTGGTTTTTCGGATTTTCGTTGCTTTTCGGATTCGTTCGATTCGAGCGATTCGTTAATCGGATTCGTACGATTCGAACGATTCGTTATCCGGATTTGTTCGATTCGAACAATTCGTTCAATCGTACGAAAACGAACGAACGAAAAAAACGAAAAACGAAAAAAAAACGAAACAAATTGCACATGTCTAGTCTTGTATGGATATTAAGGGGAACCTGCACCCAAAATAAAACCCTAGACCTAAAACCCTCTATACTCTGAACCGCAGTATACAGGCGGTGCAAACAAGACAGGGACTGTAGGTATAAACTGTATGTATGTATGGACTGTTGGTGTATACTGTGCTGTGCTGGAGGCACACAAAACACACTAACTCCTGCAGATGGCTGTCTTAGGTGACAACAGGGCAGATACAGTGTAAGGTGGTTTAGTGTGCTACTGCTGTGCTATACTCACACAGCACACACACATACTAACTCCTGCAGATGGCTGGATTGGTAGAGAACAGCACTGAGAAGAACACACTATCCCTGCCTATTTTTCCTCTATCCCTACACTTTCCCCACAAGCAAAGGCTGAGAAGAAGACACTATCCCTGCCTATTTTTCCTCTTTCCCTACACTTTCCCCACACAGAAATGATTTACATATAGTGTGTACATGTACAGTACACTGTCACTGTTCCTCAAGCCGGAACACACTACATGAGGCCGCCGGCGCGGCGTCCTTATATAGTGTGGGGCGTGTACTAAACCCCCTGAGCTATAATTGGCCACAGGCATCCTGCCTGTGGCCAATTATTGCTCTCCTCGCCGCTGGCTCTATGATTGGCCAAGCATGCAGGGTCACAGTGCATGCTTGGCCAATCATCAGCCAGCATTGCACTGCGACTGGTGCAGTGCATTGTGGACCGTTCGCATCACATGAATTTGATGCGAACGGCCCTCAGAGTTCTGCCCTTGATGAGCGGACGAAGGGCCAATGTTCGATCCGAACATGGGTTTGAATCAAACACCAGGCCCATCCCTAGTGGAGGATATGACAGGGAGCAGTATTTACAGGAGAGGAGTATGGAGGGTATGACAGGGACACTATGAGCAGGAGAGGAGTGTGGATGGTAGAATAGCTTGCAGTATGTACAGGAGAAGCGTGTGAGGGATAGGACAATGGGCAGTATGTAAAGGAGAGGAGTGCAGAGGGTATAGCAGTGGGCAGTATGTGCAAGAACACATTAAGTTTAACATGCATATGCTTTAAAATTTAAGTATTTTTAAAGTTTTCTGGCTGCTTTTTATCAACAGAAGAGACTTCAAAAGTTTCCTCTGCCTCCGTCATATCTACCTGCCTATCAACTCTTTTTTGCATGCGCAGCTCAGTGTACAGTTTTTACATAAATGTGTGCTGAAACAAAGTAACTTCTGTGCTTATGCATTAGAGTTATGTCAGCTAGGTCTGATCGATCAAGAAGCCAAAGATCCAGAACCCAGAAGATCGGGAGAAGATGGGAGCACCCCTCTGACATCTTGGATCACTTTCTTACGTAAGTCTGCCATAATGTGCAAATATTCTGTGCATACATTCACATAATGGAAACATCCTCCTGGGGACATAAAATCTTGAATTTAATTAGGAATAAAACTATACTTACAGATAGCAGAACTGTCTGAAACCTTCTCTGGCATAATAACGATTAATGGTGAATATTCCACCAATAATAATGTCTCCATCTTGAAAATATCTTGTATTAAACACAGAATATATTGTTCTGATAAAACACAGCAGTCCAGTTTTTTGTGTCAGTATTAAGATACCAAAACATGCTATGGCTTTAAGAAGTAACCATCTTCCAGGCATTTTTTGCAATGAACTAGTGTTACCTTATCCTTTCCAAGCAGCACCTCAGGCTCATGCAATATAGGTTGCTCGATATTTTGAAGGTATGCTGGCTGCTGGGTTAAATGTGCACTATTATATAGTCTTCAAAGAGTTCTTAAAGCGGTTCTGCACCCATTTCATTTAGTAAATCTCTTTGCCTTCCAAATCAGGCAAAGAGTACTAAATGAAATGTTTTTTTTTTTTTTACTTACCTTGTAATTGATGACTTCCGGTCTTCTCTCTCTTCGGCGGCGGGCGGGGTCTCTGCGTCGATCGTCGTCACGCCGCACTGTCTCCTGGGATCTGGTGTCATTGATCCCAGGAGTCAGTGCGGGCATCTTCCAAAATCTCGCGAGATTTCGGCCACATCTTCCGAAATCTCCCGAGATTTCGGCCACATCTTCCGAAATCTCGTGAGATGTCGGCAGATGTGCCGTTACTGCGCACGCGCGAGTAACGGCGGTGCATGCTGGGCCATCTAAAGTGCCTGTGGGGTTTCACATGCCCACAGGCAAGATGGACCCCAGCACAAAAGAAGAAGACAAGAAGAAGATGAAAACCGGCGGCGATCGAGATGGAAGATGGAACAGGTAAGTCCCCCAATTGAGCTATATGCCCTTGGCATATAGCCCAAAAAAAAAAAAGAGTGCAGAACCGCTTTAAAGCATAATGGGGATCTTAAATTTAAGCTGATTCTGATCTTTCTCTAGTTTCTATATATCTTTCTGGTCAAACAACAAAAATCAAATTTAATTTCACTCATGGGTCACTATTTGTCTGACTATTTTTTAGCATGGAATTAAAGTTGAAATCTAGGTACACAATAAAAATGTAACAGAAATAAAATATCTTACAAATAAAATGTAAGAATATTATTAAAGCATACTGTAGCTTGGTAAGTCTACCTCTATAATTCCTGATATCTTACAATTAGGGACGAGCCCGCGGTTCGAGATGAATGTAAGTCTGACTCGAACATCGGGTGCTCGTTTGCTCGCAAACAAACCGAACATATGGGGCGTTCACAGGAAATTTGAGTGCCACAGAGCGCCCATAATGCACTGCGAGATCGCATTGACGCCTGATTATTGGCCAAAGCATTCACCTGACCTGCAAGCTTTGTCCAATCACAGCGTGCTCTGCTGCGAGAGGTAGGGTGCCTTTGGCCAATTATGGCTCAGGGGGACTAAGTCCACGTCCCACACTATATAAGGCTGCTTACATAGCGGCCGTGTAAAGTGTGTGGATGGAGAAAGATTGAGCTAGATTATGCAGGCAGGTTAGTTAGTGGTGTGCAGGCAGTGTATTTAATATTCAGTATCTCACAAAAGTGAGTACACCCCTCACATTATTGTAAATATTTTATTATCTCTATTCATGTGACAACACTGAAGAAATGACACTTTGCTACAATGTAAAGTAGTGAGTGTACAGCTTGTATAACAGTGTAAATTTGCTGTCCCCTCAAAATAACTCACAAAGTTAAGGGGAAACAATGTACCCGATACCCATTCACATGGGGGGGTCTGGGGGCCCCCCTGTTAAAGGGGGCTTCCAGATTCTGATAAGCCCCCCACCCGCAGAGCCCCACAACCACCGGGCAAGGGTTATTGGGATGAGGCCCTTGTCCCCCAATCACATGCGTTCACAGGAACTTTGAGCACTGCAGAACGCCCCATAATGCACTGCGAGATCACAGTACATGTACGCCTGATTATTGGCCAAAGAATGCACCTGACCTGCATGCTTTGGCCAATCACAGCGTGCTCTGCTGCGAGAGGTAGGGTGCCTTTGGCCAATCATGGCTCAGGGGGACTAAGTCCACGCCCCACACTATATAAGGCTGCTTACATAGCGGCCGTGTATAGTGTGTGGATGGAGATAGATTGAGCTAGATTACACAGGCAGGTTAGTTAGTGGCGTACTGGCAGTGTATTAAATATATATATATATATATATATATATATATATATATATATATATATAGTCTACAGTAGTATATACATATGTATATATACTGTGCATTTAGTGTAGACTAGATATTCAGTGTAGACTCTATATACAGTCAGTGCAGGCAGTGTAGTATATATAACATGAAAGGGGTATTAAAGGGGTTAAGGGGAACCCTGTGCCAAAATGGAAAGAAATGGCATGGGGGTCCCCCCCAATAACCATACTAGGCTCTTCATGTCTAGTAGGGATTTTAAAAGGAACCTGGTGCCAAAATGTAAAAAAAATGGTGTGGGGTCCCCCCAAAATCCATACCAGGCCCCTGAGGTCTGGTATGGATTTTAAGGGGAACCCTGTGCCAAAATGTAAAAAAAATGGCATGGGGTCCCCCCAAAATCCATACCATACCCTTATCCGAGCAAGCCACCTGGCAGGCCAGCATAGGGGGATAAGTGAGCGCCCCCTCCTTAACCATAACAGGCCACTTGCCCTCAACATGGGTCCACCCCAAAATCCATACCAGACCCTTATCAGAGCAAGCAACCTGGTAGGCTGGGATAGGGGGACAAGCGAGCTCTCACCCTCTCCTAAACCATATCAGGCTGCTTGCCCTCAACAAGGGAGGGTGCTTTTGGGTCCTCCCCAAAGCACCTTGTCCCCATGTTGATGGGGACAAGGGCCTCATCCCCACAACCCTTGCCTGGTGGTTGTGAGGGTCTGAGGTTGGGGGGGCTTATCAGAATCTGGAAGCCCCTTTAACAAGGGGGCCCCCAGATCCCACCCCTTATGTGAATGGGTAGGGTACCCCTACCCATTCACCAAAAAAGTGTCAAAATCACTGCGATGTCCACCCTTCTTCAATCACGGCACAGACGGACCCAGAAAATAGAAAAAAAAGCTCTGCCTCGATGGGATGCATCCCGCTGACAGCTGTCTTTTCACAGTGACAGCTGTTATATAGGCAAGGGCGGGGCCACCCAGTGATTTAACAGAGTGACCCCACCCCTTCAGATCATGTGCCTTCAGAGGGGTCAGGGTCATCCGGTTACGTCAGTCGTTGGCCGCGCCCTTGCCTTTATAACAGCTACCACCCAGGTGTAGCTTTTTTTTTCTATTTTTCGGGTTCATTGGGTGGCGTGATTTACAATTGATGTACATTGCGGGGTACTTTTTTTCTTCTTTTTTAATAATGGAATTGTTAAAAACTGTCTTTTGTGGTTTTGACTTTTTGACACTTTTTTTGGTGAATGGGTAGGGGTACAATGTACCTGATACCCATTCACATGGGGGGCTTCCAGATTCCAATAAGGCCCCCACCCGCAGACCCCAAGGTGCTTTGGGGGAACCCCAAAGCACCCTCCCCATGTTGAGGGCATGTGGCCTGGTATGGTTCAGGAGGGGGGTCCCCCCCCCCTAAAATCCACACCAGACCCTTATTTGAGCATGCAGCCTGAATGACTGGTTGCGGGGATTGAGCTGTGGATAAGGGGTGCTGGGCACATGAGGGAGGGCTGTGGATAAATGGTGCTTGGCACTGGAGAGAGAGCTGTGGATAATGGGTGCTGAGCACAGGAAGGAGAGCTGTGGATAAGGTGCATAAGAAGGAGTGCTGTGGATAAAGGGTGCTTGGCAGAGGAGGGAGAGCTATGGGAAATGGGTGCTGGGCACAGGAGGGAGAGCTGTGGATAAGGGGTGCTGTAGTGTCAGTGCAGTTTTACTGCAGTATATTGAAGTATGTCAGTGTAGTGTGTCAGGGCAGTTTTACTGTAGTGTCAGTGTAGTGCATCCGTGCAGTTTTACTGCATTATATTGAAGTGTGTCAGGGCAGTTTTACTGCAGTATATTGAAGTGGGTCAGTGTAGTGCATCCCTGCAGTTGAAGTGTGTCAGTGTAGTGTGTCAGGGCTGTTTTACTGCAGTATATTGAAGTGTGTCTGTGAAGTTTTACTGCAGTATATTGTAGTGCGATAGTGCAGTTTTACTGCAGTATCTTTAAGTGGGTCAGTGCAGTTTTACTGCAGTATATTGTAGTGCAATAGTGCAGTTTTACTGCAGTATCTTGAAGTGGGTCAGTGCAGTTTTACTGCAGTATATTGTAGTGCGTCAGTGCAGTTTTACTGCAGCATATTGAAGTACGTCAGAGTAGTTTTACTGCAGTATATTGTAGTGTGTCAGTGCAGTTTTACTGCAGTATATTGTAGTGCAATAGTGCAGTTTTACTACAGTATATTGTAGTGCGTCAGTTCAGTTTTACTGCAGTATATTCAGGTGCCTCAGTGCAGTTTTACTGCACTATATTGAAATGTATCAGTGCAATTTTTCTGCAGTATATTGTAGTGCATCAGTGCAGTTTTACTACAGTGTATTTTAGCGCTTCAGTGCAGTTTTCTGCAGTGTATTGTAGTGCATAAGAGAAGTTTTACTGCAGTGTATCATAGAACATTTACTGCAATATACTGTAGTGCGTCAGTGTAGTTTTACTGCAGTATATTGTAGTTTGTCAGTGGAGTGTGTCTGTGTAGTGCAGTTTTACACCACTTTACATAACATTTAATGCTGTATTCAGTGCTGTATATGCCCCCTTTTTTTAGGTTACTGCGTGCTATTTTTTCAGTTTTTTTTGTTTTGTTTCGTGCCTGCCCCTTATTTGAAATTGTGAGCCACAGTTTTTTTGACTTTTGTTCACTCTTTTTTTTTTTTATATATATAGTTTTGACATTTCTGTCAGTGACAAGTCCTAAAGTTAAAGTGTGAAACATAGTTCCTTGAGCACTAAAAACTGTGGATCATACAATGGTATATGGCAACCAGAAAAATATGACTTTACCAAAACCAGTGGAGCTGGCCAAAGACATATGGAAAGATGTAGCATGAAGGAAGGATACTGGTGGACAGTGCTCAATGGACTGGATATAGAAATGGTTCATAAGTCAATGGGACCATAAATAAAGGCAATTATTTTTTTCCATCAGTAAACAAGGTAATAGGTAAAAAAGTTTAAACGAAAATAAAAAGAGCCAACGATACCACTTTAGATCCAAGGGGCATTGAAGGGTTAACACCACCTGGATTGCCAGCTTGTGGAGCATGATGGGGAACCAATGTCCATGCGGTCAAGGATGGAAACCTGGTCTCAGGAAGGGACCTGATGGCCGGTGTCAGAAACAAAAGTTGTGTGGGAGGTGACACTGACACAGGTTGCAAGATGGTATATCTTGCAACCCTAGGGACCTAGCTAGAATCCAGTAACACTGCCTTCAGGGTGTCTCTGATGATAGTCTATGACAAAGCACATGCACGTGAAATTCATCATCACTGGTTGGTTGCTCCCCTCCACCACAATCGGCAGAGACACCTTCAAGGCAGTGTTACTGTATTCAAACTGGATCCCCATTGGCAATATACCATCTTGCAACCAGCGGCAGTGTCACCTCCCACACACGCCTGTGTCTCTGACTCCAGCCATCGGGTCCCTTTTTCCCCAGACCAGGTTTCCATCCTTCACAGCCTGACCACATACAGAGGCCCAACATTGAAGTAGCACCTTCAGGCGTTCTACAAGCATAATTTACACATCTCATTTCTAAACCACCTATTATACTTTTGAAGGCCCTGGAGCAGCAGGACAATGGAATTGTCCACAAAATGAACCCATTTTGGAAAGCAAACACCCCAGCATATAATCTATGAGGCATAATGAGTCTTTTGAATGGCTCATAAAATTCTGCTACTCCTCCTTAGTGTGGCGATACCACATGTCTGATACTTTTACACAGCCTTGCCACATACAGAGGCCCAACATCCAGCACCACCAGACGTTGTAGGATCATAAATTATCATTTAATGACAACCTATCTCACTTTTGAAGGCCCTGGAGCACCAGGACAATAAAAAAATGCCCACAAAATGACCCCATTTTGGAAAGCAAACACCCCAACATATATTCTATTGGGTATTTATGAGTCTTTTGAATGGTTCATTTGTTTCCACAAGTTTTTGGAAAACATATTTTTTTTACACAAATTTGTCAATTTATAAGATATTTCTAACACGTAGCATGTACAAATGACACCCCAAAATACATTCTGCTACTCCTCCTGGGTATCATGAAGGTTTTCTTAAACCAAAATTGATAAATAAAGGTGCAGTAAGCACAAGTCTAGACAGACAAAAGGAAAATGGCGCTCAGAGAGTTTCCACATGTATGGCCACACCCAGAGATGGTGAGATACACTTCACTGGTGAAACTAAAGTTTCAGAGTAGACAGGACATGTTACTTGCTTATATTGTAAGAAACGTGGCCATGTACAGAAAGGATGTTTAAAATATAAAGTAAATTCACAAAGAAAAACGTTTGAATTAGAAAATGAGGACATTTCTCAGCAATTTATTTATCCTTCTCCAAACAATAGGTTGATTGATTTGCCTTATGCCTCAGAAATCAAACAGATAAGTACACTGACTGTTAATGACAGTTCAATCAATATGACAAACAATGTTGACAATGAGAGAGATGGATTACTTCCATCACCATCAGGATTTAAGAAAAAAGTTTCTGTGACATCTCCAACATTAAATTATGTTGCTCCAATTTTAATAGATGAAGGTGGAAGGCCATGGGTGCATGGTTTATTAAGTGGTAAGAAAACTAAATGGTTAATAGAGTTAGGAGCTGAACTCAGTTTAACTAAACACAAATTACCTGTGAATATTAATTCTCCAAAATGTAATTTATTGGTTTCAGTGGAAAAGAAAAGACAGTTGCAACTGAAGTTTCTGATGTGACTTTTGAAATTCCAGGACTTTTGAAAACTAAGATAGATATCTGGTGTTGCCAAAATACAGAGAATATTTCAGGCATGGATGTGATTAGTAAATTAAATTGGATTATTGATTTAGGTAATTCTACTATATGGAAAGATTCATCTAGGCCCAAATCTATGTTAATAGAACCCTCAATGTTGGAAGTAATGTCTTCAGATTATAATTGGCCACATACAGGAACCAATCTCTTATTGGAACAATTGGTTAGATCACATAAAAGTCTTTGGAGTCAGACCAAAATTGATACAGGTTTGTTTCAAGATATTGAAATAGAAATTGAGGGAAAAGATCCTAAACCCCAAATTCAAAATAAGTTGCCACAAGAATCAATAAATCCAGTTTCTGACATTGTACATTCATTTTTACAACAAGGAATATTAAAGAAGGCACAATCAGTGGTAAATAATTGTATTTGACCTATCAAGAATGCTGATAATCCATACTCTTTATCAGTTGATTTAAGATCACTGAATAAATGCATTACAAATAACAAACCTATTGTTCCTAATTTAAATTTAATGTCACACATGGATGCCAAGGGCAAAGTATTTTCAGTACTATAAACCACCAATAGTAATTTTTCAGTACCATTAACTAAAAACTGTGAATATAAACTTGCCTTCAGCTTTCATAAAGAAACGTATGCATTCACGAGAATAATTCCAGGATTGGATATTAGTGACGGTTTAGTGCACAAGTGCTTGGAGAAAGTATTATCAAAAATTTCTAGACCAGAATGTATTTTCCAGCATGTGGACAATTTTTTTTGTTGTCTACATGAAGTATAGAGGAACATGTCACTCTTTTGTCTGAGTTATTTACTGTGTTACAAACAGCGGGGGTGAAACTAAACACAGAGTCATTTCAGTTCATGAAAGATAAAGTTACATTTCTTCATATGCATATTAGTCATGGACAGAGACAGTTATCACAGGAAAAAGTTAGAAACATTTCTGCTATTCCAATTCCATCATCTTACAAGGCATTATATACATTTTTGAGTGAAGTCAATTTTTGCAAATAGTTTTTACATATATATGATGGTAAAGTTAAACCATTATTTGATTTTCTGAGACAAAAATATGTTGTGTTTGATCAATGGGGTCAAACCCAGACAGATGCCTTTGAAATATTAAAAAGGGATTTCCAGAAAGTTCCTTCATTGAATACAATCGAAATTGTTGTGTCAATGCCTGTTGTTTTGCATACTGATGTATCTGAGAATTCCATCTCAGTGATTTTGTCTCAATTAAAAGAAGGTGAACAGAAAAAAATAGTTTTTTTCTGCAGAGGTTTGACAAATATGGAAAAGACTTTTGACACAAATATGAAGCAATTGTTAAGTGTTTATTTTGCAGTGAAAGTAACAGAAAAGATTGTGAGATCTAGTAGGATCATATTACAGACACCTGCTCTGTCATTAAAAATTCTTTGAGCCAGTATTTGTTAATAATATTAAGAGTCGTTCAGCAGGTCTTTCTGTGTGTTACCCAAAGAATGGTTATGCTATTCAGCAAAAATTCTACAGCAAAAATTGAAAAATGCCAAAAAATTTAAGTACAGCACGCATTACTCTTAAGCCCCATACACACGGTCGGAAAATCCGACCACCAAATCCATCGGATTTGGTCCGACGGATTTAGTCCGACACTGGTGTTGCATACACACGGTCGAACAAAGTTGTCGGAAAATCCGATCATTCTGAACGTGGTGACGTTTGTTGCCTACGACGGGACTACGTAGAGGCTAGTAGCCAATAGCTTTGGTCTTGTAATGTGATCTGAGCATGCGTAGCACTTTGTCCGTCGGAATTCGCTACACACGATCGGAATTGGTGTGATCGGACTTTGTTGTCGGAAAATTTTTAGAGCAGGAGATACAACTTTGTCCGTCGGACAATCCGATGGAAAATGTCCGATGGTGCCTACACACGGTCGGAATTTCCGACAACATTGTCCGATAGGACAGAATCCATCGGAAAATCCGACCGTGTGTATGGGGCTTAAATCTTAAAGAGGATAAGTGAATGGATACAGTTTGCTTCAGTCTTCTGGGGTTGATTTGAAACCTTTCTTTGTTTGTGAAAACAAGGTTTTGAATCATGACAAAAAGGAGAAATTGCGTCCTGTTATAGTTAAATACACAAAATAATAGTATTAGAAGTATAGGTTAGTTTAAGAGAAATAGAGCAAAGTAAGGTAATTAGAATTATTACTAAAATATGACTTTCATGTCATAATAAAATATTAGGATTGTGATATGTAAAATGACTAAGTAAATGAACGTATATTTTGCATTAATTTATATTCAAAATCATGATACTGCATTCTATTTCAGGATCTGACTTGTAAGTCACCAAAAGAAGAGACATTTTATATTTCTAGACCTTCCAGATGAAAACAAAACCTTGAAGATTAATATCATCAGTTCTGGGAGAAGATTTGACACAAGAGATTCATTCATTATAATTATTGTTGTCATTTTAACCCCTTCACATCCCAACCATAGTCATATGACGCCCAGCAGGTGGATCTCCCATCCTGGGTGGGCATCATATGACGTCCTCCCATTCCCAGCCGCCTAGGGGGCGCGCGCGCACCGCCGGCGGCACGCGCGTGCCCGCGGAGTCGCTCGGGACCCGGCGCGCGTGTCCGGTGGCTGCGATGTCCGCCGGGCACCCGCGATTGCCCGTTAAAACAGCGGGACCGTGCGGGACCGTGGAGCTGTGTGTGTAAACACACAGCTCCACGTCCTGTCAGTGGCGAGGAGACCGATCATGTGTTCCCAGTAGGGAGGAACACCAATCGGTCTCCTCCCCTTGTGAGTCCCCTCCCCCCACTTCTAGAATCACTACCTTAGGGAACATTTTAACCCCTGAAGCGCCCCCTAGTGTTAACCCCTTCCCTGCCAGTCACATTTACCCAGTAATCAATGCAATTTTATAGCAACGATCGCTGTGTAAATGTGAATGGTCCCAAAAATGTGTCAAAAGTGTCCGAAGTGTCCGACGCAATGTCGCAGTCATGAAAAAAAAATCGCAGATTGCCGCCATTACTAGTAAAAAAAAAAATGCAATAAATCTATCCCCTATTTTGTAGACGCTATAACTTTTGCGCAAACCGATCAATATACGCTTATTGCGATTTTTTTACCAAAAATATGTAGAAGAATACGTATCAGTCTAAACTGAGTAAAAAAATGGGATATTTATTATAGCAAAAAGTAAAAAATATTGTGTTTTTTTTTCAAAATTGCCGCTCTTCTTTTGTTTATAGCGCAAAAAATAAAAACCGCAGAGGTGATCAAATACCACCAAAAGAAAGCTCTATTTGTGGGAAAAAAAAGACGTTAATTTTGTTTGGGTGTAATGTCGCACGACCGCGCAATTGTTAGTTAAAGCGATGCAGTGCCGAATCGCAAAAAGTGCTCTGGTAAGGAAGGGGGTAAAATCGCCCGGTGCTGAAGCGGTTAATGTTCAATAAAGTTTTTCAACTTTACAGATTGCAGGAAGAAGAATAATAATAAGAAAAAACCTCAAGATCTCTAATAAGAGAGAAACTTCTAAAAACAATTGACTTTTGATTTTTGATTACTGATGAAATAATTTATCCATCAGATATATTGCAGTTTTTTTTATATATATATATATATATATATATAAACATATCACGTCACAAAATGTGTGTATATATATATATATATTTTCATCGGATTTTCCGACCGTGTGTATGCCCATCGGTCTTTTTCTGTCGGAATTTTCCGACGCATGCTCGGAAAACAATTTGACGCATGCTCAGAAGCATTAAACTTCCCTTTTATAGTGCAGTCGAACGTTTTTTAAGGCGTGGTGTTATTGACAGTCGGAATTTGATGTGACCATGTGTAGGCAAGACAGTTTGAGCAAAATTCCGTCAAAATTCAGACGGGAAAACCATCAGAGCTTTTTCCGATGAGAATTCCGACTGTGTGTATGTGGCATTACATTACATTACTGGTGCTAATTAAGATAACAGTAATTTTTTTCTAAAGTCATATAGACAAGTTAGGACTATCTTTTACATATATACACATATAATATGTAATTCTTTTTAAAAATCATCTCACATATATGAATGAATTGAAGTTAAGAAACATATTTTAAGTTCAAATTTTGACAAAGATTATATATTTTTTTTCAATTATTTCTTTATTCAGTTTTCTAAATTACAAGGTGAATATCCAATAACGCATTGTAAATGACAGGTAACAATACATGAGAGAATTCTTACAACAGAGACATGCGCCCATACCTCATTGGCGAACATTGTCGTGTCTCAGACAGTGGATATGGGTCCGCTTCCCCTGGACAGTCACCCCATATGGGAGCTAGCTGTGGCTGCCGAGGGGGCAAATTACCAACAATGCGAGATCTGTTGTAATGCTATGATAGCGGTTCAGCAATATGATCCAGTAATCAATATTCACCATGTAATGGAAATTTGTAAGTTCTGTATATAATTGTATTCTATTTTGTATGTATTGCACACTGCCCTCACTGTGCACATGGCACTAATAATGTTTTCAATACATGTTTACATTCTTTCAAGTCCTGATTAGAATTAGCCTGCCTATGATACGCCCCTTGTTACCATAAACGTACAATTGTAATATTAATGTGACACCTACGTAATATATTAATGTGACACCTACGTAATCATGTGTATAAAAACCTTCAATTGCGTCATAATAAAGCAGAGCGGTTATTTGGAAAGATGTTGAGCATATCTTTTGTGTCTGTTCCCTACTGCAGTAGTTATTAATAATTTGGAACCACTAATCAATATGAGGATAGGAGTTGCCTATCTATAAATGTCCAGGTCAGGTGGCGAGCCAGCCAGGAGGGGTTAAAAGGTGACCCTGAGTATCCGAAACTTGGAGCTTGAGGCGATCCGGGAATTTCTGATAATCAGCCAGCTGAGGTAAGCCTTTTGCTTACATTTGAGTTATCAGACTTCCTTGATCGGTAAGGCATTTACGGGACAAAGGGTACCTATTTTACTCCCCTTTATGGAACTGTATTGATTGGTGGTTATATGTTATGTTGTCACTGTCTGCTGTCCATCAGAGTGTTATAGATAAGAAAGGGAAGAATAGTGCTGTTCACAGGTATATGTAGTACATCTGCTAGATAAAGAGGTTTAGAGGCAAGAGGGTATAGGCACATGTAGAGAAGACTGGCCAGCCATTATGGGCATTAAATTAAGTAAGGGAATGAAGGGTAAGTGTCACAAAAACCGCTATTCCAGACAGCCGGGTGGTGCGCGCCGCCGCATGCCGGCGCGCGCTAGTGCACGCACTCCTGTGCGCGTTCCTGCGGGTGCGGGCTTGCGTGCGCGCGCGCGTGCACGCGTCCGGGCGCGCGCGCGCAGTAATTGGAACACACCTGTGTGTGCTGTTGGCGCCAGTCAGCCTACTTAATCAGGCAGCACCTGTTGGCCAGTGCTGCCTGATCTTCAGCTCTCCAGAGACCTTGTTCCTGTGTTTGTAACCTGCTAAAACCTTGTTTGATCCTGTGACCCGGCTTGTCCTTTGGAATTCCTTGATCTCCGCCTGCCTGACGACCTCTGCCTGATTGACCATTCTTATGCTTGTCCCTTTTGTGCCTCGCCATCGGAACACCGCCAGACCTTGAAGGTATCTAGATTATCTTGATTCCTATTGAGAGACTTGTGCCTGCTTCCTATTCCACGCCTCCCTCCATCTGTGTATTCCGCATACCTGCACCTCATCTGCTTATACCTGGACTTACCACATCTTCTGGATATCCTGCATACCCTTACTCACATCACCCACCTGTGTATCCCGCATACCTGCACCCCATCTTGTCCCCAGTGGGGCTTATGCCTGGACTTACCACATCTTCTGGATATCCTGCATACCCTTACTCACATCACCCACCTGTGGAATCTCCACCTGTGTATCCCGCATACCTGCACTCCACCCGGTCTCCAGTGGACTCTCCTCACCACATCCGGACACCCTGCACCAGGCTCTCTTACCCTTCCTCACTCTCGTGCCTCCTGTACCCATCTCCAGGGGCCGATAGTGGGATCCGTACGGGAGACCTCCCCTCTGCCCAAGTGGACTCACCAGTCAGGTACGTACCAGCCTGATAGTATCAGGCAGCCATGACTGAGTCCGGGCAGGGGGCCTCTCCCATGGAGGATATGTGCAGGCATCTAGCGGGTCTATCCCAAGCTGTGAAAGGCCTACAGGAAGGCTATTCTCGATTGGAAGAACAAGTCCAAACCATGTCTGCATCTTCTGTCCCCCAGGTGGCGTCTTCTGTTGGGTACCCTCAAGCACCCTCCGTGATCATGCTACCACCAGAACCCAAGGTACCAATACCGGAAAGATTCTCTGGGGAACGAAGTAAATACCGTGCGTTTCGCAATTCGTGTGAACTTTATTTCGCTCTACAACCACGGACTTTTTCTTTGGAAGCTACAAAAGTGGGGTTCATCATCTCCCTTCTGACTGGTGAACCACAAACCTGGGCCCACCGCCTTTTGGAACAGAAGTCTGCGTCCCTGGACTCCCTGGACCGCTTCCTCACTGCAATGGCTCAGCTATATGAGGACCCTCAACCTGCTGCCACGGCTGAAACCGCATTACAATCCTTACAGCAAGGTCGCAGAACGGCCGAGGATTACGCCGTGGAATTCAAACGCTGGAGCTCTGATACAGAGTGGAATGATGCGGCACTGCGACACCAATTTCGCAGAGGACTATCAGATTCTCTAAAAGATGAGTTGGCTCGTGTTGGTATTCCTCAGTCCTTAGATGAACTCATTAATCTCTCAGTTCAAATTGACCGCCGTCTTAGGGAAAGACGGGCTGAAAGATCCTCTGGTCCTTCTCGCCCCTTTTGGATGCTTCCCAAAGTACCTGGTCCTTCTAACTCAATCCCTTCAGCTTCATCTACCCTGGCTTCTGGGGCTCCTGAACCAATGCAAATCGGACTAATTCGGCCTTCCCTGACCCCTGAGGAAAAGATGCGCAGACGGGCCCATAATCTATGTTTGTATTGTGGGGAATCTGGACACTATGCAAGAATGTGCCCCAACAAGACACGTAAGTGGTTGTCTGCTTCTTCTTTATGTGCACCCGTCTTACTCCCAACCGGCACTCACCTGGCTCTCACTATTGTTTTGCAGCTCTCCGGTCGGAGCATTCCAGTATCAGTCATCATTGACTCAGGAGCATGCAGCTGCTTCATTGATCAAGTTTTTGCAACCAACCATGGCATCCCTCTTCAACCCAAAGTACGGGGCCTTGCGGTCCACCTGGCGGATGGCTCCACACTTAGTTCCGGCCCAGTCACCCAGGAAACGGAACCCCTTCTGACCACCATAGGATCTCAACACCAGGAGCTCTTACGGTTGGATGTCATACCTTCACCTCTCTTCCCGATAATTTTAGGAATGCCTTGGTTGCGTGCTCACAACCCCAGTATCAACTGGGCTACAGGTGAAGCTCAGTTTTCTTCCAGTTATTGCCATCAGAACTGTCACTATGGAAGACCCGACGAACCGGCTTCGCTCCTATGCCTGGGTACTGACTCAGAACTCTACCAGTCCATCCCTGAACCTTACCGGGACTTTGCAGATGTGTTCAGCAAAAAGGGGGCAGAGACACTTCCGCCACACAGGCCTTATGATTGTCCCATAGAACTTCTACCCGGAACAGAAGTTCCCTTCGGAAGAATCTACCCACTTACGGAACAGGAATTGGGCACTCTAAAGGATTACATAGACGAGAATCTGGCAAAAGGGTTCATTCGTCCCTCCACATCCCCGGCCGGTGCGGGTATCTTCTTCGTCGAAAAAAAAGATCATTCTCTTCGCCCCTGCATTGATTATCGTGAATTAAACAAGATTACCATCAAGAACAGATACCCCCTTCCATTGGTACCAGAACTTTTTCAAAGGCTGGGTACAGCCAAAATCTTCACAAAACTGGATCTTCGGGGGGCTTACAACCTGATCCGCATTCGAAAAGGGGACGAGTGGAAAACGGCCTTCCGTACTCGGTTTGGGCACTACGAGTACCTCGTCATGCCATTTGGATTATGTAATGCCCCAGCAACCTTCCAACACTTCGTTAATAACATCTTCCATGATTATCTGGATTTGTACGTTATTGTTTATTTGGACGATATTCTAATTTTCTCTCCATCCTTGACCGACCACCGCAGACATGTCCGAAACGTCCTTACCCGTCTAAGACAACATGGACTGTATGCAAAATTTGAAAAATGTAGCTTCGAGATCCAGAGCGTACAATTCTTGGGACTAATCATATCAGCAGAAGGAATCAAAATGGACCCCGAAAAGGTATCCGCCATTTTGGATTGGCCAGCACCCATAGACAGAAAGGGAGTACAACGCTTCATTGGCTTTGCCAATTTCTACAGAAAATTTATCAAAGGATTCTCCTCTATTATTTCACCCATCACTGAACTTACTCGACAGGGAATTCGGTTTCATTGGAGTTCCAAAGCACAACGGGCCTTTGAAAGACTTGAAGAACTTTTTACTTCTGCCTCTATCCTCAAACATCCGAACCCAGCCTTGCCATTTGTTTTAGAAGTCGATGCCTCGGAGATTGCAGTGGGGGCGGTGCTATCCCAACGACAGGGTGCCAAGGCTCTTCTTTTTCCAGTAGGTTTCTTCTCCCGCAAACTAACCTCTTCAGAACGAAATTATGATGTGGGCGACAGGGAACTTCTCGCCATCAAAGTAGCCTTGGAAGAATGGCGCTACCTATTGGAGGGGGCTGCGCATCCTGTTCTGGTGTACACCGACCACAAAAACTTGGAGTATCTGAGAACAGCTAAAAGATTAAGACCACGACAAGCCAGGTGGGCTCTATTCTTCTCACGTTTCCAACTCCACATAACCTATCGGCCAGGCTCCAAAAACAGTAAGCCAGATGCTCTTTCTCGGATGTTCTTGGATATCGAGCACGATATTCCTCCCGACACCATTCTACCCGCCGGGAATTTCCTACTCTTACAAGAAGACCTCATATCTCGGATCAAACAAGCCTCCATTGGGATGCCTCCCTTGGATGGAGTTTCCAGTAAAGATGGATTGTTTTGGCATGAAGGCAAGATTGTGGTTCCAGAAAAATTGAGGTTACATATATTAGAGTTATGTCATGACCACAAACTGGCTGGGCACTTTGGTATCTCCAAAACAACCGATCTACTACTACGTACCTTCTGGTGGCCCCATCTGACCAAAGATTGTAAGAGATATGTCGAATCATGTTGTGTCTGTGCCCGGAATAAGACTAGCCGAACAAGAGCCTGGGGTCTATTAAAGCCTTTACCAGTCCCAGAAAGACCATGGAGTATGGTTTCAATAGATTTTATTGTCGAACTCCCACCTTCAGAAGGTTTTTCCTCTATTTTTGTTATAGTGGACAGATTGTCAAAGATGGCACATTTTTTGCCCATGAAGGGTACCCCTTCAGCTTTGGAAACTGCACAAATGTTCATTAAAGAAGTGGTAAGGTTACATGGAGTCCCAACAAACATAGTTTCAGATCGTGGTGTCCAGTTCACCTCAAGATTCTGGAAGGCTCTTTGTCGATCTCTGGAAATCGAGTTGGCTTTCTCATCTGCATATCATCCACAGACAAACGGCCAGACCGAGAGAACCAATCAGACATTAGAGCAATATCTACGCTGTTTTTCTACCTTTTCCCAAGATGATTGGGCCTCCTTGCTCCCCATTGCTGAGTTCTCATACAATAACTCTCTGCACTCAAGTATTAACCAAACCCCGTTCTTCGCCAATTATGGGTTTCACCCATCCTTTTTACCCAGGTCAATCCCGGAATGCTCCATACCCGCAGTTTCAGAAACACTTGACTTCTTCTCCACTAACAACAAGTTACTACAGGAGACCATGACTAAGGCACAGGAAAATTACAAGAGGATCTTTGATGGAAAGAAGCGCGGAGAACTCATCCTGGAACCCGGCGATCAGGTCTGGTTGTCCACCATCAATTTGAAGATGGCCTGCCCCTCCAGAAAATTAGGCCCTAAGTTCTTGGGTCCTTTTTCCGTGAAAAGAAAAATTAATAATGTCGCCTACGAATTGGATTTACCTACTTCTCTAAGGATACATCCAGTCTTCCATGTTACTCTTTTAAAACCAGTGACTCCTAATCCTTTTACAGGCCGCAGGGTTGGTCCCCCCAAACCCATTATTGTCAATGACGAAGAAGAATTCGAGGTGGAAGCAATTCTGGATTGTAGGAAAAGGCGTAATCAGATCCAGTTTCTCATCAAATGGAAAGGATACGGGCCTGAAGATAATTCATGGGAACCTGAAGACAACCTGCATGCGGGTGAGTTATTACGAGCCTTCAAAGACTCACACGCCTCCAAGTTAACTCGTCTGGGCATCCGGAGGCTGCCCTTAAGGAGGGGGCACTGTCACAAAAACCGCTATTCCAGACAGCCGGGTGGTGCGCGCCGCCGCACGCCGGCGCGCGCTAGTGCACGCAATCCTGTGCGCGTTCCTGCGGGTGCGGGCTTGCGTGCGCGCGTGCGTGCACGTGTCCGGGCGCGCGCGCGCAGTAATTGGAACACACCTGTGTGTGCTGTTGGCGCCAGTCAGCCTACTTAATCAGGCAGCACCTGTTGGCCAGTGCTGCCTGATCTTCAGCTCTCCAGAGACCTTGTTCCTGTGTTTGTAACCTGCTAAAACCTTGTTTGATCCTGTGACCCGGCTTGCCCTTTGGAATTCCTTGATCTCCGCCTGCCTGACGACCTCTGCCTGATTGACCATTCTTATGCTTGTCCCTTTTGTGCCTCGCCATCGGAACACCGCCAGACCTTGAAGGTATCTAGATTATCTTGATTCCTATTGAGAGACTTGTGCCTGCTTCCTATTCCACGCCTCCCTCCATCTGTGTATTCCGCATACCTGCACCTCATCTGCTTATACCTGGACTTACCACATCTTCTGGATATCCTGCATACCCTTACTCACATCACCCACCTGTGTATCCCGCATACCTGCACCCCATCTTGTCCCCAGTGGGGCTTATACCTGGACTTACCACATCTTCTGGATATCCTGCATACCCTTACTCACATCACCCACCTGTGGAATCTCCACCTGTGTATCCCGCATACCTGCACTCCACCCGGTCTCCAGTGGACTCTCCTCACCACATCCGGACACCCTGCACCAGGCTCTCTTACCCTTCCTCACTCTCGTGCCTCCTGTACCCATCTCCAGGGGCCGATAGTGGGATCCGTACGGGAGACCTCCCCTCTGCCCAAGTGGACTCACCAGTCAGGTACGTACCAGCCTGATAGTAAGAGACCCTCAAAAAATGCCCAGCACAAGAGGAGCGCTATATATGAACCGAAGGTGCGGTTCCACCTATACTGAGCCCCTAGATTAATGGTTAAAGTGGACATGGATCCACAATGGGTTACCACCGAAGTCAACAGGGACTAAGAATCATGCAGAGTACACAGCTAGAGAAACAGCTATCTATGTGAGCAGGATGGATCAAGGGTGACAATTAACACTAGACAGAAAGGGACATTTTGATGTTAAGTTGTGGGATGAATTTGGGGTTAGGCACTACAACTAGTAAAGTCAAGAAACAGAGAAATGAGAGTTAAAACAGAATATTTTATATGTTGTCAGAGAGGGAAGATGGGATGAAAACTATGGCTGCCCGTCTGATCATAGAAGGTACAGTATGTGAAGTATGATATTACAATACATTGGATGCAAAGGATTTTAGAACAAAATAAGTATTTAAAAGAGTTAAAAGAAAGTGAGAGAATGATATGCATGTGTTGTGTACAAATGGGAAAAATGTAAGAGATTTTAGAGAGATATTTGTGTATGTGTGTGAATGCTGGAACCTGTAGTTCTATCACTTGTGTGTGTCATGTACGCAGATGTGACCCCCTCCTTTGTGCTCTCCTGAAAGAATGTAGCTGGGATGAGAGGTCGGTGATAAGCTGGAAGGACACCATACCAATTTTAGTTTTTTAGACAAAACATTTATAACTTTATGTGCCAGGTTAACGAATCTAATGATAAACAATGTGATCACAATTATTTTTGAATCTGTTTTCCAAACATGGTAAAATGAAGGTTACATTTAACCGAATGTTAATAACAACAAATTAAGTGGACAATTTGACTGAAAAGTAAAAAAAAAAAAAAAAGGATATATATAATACACTAACGAACTGAGAACTCTAGAGGTATAAGAGCATAGGGTGATAAGAGATAAGTTTGTGGAATATTCCGTTGTCGGTATACCAAGGAGGGCGGTGGAAAAACCTCACTGAGTAACCAAGGACTAATGCTATAACATATAATAGTATATAATAGCTAAATTTATCTCTTTCCCCTCCCCCCCTTTTTTTGGGGGGGGCTACCTCTATACCCTAGTAAATCCTATAAAAATTTCCACAATACAAAATGCCGCCAAAAAATACCCATACTCAAAAATCAAAAAGAGGATCAACAGGCGGAACAGCAAAAAACCCTCTTAAGCCACAGTCTGCGCAAAAATCAGATATAAAGGGATTTTTTAAACAGCCACAACTATCACCTCAACAAGACGGAGACATATCCACTGAGTTAAACCCTGCCTCACCCAGCATAAATTTAGAACCTCTACTAAATTACAGTCCCACAGGGATCATACAACATCCTATAACGGACACGGTGGGGCCAACAAATAGTCCCAATTGGGACATGCAGACACACATAAAATCATTACCTACTAGACAAGACATGGATAAATATGTTTATAGACTGGAAACTACATACAAGGAACAAATAAATACACTGAAAATATCCTTAACAGGCACCCAAGAAAAAATGAGTGCCATAGATGCTAAAATCCTGACTATTGATCAGAAACTACTAACACTGAAAGAAAAAACCCTGGAACACGATTGCTATTTAAAACAAGTAATGGAAGCAACAGATCAACTTGAAAATAGAAGTAGACGTAATAATATAAAAATAAGAGGCCTGCCAGAATCAACAGGTACTGAAAACTTGAAGCAAATACTCCAAAATATATTTAACACGCTACTACAACAACCAGATGCAACAGTAATAGAGATTGACCGGGCACACAGATTACAAGGCCCTAGAGATCATGGCCAAGAGAGATCGAGAGATATACTGTGTAGGGTACACTTCTTTCAGATCAAAGAAAACATCATGGCAGCAGCAAGAACCCAAAGGGAATTCAAGTATGAGGGAGTCCAGCTTATATTTTTACAGGACTTGTCTAGACATACACTGACTAAGAGGAGAGCGGTTAAACCCCTACTGGAGCTACTGAGAGAGAAAGGGATCTTCTATAAGTGGGGATCCCCCTTCCAAATAATAGTATACCAAGATGGACAGAAGTCTGTCTTTCGGGACATTGAGGACCTTCAGGAATTTTCGAATCGTCTTGGACTTCCTCTAATAGAAATGCCATTATGGGCTCAAATTTATCAAAACCTTCCAAGAGTATAATATAAGCAAAGATAATTATATAGTTATTTTTTTTCTTTCTTTTTTTTTTTTTTTTTTTTTTTTTTTTTGGATGAAATGGTAAAATAATTAATAGACATAGGGACAGGGGGGGACTTTGACCCCCCTCTCTCCCCTCTTTTCATTTTTTTCAAATTTTTATTTTTATTTTTTTCCCCATTACAACATTTACACAATTTAAGAATGAAGGCAAATACAATGGCACCGCATATTAAATATAGGAATGACACTTTTGGGGAGGAGGAAGGACGAAAGGGAAGGGGAAGCACTTTTTTCCGTCCTCCCCCTTTCTTTCTTTCTTTTTTTTTTTTCCTTTTCTCTTTTTTTCACATATAGCACGCAACACAAAGGTACCACTTATTAATGATTGGAATGACACTACTTTTTTTTTTTTTTTGGTCAATATAGCACTACTTATTTGAAGGTATAGACACTAAAGTAACTCACAAGGTTGAAAATACGGTATATTATAACACTTATACAACATACACTATTTTTTTTTTATATACACATAGATGGAAAAATGGCACACTACAACACTTACACATTATACACCATGGGGGTAGAAGCGAAAGGGAACAAGGAGAGAGAAAGGGGAAGACCCCCCCTTTTTTCTTTTTTTTTTTTCCCCCTTTTTTTTTTTTTTTGTTGGTGTAGTAGTTATTTTTTTTTCTTTCAGATATGGTATAGATATGCCATAGATTATAGAATAATTAAAGGTAATGCAAGATTCACTGAGTAGAACTGAAATACAATATCACAGAGATGTAACGTTATGGAATATAACGAATAATGCGTTAATGACTGTGAACAGTTGTATGAGATTGTAGGACCCCACTAGACCTTATAAACCCACCAAACATCAATTAAATAAACACCAACAAGCCATTTTTTTTTTTTTTTTTTTGGCAAAATAATTGGCCGCGGCACCTTTATTGGTTTAAACATATTAATATAACTCTTTTATTCAAATCATCAATTCAACCAACACAGAATTCTATCTGCTCAGTTTTTAGAACTCGAGCAGTACCACCATTATAAATATAATTAACCGTCCCCCCCAGAATCCGGGGTGACCCTACCACATAAGGGTGCACGCGACAGGGCGGGAGGGAGGGAGCTCCAATCTTTTGCTGATCCAAAGGGAAAGAGGGCAAGCCCCTTTCCTGATATCCTTATATAGCCTCCACAGACTTCCAGAAAATTCCTTACTCCCTGATTGGCTCTTCCTGACTACCACTCTCTCTACCTTAAAGGGACAGCAACATATTAAACTGACACTGAAATAAATGCTATTTTACCTCACAAAAAGAAAAGGGGGGGAGGGGGAGTCCACAATCTCAGGAAAGTGGACCCATATTGTGTCCCCTTTTTCATGAGATTGTAGGACCCCACTAGACCTTATAAACCCACCAAACATCAATTAAATAAACACCAACAAGCCATTTTTTTTTTTTTTTTTTTTTTTGGCAAAATAATTGGCCGCGGCACCTTTATTGGTTTAAACATATTAATATAACTCTTTTATTCAAATCATCAATTCAACCAACACAGAATTCTATCTGCTCAGTTTTTAGAACTCGAGCAGTACCACCATTATAAATATAATTAACCGTCCCCACAAGCCGGGCTTGAGTAACAAGGACGGCCCACCCCCACCACCGCGGCCACTGCATTCTCAATGCTATTTTGCAAACCAAGGTTAAATATATCCAGCCCCACTTCTGATAAATGAACCCCATCAGGCCTATATAGCCCTGGGAAACCACCCTCGAGATCTACATGACGGTAAGATAAACCGCCAATTTGAGGCATGAATTTCTCCATCGCCTTGTTAACCCTTTTCCTCATCTTTTCCATAACCCTCCTCTGGCCAGAGGAGAGCCAAGAAAAACGAGGAACTATTTCAGAAAATATGAACACTGTACCTGGGAACGTGATACTAAAACGAAGGAGGTCCCTTTTTATCATAAATAACAAATCCCCCTAAATCAGGTTCCCCATCAGGACTCAGGGAGAGGACGTGCGATGACGTAATGCGCGTCATTGAGGGAGGGGCCTGACGGAGCCGTGAGGTCTGCACCTGCCCGGAGACCCGGGAAACACATCCACGGCATGGAGTGTGAGAGGCTCCGTGCGAGAAGCCGAAGGACCCCGGGAACCCTCTCCCCCCTGTCCCCCCTGACGCCACTAGAGTAAGGAAGCGGAGCGGGGAGAAAGCGAGTCCAGGAGGACGCACAGATGGTCGGGAGATACAACCTTCACTCTCCCTCGCCCCCTACCTCCCGCCGCGCCAGCCGTAGCCTCCTATCAGGCGGCATCCCGCTGTAGACCCAGACCAGAGGAGACGAGGTAATGGATACCCATGCAGTGTTGCAGCGAAGGTAGGAAAGATCATCTCTGTTTAGTAGGCTGATGGGAGACTAAGGAGAGCGAGTCGGGGAGGAAGAATACAACTAAGAGGTACCCCCTGAACGGGACACTGTAAACTGCATGTCAGAAGGGTTGCTATTCTGTAAAAAATTGTTTACCTGAAAATGAGGATTCCTCTCTATCCCAGCCCGGAGACGACATATGTGTTGATCATTTTGCTTATTACTTACTCTACCTGGTGTTTGAATAAAATGTGAAACAAATAAATAGTTGGATGTGCAAGAGAGGAGGAACATAACTAAGAGGTACCCCTGGAACGGGACACTGTAAACTGCACGTCAGAAGGGTTGTCGTTTTGTAAGAAATAGTTTATTTAAAAATAAGGATTTCCCTCTTCCTTAGCTGGAAACTGCATTTGCTTTGATCATTCTGCTCATTACTTATTCTACCTGGTGTCTGATCATTCTGCGTATTACTTACCATACCTGGTGTCTGATCATTCGGCTTATTACTTATCCTACCTGGTGTCTGATCATTCGGCCTATTACTTATCCTACCTGGTGTCTGATTATTCGGCTTATTACTTATCCTACCCGGTGTTGGAATAACAAGTATAACAAACAATAGTTGGATACGCATGGTTATATAATCAAACAAAATTGATAGGGGATAAAGACCCAGGGAGGGAGAACCGGATGGTTGGTGAAATTAACTGGTGAAATTGTGAATATCTAATCACAGAGTGAGAAACAAACTTGTTGGTAGCTGTGACTTTTTAAAACCGGCCCTAAATGAGACTCCGAACCCCACGTGTTCCCCCCGACATATAGACACCTGAAGTAGTGAATACCGTGACGGAACCCTAGTTGAAATTTCTAAACCTGGAATTAGAACTGTATGGGACCTTTCCGCGGTCGGCCTATTCCTCCTACCCCTTAAGATTTGGCTTCCGGAGTTAGCCATTGGACATTAAGATTAAAGCGGACAATAGGGGATATTGGAGGTGAATCTGGGGCATCATAAGCGGATAGTATCCAAATTAACTGCTGGGACTAGGGTACAAGGAATTTGAACTGGGAACTTGGGGACATGGCCCCCTAAAAAGTGGTAGAAGCTCTCATTGTTCTGTCCCTGTGTCACCGGTACATAGAAGAGGTACGCTGAGGAGATAGAGGCAGGACCCCAAAAGGAATAGAAAGTGCTATGCACCCCCAGTTATGAAGCCTCAATCAACGAGGGACAGACAAGACAGAGAAGGGGAGATATAAAGACAAATCCCACTTAGCCCTATATAGTTTAAGTCCAGGAAAGGGAATCCCAAAACGGATTGTAAAATCAGTGTGGAAACCTTCCGGGGGGTACAGTAGCCGGTATCAACATAAATATTAGAGAGAGCAACGGTGCAGATATTCAAATAAACAGATTGGGGTCTCCAGAGGGCTGAGGATTGGGGACTGGTGAAGCCGTAACTCTTAAGGAAGAATAGAAGGGACGGTGGTCTCTCCGTGTTCTTTCCTACCCCCCCGAAGGAAGCTGAAGTCCTGGTGGCATTGCGATCTCCAGAGGTTGGGGAAGTGGACAGAATTTTAGGGTAGGACCACCGCTTATACCCAGAACTAATACTCGAGCCCCTGCCTGTCCCCCATAGAGCCGGTCCTTCCTCCCCTTCCTTCCTCTCCCTTCCTCTCTGGGGATAAGCATCTCTTGTCCGTCATTTTGAAGCTGGCCATATTTAAAACCGGGACGTTGAAAAAGGGTAAGAGGGAGGGTAGATAAGAGAAGGGAAGGGAGAAGAGAGGGACAAACTGGGGAAACGAATTAGAAGAAACAAAGAAAGCACGATGAGTAAAAATACGAGTAAAACAACGAAAGGGAACACCGCAAAAACTACGAAAGCAACAAGTAGTACAATAAAACAATACTTGAACCAGGGAGCTAGTCCTCAAGCAGCAGATCCGCAACAAGGGAAAACGGATAGAAGAAAAGGTAACATCTCAAAACTGGGGGAAGCTGCAGACCAATCCAGGGAAGATATGACTCTGGAGAGTGAATTAGAGATAAGTAGAGTGGAGGAACAAAGAACAGTTTCCCTATTACCAACAAAAGGTGAAATGATGGATATGTTTCTGAAACTTGAAAATGCAATTAGAGCAGATATAAATGGCCTAAGAGGAGACCTGGGACACCTTTTGACGAGGGTCGAAGTAATAGAAGACAGAACAGAGAAACAAGATCAGGAGCTTAACACACTAAAGGAACAACTAAAGTTAACTAAATGGAACCAGAGGAAAATACTGTATAGATTAGAAGATCAGGAGAATAGGAATCGCAGACAGAATCTCAGGATCCGTGCGGTTCCAGAAAGCAGGGGTGAAGACCTGAGAAAAATCATGGAAAAATTATTCAATCCTATTCTAAAGAGACCCCCAGAAGAGTTCCCGAAGATCGAGAGGATCCACAGAGTTGGAAGAGCGAGAGATACCGCGGGAGAGAGGCCGAGGGATATAATAGCCAGATTTAGATTCTATGAAGACAGGGCCGAGATATGGACTAAGGCAAGAGGGGCTGTGCCAGTGTTATATGAAGGAGCAGAGGTACAGATATATACGGACCTAGCCCCAGAAACTCTGGCAAGAAGAAGATTTCTGAAACCTCTACTAGAACAAATGCGGACTCAGAATATTAAATATAACTGGGGGTTCCCAGCATGCCTCATAGGACAGAAAGAAGGAATATCAGCCAGATTAGTTTTCCCGGAGGATTTAGCCGAGTTCTGTAACAAGCTCGGTCTTCAAGTTATAGAACTGCCAGGCTGGTCGGAGGGAGGGGGGGAGTAGAGGGAGGGGGAGAAAAACTCAAGATTCTCTAACTTCGTAATCTTCTTTCTGGCGGCGGGGGGGAGGGGGGGGAAGTCGGGGGGCTTAGTGGAGGGAGGACCGGGGTGTCTGGGCGGGGGTGAGACCAGGAAGATCACAAACACCTCCCTTTGCTTATACTGTTTTCTTTTCCTTTTTTTTTAGTGGTTATATTTGCAAGCAGAGGGGAGGGTGGACAAGGGCGGAAGTCGGGGAACCCCACCTCACTAGGAAAAAAAACCCGGGGGTGACCATGGGATGCAGGGCCACCAACGATATTGAGGTCGGTAATGGGCCACAGGGTAGGGGGAGAAGGGGGGGGGGTAAGGGATTATGGGGCAAGGGAGGGAGGGGGGGAAGGCGGGAGGGGGGGGGGTAGGGGGAGTTTGGGAGGGAGGGAGGGAAGATAAGGGGATAGGGGGGAGGGAACCTCATCCACCTCGGTTAGTTAAGAACCTAGAAAGACTAAGGACAAATGTATGTACATGGGTTGATGTTAAAAAAAAAAAAAAAAAAAAAAAAGTACAAGAATATAAATGAACGAAATCCGCTTCCTGACATATAATGTTAGAGGTTTAAATACATTAGCCAAAAGAAACAAGATTCTCAACGAACTCAGGGACTATCGCGCAGACATAGTTTTTCTACAGGAAACGCATCTATCGCAGGAAACAAATATAAAAATATCATCAGCCAATTATCCGACATGGTACTATGGGGACACGATTAATACAAGAGCAAGAGGAGTAGCAATAGGGATGGCCAAAGGGATAAGATTTCAATTAGAAGAGAGGTTGACAGACCCAGAGGGAAGATTCCTGTTTTTAAAAGGAAAACTAGGCGAAATGGAACTCACATTCGCAAATATCTACGCCCCAAATACGAACTCAGCAAAATACCTGATTAAAGTACTGGGAAAACTGATTGCTTTTCAGAGGGGGTATGTGATCTTAATGGGAGATCTTAATCTCTGTCTGGAACCGAGTGTGGATAGTACGTCCCGTGTGCAGGGGACAGGGAACGTACAGTTAAAAGCATTAAAACAAAAATTAAAAGAATGCCAGCTAGTTGATGCTTGGAGGATCCAGCATCAAAAAAGTAAAGACTTTACGTTCTTCTCCCCTGTGCACGGGACGTACTCCAGGATAGATTATATCCTGGTAGACCACAGATTGGTCGGTGAAGTAGCCGAAACAAAAATAGAAATAGCTTCATTGTCGGACCACGCTCCGGTAGTAATGAGATTAAAAACTGTAGGAAACCAAAGATACTCCACTAAATGGCGAATAAATGAAGCAATGTTAAGGGATGAGGAAAGCGCCGAGAAGTTGAAAAAAGAAATAGAGCAGTACTTCCGGATAAATGACATTGAAGGGATTTCGGCAGCAACACTATGGGAGGCCCATAAGGCGTACGTGAGAGGAATACTAATAGCGCTAGGAGCAAAACAGAAAAAAGAGAGGGCAGAGAAAATAAAGGGGTTAAGGGAGGAAGTAGCGATAGCAGAGCAACTACATAAAAAACACTTAAGCCCCCAGCCCACCTTATACCAAAAATTAGTTATTAAAAGAGGGGAACTGAAAGAACATATGGACCAAGAAGAAAAAAGAAAATATAATAGAATAGCCCAAGAGCGATATAAATGGGGAAATAAAGCTAGTAAACATCTATCCAAAATACTGCAAAAGAAAAAATCGGCAAACTATATAGATAAAATACAAACTGAAACTGGAGAGATGGTTTATGAAACTAAAGAAATCGCAGAAATATTTAAGAATTACTACGAGAAGTTGTACTCCGTAAAGAATAGGGCGCCCCCGTGGGAGGAGAAAATTCGGAAAATGAAAGAGTTCTTAACTAAGGCACAACTACCAGTAATTACAGAGGAAGAGAGGGAGGAGCTAGAAACACCCATAACTCAGGAAGAGATTAAAGAAGCTTTAAAAGATACGGCGCCAGGCAAAAGTCCGGGCCCGGACGGGTTTACAACAGCTTATTATAAAAAATATGAGGAGATCCTGGTTCCAAGACTGTGCCAGTACCTTAATGGCCTGGGAGTGGAATATGGACTGAGTAGGGAGGCGGCGACCGCCTCAATCACGGTTATACCAAAAGAGGGAAAGGATGTATCGATTTGTTCCAGTTATAGGCCGATCTCGCTTTTAAATACAGATATAAAACTTTACGCTAAAGTATTGGCAAGGCGGATTAAGGGCCTGATGAACAAATTGATACATCCGGACCAAGTGGGTTTTATTTCAGGTAGGGAAGGGAGGGATAATGGGGTTAGGTCACTCCTCTTGATTCAGAGGATAAAAGAAAGTGGGTCCCCAGGTCTACTCCTATCGATTGACGCTGAAAAAGCTTTCGACAGGGTAGACTGGGGATTCATGGTACAGACTCTGGAAGTAATGGGATTTGGAACAAGAATGATCCAATGGATCCAGTCACTGTACCACCACCCCACAGCATCAGTCAAAATAAACGGACTATCATCCCTCCCCTTCGAGATGAAGAATGGGACGAGACAGGGATGTCCCCTGTCCCCCCTATTGTTTATTATATCGGTAGAACCACTCTTGGCCACCATAAGAAACAATATAGAAGTAAGAGGAATTTGGGTAGGGGAGGAAGAACACAAAATTGCAGCTTTTGCTGACGACATATTGTTTTATATTGGACACCCAAGGACCACTTTGACGAATTTACTTATAATTTTAAAACAATATGGAGAACTATCAAATTTTAAAATCAATTTAGCCAAATCAGAGATATTGAATATAAATCTGACTAAAAGAGCAAAACATGAGATACAAAAAGAGTTCCATTTCCCCTGGCGAAAAATAATTAAATATTTAGGCATAAAATTAACTAACTCCCTTGAAAAGATTTATAAAATTAATTATATACCACTCCTAGACGAAATTAAACAAGAATGCAAAAGACTCCTTAATAAGCCAATATCCTGGATCGGACGCATAAATACTCTAAAGATGGTTATACTCCCCAAAATAACTTACAAATTCCAGATGATACCTGTTGCGTTATCACAAACATACCTCAGAAAACTTAAAACTATAGGGATGAACTTCATATGGAAAAATAAAAAGCCAAGAATATCCTTTCTAACATTAAAACAGGAAAAAAAAAGAGGAGGTTTAGGAATACCCGACATCCAAAACTATTATAACGCTGTAGTATTATCCAGAGTAGCGGAATGGGTTAGGGACAGTAGGGAAAAAAGGTGGGTGAGCATAGAGAGTACACTGTGTAATGCACGTTTGAAAGACATAATATGGAACCCCCCAAAATTTAGAGGTATAGGAATAAATACTCATGCACTGACACAAAACACGTTAAGAATATGGGATAAAGTTTATAAAAGTTTAAATGGAGATTTCAATTCACCCTTAATAGCGTTAAAAAATAATGAGTTGTTTGCACCGGGGGGGGAAAAAATTGGAGGGAACTGGATTAAAAATGACAGGGCACAATTAAGGGACATAATGGAAAATGGAAAATTAAGAACACTACAAGATTTAGAACACAAGAAAGAGCTAATGGTGATAAATGAGTGGCGGTATCAGCAGCTAGGCCAGTTTGTAAAGAATCTACCACAACCAATCAGGTCAGAAGAGGACCTGTCACAGCTGGAGCGGGCATGCACAGCAGAAAATACAAGAAATACAATTTCAAGATTATATAAAATACTTATGACGACTGACGGGCTGGTGACCCCGCCATTCATTACCAAATGGCAAAGGGAATTAGGAGCACAGAATAGCACTTTGAAAATAGGAAAAATAATGAAATTGGCACATAATTCTGCGGTGGATATGAAGACAGCAGAGTTAAATTATAAATGTTTAGCTGGTTGGTATGCGACTCCAGATAAAGTAAGCAGATATCAAACGGGAAAGTCTCCTGAATGTTGGAGAGGGTGCAGGGAGATCGGAACCATGGCACATATTTGGTGGCAATGTCCGAAAATCAAAACGTATTGGGTAAAAATAATAGATCTAGTAAGAGAAATTACCCAAAAGACACTGGAGTATGACCCATGGGTTATCCTGTTCCATGGAACAGACGAAGGGACAGCGAAATATAGGGAATCAATAATACCACATCTCCTAAACGCAGCAAAGCGACTTATTCCAAAGAATTGGCAAGGACTAGACAGCCCACAAATTTGGGACTGGATAGACGCAGTAGAAAAAACTTATAGGATGGAAAGTCTGAGAGAGGAGGTTGAGGAAAGAAAGACAGGGTGGAAAGGAAAATGGGAGTGTTGGAGAACCTTCAAAAAATCATGGAGCTACGCGCAAGAACTGAGGTTGTAGAATCAGTACGAGTAACGGAAAATTATATTTAGGCGGAGTAGGACTATATCGATGGACTCAGAGGACCGAGGTGGGTGAGGTTGGGGAGGGAGAGAGGGGGGGGGAGGGGGGTAGGGGTGTAGGGGAGAATACCGATCAGATGAATAAAAATGTTAAAGTTTGATTTAATATACAAAAAAAAAAAAAAAAAAAAAAAAAAAAATTTGCCGCACATAAGGTGATTTAAGCTACAATGATGTGAAAAGGAGAAGGGACGAAGATGAACTGTCAAGTTGAATTAAGTCTCTCATAAGATTTCGCTGAAGTGGCAAAAAAAAAAAAGAAAAAAAAAAAAAAAAAAAAAAAAAAAATAAATAACAAATCCAACGTTCTAAGGTTACCTATGTCATTCCCCCCTACATGAATAATCACTATGGAAGGCGGGGGCCACATCTGACATAACCTAGTTAACTGAAAATAAAGTTGATACCACTGAAGTCCTCTCACACCCTTCCAAAATAACTGAAAGGATTCTGGCTGCAGAGACAGATTCAATGAGTAACTGCGTTGAGCTGCTCTTTTTTGTGCCCAATATATAAACGAGTGTCCCAGGATCCATACCGTGTGCTGGGTACCTGAAATTAGATAAACAAATTAGGACGAACATATAACTTATAACATTGGGACCTCCACCTCCCCATTTCTTTAATATCAGACTCCGGGACCCCTAAGCGAGATGCTTCGGAAGCTGCACCTATCCTAAATGAGTGTGATGAAAACTTGAACCCTCTCAAGCCTAAATGCGTCAGGCATCTATGGAAGACTACATCGAACTGGTATTTCGTTAAAGGGATCCCATCCTTATGAATAAGAAAATTACCCGACACAGATGGCCTAAATACCAGGAATTGCCTGACGGCCGCTACAGGACACACAAATAAGTCCCCCTGCTCCCGCAAGTGGACCCAACTACCCCTGCCACATTGATCTGTTTTGGAATGATGTAACCTAATATGCACTCCCTCGCTGTCCATTACCAATTGTTCCAACCTAATTCCAGAGCCTCCCCGCTTATTCGGGGGAACCAGCTCCGAAATGCGGAATGCGCCAAAAAATGCAAGCGCAAATGCCGTTCTAAATAGCAAGGCCTCATATGCTGAGAAGCAAATGATTTCGGTACTTCTACAAAGGCCACCAAGGATGTCAAGTGAGATTGGTCGTCTGGCATCAGCCTCAAATGTTGACCGCCTGTATCCCTTTAGTGCCTGTTTAACCGAAAAATAATAAGAACAATGCTGTAAGCCAAACAATTTAAAGAAAAAGGAAATGCCGGCCAGCGTTTTCGCTATATAACTATATGAATACCGCTGGCGCATAAGGCCTGCCAAAAAAGCCAAAATCAACTCCTCTGACGGCATATTAAACGGAAAACTTTCCTTGTTAGCAAATGACAACCAGCTCTTCCATGCTGCTGAGTAACTGGCCCAAGTCTTGGGGGCCAAGGAACCCTGAATAGCTTCTGACACTATATTGAGATCACTTCCCACAAATGGTCTGGGCATGGGATGCCATCCCGGTCTGCCTCTGGAAGTAACAGCCTGAAACGGTCCATCTGAAAGCGAGACAGAGAATCGGCTATATTATTCAATATTCCGGGCGTATATTTAGCTTTCAGCCAAATGTTGAATTTGAGGCATCTAAAAACCACCTGGCGCAGTACTTTAATCACCCACACAGAGCTGGAGGAGAGACAATTTACTGCATAAAGTACGCCTTTATTATCCGTTTCCACCAGGATACGCTTGTTTGCTAAATCTGACCCCCATAACTCCAAAGCCACTAAAATTGGAAATAACTCCAACAAAACGATGTTCTTAGTTGCGCCTAATTGTACCCAGGCATTAGGCCAATTGGAACAACACCAGTGTGTGTGCCAAATGGCCCCAAAACCTTGGGAGCCCGCTGCATCAGTAAACAACCTGAGATCAGGGGCAAAAATGAATTCAGATTGAAAAAACGACCGCCCGTTGTAACAATCAAGGAAATTTGCCCAAATTAACAAATCCTCCTTAAGAGGCATTGTCATGCGAATGTGGGCCCTAGGGGACTTGTAACCCGAGATGGATAAATAGAGGCGACGCGAAAAAATTCTGCCCACTGGCATAATACGACACGCAAACGCCAAAATACCCAGGAGAGATTGCATCTCTTTCAACCGGATTTTTTTTCTTCTGGAGAACCCCAGCGATCAGCCATTTTAATTTGCGCAGCTTTACCTCGGGCAAACGAAATTCCATTCTATGGGTGTCAATTTCGATGCCCAAAAACTCTAAGACCATGCTGGGCATACATGTCTTTTCAGCCGCTAGCGGAATACCAAACTCAACCGCCAGTGCCTGAAAATCCATTAACAAATCAGCGCAACGCATGGAGTCCGCCGGACCGATAAATAAAAAATCATCTAAATAATGAATAACGCTGTCCGAACCCGACCGCTCGTCTAAAGTCCAATGAAGAAAAGTAGCGAATGCCTCAAAATATGCGCATGATAATGAACACCCCATAGGGAGACACTTATCAAAAAAATAATGCTCCTCAAAGAAAAACCCCAATGAATTGAATGCTTCTGGAGCGATAGGTAAAAGGCGAAAAGCCGATTGTATATCAGCTTTTGCCAATAAAGCCCCCTGACCGCACGACCTGATTTTTTTAACCGCGTCGTCAAAAGTTGCATAAGAAACTGAGCATAAGCTTGCATCGATGTCATCGTTTAAAGAATCTCCCTTCGGAAATGACAGATGGTGTATTATGCGGAACGCATTGGGTTCGCGCTTAGGGACTACCCCCAATGGGGAAATCCGAAAATTAGGGAAAGGCGGCTGCTTAAAAGGCCCCTCAATACGCCCCTCTGCAAGTTCCTTGCACAATTTATCCCTTACCACCTGGGGAAAAAAATCGACCGACTTTAAATTCCTCATAACTGTACAACCAGACCCTGAAAAAGCAGGCAAAGGAAAACCATTGGAAAAGCCTTCAGTGAGGAAATATGCCTTCTCCCTGTCTGGGTATCTGTCCAGCCATGGGCGCATTTTTTCCAGCCTCACTGGAGTGCAGGCTTTTTGGAAAAATATCCCTCTGCGCAGGACTTTGACTGACATTAGCTTTATTTTTGAAACATTTAGCTGCTGGATGCGCACCCGCACAAATAGAACATTCATGCCTATATTTACAGGTCGCATTCCAACGGCACTGACTTTCATTAAATGCAAAACAGCATCCTCTTCTGAAAGCAGGATTTTGAGGGTTAGCCATGGAAGGTTTAGGTGCCGCTATCCTCTGAGGCAGAATTAAATTGAGCCACAAACCCACGTCCTTCATTCCCCATTTTAACGATAGGTGTATAGACAATTTTTGACGAAAAGATTCGTCGTAATAGAACCATCCCAGGCCCCCAAAGTTCTTATAGGCCTCTAAAATATGGTCCAGATGCTGGAAAAGGCCTCCACACATTTCAGGATGCTTGTCAGCCAATATACCAGCATAAATACAAAAAGCCTGCAGCCAATTATTAAATGACCGAGGAAACGATCTGCGTCTATCCTCCTCACCCTTCTCCTCCCCCTTCCTTTCTGTTCTAGACACAAAATCCTTATGTGAAGGCAAAAGGGAAAGGATTTCTATATATTCCCCCTTCCATATTTTATCTTTAATCGCTGCGCTCAAATGACAACCCAAAGGTGACATCTCACAAGGCATTACCCCTTTCATGCATGTCTCAGGTATATTTAGTTTAACAGGTGCAGCCGTGTACAGTGACTCAGGGCAAATAATGTCATTCTGCAATCCCACATTAACATTCCTATCCTGCACAGCCAGACTGACAGGGGGAGGAGATAGCACAGCAGCAGGAGAGTTAAATGGCAGAGCTGCCATAGAGGAAGAAACAGGTACAGGCACCTGAGACAAAGATTGAACTAAAGAAGACAAAGATCCTATTAAACCATTTAAAATAGATAATTGGTTCAACTCACCAGCTGCTGGAGGCTGTCTGTCTCCCTCCAGCAGCACTGCAGGGTCTGGGACTTGAAACTGCTGCCCAACCTGGGACTGATAAGACACCTCAGGGCGCTGAGTGTCATGCTGCACTGTTTCAAATGTCTGCTGCCATGGATGCTGCGGCGTCGACTGTCTTCCCCTGGCTTCACTGGTGGGCTGCTGGGCTATGCACATCCGACCGTTTCTGCCCGCTGGAGACTGGGAACAGGACCTCCTCTTCTTGGGCCCTCGGCGGCCCCGAACCGACCGGCCGGCATCCGAACGTTCCTGAGGCGTGCTTTCTTCTTCGGTTGCGACCGCAACCTGGCGAAAACGTTCGGGAGGAATGCTCCTCCTAGTTCTCATACGCAAGGCGGGCTCTCCTTCATACCGCCCCACGCCATTAGGGTCCGCCTGTTCGCCGCCTACCGCAGAGCCTCCGCCTTCAGCCCTGACACAGGGCTCCTCCTCTTCATTGGCAGACGCCAGGCAGCGGCGAAGCCATGCCTCTCCTCCTGCACTGCCGGCTTTCTCAATCAGCTGATGTAGTAGTGACTCCATAGCAGGACAGGTAGGAGCTCCAATCTTTTGCTGATCCAAAGGGAAAGAGGGCAAGCCCCTTTCCTGATATCCTTATATAGCCTCCACAGACTTCCAGAAAATTCCTTACTCCCTGATTGGCTCTTCCTGACTACCACTCTCTCTACCTTAAAGGGACAGCAACATATTAAACTGACACTGAAATAAATGCTATTTTACCTCACAAAAAGAAAAGGGGGGGAGGGGGAGTCCACAATCTCAGGAAAGTGGACCCATATTGTGTCCCCTTTTTCAATATACCTGTAACATGGATATGTATAAAAAATGGTATTTCTATTGGGGGGATTGTCCCAGCTGGATATAAATAATTAAATTTCTTCCTTTTTTTCATTACGGGAAAACATTTTTTTTTTTTTTCTCCGATGAAAAAAGGAAGAAATAATTTTATGGACTACATATTAAAAATAAAATTATATCCAGATAGGGACAAAACCAGATCCCATTTAGGGAATTAACCAAAACAATATACGGAAAGGGAAAGGAGAGAAAGGAAGGGGAAAGAGAACTGAATAAAGGGAGAGTAACTGTCTGCATGCATAAGGAAAGAAAGAAAGGAGGAAGTAAGGGAAAAAAAGAGAAACGTTAATATGACCTAAATAGTAGGCGAAATGCGGAATAGATTAGATATGGTAAAAGAGATATAGAATGAGTTGACATAATAAGGCTATGTAAGATCTACTCAGCAGGTTATGAGTACAATGACAAGGAGGTAAAATAAACGGAATATAATGAATAATGTGTTAGAGACTGTAACGAGGTAATGAGGTTTAAACATATTTATAACCAGGATTTATACAAATAAATGTATGTACATTTGTGGGAATATCCCAAATAGATTTGCAGTGGAGGTATTTCTTCCCCTTTTTTCAATCGGGGAAGGAAAGGAAAGAGAGATAATTTTTTTTTTTTTATTATTATATTTTTTTTTCCTTCCTTTCTTTCCCCGAGGAGGGAGGGAGGGGATGCCCTTTTCTGCTTCGTACTATTGAAGTTAAAACTATACCCGGACCAAGGACACGTCCTAAACCCAAGAGATCCCTAGATACCCCTTAATTAGGGAACTTACTTTATAAAGTTAGACTCAAAGGAGTCATATAGTGTATGATTAAGGTATGGAAGATTTAGGTAGCAAGTGATAAGAGACGCAAGAAGTATTTTAAGTGTGGGTGTTTGTCTTTGTTTTGTTTTTTTTGTTTGTTTTTTTTTCTTCTTTCTCCTCCCTCTCCCCCCTTGTCTCTCGCTTTTAGATAAATGACTACTATTAAGATTTGTTCATTCAATGTAAGAGGGCTAAATGCAACAGCCAAAAGATCACAAATCTTACATTCTCTCCAAAAACAAAATATAGGAGTTATCCTCTTCCAGGAAACGCATTTCCGCTTAGACCATATACCAAATATACAAAATAGACACTACCCTAGTTGGTTTCATGATACATACGCATACTCAAAATCTAGGGGAGTTTCTATAGCTATCCATAAGTCGATACCCCATCAGGTCATAGAGAAATGGATAAACAGGGACGGTAGAGCAATATTATTAAAGCTGATCATATACGGGAAGAAATATACATTTATTAACATATACCTACCTAATGTAGACCAGATCAAAATAGGTATTCAATTACTAACAAAGATGATGGAAAAAGCAGAAGGGGTGATTATAATAGGAGGCAATTTCAATTTTGTGTTTGACCGAAATATGGACACCACAGCAATAGAAGGACCCCAAAGGAAAACAGAAAAAAAGAGCATTTAAAAAAATGCTAGAGAAACAGCAATTAGTAGATATATGGAGGGTAACACATCCACTTATACAAGACTATACATTTCACTCTAAGGTACACGATACATACCATAGATTGGATTATTTTCTGATAAACTCTCAGGCAATAACAACAGTCTCTGCCTCAGACATAGGGAACTTTATATGGTCCGACCATGCCCCTATCTATCTCACTATAGATATAATAAATAATAATATATCAAGAGGCACATGGAAATTAAATGAAAATGTATTATTTGATGAAATTTGTAAAACCGAGATCAGCTTAGCAATATCGAACTTCACATTAGATCATATAAATGATAACACATCACCCCCTAGCCAATGGGAAGCTCTGAAATGTATAGTAAGGGGCCTTCTTATAAAGCATGGGTCTAGATTGAAAAAAGCAAAAAGCAGTAGGACAACAGAACTAATGCAAGAAATTGCGGAACTAGAAAAACAACACAAACAAAATGCAACACGAGAAACTTTAATGGTTCTCCTGGATAAAAGATCAGAGATGAGAACACTACTAAATGAACAATCATTGCAGATCAGAGATAAAAATCACACCCTATACTACCATCAGGAGAACAAACCGGGTAAAGTATTAGCCAGGGCCCTACAACAGCAAACAAGAACTACGTCAATTGTTAAAATTAAAACAGAGTCAGGGGAATTGACATATGATCCAAAAATGATCATGGAAACATTCCACACATTCTATTCTAATTTGTATAATATACCTAATCAAACAGCAGAGCAAGATCCAGAAAACTTCTATCAAAAGATAAAACAATACATAACAGAAACCCCTATACCATCTTTACCCGACACAGATATTGAACAATTAGAAAATGAATTTTCAGAGACTGAAATTCAAACAGTAATTGACTCATTGACAATAGGTAAAAGCCCAGGTCCTGACGGATTTACCCCACGGTTTTACAAAATATATAAAGATCTACTTACCCCAATTCTGAAACGGACATTTAATTCAGTCTCTATTACCCAGCCTTTTGTACCACAGAGAATGCAAGCGTATATATCTCTTATACCTAAACCTGATAAGGACCATACACTCTGTGGAAATTATAGACCAATTTCCCTGACAAATATTGACCTCCGAGATTCCAAGATTATAGCCAACAGACTTACACCTAAATTACCGGGATCGATACATCTAGATCAGGTAGGATTTGTAGAGGGAAGAGAGGCGAGGGACAATACCTCAAAAACCTTAACACTGGTCGAATATGTCCGGAGACACGCCATCCCATCCTGTCTCTTGGCGGTGGATGCCGAAAAAGCGTTTGACAGGGTGGGATGGCGATTCTTCGAAGAGACATTGAGACAGTGGGGACTGGGCCCTAGGCTTCTTGAAAAAATTAGGGTCTTATACCAAAACCCAACGGCCAAAATTCGAGCAAACGGTGAAGTATCAGATACTGTGATAATAACAAACGGAACCAGACAAGGATGTCCCTTATCCCCATTGATATATGTTCTAACTATGGAACATATGATGACAGCAAGTCGGAATAACAAAGACATACAGGGAATTAAAATAAAAAAACACGAATACAAAATGTCAGTTTACGCGGATGACCTATTATTATATATCACAAACCCCATAGTAACACTACCTAATTTAATTAAAGAATTTAAGCGTTTTGCCGAAGTAAGTAATTTTAAGGTTAATTATAACAAAACAGAAGCCTTAAATATTACACTCCTTACAAATACTATTGATACACTTAAAAATAATTTTTCTTTTAAATGGCAAAGTAATGCTATTAAATACTTGGGAATATCTATACCCAAAGATATGGGGAAATTACAGGAAAGTAATTATCTGCCATTAGTACAAAAAATAACGAAACTACTCCAAAAATATAATAAAGGGATCTTTTCTTGGACAGGTCGCATAAATATTATAAAAATGGATATACTCCCTAAAATACTCTATGTGTTTCAGACAGTCCCGATATTTCCTCTAAAAAATATACTGAATTCCTTACGGAGACTTATAGGGAGTTTTATATGGGCAGGTAAACCTGCTAGAGTAAGCAGGGATGTCCTTACTAGACGTAAAATAGATGGCGGCCTAGCTCTCCCTGATCTATCAGTATACCTTAAAGCAGTACTGGTGACTAGGATTGTAGACTGGTTCCATAACACAGGAAGTAAACAATGGGTAAAGCTAGAGGAAGAGATTATGAATATAAATTTAAAAGTTTAACCTTGGATAAAGAAAGAAAAAAGACCGCCTAAACAGGATACGCCACTCCTGGTCGAAGCAACATTGAAAATGTGGGACGGATTGATGAAGAGGGGAATAGGGTCATCCTACGTGGGCCCAATGACACCCCTCTTCTGCAACCCCGACTTCCCACCAGCGAGCGAAACGAAAACTTTCTTAAAATGGCAAAGAAAAGTTGGGTAGAGAACACGCAAATAAGTGGATACAATATAGACAACTCCAGGAATATATAATCACCCTTGAGAAAATAGGGACACTTGACAGAATACCAACGGCACTGGAAACACTACTCTTACAAGAACAAAGACCCGTACATAATCTATCTAATATATATGAATATTTAATTTCGAATAGGGAGATACAGGAGCTAAACTATATAAAAAATGGGAAGAAGAACTAGGTATGGCCATACCCAGAGAAAAATGGGATAAAGCAATTACACTAACACATAAGATGTCACTCTCCAATAGGCACCAAGAAAGAAATTATAAATTATTAGTTAGATGGTATAAATGCCCGATAGACATGCATAAAATTAACGTAGAGAACGACGACACCTGCTGGAGATGTCAGAATGCAATCGGCACAATATCACATATCTGGTTCTATTGTCCAGGACTCCATATATTTTGGTAAAAAATATATAAAATATACTACGAGATGACAGACATAAACATACAACCGGAGAAAATGATTTCCATATTATCAATGATACCGGGATCGATCAAAAAGATAAAAAAAGGGATATTAAAACATTGTTTAACAGCAGCTAGAACAGTTATAGCAAGAAAGTGGAAGAATAACATACCACCTTCAATAGAGGAATGGATAGCGGAAATGGAGGACATGCGCTCACTGGAAGAGACATCACAACTGAAAAAGGCCTAAAAGGCCAAATAAGAGAAACATGGCAAAAATTGGAACAATATAGGATATCATCCTCTCTATTGTTGACAATATGAACAAAGTAGTTAAGATACATACTGGAGGCGGGGGATATGGGAGGGAAAGGGGGACGGAGGGGGACTGTGTTACATAAAATTTTCTTTTTCTTTTTTTGTTCATGTTTTTGTGTGTTTTTTTTTTTTTTTTCTTCTGTTATGTCGGTTAATAGAGAAGTTTTAATGAATATGGGATAAGAATGGTTAAGGAATGTATGCAGGATTAAGAGTATATAGATAACATACATTGATACAAAAGCAAAGAAAATATAAAATGTTAATAGATGCAACAACATAAATGTATATACAATGTACTGCTGAAAACGAAATATGTATGATGATAAAATGTGAAAAATTATGATAAAATAAAGATTTACAAAAAAAAAAAAAAAGGAATTAAGTAAAATTAAGTAATATGTCCCCCTTTAAGGACCTTTATCTGTGGATATATATTAGGGTGTGATATTGAAATTATCATTTGAGTATTAATTTCTAATATGAGTTTAACAATTTTATTAATAATATAGATATATTTTAAACTGGTTTAGACAACCTTTGATTGGAAATGAAATCCAGGTTAATGGGGAATTGATAAAAATGGGATTAGCTTAGTTTAAGATAACAATTTTGTAATTTTACATTTATTGAGTGGAAATAAAAAAGATAATGATGAGGTTGTTAATTGGAATGCAGCTGCCATAATGTTTAATAAAGCCAAGATGGATGGGATACATAAGAAGTTTTTCTACAAAAATGAAATCTAAAGGTCTTATAATAAATTGATGTGCGGCCCATGATGTGAGAGTAATATTAAATAAAATTTAAATATGACAGACCCATCACATTAAGTCCACACACCCTGTTAGGATAGATCCCACCTGCAGCCAGTTGTTTTATAGTTTTTGATGTGGTTGAGCGCTTTGTTTGTTTTTATTTATTTTTATTTTTGAATCCAAAGCAGAATGTGTGGATTGTGAAATGATGTGCCCCTTTTCCTTGTAAGTACAGTGGGTATAAGCAGAAGAATATTTTGGATTTACGGGCATCTCTCCATGACCGCAGGGTATTGTTATCATTTATTATAATATTGCCAGGAAAAAGTTGTCTTTTTGAAACATGAGTTCTTACACAAACAGCATGATAGAAATTAAGCAATTGTAATATATTTATGCAAGCTGGACCCAGTAATGAAGGGTTCACCCCAATATATCAGAGCTGTACCTTTATGCAAAGGTGCTAATAGACAAAGTTAGACATTATTTTGGTCAAATAATAAATGTTTAAAGGTCCGACATTCTGCACAGCAAATATACAGCTAACTAAATGTTTGTCTAATGAAAGGTTTAAAATATGAGTTTGTTTATATACAAATCCAACAATGAAAAATGTGTACATTTTAATCCAGCCACCTTTTTGCCCCTATTGGAGGAGGGTGTAGACGGGGGAGACCACATGTGTTAAATTGATGACGTAAGAATCAGCTGCTGTGAGCCCAGTGCAGGACACACTCCCTGAAGACCCAGATATTTAATATTTTGTAGAGTTATTCCCGGTTTTATACTGAGTATGCAGTTTATCACCCAGAAGGATACTCTGTATTTAGAGTCATTGGATCCTTTTTTCCCAGCTCAAGAAACAGAGCTCCATGTTTTAGCAAAGCCTGTGAGCTATAAAAAGAGAGTATATTTATATAGATAGTAGAGAATTAGAGAGCTTTTGATTCCATTTGAAGGGCCAGAAGTTTGTTTTTACTTCGGCAGGTAAACCAATCAAGCATGCTATGCTAATTTGATCGGCTGATTTCAGCCTTCCAGGTTCTTGCTTAGGTAGCCATACTAACATTAAAACTCACACATGGAAGCAGACCGACTAAGGATGCTGCATTTACAGCCCCGGACACTTGCTGGGTCTGTGCAACTCACAGATTCCACCCTAGTTCTGGCCCAGTATAGCTGGGATTAATAATTCAACTTTAAGGACCCCAGAACGAGAAGAACAAGTGGTCCACAGTGGGCAACTTCTTATGAAACAGGACATTGGAAAAGGTGATCATTTATGTCTGCCAGTCACTTTTTTCCCTCCAGCTTGACACATGGACCGTGTCATCAGTCACAAGCAGTTATGGCTGCCTTAGTAAATGAGCGTGGGATAGAGCCAGGGTTCACCACAGTTGCTTTTATAACATACCACTTCTTGTTTTACCTGTTACCAAAGGTGTTACCAAAAGCTGAACATCCCTTCCAGCGATTACAAAAAGATATATCCAGTTTCCCAAGTCAGGAACTTATGAGTATGCATTTTGTCTGTATGGACATGTTTTCTGGATGTCCAGTGGCTAATGCTACTGCAAAGGCCACAGTAAAAAGTGTTATCAGTAGTAGTTTGTAAGTACAGAGAGTAACGGAGGAAATCATTTTTATAGGAGAGTCCTTACTAGAAGTTTTGAGGTTTTATTTTTACACTCCCTACTGTCTACAATGTAGCTTAAAGTAGAGTAAAAAACTTTTGCCTGAGTGTTTTCTTATAATTTATCAAGCCCCTAAGGGGATGTTGGACTCTTTCCCTATGGGATTTGGTTTGGGAGTGTGTTATTCACTTGCTTATATTTTGTCTCAGCAGCTGAAGTCCTCCATTCGGATCTCACAGAGAATGTTGCTGATTTTTTAAAGGTTTTTGACAAACTCATTTATGTGTTTTCTCCCCAATTCCAGATCCTAAAAGTTTGGAAGGATCTAAAACTAAAGCCAGGTGACTTGTGGATTGTTAAGAGACATATATATAAGGAAATGTTTGGAGACTCAATACAGCATCTATTTCATGTACAGTTTTGCAAAACTTGAAGGAAAAGTCACCTGGATCCACACCAGACCCTGCAAAAATGACTAAATTAAAGAAATCTATGTGTTTGATTTGTTTCCCTCTTGCGATCACAGTCTAGGGTACTTTATTGATTCAATTACTTTAATTGTAAGGGATATATATATATTTGAAAAGTAGTTTAGCCATGTTGAAGTCATATTTGTCTTTTGTACCTCTTCCATTTTATGTAGAATTGTCTGTGTTTACATATGCTGACAAGTCAGCATACCAACAATTAAGCTTGAGTGTACAGCCAGTACTCTGTAAATATGTCTCATTAATCATTTGTTTTTCACAATGAAAAGTCATTTTGTAATGAAAAAAAGCTGCTCAGCTATTATTTTCTCCACAATGGAGTCTTTGCCTCTTTGGCTAGGACTACCTCCACCTAAGCGTGTGGAGGTTCCAGGTTAAAGGTGATAGCAGGTATGGTTAGTGATCAAAAGAGAGGAGATGTAATGGAAATTTTTAAGTTCTGTATATAATTGTATTCTATTTTGTATGTATTGCACACTGCCCTCACTAATAATGTTTTCAGTACATGTTTACATTCTTTTGAGTCCTGATTATAATTAGCCTGCCTATGATACGCCCCTTGTTACCATAAACGTACAATTGTAATATTAATGTGACACCTACGTAATCATGTGTATAAAAACCTTCAATTGCGTCATAATAAAGCAGAACGGTTATTTGGAAAGATGCTGAGCGTATCTTTTGTGTCTGTTCCCTACTGCAGTAGTTATTAATAATTTGGAACCACTAATCAATATGAGGATAGGAGTTGCCTATCTATAAATTTACAGGTCAACCAGGAGTTTATTAATTTTAACTAAACTAAAGAACTTCAGAACTATATAAACTTTGTAAACCATTGATCAACCGTGGTATATAGGTAGGTTGAAGCATACCAGTGCCAATGTGATTAATAATATTCAATGGTAATTATTCATAGGTGGTTTTATGGGTTTTATACCAGTGTTCCCAATTCTGCCATTGGGGTTGGAATATATTGTGCTTTCCTTCTATCCCTGCAAGCATGCTTTTGTATGTATAGTGCGTATGAAGTGTACATATCATTTCTATCAATTTAGGTGGTTCTTGGGCTCTCCAATGCCTTAATATTACTAGTTTGGAGGCTAGGAATAGGTGGGTGGAGAAGTTCCTATAGAGTTTTTGGATTTCCTTGATTCCTATATTTAGTATTGCTAAGGAAGGAGAGGGTTGGGTCTGCAGACCTGTTACTTGACGAAATATAGTGAATATTTCTTCCCAGAATCTTGAGAGTTTTTCGCAATTCCATAGTATATGAAGGATAGTGCCCGTCTGTGAACATTTCCGCCAGCATGTGGCCGGAGTGGATGGATCAAATTTTGCTATTTTATGCAGTGTTAGGTACCATCTTTGTGTGACCTTATGAGAAAGTTCCCATAGGTTAGAGCATTTCGTAGCGGCGTGGGTGTATTTTATAGCTCAAAGCCATTGATCTGGTGTGAAAGGTTGTTTGAGATCTCGTTCCCAGGCTGGAATTTGGAATTTGATTTAGCAAAGATTGATTTATTGTTGAGAACTTGATAAAAGAGTGAGATACCTCCCTTCCGATGAATTGTATCAGTGAGGTACGTTTTAACTTTCCAATACAGGTCATAGTTAGGTATGCGTTTAGATTTAAGATAAGATGCGACTCAAGTGTAGGTGAAATGCTGTGATTTGGGTAAATTGTAGTCATTCTGTAAGGACTCAAAGTTTTCATCTTGTCATTAGAGTATAAGTCTGTTATACTGTACAGTCCTAACGCCGTCCATTTGTCTAGGTTTAGGTCAGGGATAAGTAACGGTAGAGATGATATTGGGATTAGGAGGGTAGGATGGGAGATGCTAGGGTTTTGGAGGCTATCATGGTATTCCATGCATTTAGTGACGCTAACATTGGTAAGGGTAGTTGCGTGTTCGTCTTCTTAAAGTGAGCATGAATGACTACATAGTCATATAAGTTTCTTCCTGGTATCAGGGTTTGTTCTATTCCTCCCCATAATGTGGAGGGCTGTGCAGCGAACCAATATCTAAGTTGTGCTTATGATGCTGCAAGCCAATAGACTGCTAGGATTGGTAACCCCATGCCACCTGTCTGGTTCGTCTTTTGGAGTATGGTAGTTATGCTTCTGGCTTCCTTCCCTTCACATAGGTATTTAGAAAGGATAATTTGAAGTGTATGGATGAATTTTTTGGGTAGTAGTACAGGTACGGTACGGAATATGTATAAGATCTGTGGTAGAATTTGCATTTTTACGGCAGCTAATCTGACCGACCATGATAGGATGTGTTTCCTCAAATTCTTAAGGTCTCGTATAAGTTTTTGTTCCATTGGGAGGTAGTTAGTCCGAAATAGAAGGTCTGGTTGTGCAGTGAGCTTGATTCCCAGGTAGGTGATATCGTGACTATTCCACATATACGGGTACTTTTTTTGGATTTCAGATTTGTCTTGTGGGCATACCCCTAGGATATATGATTTAGAATCATTTACCTTATAATATGATACCATGCCATATTCACGCAACAGATTGGTCACTCTGTTCAGGGAAGACACTGGACTCGATAGGATCAATATCACATCATCTGCGAAAAGACTTATAACATGTTTGCGGTGGTTTATAGTAAACCCTTGTACGCCGGGATCTTGTCTGATACTTACAGCCAGAGGTTCTATTAGCATATTAAAGATGAGGGATGAAAGTGGGCAGCCCTGGCATGTTCCATTTGAGATTGGGAATGGTTTGGACAACATATCTGATGTATATACGTGGGCTGAGGGGGTTGTGTATAGGGCTAGAATGGCCGACAATAGGTGGCCGTTGAATCCAAATTTTTCTAATGTTTTTGTAAGGTACAGCCAGTGTACTCTGTCGAACACCTTCTCTGTATCCAATGCCAGGAGAAAAGAAGGCGTTCGGTTTTTTTCTGCAATGTGGATTATGTATATTAATCTTCTGGTGGCATCAGAAGACTGCCTACCTTTTGTAAAGCCCGATTGATCTGGGTGAATGATGGTGGGCATAATGTATAATAATCGTAGGGCTATCATTTTAACATAGATTTTTAGATTGTTATTTAGCAACGAAATAGGCCTGAAGTTTTGGGGGGTGTCCGGTGTCTTACCTGGTTTTGGCAAGGTAACTATGGAAGCTTCCAGCATTTCTGTGGGAAAAGAAGCAGATGCAGCAGCCGTTTCGAACACCCTGAGTAAATGGGGGCCTAAAAGTGGTTTAAAGTTTTTGTAGTATTCCCCTGTTAGGCCGTCCGGTCCTGGTGATTTGTTATTAGGGAGGGTCTCTATTACCTTCATAATTTCTGGTAGTTAAAAGGGGGTATTTAAGCAGTTCAATTGGGAGGGTGAAATTTGCAGCAAGCCTATGTGTGATAGGAAATTTTGCACATTTTCTTGGGTGGGTTGTGTCGTGTTTTTGTCTTGGTTTAGATTATAAAGTGATCCGTAGTATTCACTGAATGCATCTGCGATGCTTTGAGGGTCTATTATTTTGGTCTTGGATACACGGTCTATGAGGTGGGAAATTTTAGACTTTTTGGCCTTTCAGTCTGCGGTCTAGTGCTTTCCCAGCTTTGTTGTTGGTAGAGTAGAATGACATTTTTAATCTCCTTTCTTTGACCTCGTAGGAGCGAAGAAGTTATATCATAAGGTCATGTCTTAGGGATGTCAATTTGTCACCAGTTATAGGGTTAGGGTGTTGTTTGTTCTGTTTTCGAGGTTTTCTATTTCTGATAGTAAGGTGTCTAACTTCTGCTGCCTCTGCTTCTTGAGTTTAGAACCAAGTTGAATAAACATTCCTCTTATGTATGCCTTATGGGCATTCCACAAATTGAATGGTTTTTTTTTTATCTATATATCTTTATTTAAGTTTTTGCAGTTTACAGATTATTCACAATCTCTTACAACACTTTTCACTTTTACCAGGGTCGAGTTAAACACAGGTCATTTAGCAGTTCGAATGCAATCTACCTGATTCGTATCACCTAGCATACTCCCTTTACCCCATACATCCATCCTCTTACTCCTCATTAGTAACTGGTTATCCACAAAGTGCAGTTTTAGTTAGGTTATTTTGATTAACACTCTCTAGGACCCATGACGTGTTCCTCTCTCCATCCATGGTTTCCATACCAAATGGAATTTGGCAAGGTTCCCTTGTTTTATGTATGTAGTCCTTTCTTTCAGGATCACTCTGTCCATGTTTTGCTCCCACTCAATAGCTGTAGGGGGGCTGGTAGACTGCCACCTACGGGCAATTAGAATCCTAGCCTGAAAAAGACAGCGCAGGACAGCTATCTGACCCTCCCCGGGCCTGCCAACTCCTCCTCCTCCCCCAAGAACACATAGAATAGGATCCGGTTCCAGGTGAGTATTGAATACCTGGGAGACCCTGTCCACCACCTCTTTCCAATATTCATATAATTTTGGACATTTCCAGAACATGTGGACAAGGTCGCCCCCCGGTCTCCTGCATCTAGGACATCTGTCATCCTGCCTACACCCAAACCTAAACAGTTTGTTTGGGGTATAATAGGCCCGGTGTATTAGGAAAAGATGTGACATCTTCTGGGGGGGGGAGAGTGATACCAGTGGAGCCAGTTCGAGTATCCTTTCCCATTGAGGGGTTGTGATAGTCCCCACATCTCTCTCCCACTTTGCTTTATGTAGGCTTATTTGTGTGGCTCCCGAAGTCCCTTTATACAGATGCAGGTATAAATCAGATATCAGACCCTTCCGGGTCCTCATCCGTGACAATTTCTGTAGAACCGGCATAGTTGTCCATTCAGGTAGTTCACCTTTAAACTGTTCAGCCAGAGCATGCCTCACCTGTAGGTATCTAAAAAAAAGACTTCCTAGGAAGGAGGAAGAGATCTCTGAGGTCCTGGAAGCTTCTGATCCCGCCCTCATGATAAATCTGAGCGATATATTTTAGGCCTGCTCTCTCCCATTCCCTAACCATCCCCAGTTTTTGTACTTCACGTAGGTTGGTGTTCTCCCATAACGGGGAGAAAGCCATAAACCCTCTGTATCCCAGTATTTTTTTTGCGGTGCCCCAGACCCTGGCCATTAAGTCCAGGGTAGGGAGCCCCTATGGAAGGTCCCTGCCTCTAGTATCTCGATCAAAGAGTTATGGGAGGCTTTATAGAGGAGGATCTTCCACTCCTGCCCCTCATTATCACCTTCGCAACCCCCCAGATGCTGCAGCTGAGCTGCCAGAAAGTATCTAAAAGGATGCGGCAGGGCTACTCCTCCTGACCCAGTTGGGAGTTGTAATGTACTAAGACTTATCCGGGAGGTTCCCCCTTTCCATACTAGTTCTCTAAATATGGTCTCTACCTTAATAAACCACTTTTTGTAAATCCATATTGGCGAATTGGAGTATGTATAACAGTTGTGGCATAAGCACCATTTTTATTAGATTGCACCGACCTGCTGCTGATAGGGAGAGTTTTTTCCAAATTTGAATTTTACCTTTAAATTTATTCAAGAGAGGAACTAGATTTTCTGTAATAAAATGTTTAGGGTCTCTCGAGATGGTGATACCTAAATATTTAATTTTCTCTACTGTTTGCGGGTGTTGGATTGCTTATATAAACAGCTTCTGCAGAGAGTAAGTTGTTCTCAGCGGATTCCTCCCCTTCTCTTGACCGTTTTTTAATCTTTGAGATCTGCTGGACCAGTAACCCTCGTAAGATAGCTTTAATTGTGTCCCAGACTACCCCCTGGGGAGCCGAACCTCTATTCCACTTAATACATTCCTTCAGAGCATCCAGGACCTCTTGAGGCTGTCCCATTAACTCCAACTAGGAGGGATTAATTCTCCACTCACGATAAGAGGATCTCATCCCCACCTCCATTGAAGCTTTCACAGGGGAGTGGTCAGAAAGGCCTCTAGGCCTGTACCTAATGTTATCTACCATAGCCATCAGCTCGTCGTTGCCTAGCAGCATGTCAATTCTTGACAGTGTGGAGTATGTACTGGAGAAGCAGGAATAGCCCCTTACCCCCGGGTTCCTCAGACGCCAAATGTCCTTCAGACCTAGGTCCTCCAAGAGGAAGTGAAGACGGCTGTCCGCTTGTCCCCCCCGTTTAGTCCCCTGGGGAAACCTATCAATTGTCGGGTCCAGAACCATATTAAAGTCGCCTATAGCTAGTACCGGGAGGCCCGGCCTCTCCAGTACAAACTCCAGAAGGTCAAGAAGGACCTCGATGTTAAAGGGGGGGGGGACATACACATTAGCGAGTATCACCACGCGGTTCTCTATTTTACAATGTAAAAAAATGTACCGTCCCTGGTCGTCTATCCTGCTATGAATGCAGATCCCTGAACCAATCAAAATACTTACACCTCTGGAAAAAGATGTGTGAACCGAATGGAGCTGGAAAGCAAACTCCCCCCACCCTAGCTTGGGTAGGGAAGCGTTAGTGAGGTGCGTCTCCTGAAGACACACTATAGAGCTACCATAAGACCTAACCAAGGACCGTACTGCGGCTTTTTTCCCTAAGTCTCCTAATCCCCTTACATTCCAGGAACAGATAGTGAGTTTTTTCTTACCCTTTTGTGTCAATGTGTCACTGATCATTCGTGAATATCAAAGTGGGTGGTTACGTCAACAAGATAAATCCTTAAACTCGTGCTCTTTATAGTGAATCAGGGAGTAGTCGGGGTAAATAGACACCCTCGTGCCCTTATTTTCGGACAGACGAGGCGCCAAGTCATCTTCCACTAGCTCTCCAAAGAGTTGACTGCCTCTAGTATCTCTTTCAAAGATGGCTCCGTCCCAGGAGTACTATCAGCCCCTCTCTATCTGGGGGGGGGCGACCACTTCCTGCGTTTTGTTTTAGGCTGGATTATGCAGTATTTGAGGGTTAGGGCGAAGTCGGGGTAAATAGACACCCTCGTGCCCTTATAAAAGATGTTACCTAGTTCCCTTGCCTTCCGTGTGATTGATATAGTAGTTGTGGGTGGGATAGGAGTCTCGTAGGTTAGAAGGATGGGCGCATGGTCTGACCATGATTTTTTGATTTTATTTTTTATCTGAACATTCATTTCTCTTTTGCAGTTCAGTCTCGTAGGGTTAGAAGGATGGGCGCATGGTCTGACCATGATATATTTTTTATCTGAACATTCATTACCTTTTGGAGTAGCCATCTGTCCGTCAAGAACAGGTCAATTCTCGTGTACGTACAGTGCCTATGTGGATAGAACGTAAAGTCTTTTTCGGTGGCATGAGTGCAACACCAAGCATCAAATAGGTTGTGAGATTTCAAAAAGGATGACATAGCAGGAGCTTTGTTGGGGAACTTTGATGCAGAGTCCATTCGTGGGTCTGGTGTGATATTAAAGTCCCCGCATATTACAAGGGAACCCTGTTGTTTCTTAACTTTTTTCAACAATTTGTTTAGGTAGCTGAGTTGGTGTTTGTTGGGTACATAGACATTCACTATCGTGTATGTCGTAGAGTTGATATCACATAATAGTATGAGATATCGACCCATTGGGTCAGAGATTTCCAGGTGGAGTTGAAAAGAAATGGAGTCTCTAATAGCCACCAGAATGCCTATTTTTTCGCTGCCATATTAGAAGAAAAGTAGTGTTGAAAACTTTTGTGGACACATTTGGGCGCGGCATCATGGTGGATGTGAGTTTCCTGAACACATAGTATATCACATTGGGATGAATCTGCTTCCTTCCATAAGGATGCTCTTTTGGCCGGGTGGTTGAGGCATTAATTATAATGGAGAGTCAGTGAGTGTAGATAGAAGAGTGGATTTACATGTGGAGGTGAGTGGTGTACCTTTGCGATTTTGGCATCGTCGAATAGTTTTCCAGCTTGTGAGGTTGGTATGGCATACCTTTCTTCCGGCGGTCTTCGTTGAGGGTTTTTGATGGTTCTGCGTGTTTGGAGTGCAGCATCGAATTTTCCTTTGCAGCAAGGATGATTCGTTGGTGGAGGAGGAAGAAGATTCTGGTTCATCCCGGTTGATCCAACAGTGGGTGAGAACTGCGTAACAAAGTAAACCTAAAAACAAAGAAGAAAATAAAAACAGTTGACAGGGTTAGAGAAGTTCCCTCTAGGGAGTTCCTACATGTAGTGCCCTGTTCAATGTTGGTGGGGGGATGTGGAACTCTTTCCATGTTCCGGTGTTCCCGGGGGATTGGTGACGCCGAAGTGTTAGGATTATTGTGGGAGCTTCTTCAGTAGCCCTCAGTGTTTTCTTTGGTTTTGCGTTTCCTGGACACCACCTGCCATTCTTCCTGGGGTTGCGTGGGACTCCCCATTTGAGAGGAGATCGGTGGTGGGTCTGTTAGTATCCCCCATTGCCTGAGTGTTGTCAGACCTTCTTCCAAGGTGGAAACGGTTATATTGGTTCCATTATGGGTAATCGACAATGTTGCAGGGTATTTCCACTTGTGGAGGATACGATGATTGCGTAAGGCTTTTGTAATGGTTGCTAGATTATGACGCCTTTGAAGGGTGTACCTGGAAAGATATAGGAGGAGTTGTATGGCATTGTATTGCTCTGGGCGTTGGTCTGCTTTTCGGAAGGTATCTAGAATGCATTCCTTTGTTTCATAAAAATGCAGTCTTAATAGGACATTTCTGGGTATTTCATCAGCAAGAAATGAGGGTTTAGGGACCCTATGAATCCTATCGATCGTAAGCTCCAAGCGGTCGCTGTTGGTAATATGACTGAAAACAAGTCCAATGCATATTGTGGGAGCTGTGGAGCTGTCACGTTTTCTGGGATACCCCTAATCTTGAAGTTGTTCCTCCTGGATCTGTCTTCAAGGTCTGATAGCTTGTCTTTGATCCAGGAGATATCGTCTTGGTGGGCTTTGTGTGCGTCTACCATCTTATTAAAGGAGCGAGCATGTTCTCCCAGTGCATGTTCCACTCCGTCCACCCTGTCACCTAGCTTGTGTATCTCTGTTTGGCATTTTTTGATAGTGTAAATCATGTCAGCCTCTATAGATGATCTGAGGGACAAAAGCATGTCCTTAAGTACAATATCTGACACAGGCTGTCCTGTGGTGGGAAATCCCGTCATAGGGTCAGGCATGGCTGGGGTGTCAGGCCTCTGAGGTGTGGTATGTTCACTCACCTCCATGTCATGTGTCTGCAGGCTGCTGTGTGGGGAGGCCATTTGTTGTCTGCTCTTTGCAGGGCTCCTGGTGGTTGGTGTGGATGCGGCAGAGGACGAGCCATTATGTGGGCTCTGCGATCCATTCCGCTGTCCGTCCTGCGTGGAGGCTCCTGCCGCCTGTCTGCTCTACTCGCGCGCAGCCTCCCCCACTGACTTTCTCCTCTGCGGCATCCCTGGAGTGTCCCTGGGTACTGTTAGGGCTGGCGGCAGCGTTTCCAGGTTACTCCGGCTCCCGTGTGTGAATTATCCCCCGGGTGAGCGACGGAGCTCCTCGGCTATGCGGCCATCTTCGGGGTCTCGGTCACCACGCCCTGGACAAAGATTATTTGAAAGGTTGTATGGATTATAGATTTATGCTAAACACAATTTGGAGGGAAAGTATTAAACATATATCTCTGAAGTGACATCCATATTTTAAAGTATTGTATAACAATGTTACATTTATGAATTATGAAATTAAGGGGATTGATTATTTGGTAAAATAAAAAGAAAATAATAAGGGTGAAAATATTTTTATGGTATATGATGCAAAAGGTTTATAGAGTTCACTTTTCCTTATGTAGCGCTGATATTTTTGCCTACTAATGCAATGTTAATGCTTTATAATGTGAGTCTATGGACAATGTTATAACTTAGTATTTGGCGCCATCTGGCGGCCAACACAGGAAGTGACTGTTGTTTACTTTGGATATTTGACCTACCTACCCAGAATGCCAGGTGACCTACCCATGGTCACTCTCTTCTGAACTGCATGCTGGGTAGGATATAAAAGGACCTGGCGCGGCCATCTTAGCTCTCTTCTGGACGCATGGCCTGTCTGTAAGGATCTGTGAGGAGGTCTCCAGAGAGCACGGCCTACAGCCACTGTGGAGCACAGCTAAGATGGACTTTGCCAGTCATCTGACGGCTGGAGAGATGTAGTGACCTGATCGGGAAGGATCCAGAGACACTTGTCGGAGCATCAGAGGAACCCGGTTCACCCAGCGGAGCGGTGTGATGGAGCCGGCTAGCTAGAAGCAAGACAGAGTGCACCGGAGCTGAACTGCTACATTACTTCAGAATCAGTTGGTGAGCGGGCTGCGGCCCACAGTTTATTACGCACTTGCATACAGTTAGACTTTTACATAGTGCTGCTGGGACCTGTAGTCCCACGGGGAAGGATCTAACAAAGACTAACCGTAGGGAGGCCTAAAGCCTACCCCTCACTACATTTCAACAGGGTGTCACACCAGAGATAATAACAATTGGATTGCCCCCAGGAATAATCCCAGGATCCCTTTTTGTATTAACTCTCATTATCTCACCCTTTGGATTACAAATCTACAGACCTTTATAGCTAGCAGAAGAAAAGAAGATCAAAGACAGTGTGTTATTGCAAGGGCTTGCAACTTGGTTTAAATTAGGGGGAGCTCCCTTATAGTTATGTTATATTTGTCTGTTGTATAAACTCACTATACTGTCACATTACGTTGATGTGACAGCACAACTACTGTAACCACCTTCATATCATAATCTTAGTAAAATACACATTGGTTGAGTACTTTGGTGTGGAGTATTGTTTCTTTCCAGCAGGTGGAGTCATTGGATACCCAGGTGATAACAAGGTATACTGTCATTATATTGTATATTGTGGGGTTATCTGTCACCATTTATTTCACACCAACATTGCACCACAGCTGTGTCAAGGGGACTGAGCCAAGTCAGTGGGGGTTCATTAACAGAATGCAGACCCAAATAAATTCAGCAGCTCCTTCAGGGGTCAGTGCTACACCTGGGGGCTCGTCCGGGATCATGTCACTCTGCAAACAAGCCCGCCCCCTTGGTGCCAGTATGGACCCCGTCACAGTGGTCCAGTGGTGCGAAGGGGAAGGCGCACGCTCAGAAGCGAGCATGGCAATTGAACTCCCAGGGGAGGACTGGGAAGAGAAACAGATTAGAGAAATTGCACAGGCATTGTCCCCAGGCAGGAAGGCCTATGCGGTCGCAGTGAGATCAGACTATGGAACCCCTCACACTTACACATTACTAGAGTGGAGGAAAAGTGTCCCTGAAAATTTTCAAGGTACCAGTGTAAAATTGTCAGAAAAGACAAAGTTCTACCTGACACATCCCACCAGGTCAAAAGAGGACTGTCCCTGTCTAGAGCAGATGGAGCCCCTTAACATTGGCTGACCTGAAACAGCAGTACAATGACATACAGGAGAGGTTTCAGGAGACCTCCAGCATGATAGAAGTGACCATCAGGAAAGACTTCGGTATTGATGGCCAGATAGGAGAGAAAGGGCAGAAAGATAAGCTGTCCTTCACAAATCTTAAAAGTTATCAAATTGAGGTGGGACTACAAAAAGGATATTTGGAGTCTGAAATCAGAGAGGCCGAAATCCATGCCATTAGTCCAGGCCTAAGTATTATAGGCATGTTTGAGATGAAAAGTGGACTGACACTGACACAGCTCAAGAGGATACTAAAAAGTTATTACAAGGAGGAAGATGCTGCTGAACTGTTCCACCAACTGATAAACATGGCACAGAGTAGTCAGGAGACTCCCCAGTCAAATTGATATTCCTATCGCACTCATTCCTGGTATTTGTGGCTCGTAACAAAATGGCGGGTGCTGCAGCGATTACCAGTCGGGTCCTGGAAACATCAAACAAACGTACATATTCGCCAGCACACCATGGATCGATGAAACTTCGTCCAAAAAAGGTTTTTAATGAAAAAAATGTTTTTTTTTTTGTGATGTCATTTTTTTCATTAAAAACTTTTTTGGACAAAGTTTCATCTTGATCCATGGTGTGCTGGCGAATAGGAGATTCCCCAGAACTTCCTATTCCGAGACATTGAACTAAAATACTGCCTGCTGTCTGTCTCGAAAGGGGAGGGCTCTGAAGATCACTTTGGAGCCGAACTGATCCAGAAGAACTTCCGGAGGTCCATGACTACAGGGCAAAGGAGCGACTATATCAAGTTACAGTTGAAGCAGTACCTGGAACTCCCTCTACACCAGATGAGGTGCTCATTGAAGAGACTAATGAGGCAGCCAAGATGGAGATCAAGAGGGATCAGAAGCAGAGGAAACCTCAACCTCTCAGCACAAGCAGGGTCAAAGTAAGATACAGTTAGATATCCCCCCAGGCACTCGAGAACCCAGTGTCCTGAGAGTGGGTGTTCAGCAGGGATCTTGGCCTTCATCTACCCAACATCTGCTAACAAGTGACATTGGACTAGAGAAATTGCTCCAGATGCAGAAGGAAATATTAGAGATGATAACTATATTGACGACAAGGCTGGTGGAACAAAAGTTGGAGGAAGTTTCGACACCCAAGGCCCTGACGGGCCCTACCATTAACCAACCTGAGAAATAGGTGAATGAAAAGATCTGTTTTAAATGTGGAGGAGTGGGACACTACCGACGAGTGTGCCCAAGCCTGGCAAAAGCTGAAGTAGAGCAACGGAAACAGGCGGAAAACTTCAGAGGGCCCCAGTGAAGGAGTCAACTGGGTGCCCTGTCAAAGTAGTCAACTCCAAATCCACCCCAACATGCCAACCCCCTAGGACCACGACCAAGTCAAAGAATAAGAAAAAGAGTCCACGGAAGGGTGAAGGTGCAGGCCACCAAGCCGGGTAAGAATACTCCTCCCTGTGGGTTACCTCCCAAGCTAGTGGGGCCCTCACCAATTGTCCCTATCCAAGTAGAAGGGATATACACAAAAGCCCTGCTGGACACTGGAGCTCAAGTGATGTTGCTTTATAGGGACATTTATAGGGACTTTTATGAGAAATATCTCAAACACCTGCCACTACAAAAGCTGGAGGAACTGGAGATATGGGGGGTAGGGACCCAGAACTTCCCATATGATGATTACCTACCTGTCAAGCTCACCTCCGAGTACAGCAGGAAAGGCTGAAACCTTTGATATCTTGGCCGTAGTGTGTCCTCGCCCTCCAGGGGCTGACAAAAGTTCTTTCATCATTGGAACCAACACTGACCTGGTGAGAAGACTGCTCACACCGCTTGTACTTCAGAAGAGTACTCTTTCCACAAGTATGCACCCCATGCTAACCCAGGTGTATCAGGATATTGTGCAAGAAGAGAAGGCCAGTGGGAAAGATCTGGTGTCTGGACAAGAGTGAGAGCCTCTTGTCTACCTCACCAGAGGTACTGGTGAGGTAGTCTGCCTGAGAGCCTCCATCAAGTTGAGTTGGAAACAGCCCGGTCCTTTCATCGTCCTTGAGACGGACAGCCAGAAGGAACATAAAGGACTGGAGGTTATCCCTGAAGTGTTGTTAACCAAGGCATTGAAGAGAAGCCAAGGAAGAATTTCAGTCAGTGTATGCAACACAACAGCCATGCCTGTGAGGGTGCCAGCCAGAGCGCTGTTAGGACAGGCCAGTCCAGCAACCCCAGTCTTACAGTGTGGTACCATGGGAGAACAAGACAGAGAGATTCCCCCGGAAGAGTTCTACCCAAAAAACACACCTCTTACACCTGCTTGAATGGACAGAGCCAGGACCCAGCTTCTGAGATGGAGAACTGCTTTCTCTAAAAGCGAGTTTGACGTGGGGCTGGCAAAGAGTGCAGAGCACAAAATTCGCCTGGAAGAAGACAAACGCTTCCGGGAGAGAGTCAGACGGATCCCACTGGAAGATCTTGAAGACCTGCGAGAACAGCTGGCTGAGCTTAAGAAAACAGTAATTATCAGAGAGTCCCGGAGTCCTTATGCCTCTCCTATAGTGGTGGTGAGGAAGAAGAACCGGTCATTACAGCTGTGTATTGACTACAGGACATTGAACCGAAGGACCTTTCCCGACCAGTACACCACACCTCGGATAGAGGATGCCTTACAGAGCCTGTCAGGGGCAAAGTGGTTCAGCGTGCTGGATCTTAAAAGCGGATATTATCAGATCCCCATGTGTCCCGAAGATAGGGAGAAGACGGCTTTCATTACCCCTGTGGGATTCTTCGAATTTAATCGGATGCCGCAAGGTCTGTCTGGGGAAGACTGTGGGCGACACGAACCTTATTGAGGTGCTGGTGTATCTGCATGATATCATAGTGTTTGGAAGAACACTAGAATAACACAAAGAAAGCCTGGAAAAGGTCACGATGAAGGCCTGAAGCTCTCCGTGGAGAAATGTCAATTCTACCAACCCTCAGTGAATACCTAGGGCACATTGTGTCTGAAGAAGGAGTGGCAACAGATCCCAAGAAGCTGGAAGCTGTCATTTCTTGTGACTGAGCTTAGATAATTCCTAGGTTTCTGTTCATATTACAGGAGGTTTGTAGAAGGGTTTGCCAAGATAGCCCACCCACTTACTGAGCTTCTTAAGAACCAGGAAGAAGCTAGTGTAGACACAGACAAGCCTGGGAAGCCGAGAGAGGGACCCAGAAAGAAGAAAGTCCATCCAGGACCAGTGGACTCCACAATGTAAAGAGACCTTCAGACAGCTGAAGTGGAGCCTTACTGCCCCGGTCTTGGCCTATGCAGACCCTGCCAAACCCTACAAGTTGCATGTGGATGCCAGCTGAGACGGGCTAGGTGGAGTGCTCTACCAGGAATACGACGGGCATCTGAGGCCCATTGCCTATGTGAGCAGAAGTCTAATTCCTGCTGAAAGGAATTACCCCACTCACAAACTTGAATTCCTGGCTTTGAAGTAGGCAGTGGTGGACAAGTTGAAAGATTATATCTACAGAGCGGAGTTCGTAGTCAAGACGGACAACAACCCCCTCACATGCTTACTCACCATCGCAAAGTTGGACCCCACCGGTCACAGGTGGTTGGCTGCCTTCTCGGCATTTACCTTCAGCCTGAAGTACAGACCAGGGGTTGGTAACCGAGATGCAGACGCTTTGTCGAGAAGGCCTCACTACTCCCAAGACCACTCAGAAGCCTGGACCCAACTTACCCCTGAAGGAGTAAGAGCCCTCTGTGAAGGGGCAGAACGGCAGGGAAAAGATGGAGCCAGAGCTGAAGAAATTGGAGTGTCCGTGTTAGGGGTGCCCAAATGTTACTATAAAGTATCTCAGATTGAACAGGAGGGTTTACCCAAACTATAAAAAAGGATCTCAGGAGAGATCAGTCGGAAGACTCACTTTGTGGACTAGTCCTGAAGGTCTTAGAGAGTAAACTGCCTAACATGCTGCTGAAGAACACTGGGAAAGAGCTACTCCACAAAGAGTGGGATTGGTTGCAGTTACAACAAGGGGTGGTCTACCGAAGGGGCCCCTCTGACGATCCCGAAAAGAAGTGGCAACTGTTTCTTCCAAAGAAGCATAGGAAGAGAGTACTGACCGCTTTGCATGACCATCATGGCCATTTAGGATCTGAGAGGACTCTGCAACTGGTGAGGCAAAGGTTCTACTGGCCTTGCATGAGGACTGAAGTGGAGAGCTACTGCCATTCCTGCCTCAGATGCAAACAGCGGTAGACCTTGCCTCAACGAGCCGCCCCAATGGGCCATCTAGAGAGCCAAGGGCCGATGGATCTGGTCTGCATAGACTTCCTATTTGGAATCTGACCTGAGTGGGAAAGGGAACATCTTAGTAGTCACAGATCACTTCACCCACTATGCTCAGGCGTTCCCTACTAAAGATCAGCAAGCCACCACAGTTGCAAAGACTCTTGTGGAAAAGTTCTCCGTCCATTATGGTCTACCTCAACGGATACATTCAGACCAGGGAAGAGACTTTGAGAGCACTCTGATAAAAAGACTGTTGGATCTGCTAGACATCCAGAAGTCTAGAACTACTCCCTATCATCCACAAGGGGACCCGCAACCAGAGAGGTTTAACAGAACCCTTCTAAACATGTTAGGTACTTTGACTGCCAAACAAAAACCCCATTGGAGCAAACACATCGTTGCTTTGGAACATGCCTACAACAGCACCAAGAGTGATGCTAGTGGATATTCACCCTACAGGCTGATGTTTGGGAGTGAAGCCAGACTACTGACAGATTTAGCCTTCGGAACCTCTTTGGACCATATATCCGCGACCTCTCATCGAGGGTATGTGGACAGACTGCAGAGAAATTTGAAGATTGCCTATGAACAGGCCCAAGCCACATCAAACGCCAGAGGAAGTAGGAACAAGAGAAATTTTGACTTGAAAGTGAGAGTTCAGGATCTACAACCCGGTGATCGAGTTCTACTAAGAAATATGGGCATACCAGGCAAACATAAGTTGGCTGACCGCTGGAGGTCACAACCATATGTTGTGTGCAGGAAACTTCCAGGACTCCCAGTGTACGAGATCAATTCGGAAGGAAACAATGGGCCGGTAAAGACCTGGCATAGAAATCACCTTCTACCGCTCACAAAAGTAGTCAGGATAAACTCGGAGGAGGAACTACCTTCCACGTCCACTGCTGTGCGTAGACCAGCAACTAGGTCTCAGCCTTCACCCTCTGCAACTGAGGATGAAGAAAGGGAAGAAATGGAGATAAGTTGGCTGTGGCCACCTGAATCATCAGAAACTGAAGATGATGTCTCATCAAAAACAGGAGAAGGAAATAATGGGACCCTTAGGGCGGAGGCCCCCAGAATTTGTGCCAATATCCTATCACTCGGAAGAGCAATTTACTCCTGCTAACTCCCCACTGACACATGACACATTGGGTGAATGTTCTGAAATGACCCAAATTACCAGCAAGAGAAATCCTTAAGTGCCTGGTCCCTCTACTGGCGATTCAGTAAGGGACAACCCCAGCTCACCCCTTGACACATCTGTACCAGACACTATAGTGTCAGCTGTTAGTGCCCAGGACAGCTCCCCATCACATGTGAATTGGTGGGACGCTCCTCTGTCTGTATTATGTGATCGCATAGAGACAAAAATACAGGATAGAGCTAAGATTTTGAACATATTTGGGGACCAAAGAATTAAAGTAGGGGGAGTATGTAGCGCTGATATTTTTGCCTACTAATGCAATGTTAATGCTTTATAATGTCCATGAGTCTATGGACAATGTTATAACTTAGTATTTGGCGCCATCTAGCGGCCAAAAACAGGAAGTGACTGTTGTTTACATTCGATACTTGAGCTACCTACCCAGAATGCCAGGTGACCTACCCATGGTCACTCTATTCTGAACTGCATGCTGGGTAGGATATAAAAGAACCCGGCGTGGCCATCTTAGCTCTCTTCTGGACGCATTGCCTGTCTGTAAGGATCTGTGAGGAGGTCTCCAGAGAGCGCGGCCTACAGCCACTGCGGAGCACAGCTAAGACGGACTTTGCCAGTCATCTGACAGCTGGAGAGACATAGTGACCGGATCGGGAAGGATCCAGAGACACTTGTCGGAGCATCAGAGGAACCCGGTTCACCCAGCGGAGCGGAGCGGTGTGACGGAGCTGGACGGCAAGAAGCAAGACAGAGTGCACCGGAGCTAAACTGCTACATTACTTCAGAACCAGTTGGTGAGCGGGCTACGGCCCACAGTTTATTACGCTCTTGCATACAGTTAGACTTTTACATAGTGCTGCTGGGACCTGTAGTCCCACGGGGAAGGATCTAGCAAAAACTAACCGTAGGCGGGCCTAAAGCCTACCCCTCAGTACATTTCAGCAGGGTGTCACACCAGAGATAATAACAATTGGATTACCCCCAGGAATAATCCCAGGATCCCTTTTTGTATTAACTCTCATTATCTCACCCATTGAATTACAAATCTATAGACCTTTATAGCTAGCAGAAGAAAAGAAGATCAAAGACTATGTGTTATTGCAAGGCCTTGCAACTAGGTTTAAATTAGGGGGAGCTCCCTTATAGTTATGTTATATTTGTCTGTTGTATAGACTCACTGTACTGTACTGTCACATTACGTTGACGTGACAGCACAACTACTGTAACCACCTTCATATCATTAACTTAGTAAAATACACTTTCTTTGAGTACTTTGGTGTGGAGTAATGTTTCTTTCCAGCAGGTGGAGTCATTGGATACCCAGGTGATAACAAGGTATACTGTCATTATATTGTATATTGTGGGGTTATCTGTCACCATTTATTTCACACCAACATTGCACCACAGCTGTGTCAAGAGGACTGAGCCAAGTCAGTGGGGGTTCATTAACAGAGTGCAGGCCCATATAAATTCAGCAGCTCCTTCGGGGGTCAGTGCTACACTTATATAGAAGCAAAATTTTAAATATATTCAAGTCAATTATCTTAAGATCTAAAAGTATGTATAGATATGAATGTGATGCATTTGAGGTATAAATGGATTTAGATAAGAAAATGATTAAGATTGTTTAATCAATCATTTTCAGAGGGAAATGTTAGAATATTAATATTTATTATTATTAATGGATTTACAGAATAAGTGAGTTAAATGAATATATATATATGGAAAATGTATGGAAAAAGTGAAATTATATAAGATCTTTCTACTCATGAAAGTATATGCTGTTATAAGCTCATAAGCATTTCTTGGGAGAGCCCACATATGGCAGTAATTAAGAGTGAGCTGAGCTTACACTTATATAGAATCAAAATTTAAAATATATTCAAGTCAATTATCTTAAGATCTAAAAGTATGTATAGATATGAATGTGATGCATTTGAGGTATAAATGGATTTAGATAAGAAAATGATTAAGATTGTTTAATCAATCATTTTCAGAGGGAAATGTTAGAATATTAATATTTATTATTATTATTAATGGATTTACAGAATAATTGAGTTAAATGAATATATATATATATATATATATATATATATATATATATATATATATGTGCAATCGGAGCTTGTTGTCGGAAATTCCGACCGTGTGTAGGCTCCATCGGACAGTTTCCATCGGAATTCCCTTCGCACAAAATTAGAGATCTGGTTCTCAAATTTTCCGACAAAAAAATCTGTTGCGCAAATTCCGATCCTATGTACACAATTCCGACACACAAAGTGCCACGCATGCTCAGAATCAAGCAGAAGAGCAGCACTGGCTATTGAACTTAATTTTTCTCGGCTCGTCGTAAGTGTTGTACGTCACTGCATTCTTGACGTTCGGAATTTCCGACCAACTTTGTGTGACCAAGTGTATGCAAGACAAGTTTGAGCCAACATCCTTCGGAAAAAAACAAACATGGGATTGTGTTGTACGATCACATGTACAGGGCATAAGTACACCAGGAACGATATTTAAAGGAATATTTCATTTTTATAGTTTCACTTTAATTATTATTAAAATCACTGCTGCTGAAAAAACGTAAATTTTTAAATCTTTTTATTGCATTGATACATGTCCCCTGGGGCAGGACCCGGGTCCCCATACACTTTTTATGGCAATAACTTGTATAAGCCTTTAGAATGAGCACTTTTGATTTTTCAAGTTCGTGTCCCATAGACTTTAACGTTGTTCATACAAATTTTTTGGCTGTTTGCGAACCAACCCGGGGGTGTTCGGCTTATCCCAACCCAATAGCCAATGACACATGAGCATGTTTCGTACCATGATATTAATGCCTCAAATGCAAAGCATTATTGTATACCATGAAAAGAATCAAACATTAGTAATAGTATTTCCTAGGTCTGATTGTGCTCAGCTCCATAGAGTAGTGGTATGCCCTGCTACCTTCAAAGGATCAAGCCATGGGTTTGAATCTCACCAATGGTATCACCTTCTGAAAACATACATTGTACTTAGCAACATAAATAGCGAAGGTGTATCAGTTTAGTTTATTCCATGGCCCTTCGGATGCATACCAGACCCTTTGCATCTGGTATGGACTTTAAGGGAATCCCCACGGCAAAAAATAAATAAAAAATTTACACCCCCCTCCCCCCAAAATCCATACCAGGCCCATGTAAATGGGTATAGGGTACATTGTACCCATTCACCTAAAAAAGCAGTGAAATGTGACAAAAGACAATAGCCGGTTTTTGACAATTCCTTTATTAAAAATCTCTTCTTCTTCCTCCATCTTCCTCCAGTCTTCCTTCGGTTTTTTCCTTCTTCCCCTGCTTCTTCCTCCATCTCCCTTCGCTTCTTCCTCCGATCTTCTCCATCTTCCTCCGGCTTCTTCTTCCCCTGCTTCATTCTCTGGTCTTTCTCCTCCGCTACTCCCGCCACTGACCCGCTGAACAGGAAAACAACGACCCTCCTCCGATGCTGCAGCCAGCCGATCTGTCAACTTCCATAGCGCACATTTCATATATAGCTATGGGGCATGGCCACTGGATGATGTCGGCGGGAGACCCCGCCCCCTTGTGACATCACTGACCCATCATGCCCCGTGCAGTGAAGTCACAAGGGTCGGGGTCTGGGAGTGACATTATGCGCCCCATCACAGCATCGGAGGAGGTTCGTTTTTTGAATGTTCAGTGGGAACGGCGACGGAAGCGGTGGGGGAGAAAGACCGGAGGACGAAACGGGGGAAGAAGAATCCGGAGGAAGATGGAGAAGACTGGAGGAAGAAGCGGGGGAAGAAGAAGCTTGTGGAAGAAGGAGAAAACCAAAGGAAGACCGGAGGAAGATGGAGGAAGAAGCAGCATTTTTAATAAAGGAGTTGTCAAAAACCGGCTATTGTCTTTTGTCACATTTCACTGCTTGCTTACCCCATACCCATTCACATAGGGGGGCGGGATCTGGGGGACCCCCACCCCCAGACCCCCATAACCACTGGGCAAGGGTTGTGGGGATGAGGCCCTTGTCCCCAACAACATGGGGACAAGGTGTTTTGGGGGGACCCCAAAGCACCCTCCCCATGTTGAGGGCATGTGGCCTGATATATTTCATGAGGGGGGCATTCCCTCATCCCCCCTTTCCTGATCTGCCAGGTTGCATGCTCAGATAAGGGTCTGATATGGATTTTGAGGGGATCCCTATGGCATTTTTTTTTAATTTTGGTGTGGAGTTCCCCTTAATATCCATACCAGACTCAAAGGACCTGGTATGGACTGGTGGGGGGGAACCTACGCCGTTTTTTTTCTTTGATTTTTACTCTATATTGGCGGCAATTCATTACAGCCGCAAGCAATTTTAAATGAAATATTTTCCTTTAGAAATGTAATTTTGCAAATTACTAAAAACCTACAGGACCTCTATACGCGTAACTTCCAGTCGACCCTAGCTAAAATACAAAATTACTTGAGGGAATGGGCTAATCTTAACGTCTCGTGGTTCGGGCGTTCTGCACTTATTAAGATGGTGGTACTCCCTAAGCTGTTGTACCTTATACAGACCATCCCTATCTATCTCCCACCCTCTTTCTTCAGGTCATATAAAAAAGCTTGCTCAGTATTTATCTGAACCAATCTCCAAGCATAAAGTACACCCGTCTTACTCGATCCAAGACTAGAGGTGGCATTGGCATGCCAGACCTTCATCAGTACTACCTGGCCTGCCAACTAGCCAGAGTGGTCGACTGGAAGATACACAAACAAGAGAAAACCTGGGTTCCTCTGGAGAATTCTTTCTCGAGCATCCCCTTACATGTCCTTCCTTGGATTTCATCCATTCATTGGCCACCGAATCTGAGATCGCACCCCCTCATTTCCTCCGCCCTATCAGCACTTAAAAACGTGATGGGCCCCGCTAACCTGACCTCATACCCAGGACCGATGACACCTCTACGTGGCAACCCAGACTTCCCACCGGGAGAGTCACGCCTCTTTCTACAGGACGAATGGCCCCACGAAGACCTATTAGTTCACTAACTGATAAAGGGTGGCCGAATCCAACCTCTGGAGGACTTAATCTCCATGTCACGGACCCAATCATTCCCCTTCTGGACGTATAGACAGATAAGGAATTTCCTCCTGACGCGAAACCCCTTGACCTCGTGGCAGAGGAAGCTCACGCAATTTGAGTCCCTGTGTACCCAGACCTCCCAACAGAGACACGTTATTTCCTACCTCTACTCGATTCTTCAAGAATCACCAAACTTTCACTGAATGTTGGGGAGCATCATGCTGACGTGAGAAGTCAGTACTGGGGGAGGAGCCTGATTCCGGCGGCGCGAAGGATGCGCCGAGACGGCCCGAACGAGCAAGCGGGGGCAGCGCGGTAGTGAGAGCCCACGCTGTCCCGACTAAGGGGGAACCTGCCCGATGCCTCCCCTGTCTGCCTGCACCTTACCCCGACAGTGGCCCCGCTCATGGGGGCCGGATAGAGTGGGAGAGACGCTCCTGAGGACAGAATGCGGTATAGCATAGCAGGGAACTTCCGGCTTAGAGGATCCTCACAGAGCCGTCACTTATCAACTACCTCCCGGTCAATCACCCTGACGCCTGACTATCCATACCACACCACAGAAAGGTGGTGGTGAACACCGGTTAGTCGCTCCTCCAACCCTCTCCCCTCTCTCCTCCCCGGCATCTTCAGCAGAGAACCAGAGAAGCAGCAAAGACACCAAGGGGGGCCGTGGCGGGCACCCCTCAGGTATGAACTATTTATGGGTGAAAACCTCACTCTAAGCTGTGGAATACCCTAACGCAACTGTGAAAAATTATTGTATGGGAGTTCCAACAATTGTAAAGCCATATATATAATACATGAGGATAGGAGGCTCCTATGGGACTAAGTAAAAGATTTATTTATTGAAAAAGAAATACTAACGCTGTTACACATTTATTTGCGAAATTAAGCTGGTGACGCTGTCTCAGTACCTGAAGCTTTATTAAAGGATTCTGTTTCGAGGGCGGAGCCGGTGGCCAGAGCGCATGGACGGCTGAGGAGAGCGCTCTGCCACAGCGGACACATTAAAGCGGCTCACAGCGAGTTACAAGCCCGGATTTTTCGCTCATATGCCAGGGGAACACTCCAGGAGTACTCCGGTACCCATGGCTGAGGGGAAGGAGCGCGATGGGCCGAGAAAACTGACCGAATTCTTCCCTCCGGCGGCCGGTGTAGCAAACCAAGATGGCGCCCGCGGGGATCGTCAGGCCGCGGCCTATGCATCACTATCTGGCCAGAATAATGCCAGCCAGCAGCCATCCGAGGGTGAGTCACATTCCACCCTGACCCCACTACCTGCATCCCCCTTTGTGAGCCCTGTAAAGCAAAAAAGAAAGCTAGGGTTAGAGGGAAATGACACAGATACCGCAGGTCCACATGAGGACTCTATGGAGGAATCTGCTTCATATGCACAACAGCTAGATGCCTTCCCCACCTCTGGCCAGCCTATTGTAGACACCACCCTGAAAGAAATGCTTCAAACACCTAGGGGGGCCCTCCAGCAAGATATGGTATCATTTATGCACACCACTAAAGCAGATATGTCAGCACTCAGCAACAGAGTGACATATGTTGAACACAGAATGGAAGATTTCACCATAGCACATAATGAAATTGTGGATGCCCATTTCAATGTTGAGGATGAACTTAAAGCGATGCGCCTCAAAATGGCCGACATCGAGGATAGAGCACGCAGGAACAATGTTAAATTCAGAGGGGTCCCTGAAACAGTTAAACCGCTGATTTGACTGCGTATATTCAAAAGCTAATGATCACGGCCCTTCCTACCTTAGGGCCTGCGGACGTTTTCGTTGACAGAGCACACAGACTGCCAAAACCCTCCTTCCTGTCTGAACAAGTTCCCAGGGATGTCATTGCCAGAATTCATTTTTACCACGTGAAAGATCAACTTATGCGCTACGCCAGGCAACACCCTTCCCTGCCTGACCCCTTCACTGGCATTGCATTGTACGCTGACCTGTCACAAGCTACACTGACGGTCAGACACAATCTGGTCCCAATAACTAAAATATTGCGAAACCACAAAATTCTGTACAAGTGGGGTTTCCCTGCCAAATTGATGCTTGACTGGAATAATCATCCCTATGTAATTTCTTCTCTTGAGAAAGGATTGGAACTCCTGCGACAATGGCGTCTACTTCCTGCGGATGCAGAAGCTGCGGACCCTGACCCTCACCAGAACCGACGTACCTACCAGCACCATGAAAAAAGACACAGATGAGTAAATGACATCACCATAATTCTATCAGTATCCATTATACCTCAGAAGTAAAGTACTCTTCTACTTTCCCCTGGTGCCCTTACCCTAACTACATTTGCAGGCTGCAACTCACGACAGCATCCGTTGTTCGGCTGTTTCCGAACACTCAATTCCCCCCAGATTTCACCTGCAGGATGAACCACATATCCTGCTCTCCACATGACCGACAATGGTCTAGTTCTGTTTTTCTTTGGTTTTTGTTTAGTTTTCGTTTCTAATCCACTGTCAGTTCAGGCAGTTACTCATCCCTTAGTACACCTACCAAGTAATACTTCTTGCCTCAGAGAACTTTCCAGCCTCTCCACTAGATGGCAGCACACAGCTTTTCTTACAAAAGAACATGAACATTAAAATCTTGTCACACAATGTGAGGGGCCTCAACAGTCCCTACAAGAGAAGGGCGCTCTGGAAATCCGCATTGGACAAGAACTGCGACATAATCTGTGCACAAGAGACCCATTTTGCCAAAAACAACCCACCCAAATGTACTCACAATAAATTCCCACATATTTTCCATGCGAATGATGACTCCAAGAAAAATGGTGTAATGATTGCTATTAGAGATTCTGTAACCTTCTCTTTATTACAGGAATATACTGACACACGTGGCCGCTATGTAATCTTGGTTGCAGAGATTAATAGAAGTATCTACACACTGGTAAACCTTTATGCACCTAATGAAATGTATTTGTAAAGTAGTAAGTAAAGCCAAATCCCTACAGAAGGGCTGTTTAGTAATATGCGGTGACTTCAATACTGTTATGAATGTAGAACTGGACTCCTCCTCGGTGACCCTGAAGCAGAGGCCTTGCCTAAGCCCTTTCTGTCATGAGGAAAGACTTTTCGACCCCTGGCGCTGCTCCAGATCCACCGAGAGGGACTATTCGTTTTATTCTGCTGTACACAATAGTTACTCTAGGATTGATTTTTTTCTCACAGATATTCATACACTACAAAATGTGGTAAAATCTGATATCCACAATATCACGTGGTCTGACCATGCTCCAATAACACTTGAGATTCTGGATACCAACAAACTGCACCATAGACCTCTGTGGCGCAATAATACCTTCCTCCTGTCTCACCCCCAACTCAGGGATGAGATCGAAGGGAAAATAAAATAATTTTTTCAATTTAACAACGATAGTGACTGCTCCCCTACCACGACTTGGTGCGCTCACAAAGCGTACTCTAGGGGCGCTCTTATTCAGATAGCCTCTAGGGAACGCAAAAAGAAACTCCTTCGCATGACTCAACTCCATAAGTCCATAGCAGACCTGGAATCGCTGCATAAAAATCCCACTACTGCCACCCCGGGCATCCTCCAACAACTCACACAATGCCGTGAAGACCTAAGACAGGAACTTAAAAAAGACCAAGATATACTCTATAAACGTATGAAAGTGTCCTTCTATTCGCAGAATAACAGAGCAGGCAAAATTCTAGCTTCCCAATTAAAAAAAAAGACAAGCTAAAATCAATCTCACCCAACTTCAACACCATAGATCCCACACAATATCCTATAACCCTAAAGACATCGCAAATACCTTTAAAGACTACTATGACTCCCTCTACAACCTCAGACATGACACGTCCACTCACCAACCCTCAGGAGACGAAATTGACAAATTCTTCAATGAAGTGAACCTACCCTCTGTAGATGCAACCACACTCCACCACCTTAATTCCCCCATTACTTGCGAGGAGGTGGTCTCTGTGATCAAATCCCTTCCCATGCACAAATCCCCAGGGGCTGACGGTTTCTCAGCTGAATACTATAAGGCTTTTTCCCCGCCTTTTAGCACCAAAACTAGTGAACGTTTATAATCTGGCGATTACATCAGGCTCACTCCCCGAAGAAATGCTGCAAGCTATAATAGTCACCATACCGAAACCAGGCAAGGACCCATCCCATCCCCAAAATTTTAGGCCAATATCTCTCTTGAATTCAGACCTCAAAATTTTTGCCAAAGTACTGGCCAACAGATTAATGTTGGTCACCCCCAATCTCCTTGGATTGGATCAAGTAGGCTTTGTAAAAGGCAGACAAGCACCAGATGGAACCAGAAGGATGCTTAATTTATTGCGTTTCACGGAAATTACCAATACCCCTAGCGCATTCCTAGCCTTAGATGCTGAAAAGGCATTTGATAGGGTTAACTGGCTATACCTATCAAAAACCTTACAGAAATTCGGATTGACAGGCCATATTCACTCTGCAATAATGTCACTCTACTCCCACCCTTCAGCTAGAGTTTACAACTCCGGAATGCTATCTGACAAGTTCCCACTATCTAATGGTACGCGTCAAGGGTTTCCGTTGTCACCAATCCTTTTCTCCCTTGTTATAGAACCCCTAGCGGAGCGTATCCGCTCCTCCGAATCGGTATTCGGAATCGAAATCGAGAGAGAAACCCATAAAATAGGATTATTCTCTGATGATATTATTCTTACAATTACAAAACCAGAAATCTCTATCGCAACAATAAGCAAAATATTACATGACTTTGGATCCATATCCTACTATAAAGTCAATACTAGCAAATGCTTCGCACTAACACAGAATCTATCATTGCTGACCAAAACGAGACTGAAGCACGTATTCCCATGCAACTGGAACTCACCTTCTATCACATATCTTGGAGTGCAGCTATCCTCCTCATCAGCGAACACTTACACCCACAACTTCCCTCCGCTGCTTATTAAAGTAGCAGAGGAAATGAAGAATATCGCTAAACTCCAACTATCCTGGTTGGGGAGAATTGCTGCATACCAAATGCAAATAATGCCTAAACTAATATATCATTTCAGAACCCTACCTATCCCCATCCCTCAAGCCTTTTTTAAACAACTATCTAAACACCTTAACACCTTCATTTGGTCGGGGAAGAAACCACGTACAGCATTATCCCACCTTTACAAGCCTAAACACTTAGGAGGGGTGGGCCTGCCAAATGCCTACTCCTACTATCGAGCAGCGATACTAGACCAAATTAAATACTGGTTCTCATCCCAATCGGATAACAGATGGTCGAACCTGGAGTGTACAATTACCCCGGGACATGATCTCCCAGCCCTTGCAATGGCAGCCAGTATCCATTTCAAACCTAGCATACCATTATACCCCACTATCCAAGCCACGGTTGTGGCCTGGTCAGATCTTACACGACAAAAATTCACTGACACCCCACTTAAAAGTATTCAGACCCCCCTGGCATCTTACCAATATCTCATACCACATATCTCTACATCTGACTGGAAGAAAAAGGGTATAAACTTCCCTTCTCAGCTTCTGGAGTCTAGCACCCCACTGGACGACTACAGACTATACCAACTGAAACACTACTCAGCTTCTCACAGAGTTCAACCGATAGAAATTCCCCAATCACTATGGGATTTTTTAATCAGCAAACCTTCAGTTAAAAAAAAAGGGATCTCATTATTCTATAAACTATCTCATCCATTATATCTTAACTCTAAAATGAATAGTATGACTAAATGGGAACAAGAACTAAAGAAGGTCTTTACACTGGCACAATGGCAACTCGCAATTAAGATTAATAGTAAATCCTCTGCATGTATTGACCACTGGGATAATGCACAAAAAATACTTCATAGATGGTACCTTACACCCGCCCGTCTTCACAAAATGGATGCAAATGTCACACCTCTCTGTTGGAGAAACTGCCAAAGCCATGGCAACTTACTCCAATCATCACACACTTCTGGAAGGAAGTTTCCTCCATTATACAGGATATCACCCTCACCACAGTGGACCTTGATCCAGCCCTAGCACTACTTAGCCTTGGCATAGAGCAATATCCTCCTATGATGAGGAAAATAGTCGCACACATCTTGTTTGCAGCCCGCATAGCTCTAGCGAAAGAATGGCGCTCGGCGTCACCACCAGTCCCGGCAATAGTGATCTCACGAGTTAATAGCCAATATACCATGGAAAAACTACTAGCATATAAAGAAGGCAGAGCCTCTACCTTCCACAAATACTGGGAACCATGGAGAACGTCCAAATATGCCTCCTCACATTTGTGAACACCACCAACCCACCTATTCCTACTGATACAAAGTCATACTAGTGCCCACCTAGTGGAGGAAGTGCAAATCCCCTAAAGTAATAATGACAATTCTTGTAGCAACCTTTAAGAGTGTACAAATTACCATTGTTACTGCAGGATTACCCGTGTACTAAAATACCCTGTATACTTATCAAAGTTTTCTGAGTTAGTAGCATTTGTTTACATGACTGTAAGCTCTCTATCAGTTACGCAATACCCTGTGCGGCTTCGCTATCTCCCAAGACCCTCAGTAAGGTCTATGGGTGGCTGCCCTAGGACTATATTCACTATAAGCCTGCTCACAAAAGTACCCGCAAGGGGTGACAGGCTGTGCCACTTGGAGGCCATTATCTAGGATTGTAAGGTAGCTTGTTGATGTTTAACAGAAGGTTTGATTTTCCTGTATGTACAATTTATCTTGTAACTGCATGTTTATACTGTTCTTTCTATCACATGTAAATTGTAAAACTCAATAAAAATCTTTGGTTAAAAAAAAAAAAAGGATTCTGTTTCATTTCCTGCGTCCCCTCCTTTTCCCACATTTTCAGGAAGATTGAGATACCCAGTGCAAAACTTACTTTGTTTGTTCCTGATGTCCTCCTTACCCCGAATGTTTGCAGAAGAAATGTATATGTCTCCCCTCAGTAATATATGATAAAAAGCAGCGTTACTCTGGATAAAAGGTAATCAGGTGACCGGTGGGGCTCAATCAGAGACTAGGAAAATAAACTTCCTCCACCCTCCCCAAATTGAGGGGGACATTGGTTCGAGAAGGTTGAAAGGTCATATTTCTGATTTTTAAGTCAGTTTATGGAACCCATACGTCTCTTCACCCAGTCAGGAGAGAAGGGGGGGATTTAAGGACTGTCGATCACTTAAACAGCGGAAGCGTTAATTGGGTGTTGAAGGCCCTGAATTGAGAGGGGGAGAGGGTCCCTCGGGGGAGAAGGGAGGAGAGGAAAGAGAATACAGGACCCCCATTGGCTCCTAGAAGATTTGGAGATATGATCCCAGCTGAACTTATGTTTTTTCTGTCCCTCCCATCCTTTCTTTTCTGGAGTAAAGTGTGAAATTGTTAAAAATGAAAGGGAGGTCCCTGAGGGGAACGGATCCAAAGACTCCTAAAGAAAACCCTAATACAAGCACAATACAGAAATATCTTAAAGATATCAGTGTAAAAAGTCCAGAAATGGATAAGAAACAGCAGGGCGCTAAGGAAAAAAAACGGGAAACCGATCGAAAGAAAGCCGAGCAGGCTGACCTTTCTAGAGTGGAAGGAGATCCAGAGGGCGCTAGGGACATCAGCCTCTGACTGGAGCAAAGAAACCTGGTACTGATGCCAACTAAGGTTGAAATACTAGAAATGTTTTCTAAGTTAGAAAATGTAATCAAAACAGAAATCACGAATGTCAGATCAGACCTGGGTCTTATGCTGAATAGAGTGGAGAAAGTGGAGGACCTGGTAGTAATTCAAGCACAAGAAATCCTAGACCTTAAATCGCAAATGAACAGAATGGAAATTAAACATAGAGATATAGAATATCAAATGGAGAATCAGGAAAATCAAAATAGGAGACAGAATCTTCGGATTAGAGCCCTACCTGAACAGCAGGGAGAAGATTTAAAGATGAAAATGCAACTTATATTTAATCCACTGCTGGGAAGACCTGAAGGGGCAGACCTAAAAATTGATAGGGTACATCGTATCAGGAAGCCCGTGGGGTTAAGAGAAAAGATCCCCAGAGATGTAATTATCAAGTTTCATTCGTATGAGGATAAGTTTAAAATATGGTCGAAGCTAAGAAACAATCCCCCCTTGAAATACGACACAGTCAATCTTCAGGTATTTTCGGACCTCTCTGCAGGGACTCTAGCCCGAAGGCGGCAGATGAGACCTCTTCTGGAAGCATTAAGGACAGCAAATATAAAATATAGCTGGGGCTTTCCGGCCTCATTAATAGTCATCAAATCGGGGAAAACGTTTCAGATGAAATTTCTTGAAGAGCTCCAGGACTTTTGCCAGGCCTTGGGGATTCCCATTCCTAACATCCCACTATGATAGAAGGAGAGGATGAGGGGACAAGGGAAATGGTGACATTGACTGGGTTGCTGTTTTGATTTTCTGTGGGGGGGAGAGGGGGAGGGGAGGGATGGTTGATGACCTGATGTTTTTTTTTTTTTTCCCCACTATTTCTGGTGGGGTTGGTTTTTGGGTGTCGGAGTGAGGGGGTGGGATAGGGGTAAGGGAGTGGGAGCGGGGGAGGTGGGGGGGTTAGTGAATTTAATAGTTATAAGGGGGTCTCAGGGTGTCTGGAGCGGTCCCTGCCCCCCCCTATGGTGAGGGGGGAGGGTGGGGACCCGATAGACGCTGGCGGGTCAGAGCTCCACCCCAGTGGGCAAGACGGATGGGGGGGTTCTGGACAGGACGCCCTTTGGTTCGGATAGGGTCGGAAAATGACTGGGAGGGGAGGGAGGGGGTGGGGGGAGGGGTGGTGGGTGGGAGGGGGGAGAGGGGCTGGGGAGGATGTGGGAAGGGCTTTTGTTTAGAAATGAGTAAAAGGAAAAGAGGTAAAATCAACTGGTTCTTTGGTAAATTCCCATTGCAAAAACAGAAAACGGTGATCTAAACCTCCTAACATATAACGTGAAGGGACTAAATTCTCCGGTAAAGAGACATAAGATCATGAGCGAGCTCCAGAGGTAACAGGCAGGAATTGTGTTTTTACAAGAAACTCACTTAAGCCGCGGGGGCAACATCAAAATATACTCACGAGAGTTTCCTGTATGGTATTATAGTGATTCCCCTATTAAGGGATCGAAGGGGGTGGCAATTGGGTTCGCAAAAAATATAAAATTTACGCTGATAGATAGATTAGAGGATCCTGAGGGTCGGTTCCTGTTCTTGAAGGGTAGAGTTGGCGAGAGCAATTTTACATTTGTAAATGTTTATGGCCCAAATAAGAATCCGGTTAGATTCATGATCCAGGTTTTGGGGCATTTGGCAAGGTTTAGGACGGGCGAGGTTGTCCTGGCGGGGGATCTAAACTTTTGCTTGGACCCCCTCTATGACAGCACGTCGCAGGTACGTAGGTTGAACCTTGCATATTTAAGAAAATTTAAGCTTAAACTGTTTCACAGTCAATTAATAGATGTATGGCGAGTGTTACACGCAAAATCAAGAGACTATACATTCTTTTCTCCAGTGCACGGTACTCACTCCCGTTTGGACTACTTTTTGATTGACCATAGATTATTAGAGCGAAAGGTTTCATTTCAGATAGAAATAACAACTTTGTCAGACCACGCTCCAGTTTCGCTGAGGGTGGGGCTTGCGGAACCCCAGAGACAACCATTTACGTGGCGTCTTAATGAACATATTATCCATGACGTAGTAACAGCAGACACAGTGAAAAAGGAAATTGAATTCTTCTTTTTGGAGAATGATACAGGAGACATATCATCGGCTACACTTTGGGAGGCACATAAGACCTATATAAGAGGGATCCTCATCTCTATCGGAGCGGGAAAAAAAAAGGAAAAAAGGGCAAGGATTTTGGAATTAACAGATGAGATACAAGGGCTGGAACGGGAACATAAAAGCGACGGGACTCAAAAGCAAGATATATATCATAAGCTGATAAATAAAAGAGAAGAGTTAAAAATGGTTATGGAGATAGAAACTAGGAAGTGGTTCCATAAAGTAGCAAAAGAGAAGTATCAATGGGGGAATAGAACTGGAAAACACTTAGCAAAGATGCTCAAAAAGAAAAGGGAAATCAATTTCATTGAGAAAATACAAAATAAACTAGGGCAAATGGTCAACTCTACCAAAGAAATAGCGAACGTATTTAAGACCTATTATGAAGGTCTTTACGACGTCAGACAGAGGAGACATCAAAATCAGGATTCTAGAGCAGAAGGCAGAGAATTTTTAAAAAATAGTGCACTGCCATCACTCTCAGAAGATGACAGGCTCAGCATGGATAGACCCATTACGGAGGCAGAAATTTTTTCCGCATTGCAAAGTTCCCAGAGTGGTAGGGTCCAGGTCCTGATGGATTTACTGTGACATACTATAAGAAATATAAAGACATCTTGGTCCCTAAACTATGTCATTACTGGAACCAGCTGGGAATGGACTGCACAATGGGGGGTGAGGCTCTTAGGGCTTCAATTACACTTATTTTTAAAGAAGGTAAGGATAAAACCCTATGCTCGAGCTACAGCCCGATAGCATTATTAAATTCAGATACTAAGTTATATGCAAAAGTCTTGGCTAACAGGCTGAAGGAGAGGATGTCGGAACTAGTACACCCGGACCAAGTGGGGTTCATTACTGGGAGGGAAGGCTGGGATAACGGGGTCCAGACTCTACTATTGCTCCATGCTGCTAGGATGGGGAAGGTCCCCAGTCTACTCCTGTCAATTGACGCAGAGAAGGCGTTTGACAGGGTAGACTGGGGACATATGATGGACACATTGGAAGTAATGGGAATCGGACCCAGGATGCGGCATTGAATTAAAATATTGTATACCCAGCCTCAAGCCTCTGTGAGGGTGTCAAGAAAGGCGTCCAGGATCCTTGTCTGCTGGTAGGAGGATTGGATATAGTATTTCCAGCAGAAGAGCCAGTCAGTGCGCGCGGGCGTGCGGGAGCGCGCACGCACACGCGGGAGCGCGCGCGCACGCTGTTTGAGCCCGTTTGGCGCCAGGAGCGCTATTTAAGGAAGATCCTGTCCATGCCATCTTGCTGTCCGGTCTACAGCGTTCCCGTGACCCCCAGCTACCAGCTATCCTTGTACTACCTGACTTCTGATACCTGATTCCAGTACCCGGCTTGTTCCCGACCTTCCGTGCCTGCTGCCTGTCCTCGATTCCGGCTTCTCCTGACATCTCTTCTGCCTGCTCCTCTGGTCCTCTGCTGCCCGCCTGTTAACGACCCGGCCTGCTTCACGACTAACGCTTTGCCTGCTGACTTTGTACCGCATCTGCCCGCCAGTGTTTGACCCGGCCTGCCTGCGACCTGCTTCCGTTCCGGACTCCAGTCTCTTCCGGCTATCTGCAGTTCCCATCTGTCAGCCTGTCAACATAGGGTTCCTACCCTAGTTTCCTGCTGGTCATCCTACAGCATTCCAGACACCCGGACCAGCCCTACATCTGTAACCTGCCAGGCACTTGTGCCCCTCTGTGCTTCCGATCCCCTGTCTACTCTACCAGGGGTTCCCGAGCCGGAGGTATACGAGACGCCGCTCCCTGCATTCGTGGGCTCAACCACCAGGTACGTGACAGTACCGGACAGCCATATCCGAGCCCACGCAGGGAGCTGCTCCAATGGACGATCTGTGTCGCCACCTGGCTGGCCTAACCCAGGCAGTGAAGAGTCTTCAGGAGGGCTATAACCGGCTCGAGGAACGTGTTCAGGTCCTATCTACAGTTACGTCATCCTCACCTGGGACTTCCGCTGCTCCTTCAGTAGTGATGATGCCACCTGAACCCAAGGTTCCCACTCCTGAGCGGTTTTCTGGGGACCGTAGTAAATTTCGAGCTTTCCACAATGCTTGTGAACTTTTCTTTGCCCTGCAGCCTAGGACCTTCTCGCTTGACTCCACCAAAGTAGGCTTCGTCATTTTCCTGCTGTCAGGAGATCCACAAGCTTGGGCCCATCGGCTTTTGGAACAAAAGGATGCCGCCCTTGACAACTTGAACTCCTTTTTTCATGCTATGTCTCAGCTTTACGAAGACCCGCAATTAACAGCAACTGCAGAAACGGCCCTGCATTCCCTGCAGCAAGGCCGCAGACCAGCGGAAGACTATGAGTCTGAATTCAGGCGTTGGAGTTCCGATACCAACTGGAACGACTCCGCTCTGCGGTACCAGTTCCGCACGGGTCTCTCCGAACCACTGAAAGATGAACTGGCCCGAGTGGATACACCAGAGACTTTAGACGCACTCATTAATCTGTCAATACAGATTGACAGGCGACTACGACAACGGAGGTCTGAACGTGCCGCCGGTCCTTTCAGACCAATTTGGATGCTTCCCCGTGTACCTAGTCCGCCTCAACCGAATCCCCGAACTCCCGTGACCTACACTCCTGATGTTCCGGAACCCATGCAGTTAGGCTTACTGCGCCCATCCCTGACACCTGAAGAGCGGCAACGCAGGCGATCCAATAACCTGTGCCTCTACTGTGGCGAATCGGGACATTATGTGAGATCTTGTCCTGCTAAGCTCCGTAAGTGCTGCACTACCTCTTTTGCTCTTACTCCTACTCTGCCGAATAATACTTCTCACCTGGCTGTCTCCGTTCTTTTTCAGCTCCCAGGAGGGAATAGCCGGGTAACCGCTATCATTGATTCTGGAGCCTGCAGCGGTTTTATGGACTTAGCTTTTGCCACCCGGCATCATGTCCCCCTGTGACCAAGGGCAAAGGGCCTCTCTGTACACCTGGCTGACTGCTCGGCTCTTAAATCTGGACCTGTCACACAAGAGACTGTACCAATTTTCACCACTATTGCCGGAAACCACCAAGAATTATTATGCCTGAACATCATCCAATCCCCTCTGTTTCCAGTTATTCTAGGCATGCCCTGGCTGAGGGCTCATAATCCGTTGATTGATTGGACCACTGGGGAGATCAGCTTCCCCTCCTCCTACGGTCACCAATATTGCCTGCCAGAGACGGCTCAAGTATCGTTCCCCTTACTCTGTATGGAAGCTGATGAAGAGACCCGTCAAGCCGTACCTGAAGTCTATCATGGGTTCTTAGACGTCTTCAGCAAGAAGGGCGCAGATACCCTTCCTCCTCACAGGCCATATGACTGCCCGATTGAAATCCTTCCCAGTGCAGAAGTTCCATTCGGAAGAATCTTCCCCTTAACCGAACTTGAGCTTGGGACTTTGATGGCCTATATTGATGATAACTTGGAGAAGGGGTTCATCCGGCCCTCCACTTCCCCAGCAGGGGCAGGAATTTTCTTCGTAGAGAAAAAAGACCACTCCTGTCATGAAGATCCTGCCAGAAACTTAAACCCGGGCCGTCCCGGCCCTCAGATTCCACTGCGCATGCGCATGCGCGCCCGGGCGCGTGCACGTGTACAACCGCGCACAGGGAGACGGGCGCGCGCCCTAGTTAACACCAGCCGGCCTATTTAAGCCTGACCTGTGCAGACGGTCTTTGCTGTCTGCTCTACAGCGTTGTGGTGTAATAAATCTGATCCTGTTATATCTGTTCCTCTGACCCGGCTTGCCATAGACCATCCAGCTTTCTGCCTGTACCCGACCCCGGCTTGTTTGACCATCCTCCTGCCTGACCCTCTGTACCTTGCTTCCAGTTGGATTTCATTACCTGGCTTCCTTGATGAACTCTGGTTCCCTGCAAGGTCTCTGTCCTGTCTGCAGTCTGATTCCTGTAAACGAACCTGATCACCTGTTTGTCTCCAGCCCATTCAGTGGTTCTGTTTCCTGCTTCCAGTTCCTGTCAGCTCTGCTATCCAGTTTACCTGTGAACCTGCTTGCCAAGCCGTTGTCCAGTTCCTGTCAGCCCTGCTATCCAGTTTACCTGTGAACCTGCTTGCCAAGCCGTTGTCCAGTTCCTGTCAGCCCTGCTATCCAGTTTACCTGTGAACCTGCTTGCCAAGCCGTTGTCCAGTTCCTGTCAAGCTCTGCTATCCAGTTTACCTGTGAACCTGCTTGCCAAGCCGTTGTCCAGTTCCTGTCAGCTCTGCTATCCAGTTTACCTGTGAACCTGCTTGCCAAGCCGTTGTCCAGTTCCTGTCAAGCTCTGCTATCCAGTTTACCTGTGAACCTGCTTGCCAAGCCGTTGTCCAGTTCCTGTCAGCTCTGCTATCCAGTTTACCTGTGAACCTGCTTGCCAAGCCGTTGTCCAGTTCTTGTCAGCTCTGCTATACAGCTTACCTGTGAGCCTGCTTGCCAAAGATCCTGCCAGCTCTGCTATCCGGTTTACCTGTGAGCCTGCTTGCCAACGATCCTGCCAGCTCTGCTATCCAGTTTACCTGTGAGCCTGCTTGCCAAAGATCCTGCCAGCTCTGCTATCCAGTTTACCTGTGAGCCTGCTTGCCAAAGATCCTGCCAGCTCTGCTATCCAGTTTACCTGTGAGCCTGCTTGCCAAAGATCCTGCCAGCACTGCTATCCAGTTTACCTGTGAGCCTGCTTGCCAAAGATCCTGCCAGCTCTGCTATCCAGTTTACCTGTGAGCCTGCTTGCCAAAGATCCTGCCAGCTCTGCTATCCGGTTTACCTGTGAGCCTGCTTGCTAAAGATCCTGCCAGCTCTGCTAACCTGTTTCCTGCTCATCAGTCTGTATCCGGCCTTCCCTGCTATCCAGACTTCCACCGTGTCCGCCTGCTGATTTGACTACCCTACCGGTCTGTAGATCCTGCCAGGCACCCGTGCTCCTCCTTACTTCTGGCTCTCCTGTCCCCACACCAGGGGACCAGAAGTGGGAGACGCAAGGGAGGCCTCTCCCTGCAATCTCGGGCTCGCACCACCAGGTACGTGACAGTAGCAGACAGCCATGTCTGAGCCCGAGCAGGGAGCCCCCGCCATGGAGGGGTTATGCCAACACCTGGCGGGACTGACCGAGGCGGTGAAGAATCTCCAGCAAGGTTATACTCGACTGGAGGAACGGGTACTGGCCTTATCTGGACCCTCCAGTACCCAAGGAACTCCTCACCCGGCAATACCCCCGACGGGGCCCGCACCTGCCCAGACCATAGTGATGCTACCACCTGAGCCCAAGGTTCCTACTCCAGAGAAATTTTCAGGTGCCCGTGGTAGCTTCAGAACTTTCCGCAATTCCTGCGAACTCCATTTTGCCCTACAACCTAGGACCTTCTCTTTAGAGACCACCAAGGTGGGCTTTGTGGTAGCCCTACTGACTGGGGTTCCCCAAATCTGGGCCCACCGTCTCGTGGAAAAAAAGGATGCAGCATTGACCACTCTCTCCACCTTCTTTGACGCCATGGCACAGTTATATGAGGACCCCCAACTCTCAACCACGGCGGAAGCCGCTCTACGTTCTCTCCAACAAGGTCGGAGACCAGCAGAGGACTATGTGGCTGAGTTCAGGCGTTGGGGTGCCGATACTGACTGGAACGATGCTGCTCTCCGTCACCAATTCCGCATGGGCCTCTCAGACGCGCTCAAGGATGAGCTCGCCAGAGTTGGGGTACCGCAGACTCTGAACTCCCTCATAGACTTAAGTATTCAAATTGATCGGCGCCTACGGGAACGTAGGGCCGAACGAACCTTGGGGCCCCCAAGACCTACCTGGATGCTCCCCAGAGCCCCAAGCCATTTCCGCACTGCTCCCTCTGTCAAACCTGTCCATACCTCCTCGGCAGCAGAACCCATGCAACTAGGACTCCTGCGGCCTTCTCTCACTCCAGCAGAACGCCAGAGACGCCATAGCAACAATCTGTGCCTGTATTGCGGAGAGCCTGGTCACTATGTCCGAAATTGCCCAGCTAAACTCCGTAAGTTCCCTACTATTCTTTCCAGCTATGTTGATCCTGTGACCGGGGTTTCGGCTCATCTTGCCCTTTCTGTCTCCTTCCAGCTCCCAGGAAGGACCCTGCGGACCACCGCTATCATTGACTCTGGGGCCTGTAGTTCCTTCATGGACTCTGTTTTTGCTGCCCGGCATCGGATTCCTCTTCGTCCAAGGGAACAGGGCCTATCCGTCCATCTGGCGGATGGGTCTACCATTAAATCTGGCCCAGTGACCCAGGAGACTGCCCCATTGCACACAGTAATCTCTGAGTCACATCAGGAACTTTTACGTCTGGACATAATCTCTTCTCCCTTGTTCCCAGTCATTCTAGGAATCCCCTGGCTGCAAGCTCACAACCCGGTCATCAACTGGTCCACAGGAGAGGTGGCCTTTTCTTCCCCCTACTGCCAAAGGTCCTGCGGCTCCATGGTCCTCGCAGGACCCTCCGCTCTGCTCTGCCTAGAAACTGAGGCAGGTCTACGCCAGTCCATCCCCGAAGCCTACCACGCCTACCTGGACGTGTTCAGCAAACAAAGGGCAGATGTGCTGCCACCCCACAGGCCCTATGACTGTCCCATTGAACTCCTTCCCGGGGCCAAGATTCCCTTTGGCAGGGTTTTTCCCCTTACAGAGGTGGAGCAGGGGAAATTGAAGGACTACATTGACGATAACTTGAAAAAAGGTTTTATCCGCCCATCCACATCTCCTGCAGGTGCAGGAATATTTTTTGTAGAGAAAAAGGACCACTCTCTCAGACCCTGCGTGGACTATCGTGCCCTAAACGAGGTCACGGTTAAAAACCGCTACCCGCTTCCCCTGGTACCCGAACTGTTTCAGAGGCTTGGCACAGCCTCCATCTTTTCCAAGCTGGACCTCAGAGGGGCGTACAATTTAGTTCGCATAAAGGATGGGGATGAATGGAAGACGGCATTTCGGTCTCGATTTGGGCACTTTGAGTACCTGGTGATGCCGTTCGGACTTTGTAACGCCCCCGCTACCTTCCAGTCTTTCATTAACGATGTGCTTCGGGACTTTCTTGATGTTTTTGCTGTTGTTTATCTTGATGACATACTAATTTTCTCTTCCTCCCTAGAGTTGCATCGTGGACATGTCAAAAGTGTTCTGGGCCGCCTCCGGCAACATGGCCTCTATGCCAAGGCCGAAAAATGCCTCTTTGAGGTAGAAAGCATACCCTTCCTGGGCTTGATCATCTCCAGTAGGGGCATCCGGATGGACCCTCAGAAGATCACAGCCATCCTGGACTGGCCTGTTCCCATAGATAAAAAGGGTATCCAGCGATTCATTGGCTTCGCCAATTTTTATCGCAAATTTATTAAGGGATTTTCGGCCATAGTGGCACCCATTACTCAACTCACCAAACAAGGTACCCGTTTTCATTGGTCTCCTGAGGCCCAGGGGGCCTTCGAGGCCCTCAAAGGGCTCTTTACCTCAGCTCCTATCCTGAAGCATCAGGATCCTTCTCTACCCTTTGTCTTAGAAGTGGATGCCTCGGAGATAGCTGTAGGGGCAATCCTGTCCCAGAGACAGGGCATCAAGGCCCTGCTACACCCCGTGGCATTCTTCTCACGGAAATTATCCCCAGCCGAGAAGAACTACGATGTGGGAGATCGGGAATTACTGGCTATAAAGACCGCCCTCGAGGAATGGCGCTACCTGCTAGAGGGGGCTACCCATCCAATCTTGATCTTCACGGATCACAAGAACCTAGAGTACTTGAAGACTGCCAAGAGGTTGAAACCTAGACAGGCCCGTTGGGCCTTATTTTTCTCTCGTTTTACTTTTCACGTGACCTATCGTCCGGGTTCCAAGAACGCGAAACCGGACGCTCTGTCTCGTATGTACCACAAATCCCAGGATGGTTCCCCTCCAGACACTATCCTTGCCCCTGGAAATTTCCTCCTGCTACAGGAAGACTTGTTGTCCCGGCTCAGGCGGGCCTCCAGTGGCCTCATACCCACTCCCGGTCCTGGGTTGCGGGCCAAGGATGGGCTATTGTGGCATGGGGATAAGATTTTCATTCCCGAGGGTCTGCGGGTAACCGTCCTGGAATTGTGCCATGATCATAGACTTGCCGGACACTTCGGTGTCACCAAAACCACTGAATTGGTACAACGTACCTTCTGGTGGCCTCAGCTAAGAGAAGACTGCAGGAAATTTGTGGAAACATGCACTGTGTGTATACGGAGCAAGAGTTACAGAACCAAAGCCTGGGGCCTACTCAAGCCATTGCCAGTCCCTGATCGTCCCTGGAAGATGCTGTCCATAGACTTCATCGTGGAACTACCCCCAGCAGAGGACCACACTACGATCTTCGTGATAGTTGATCGCCTGTCAAAAATGGCACACTTTGTTCCTATGAAGGGCACCCCTTCTGCCTCAGAAACCGCACAGGTGTTCATCCGAGAAGTCATCAGACTCCATGGGGTACCGGCCAACACATGGGGTACCGGCCAACATAGTGTCCGACTGCGGGGTACAATTTACCTCTCGGTTCTGGAAATCGCTCTGCAAGGCCCTCAACATTGAACTATCGTTTTCATCCGCTTATCACCCTCAAACCAATGGGCAAACCGAAAGAACCAATCAGACCCTGGAGCAATATCTACGGTGCTTTTCTTTTTTCTCCCAGGACGATTGGATCTCCCTGTTACCTGTTGCCGAATTTGCATATAACAATGCTATCCACTCGGCCACCCAACAGACACCCTTCTTCGCCAACTATGGCTTTCATCCTTCGTTCCTGCCCAATTATCTTCCTGAATGTACTGTGCCCGCAGTTCAGCAAAAGATTGACTTCTTTGCTTCCAATAACTGACTCCTGCAGGACACCATGGCCCGGACCCAGGAACATAACAAAACGGTCTTTGACCGAAAGAGGCGTGGAGAATTGGTTTTGGCACCAGGTGACACAGTGTGGCTCTCTACCCTGAATCTGAGGATGGCTTGTCCCTCGAAGAAACTGGGCCCTAAGTTTTTAGGTCCCTTCCCAGTCAGACGAAAAATTAATGAAGTAGCCTACGAGTTGGAACTCCCTGACTCCCTTAAGGTCCATCCGGTCTTTCATGTTTCCCTGCTGAAACCCTCCACTTCCAACCCCTTTCCCAACAGAAGGACTGTACCCCCGGATCCAGTCCTGATAGATGGCGAGGAAGAATATGAGGTGGAGGCCATACTAAATGTTAGAAGAAGGAGAAATCAGAATCAGTTCTTGATCAAATGGAAGGGATATGGTCCTGAAGAGAATTCCTGGGAGCCCGAGTGTAATATCCACGCTAAGAGTCTAGTTCAAGCCTTTAAGAGAGCACATCCTGAGAGATTTGCCCAGAGGGGCACCCGGAGGTTGCCCCTAGGAGGGGGGCAATGTCATGAAGATCCTGCCAGAAATTTAAACCCGGGCCGTCCCGGCCCTCAGATTCCACTGCGCATGCGCATGCGCACCCGGGCGCGTGCACGTGTACAACCGCGCACAGGGAGACGGGCGCGCGCCCTAGTTAACACCAGCCGGCCTATTTAAGCCTGACCTGTGCAGACGGTCTTTGCTGTCTGCTCTACAGCGTTGTGGTGTAATAAATCTGATCCTGTTATATCTGTTCCTCTGACCCGGCTTGCCATAGACCATCCAGCTTTCTGCCTGTACCCGACCCCGGCTTGTTTGACCATCCTCCTGCCTGACCCTCTGTACCTTGCTTCCAGTTGGATTTCATTACCTGGCTTCCTTGATGAACTCTGGTTCCCTGCAAGGTCTCTGTCCTGTCTGCAGTCTGATTCCTGTAAACGAACCTGATCACCTGTTTGTCTCCAGCCCATTCAGTGGTTCTGTTTCCTGCTTCCAGTTCCTGTCAGCTCTGCTATCCAGTTTACCTGTGAACCTGCTTGCCAAGCCGTTGTCCAGTTCCTGTCAGCCCTGCTATCCAGTTTACCTGTGAACCTGCTTGCCAAGCCGTTGTCCAGTTCCTGTCAGCCCTGCTATCCAGTTTACCTGTGAACCTGCTTGCCAAGCCGTTGTCCAGTTCCTGTCAAGCTCTGCTATCCAGTTTACCTGTGAACCTGCTTGCCAAGCCGTTGTCCAGTTCCTGTCAGCTCTGCTATCCAGTTTACCTGTGAACCTGCTTGCCAAGCCGTTGTCCAGTTCCTGTCAGCTCTGCTATCCAGTTTACCTGTGAACCTGCTTGCCAAGCCGTTGTCCAGTTCTTGTCAGCTCTGCTATCCAGCTTACCTGTGAGCCTGCTTGCCAAAGATCCTGCCAGCTCTGCTATCCAGTTTACCTGTGAGCCTGCTTGCCAAAGATCCTGCCAGCTCTGCTATCCGGTTTACCTGTGAGCCTGCTTGCCAACGATCCTGCCAGCTCTGCTATCCAGTTTACCTGTGAGCCTGCTTGCCAAAGATCCTGCCAGCTCTGCTATCCAGTTTACCTGTGAGCCTGCTTGCCAAAGATCCTGCCAGCTCTGCTATCCAGTTTACCTGTGAGCCTGCTTGCCAAAGATCCTGCCAGCTCTGCTATCCGGTTTACCTGTGAGCCTGCTTGCCAAAGATCCTGCCAGCTCTGCTATCCGGTTTACCTGTGAGCCTGCTTGCCAAAGATCCTGCCAGCTCTGCTATCCGGTTTACCTGTGAGCCTGCTTGCTAAAGATCCTGCCAGCTCTGCTAACCTGTTTCCTGCTCATCAGTCTGTATCCGGCCTTCCCTGCTATCCAGACTTCCACCGTGTCCGCCTGCTGACTTGACTACCCTACCGGTCTGTAGATCCTGCCAGGCACCCGTGCTCCTCCTCACTTCTGGCTCTCCTGTCCCCACACCAGGGGACCAGAAGTGGGAGACGCAAGGGAGGCCTCTCCCTGCAATCTCTGGCTCGCACCACCAGGTACGTGACAACTCCCTACGCCCCTGCGTAGACTACCGGGAACTTAACAAGGTCACCATCAAAAATCGGTACCCCCTTCCCTTGGTACCTGAGTTATTCCAAAGATTGGGGTCTGCAGCGACATTTACAAAACTGGATCTTCGCGGGGCATACAACCTTATCCGCATCCGGAGTGGCGATGAGTGGAAGACTGCCTTTCGCACCCGGTTCGGGCATTTTGAATATTTAGTTATGCCGTTCGGACTCTGCAACGCCCCTGCTATGTTCCAGCCATTTGTGAACGATATTTTCAGAGACTATCTCGACCTATTTGTCATAGTATATTTGGATGACATCCTGATCTTTTCACCTTCCCTGACAGAGCATCGCGAACACGTTAAAAAGGTACTAACCAGACTTCGACGCCACGGCTTGTATGCAAAACCGGAGAAATGTGTGTTCGAACAGCAGAGCATCAAGTTCTTAGGACTGATTATTTCTGTGGAAGGTATCAAGATGGACCCACAGAAGGTTTCCGCCATCTTGGACTGGCCAGCTCCTACTGATAAGAAAGGCGTTCAACGCTTTGTGGGATTCGCAAATTTCTACCGGAAATTCATCAGAGGATTCTCAACTATCATCTCGCCCATCACAAGTCTAACTAAACAGAGCACTAAGTTCTCTTGGTCTCCCGGAGCGCAGGCAGCCTTTGCAACCTTGAAAGACCGATTCACTTCGGCATCAGTCCTAAAGCATCCTGACCCGGCGTTACCATACATACTTGAGGTTGACGCCTCAGAAATTGCAGTCGGGGCAGTGCTATCCCAGAGACAAGGACCTAAAGCTCTTTTGCACCCAGTTGCGTTCTTCTCCCGCAAACTATCTGAGGCAGAACGAAATTACGACGTGGGAGATCGAGAACTATTGGCCATCAAGGCCGCTCTCGAAGAGTGGCGATACCTTTTGGAAGGAGCGGCACATCCGATTCTTGTGTACACGGATCACAAGAACCTCGAATATTTAAAAACTGCTAAGAGACTGAGACCAGGCCAGGCCAGGTGGGCACTTTTCTTTACGCGATTCTCTCTCCATATAACTTACAGGCCCGGGTCGAAGAACATCAAACCAGACGCCCTTTCTAGGATGTTCAGCGAACCTGAAACTTCTTCTTCTCCAGACACCATCTTGTCTTCTGGAAGTTTTCTTTTGCTCCAAGAAGATTTGCTGGCCCAGATAAAACGGGCTTCCGTGGGAATTTCTCCTCCGCCTGATATCCCCCTACAAACCAGAGACGATCTGCTATGGTACAGGGAAAAGATCTTCGTACCTCAGGAGGTGCGAGTTGCTGTTCTGAACTTTTGTCATGACCATGAGTTAGCTGGTCATTTCGGGGTGCACAAAACATCTGAATTGCTCCAACGCATGTTTTGGTGGCCGCAGCTAACAAAGGACTGCAGTGACTATGTGGAATCGTGCACCGTCTGCATCCAGAACAAGGGCAGCAAATCAAAAGCTTGGGGTCTGTTGAAACCACTACCTGTTCCGGAGAGACCATGGAGGATGATCTCCATGGATTTTATTGTTGAACTGCCTCCCTCGGAAGATCACTCTACCATCTTCGTAGTGGTGGATAGACTCTCTAAGATGGCCCATTTCCTTCCCATGAAGGGTACTCCCTCTGCGGCCGAAACCGCGAGAATTTTCATCAAGGAGATCGTAAGACTCCATGGCATTCCTGCAAACATAACCTCAGATCGAGGGGTACAATTCACCTCAAAGTTTTGGAGGGCATTATGTGGCTCTCTGAAGATCAATCTGTCCTTTTCTTCAGCTTACCACCCCCAAACAAACGGCCAGACAGAGAGGACGAATCAAACACTGGAGCAGTACTTACGTTGCTTTTCATCATTCTCACAAGATGATTGGGTTCCTCTCTTACCGTTGGCCGAATTTGCTTATAATAATTCGATTCATTCTGCTACTAAACAAACTCCCTTCTTCGCAAATTACGGATTTCACCCTTTATTTCTGTCAAACAGTATACCGTAATGTTCTGTACCTGCTGCTCAGGAAACTCTGAATTTTTTTAGTACCAATAGTAAATTACTCCAGGAGACAATGACAAGAACTCAGGAATACTACAAGGAGGTCTTTGACAGGAAGAGAAGGGGAGAAATACGGCCGAAATACGGGGCCTCCTGAACCGGTACTCATTGATTGAGAAATGGAGTTCGAGGTTGAGTCAATTCTGGATTGTAGGAGGAGATGTGGGCGTGTTCAGTATCTGGTGAAATGGAAGAAAATTCATGGGAACCAGAATCCAACATTCACGCAAAGAGGCTGATCCGGGCATATAATAATGCACACCCAAGTAAGATGGTTCAGTTGGGCATCCGGAGGCTGCCCCTTAGGGGGGGGCAATGTCAAGAAAGACGTCCAGGATCCTTGTCTGCTGGTAGGAGGATTGGATATAGTATTTCCAGCAGAAGAGCCGCTCAGCGCGCGCGCGGGCGTGCGGGAGCATGCACGGACGCGCAGGAACGCTCACGGACGCGCAGGAACGCGCACGGACGCGCGGGAGCGCGCGCGCACGCAGTTTGAGCCCGTTTTGGCGCCAGGAGCACTATTTAAGGAAGATCCTGTCCATGCCATCTTGCTGTCCGGTCTACAGCATTCCCGTGACCCCCAGCTACCAGCTATCCTTGTACTACCTGACTTCTGATACCTGATTCCAGTACATGGCTTGTTCCCGACCTTCCGTGCCTGCTGCCTGTCCTCGATCCCGGCTTGTCCTGACATCTCTTCTGCCTGCTCCTCTGGTCCTCTGCTGCCCGCCTGTTAATGACCCGGCCCGCTTCACGACTAACGCCTTGCCTGCTGACTTTGTACCGCATCTGCCCGCCAGTGTTTGACCCGGCCTGCCTGCGACCTGCTTCCGTTCCGGACTCCAGTCTCTTCCGGCTATCTGCAGTTCCCATCTGTCAGCCTGTCAACATAGGGTTCCTACCCTAGTTTCCTGCTGGTCATCCTACAGCATTCCAGACACCCGGACCAGCCCTACATCTGTAACCTGCCAGGCACTTGTGCCCCTCTGTGCTTCCGATCCCCTGTCTACTCTACCAGGGGTTCCCGAGCCGGAGGTATACGAGACGCCGCTCCCTGCATTCGTGGGCTCAACCACCAGGTACGTGACAGAGGGTCAATGGGGTACCCTCTGAAGTATTTGTAATGAAAAACGGAACGCGCCAGGGGTGTCCTTTGTCACCTTTATTGTTTGTTTTGTCCCTGGAGCCCCTGTTGTCGTCGGTTCGTAAAAGCATCGATATAACAGGGATCAGGGTGGGCAGGGATGTACATAAAATAGCAGCTTTCGCTGACGATGTCCTCTTTTATATCTCTAATCCCAGAATCACCATTCCAAACTTGCTTTCCGTCCTAAAAATATATGGTAGAATTTCAAACCTTAAAATCAATCTAGGCAAATCGGAAATTTTAAACATTAACATAAATAAAGAAGAAGCAGAGTTATTATCAAAAGAATTTAATTTCCCCTGGAGAGAGAATATCAAATATTTAGGGATAAATCTGGCAGAAACTACAAAAAAAATATATTTAATAAATTACCTCCCTTTGCTCGATGAGATTAGAAGAGAAATCCACAGAATGTCTCTTCGACCTCTCTCGTGGATTGGTCGAATTAATGCAGTGAAAATGATAATCGCCCCAAAAATAAACTACAAATTTCAGATGCTCCCCTTAGCCCTTCCTAAAGTGTTCTTTAAAACCCTGAAGCAACTTATTTCGAGGTTTATCTGGTTAAATAAGAAGCCGCGCATTGCAGCGCGAATACTTAGTAGAGAGAAAAAATGTGGTGGACTGGCCATGCCGGACTTTGAAAAATATTTTAAAGCAATTGCGCTATCACGGGTTATGGAATGGGTAAAGGTAGGGAACGACAAGAGATGGATTAGTATATAAAACACAGTTAGTAATAGGGTTTTAGGACACGATATTTGGAACCCACCTAAATTCAGGGTATTAGGTAGAAACGTACACGAGATAACACGGGTCACGTTGGATATTTGGGACAGTTTATATAAAAGAAATAAATGGAAGTTTAATACACTTAAAAGACAACACTTTTTTTGAACCTGGTAGAAGGGAAGTAGGAGGGAATTGGATTAAATTAGAGGGGGCACAAGTAAGGGATATAATTAAAAAGGGGAAAATATACACATATCACGAGTTAAGTTTGAATACGGAATTGATGATTATTGACGCATGGAGGTACGTCCAACTGAAACATTTTGTAGAGAGTCTCCCCCACCCAATCCGCTGTGAGGATAAATATACTGAGTTGGAGAGACTTTGTATACGGGGGACTACGAGGAATAATATCTCCCGAATATATAAAATTTTAATTAAGGAAGAAAGCTTGGACGTTCTCCCATATGTCAAAAAATGGGAAGAAGAGTTAGGAACACAGTGCAGTGAAATTAGGATAGAAAAGATATTTAAGATTATTCACAGTGCGTTTCGTTCTCAATAAAAACAGTAGAAACAAATTTTAAATGTCTCTCTAGGTGGTACATAACTCCAGATAAACTGAGTAGACTTCAAACGGGGGTGTCCCCCGAGTGTTGGAGAGGATGTAAATCTAGGGGTACGATGGCCCATATTTGGTGGGACTGTCCGGTGATAAAAAAATTTTGGAAAGCAATATTGGAGTTAATTTTTGAAATAACAAAGGAAGTAATCCCAGAAGATCCATGGACGTGTTTGTTTCATGGGACGGGGGTCCCATGGAAACAATACAAAGCTTCATTGATTCCAATTTTGCTAAATGAAGCAAAGAATTTAGTCCCGAGGAAATGGAGGGAGGAGGGGAGCCCGACGATATATGATTGGATTATAGCCGTAAATGTGATTCAAAGGGTGGAAAATATGGAAGCGATAGAGGAAGGAGAGGAAGTAGAGACAGTAGGGAAGGATAAATGGTCAGATTGGAACATTTTTAAAGATTCCTGGAGATACTTAACCGAGATTACAAGATAAAGTCCTTTTCGCGTTGTATGCTGGGAGTATTTGGAGAAAAACTGGGAAATTAAATCGTCTAGACCTCTCTGAGTGATAAGCAAAGAAGGGGGGGGGGGGGGGGGGGGGAGGATAAAAGTACGTTTTATGTTGAATGAAATATTTGAGATAATTTCTTTTTTTGACGATGTACCTGAAAATTCATATTAAATAAAGAATTTAAAAAAAAAAAGAATCACCAAACTATAAACAAGAAACTGACATCGCACGTATCTCATGGGAGAGAGACTTACAAATATCTCTATCAGATGAAAACTGGGCGGATATTTACACGTATGCACACAAGAGCTCGTTGAATGTAGCTCTCCAAGAGAATAGCTATAAAATTATCACCAAATGGTACAGGACCCCTGAGCGCCTACACAAATTCTCTCCCACAATCACGAATATCTGCTGGAGGTGTAACTCTGAAGTAGGCTCGATGCTCCACATTTGGTGGGAATGTGCTCTCATTCAACCTTTTTGGAAGGAGGTGCACTCTATCATAGAACAAGTTTCAACTTATACTCTAGAATTTCAAGCCCGCGCAATACTTACTCCACCACTCCTCCCTCTCCAAACGTTCTTATTATAAATCTTTGCCGATGCACATAGTCAGTGCCGCAAGGCTGTGCATCCCAGCGCACTGGCGGTCCACAAACGCCCCTTCCATTAGGGAATGGTTACAAAGAATCTCTAAGATAGAGGAAATGGAGGAGTTAATTCACATCTGTCATGAAGATCCTGGCAGAAACTTAAACCTGGGCCGTCCCGGCCCTCAGATTCCACTGCGCATGCGCGCCCGGGCGCGTGCACGTGTGCAGCCGTGCACAGGGAGACGGGCGCGCGCTCTAGTTAGCGCCAGTCAGCCTATTTAAACTTGACCTGAGCAGACGGTCTTTGCTGTCTGCTCTACAGCGTTGTGGTGTGTGTAATCTGATCCTGATTTATCTGTCCTATTGACCCGGCTTACCAGTGACTACCCAGCTATCTGCCTGTACCCGACCCCGGCTTGTTGTGACCATCCTTCTGCCTCATCCCTTGTACCTTCATACCAGTTTGATTCCTGACCTGACTTCCTTTAATGAACTCTGATTACCTGCATTGTTCCTGTCCGGCCTGCAGTCTGATCCCTGTAATGAACCTGATCATTTGCACTGCTCCAGTCCGTTCAGAGGTTCTGTTTCCTGCTCCAAGTCTGATCACCTGCACTGATCCAGCCTGTACCAAAGTCCTGCTTCCTGTTCATCTGTTGAACCTGCTTACCTGTTCAGTTCCGGCCTGCTCTGCTGACCAGTCTGCTAAGCTGTCCATCCAGATCCATCCTGCTCTGCTGTCCAGTCTGCTAAGCTGTTTGTCCAGATCCAGCCAGCTCTGCTATCCTGTGTGCCTGTTGAATCTGCTTACCTGTTCAGTTCCGGCCTGCTCTGCTGACCAGTCTGCTAAGCTGTCCATCCAGATCCATCCTGCTCTGCTGTCCAGTCTGCTAAGCTGTTTGTCCAGATCCAGCCAGCTCTGCTACCCTGTGTGCCTGTTGAAACCTGCTTACCTGTTCAGTTCCGGCCTGCTCTGCTGACCAGTCTGCTAAGCTGTCCATCCAGACCCATCCTGCTCTGCTGTCCAGTCTGCTAAGCTGTTTGTCCAGATCCAGCCAGCTCTGCTATCCTGTGTGCCTGTTGAACCTGCTTACCTGTTCAGTTCCGGCCTGCTCTGCTGACCAGTCTGCTAATCTGTCCATCCAGATCCATCCTGCTCTGCTGTTCAGCCTGCTAAGCTGTCCATCCAGACCCGTCCTGCTCTGCTGTCCAGTCTGCTAAGCTGTTCGTCCAGATCCAGCCAGCTCTGCTATCCTGTTTACCTGTGGACCAGCTCATTCGTCTGTATCCAGTCTTCTCTGCTATCCAGGCCTCCACCCTGTCCGCTGAGTTGACTTGGTCACTCCACCGGTCTGTTGATCCTGCCAGGCACCCGTGCTCCTCCTCACTCCTGGGTCTCCTGTTCCCACACCAGGGAACCAGGAGTGGGAGACGCAAGGTAGGTCTCTCTCTGCAATATCGGGCTCGTACCACCAGGTACGTGACAGTAGCAGACAGCCATGTCTGAGCCCGAGCAGGGAGCCTCCGCCATGGAGGGGTTATGCCAACACCTGGCAGGTCTGACCGAGGCGGTGAAGAATCTCCAACAAGGGTACACCCGGCTGGAGGAACGGGTACTGGCCTTGTCCGGTCCCACTAGTACCCAAGGAACTTCACACCCGGCAACACCCCCAACGGGGCTTGCACCTGCCCAAACTATAGTGATGCTACCACCTGAGCCTAAGGTCCCCACTCCGGAGAAGTTCTCAGGTGCCCGTGGTAGTTTCAGGACTTTCTGCAATTCTTGCGAACTCCATTTTGCTCTACAACCTAGAACCTTCTCCTTAGAGACCACTAAGGTGGGCTTTGTGGTAGCCCTACTGACTGGGGATCCCCAAATCTGGGCCCACCGTCTCGTGGAACAGAAGGATGCAGCATTGATCAGTCTCACCACCTTTTTTGACACCATGGCGCAGTTATATGAGGACCCCCAACTCTCAACCACTGCGGAAGCCACCCTACGTTCTCTCCAACAGGGTCGGCGACCAGCAGAGGACTATGTGGCTGAGTTCAGGTGATGGGGTGCCGACACTGACTGGAACGACGCTGCTCTTCGTCACCAATTCCGCATGGGCCTCTCAGACGCGCTCAAGTACGAGCTCGTCAGAGTAGGGGTTCCTCAGACTCTGAACTCTCTCATAGACTTAAGTATCCAAATCGATCAGCACCTACGGGAGCGTAGGGCCGAACGAACCTTGGGGTCCCCAAGACCCACCTGGATGCTCCCCAGGGCCCCAAGCCATTTCCGCTCTGCTTCCTCTGCCAGGCCTGTTCATACCCCCTCGGAATCGGAACCCATGCAGTTAGGACTCCTGCGGCCTTTTCTCACCCCAGCAGAACGTCAGAGACGCTGCAACAACAATTTGTGCCTGTATTGCGGAGAGCCAGGTCATTATGTCCGAAATTGCCCGGCTAAACTCCGTAAGTTCCCCACTATTCTTTCCAGTTATGTTGATCCAGTGACCGGGGTTTCGGCTCATCTTGCCCTCTCTGTTTCCTTCCAGCTCCCAGGAAGGACCCTGCGGACCACCGCCATCATTGACTCTGGGGCCTGTAGTTACTTCATGGACTCTGTTTTTGCTGCCCGGCATCGGATTCCCCTTCTTCCGAGGGAACAGGGACTGTCCGTCCATCTGGCAGATGGATCCACCATTAAATCCGGCCCGGTGACCCAGGAGACTGCCCCGTTGCCCACGGTGATCTCTGGATCACACCAGGAACTCTTACGGCTGGACATAATTTCTTCTCCCCTGTTTCCGGTCATTTTGGGCATTCCCTGGCTGCAAGCACATAATCCAGTCATCAACTGGGCCACAGGAGAAGTGGCCTTTTCCTCTCCCTACTGCCGAAGGTCCTGCGGCTCCACGGTTTCCGCAGGACCCTCTGCTCTGCTCTGCTCTACCTGGAGACTGAGGCAGGTATACGTCAGTCCATCCCCGAAGCCTATCATGCCTACCTGGATGTGTTCAGCAAACAAAGAGCAGATGTGTTGCCACCCCACAGGCCTTATGACTGTCCCATTGAACTTCTCCCCGGGGCCAAGATTCCCTTCGGCAGGGTTTTTCCCCTAACAGAGGTGGAGCAGGGGAAACTGAAAGACTACATTGACGATAACTTGAAAAAAGGTTTTATCCGTCCGTCCACATCTCCTGCAGGTGCGGGAATATTTTTGGTGGAAAAAAAGGACCATTCCCTTAGACCTTGCGTGGACTACCGTGCCCTAAACGAGGTCACCGTCAAAAACCGATATCCTCTTCCCTTGGTCCCAGAACTGTTCCAGAGGCTTGGCACGGCCTCCATTTTTTCCAAGTTGGACCTCAGAGGGGCGTACAATTTAGTTTGCATACAGGATGGGGATGAATGGAAGACGGCATTTCGGTCCCGATTTGGGCACTTTGAGTACCTGGTGATGCCCTTCGGACTCTGTAACGCCCCTGCTACTTTCCAGTCCTTCATTAATGATGTGCTTCGGGACTTTCTTGATGTTTTTGCTGTTGTTTATCTTGATGACATACTAATTTTCTCTTCCTCCCTAGAGTTGCACCGTGGACATGTCAAAAGTGTTCTGGGCCGCCTCCGGCAACATGGCCTCTATGCCAAGGCCGAAAAGTGCCTCTTTGAAGTGGAAAGCATACCCTTCTTAGGCTTGATCATCTCCAGTAGGGGCATTCGGATGGACCCCCAGAAGATCACAGCCATCCTGGACTGGTCTATTCCCGCAGATAAGAAGGGTATCCAGCGATTTATTGGTTTTGCCAATTTTTATCGCAAGTTCATTAGAGGATTCTCGGCCATAGTGGCACCCATTACACAGCTCACCAAACAAGGTACTTGCTTCCATTGGTCTCCCGAAGCCCAAGGGGCCTTTGAGGCCCTCAAAGGGCTCTTTACCTCAGCTCCTATCCTGAAGCACCCGGACCCTTCACTACCCTTCGTCTTGGAAGTGGACGCCTCTGAGATAGCCGTAGGAGCAATTCTGTCACAGAGACAGGGCATCAAGGCCCTGCTTCACCCCGTGGCATTCTTCTCACGAAAACTATCCCCAGCCGAGAAGAACTACGATGTGGGAGATCGGGAGTTGTTGGCGATAAAAACCGCCCTCGAGGAGTGGCGCTACCTGCTGGAGGGGGCTACTCATCCAATCTTGATCTTCACGGATCACAAGAACCTAGAATTCCATGAAGACTGCCAAAAGGTTGAAACCTAGACAGGCCCGATGGGCCTTATTTTTCTCTCGTTTTACTTTTCACGTGACCTATCGTCCGGGTTCCAAGAATGCGAAGCCGGACGCTTTGTCACGTATGTACCACAAATCCCAGGATGGTTCCCCTCCAGACACGATCCTTGCCCCTGGAAATTTCCTTCTGCTACAGGAAGACTTGCTTTCCCAGCTCAGGCGGGCTTCCAGTGGCCTCATACCCACTCCTGGACCTGGGTTGCTAGCCAAGGATGGTCTACTGTGGCATGAGGATAAAATTGTCATTCCCGAGGGTCTGCGGGTAACCATCCTGGAATTGTGCCATGATCATAAACTTGCCGGACACTTTGGTGTCACCAAAACCACTGAATTGGTACAACGTACCTTCTGGTGGCCTCAGCTAAGAGAAGACTGCAGGAAGTTCGTAGAGACATGCACTGTATTTATACGGAGCAAGAGTTACAGGACCAAAGCCTGGGGTCTACTCAAGCCGTTGCCAGTCCCAGACCGTCCCTGGAAGATGTTGTCCATTGACTTCATCGTGGAACTGCCCCCAGCAGAGGACCACACTACGAGCTTTGTAATAGTCGATCGCCTGTCAAAGATGGCACACTTTGTTCCCATGAAGGGCACCCCTTCTGCTTCAGAAACCGCACAGGTGTTCATCCAAGAAGTCATCAGACTCCATGGGGTACCGGCCAACATAGTATCCGACCGAGGGGTACAATTTACCTCTCGGTTCTGGAAATCGCTCTGTAAGGCCCTCAATATTGAACTATCATTTTCATCCGCCTATCACCCTCAAACCAATGGGCAAACCGAGAGGACCAACCAGACCTTGGAACAATATTTACGGTGCTTCTCCTCCTTCACCCAGGACGATTGGATCTCCCTGTTACCAGTTGCCGAATTTGCATATAACAATGCCATCCACTCTGCTACCCAACAGACGCCCTTCTTCGCCAATTATGGCTTCCACCCTTCGTTTTTGCCCAATTCTCTCCCTGAATGTACTGTGCCTGCAGTTCAGAAAAAGATTGACTTCTTTGCTTCCAATAACCAACTCCTGCAGGATACCATGGCCCGTACCCAGGAACATAATAAAACAGTTTTTGACAGAAGGAGGCGTGGAGAGTTGGTACTGGCACCAGGTGACACAGTATGGCTTTCTACCTTAAATCTTAGGATGGCTTGTCCCTCGAAGAAACTGGGCCCTAAGTTCTTGGGTCCCTTTCCAGTCAAACGGAAAATAAATGAAGTAGCCTATGAATTGGAACTCCCAGACTCCCTCAAGGTCCACCCGGTCTTCCATGTTTCCCTGCTGAAACCCTCCACCCCTAACCCTTTTCCCAACAGGAGAACAGTACCCCCGGATCCAGTTCTGATAGATGGCGAGGAGGAATATGAAGTGGAGGCTATCCTAAATGTTAGGAGAAGGAGAAATCAGAATCAGTTCCTGATTAAGTGGAAGGGCTATGGTCCTGAAGAAAATTCCTGGGAGCCCGAGTGCAATATCCACGCTAAGAGTCTAGTTCAAGCCTTTAAGAGAGCCCATCCTGAGAGATTTGCCCAGAGGGGCACCCGGAGGTTGCCCCTAGGAGGGGGCAATGTCATGAAGATCCTGCCAGAAACTTAAACCCGGGCCGTCCCGGCCCTCAGATTCCACTGCGCATGCGCATGCGCGCCCGGGCGCGTGCACGTGTGCAGCCGTGCACAGGGAGATGGGCGCGCGCTCTAGTTAGCGCCAGTCAGCCTATTTAAACTTGACCTGAGCAGACGGTCTTTGCTGTCTGCTCTACAGCGTTGTGGTGTGTGTAATCTGATCCTGATTTATCTGTCCTATTGACCCGGCTTACCAGTGACTACCCAGCTATCTGCCTGTACCCGACCCCGGCTTGTTGTGACCATCCTTCTGCCTCATCCCTTGTACCTTCATACCAGTTTGATTCCTGACCTGACTTCCTTTTTTTTTTTTTTTTTTTAAATCTTTATTTAATTGAATTTTCCAATTAACAATGGTACAACATTTCTACAGCAGTACAATAAGGTCTCAGTAGTGGTTTCGTATCATTAAACCCTTCCTACCCTTCCCCTCCCCCTCCCTCCCCTCCTTGTATGACTCAGATTTAGGCTTACTCCCTATCACCTCGAATTATCCTCTAATCAATAGTTCCATCATTTCCGACATACAACGCATGTACCCCCTACTGGGTGATTTCAGTGTAATATCTCCAGGAGTCCCTAAATTCGTTCCATTCTGTCCACTTGTTTCTGTGACCCCCATTTCCCCCCTGTCCCCCTATTTGTTGTATCGTATTGTCGAGTCTTTGGATCGCATTTACACTAAGAATCCACTCTCGTATCGTCGGTCTACCAGCCCTTCTCCAATTCAACGGTATTAGTTTCTTAGCTTCGTTTAAGAGGGTTGGAATTATAGATGAAATATATTGTTTCACCGGGGTCTCAGTTCCGTGAAAGAGAACCACCCAAGGATCCTCGGGGACATGTATCTTAGTGATAATAAAAATTAGTTCTAGTATTTCTCTCCAAAATTTTGCGATTACCGGGCACCCCCACCAAATATGCGCCGCTGTTCCCTTTGTTTTACATCCCCCCCAGCACTCCCAGGAGGGATACCCCTGAATTTTGCCGACCCTGTCCGGGGTGAGATACCACCTAGATAAGCATTTAAAATTCATTTCCACAGCTTTCATTGGGAACGAAGGGCTATGTGTGATCTTAAATATTTTCCCTAAATTATAGTGTGTGCAGTGTGTTCCTAATTCTTCCTCCCATTTCAAGACATATGGAGGTACATACAGTGTTCCCTCGTTTATTAAAAATTTATATATTCGAGAAATATATCCTTTGGACTGTTCCCCAACACACAGTGTCTCCAAACTATTCAGTTCGTCCATGCTGCGAATCGGCTTAGGGAGGCTCCCTACAAAATGTTTTAACTGTATGTATCTCCAAGGGTCAATGTGCATTAACTCCGTGTTTAAACTCAGTTCGTGAAAGGTGACAATTTCCCCCTTTTTTATGATATCTTTTAATCGTGCCCCGTCTTGTTTTATCCAATTCCCTCCCACCTCCCTCCTACCTGGTAAAAAAAAGTGTTATTTTTTAAAACTATCAAAGGTGAATTATATTTCCATTTCTGCCTTCTGTGAATCTTATCCCAAATATCTAATGTTACCCGTGTAATTTCGTGAGTATTTTCTCCGAGTGTGCGAAAGTTTGGTGGGTTCCATAATTCATGCCCTAGTTGCGTATTGCTTACTGTGCTCTCTAATCTATTCCATCTCTTATCCCCGTCTTTCGCCCACACAATCGCCCTTGAGATTGATACTGCCATAAAGATTTTTTCAAAGTCCGGTATGGCTAGGCCTCCCTGTTTTTTTTCTCTGGTTAACACCTTAGCTGAGATGCGCGTTTTTTTATTGGACCAAATAAATCGTGAGATTATTTGATTTAAAGTTCTAAAGAATGTTTGAGGTAAGGACAAAGGGAGCATCTGGAATGTATAGTTTATTTTAGGGGCTACTATCATTTTTATTGCGTTAATGCGGCCCGACCAAGAGAGGGGGCGGGTTCCCAGGCTAAGGACTTCTTTCTTTATCTCGTTCAAGAGGGGGATATAATTTAATAGGTACATTTTCTTTGTTGTATCCGCCAGGATGACCCCCAGATATTTGATGTTTGCCCGCCAGGGAAACTTGAATTCTTTTGAGAGGAGTCCAACCTCTTTTTTAGCGATGTTGATGTTCAAGATTTCCGACTTGTCTAAGTTTATTTTTAAATTTGATATCTGGCCGAATGATTCCAGCACCTTCAACAAGTTGGGCAGGGTAGTCCTAGGATTCGAAACAAAGAAAAGGATATCATCGGCGAAAGCCGCAATTTTATGTTCTTCACTACCCACTCTAATCCCTGTGATATCTCCACAGTCCCGTATCCTACTTAGCAAAGGCTCCATGGACAGCACGAACAAGAGTGGTGATAGTGGGACCTGACTTCCTTTGATGAACTCTGATTACCTGCATTGTTCCTGTCCGGCCTGCAGTCTGATCCCTGTAATGAACCTGATCATTTGCACTGCTCCAGTCCGTTCAGAGGTTCTGTTTCCTGCTCCAAGTCTGATCACCTGCACTGATCCAGCCTGTACCAAAATCCTGCTTCCTGTTCATCTGTTGAACCTGCTTACCTGTTCAGTTCCGGCCTGCTCTGCTGACCAGTCTGCTAAGCTGTCCATCCAGATCCATCCTGCTCTGCTGTCCAGTCTGCTAAGCTGTTTGTCCAGATCCAGCCAGCTCTGCTATCCTGTGTGCCTGTTGAATCTGCTTACCTGTTCAGTTCCGGCCTGCTCTGCTGACCAGTCTGCTAAGCTGTCCATCCAGATCCATCCTGCTCTGCTGTCCAGTCTGCTAAGCTGTTTGTCCAGATCCAGCCAGCTCTGCTACCCTGTGTGCCTGTTGAAACCTGCTTACCTGTTCAGTTCCGGCCTGCTCTGCTGACCAGTCTGCTAAGCTGTCCATCCAGATCCATCCTGCTCTGCTGTCCAGTCTGCTAAGCTGTTTGTCCAGATCCAGCCAGCTCTGCTATCCTGTGTGCCTGTTGAACCTGCTTACCTGTTCAGTTCCGGCCTGCTCTGCTGACCAGTCTGCTAAGCTGTCCATCCAGATCCATCTTGCTCTGCTGTTCAGCCTGCTAAGCTGTCCATCCAGACCCGTCCTGCTCTGCTGTCCAGTCTGCTAAGCTGTTCGTCCAGATCCAGCCAGCTCTGCTATCCTGTTTACCTGTGGACCAGCTCATTCGTCTGTATCCAGTCTTCTCTGCTATCCAGGCCTCCACCCTGTCCGCTGAGTTGACTTGGTCACTCCACCGGTCTGTTGATCCTGCCAGGCACCCGTGCTCCTCCTCACTCCTGGGTTTCCTGTTCCCACACCAGGGAACCAGGAGTGGGAGACACAAGGGAGGTCTCTCTCTGCAATATCGGGCTCGCACCACCAGGTACGTGACAACATCTCTCAAGAGAGAGTAGACAAATTCACCACAATCTGGGCATGCTGGGTACACTTCAAATCAACAGAAAAATACAAAACCATAGTTCCCTCTCAATAGAAACAGACACATAGGCTGACTTCCATGATCTTGCTATCCTTTCCACGGACGGAAGAGGTTCCTCGGGGCCTGGAGATGGTCCCCGACATGCCTTGTTCCCCCATCCACCCCCCCCCCCCTATTTTCCCCCTTTTCTACCCCCTTATCCCTCTAACCCCCCTCTTCTCTGTCTTTTCTCATTTCTTTCCCCTCTTCCAGCCCCTCTCCGAATGACCCGGATTATTTCAGAGAAGATCAGTTTACCCGATCATAATGTTTAGGGGATCTTCTGACCACTGCCTGTACAAGGTTAAATTTACACTGCCGCCAGGACGGGACCTGCTGATAATGGTCCCACTGGCATAATTTGTTCCTGACACGACCTTGGACACCCAACTATCTCTAGGTACCATGCTCCTGTCTATGTATATCCTTCTCTGTTTTTGTCTTCGTTTTGGTTAGCCATGTTTTTATATACCCTATATGCCAATTAAATGTACCGTAGAGTCCATGGTCATGCATATATTGTCAATATATTAGCTCTCGAGATCCCCATGCAACTGCACTTGTACGTGTCTATGTGCATAACCTGTCAATTGTTTATTACCTGTACCTGTTAACTTTTTCAAATAAAAACATTATGGAAAAAAAAAAAAGAAATTCAATTTTGCTGCGGTACAGAAATAAACATGGGAAAGATGCGCTGCTTTACAGGCATACTAAGGACACACCCCAGGAACGATATTTAAAGGAATTTTTCATTTTTATTGTTTCACTTTAAGCATTATTAAAATCCTGCTCCTGAAAAATCGGCCATTTTAAAAACATTTTTTCCAATTGATACATGTCCCCTGGGGCTGGACCCAGGTCCCCATACACTTTTTACGGCAAAGAACTCGCATATAAGCCTTCAGTGAGAACTGTGGATTTTGCAGGTTTGAGCCGCATTGACTTCCGCTATTCCTGCATATGTGATCTGACGGGCATGTTTGCCGGCAAAAGTGCTGCTTTCCATTTGTATTAGCGCCCAGTTTCTGAGAGTTGAAGTCTTAATTGGCCTTAATTGGGAGCTATTTTCCAGGACTGAAGGATCATTTATCAGCGCTATAGTAAATGACCCCCAATGTGTCTTAAAATTTATTATAAAAACTTGATCATTTTTGAAAAATTGCCTAATTAGATTGTCAATGGAAAGAGAGTAGTGCATATTTAATAAATGTTCATTTCTTTATGCTCTTTACCAATTATCTCCAGCATTTCAGTCATTTTTTAACATTATTTTCCATAAAGATAATACAGAATATTGTATAAAGAAAGGTAGTTTATGTATAAGGAATAATCATCAATAAGCAAAACATATTGTTAGGCTCTGTACCAAAGATAGTTAAGTATTATAAAAATCATAAAATAATTTAATAAAGCTATTTGTTCACATATATTGAAGACTATAAAGGTTGGCTACTTTAGTCTAAGAACCAGCATCAACGCACACTTACAAGCAAGAGACTGTAATAGAAGATATGACACCTGACATCAGAGCATAAAACAAAGATTGTCTTGGAATGTTTGGTAAAGCTGTACTTGCATCTGTTGTATATTATACTTTTATTCTACTAGCACAATGCCAAGAAGTAGGTTGTAGTCCTCCATGTTTTATTACTAAAAGGGTAGTTTTATTTGAACCAAAGTATGTTCAGGAAGGAAATATTACTATTGGTGGAATATTCTCAGTCAGCAAATATTTTTATATTAAGGATATAAGTTTTAACTCCAACTTGTTGGGTTTCTGCAGCTTGTAAGTACTATGCTCTTTTTTATGATAAGACATTCTGTGTGTTCAATTAATGGTAGTCAATACAAATATACAAATTAGCACGTTAGTGCATATTCATATGGTTAGAAAACAAATGTGCAGAAGCAAATATAAACTATTCAGAAATTAAGTTTATTTGTCTTGCTGCACTGAGCTGATAAAGCTGAACTCTGGTTGGTTAATACTAGTTTATGATCATTATGTATTGGTTTATTAAATCCATCTTTTTACTACCAATGACGACTCTTCTGCTTCAGAATGCATACATTAATTTGTAACATGCTGCTTTTGGGTGAAGAACCTTTACCCTAATATCTTAATTTACCAAGGATTTAGACCATGCTGCCCGTCAGAGCAATCTGCCCTTACTTTCCATTATGCTACTGTGTACCTAAAATTTACCAACTTTGAATTCGTTTTTATAGGATTGGACTGTCATTAGATTACTCTTATAGTTGTTGGTATTGAATGTGATGAGGAAGTTTGTTAAACCATGTCATTGATGCCGGCAATTTAAAATCACCAATTGCTATGCATTTTGCAATCATTATTAAAGAGGTGGCTTAAAATTTCAAGCACTGGAAAGAATTAATCAAAGTGAGGGAGGTGGAGAGGCAAAATGGATTTACACTATTCAAGCCACTTTACCATCAAACTTAAATGATACAATATGTTGTTTTGCCCCATTTCTGGGGACTAATCCACAGCTTTAAAGTTTATCACTGTCTATCACAGTATTACAGTAACATTATTATTTATAGTATATTTAAATTGGTTGTGACATCAGCTTTAACTTAACTGTACTATCTGATTGACAGGTCACTAAACTTTATAATATTGTCATATTTATGGATAGGCCAAACACCCCCCCCCCCCCCCCGGTTCAGTTCGCACCAGAACATGCGAACGGGCAAAAAATTTGTTCGAACACCAGAACACTGTTAAAGTCTATTGGACATGAACATGAAAAATCAAAAGTGCTAATTTTAAAGGCTTATGTGCATGGTATTGTCTTAAAAAGTGTTTGGGGACCTAGGTCCTGCCCCAGGGGACATGTATCATAACTTTATAATAATGTCATATTTAGGGATGGGCCGAACACCCCCCTGGTGTGGTTCGCACCAGAACATGCTAACATGTAAAAAATTAGTTTGAACACGCAAACACTGTTAAAGTCTATGGGACATGAACATGAAAAATCAAAAGTGCTCATTTTAAAGGCTTATATGCATGGTATTGTCTTAAAAAGTGTTTGGGAACCTGGGCCCTGCCCCAGGGGACATGTATCAATGCAAAAAAAGTTTTACAAATGTCAGTTTTTTCGGGAGCAGTGATTTTAATAATGCTTAAAGTGAAACAATAAAAGTGTAATGTTCCTTTAAATTTTGTACCTGGGGGTGTCTATAGTATGCCTGTAAAGTGGCACATGTTTCCCTTGTTTACAACAGTCCGAGAGCAAAATTTTATTTCTAAAGGAAAAAAAAGTAATTTAAAAGTACTCGCAGCGATAATGAATTGTCAGTCCCGGCAATAGACATAAAAGTTCATTGATAAAAACGGCATGGGATTCCCCCACAGGGGAACACCGAACCAAAATTTAAAAAAAAATGTGTGGAGGTCCCCCCAAATTCCATACCAGGTCCTTCAGGTCTTGTATGGATATTAAGGGAAACCCCGTGCCAACATTTAAAAAAAAATGGCGTGGGTGTCCATATAAGTTCCTTGTAAGTATGAGCCGAACATCCCCCAAACACGGTTTGTCTAAAAAAATGGCAAACAACATGAGATGGATTTACACCGCAGGACATTTTTATTTTTTAATAAATAATAAGGACTTCTCCCAAAGTGTCTCCTGTCTTTTTTACTATTTTTGACACTTTTTTTGTGAAATGGTAGGGGTACAATGTATCCGTTATCAATTCACATAGGGGGAGGCCGGGATCTGGGGGCCCCCTTATTAAAGGCGGCTTCCAGATTCAGATAAGCCCCCACCCGCAGACCCCCACAACCATCAGGCAAGGGTTGTGGGGATGAGGCCCTTGTCCCCATCAACATGGGGGCAAGGTGCTTTGGGGGCTACTTCAAAGCACCCTCCCCATGTTGAGGGCATGTGGCCTGGTATGGTTCAGGAGGGGGGGCACTCTCTCGTCCCCCTCTTTTCCTGTGGCCTGCCAGGTTGCGTGCTCAGGTAAGGGTCTGGAATTGATTTAGGGGGACCCCTATGCCATTTTTTTTTAAATTGGCGCAGGGTTCCCCTTGATTTTAATCAGACCTGAAGGGCCTGGTATGGATTTTGGGGGGGACCCCCACGCAATTTATTTTTGAATTTTGGTTCGGGTTTTTTTAATGTTTCCATTCTTTTCAATGAGTTTTAGCTATATTGCCGAAACCCGACAGTTCATTACAGCCGTGATCAGTTTTAAATTACTTTTTTCCTTTAGAAATGTCATTTTGCTGTGGTACTGTTCTAAACACGGGAAAACTGCGCCACTTTACAGGCATACTATAGACACCCCCCAGGCATGATATTTAAAGGAATATTTCATTTTTATTATTTCACTTTAGGCATTATTAAAATCACTGCTCCCAAAAAAACTGACTTTTTTAAGACTTATTTTTGCATTGATCCATGTCCCCAGGGGCAGGACCCAGGTCCCCAAGCACTTTTTATGGCAATAAATTGCCATAAGCCTTTAGAATGAGCACTTTTGGTTTTTCATGTTAATGTCCCATAAACTTTAATGGTGTTCCACGTCTTTCGAATTTGCCGTGAAACACTGCATAATGCAAACACCCCTGTTTGAGTTAAACTTACATTCGACTCGAACATCGGGCTCATCCAAGGAGCCTTGTATTGAATTGGTTAATGCGTGCCATTTGTTATGATACCTATATTCCATTATGTGAATCTTGTGTGTCTACTTCTGCAACATCTATCTGCATTGGTTCATATCTACCCCCCCCTTGGGCAGCAACTGTTCTTTGTATTTTGCGCTGGGTGGCTGCTATGATGCAGTGTGCACCCAGTGTGAGATTACTTTTTTTCAGGCTGTGTGGCGCTGTCACTTCATTTTTTGAACACAGTGGGGGGGATTTACTAAAACTGGGGAGTGCAAAATCTGGTGCAGCTCAACACAGTCAGCTTCAAGGCTTTATTGTCAAAGCTTAAAGAGGAAGTAAAGCCAATCAATAAATAAAAAAATAAAAAAAGCACCCATGTATTTGGAGTGACTTCCGGGTCTCGCTGCTCCGGTGCTGTGATTCGCTGGAGCATGCATGCGGGAGCCGCCATGAGCGGCATATCGCCGTTAGCAGCAGCGTGCTCAGTGCGCCTTTGCCGTAGACATCGGTACCTGTCTTTTTGCAAATATCTCCTAAACCGTGTAAGTTTAGGAGATATTTCTTGGACCTACAGGTAAGCCTTAATCTAGGCTTACCTGTAGGTCAAAGTGGTTTGTAAGGGTTTTCAACCACTTTAACTGCACAAGCAAAAGTTAGAAGCTGATTGGCTCCCATACACAGCTGCACCTGATTCTGTGTGCACCCGTTTTAGTAAATCTCCCCCAGTGTGTCATTCACTGTATACTGGATGTGTTCTGGCAGGAAGCTGGCCTCTGGGGGAATATATAAACAGGGGATGGGCAATATAGAGAGCTGGCGTTTGGTCTAGCAGAGTGTTAACACATGGGCCGATGTTATAGTGATGAATTTCATACAGGTATACTTTCACATTTTGGTGTCTATTATTATTTTTAAATCATATTGTCCTCATCCCTTGTAATTTGTCCCCTTTATAGATGAGAACATGGCAGCTTTGTATGTTTTTCAATGCTTTTATCTATACATTTTTTTATATGATGCGCATCTGTGATCATCAAGGGGAAACTTGTTAAGAACATGATTTTATCTATTGTTACTTATAAATAAGAGTTGATGATGGGTAGGGGAAGGGGGTAATAGTGAGTGCTATACCAAAAAATAAAATAAAATATGTGCACAGCTGCTAGCAAAAACTGGGTAAATATAAAACCGACATATGGGTGATCCATAATAAGCCCCCCACCCGCAGACCCCCACAACCACCGGCCAGGGTTGTGGGTATGAGGCTCTTGTCCCCATCAACATGGGGACATGGTGGTTTGAGGGGTCACAGACCCCCAAAGCATCCTCCCAATGTTGAGGGCATGTGGCCTGGTACGGTTCAGGAGGGGGGGCGCTCTTTCGCCCCCCCTCTTTTCCTGCGGCCTGCCAGGTTGCGTGCTTGGATAAAGGGTCAGGTATGGATTTTTGAGGGGAACTCCATGCCATTAATTGAATTTGGGGGGAACCCCACACATCTTATTTTTTTTTTTTTTATCAATGACTTTCAATGACTGTATTACGGGGAGCCGACAATTCATTATAGTGAGGGTGCTTTTAAATTACTTTTTTTCTTGCAGAAATTACAATTTTTTTGCAGGGAGAGTTCTAAGCATGAGAAACATGCGCCCCTTTACAGGCATACTATATACACCCCCAGGTACGAAATTTAAAGGAATATTACACTTTTATTGTTTCACTTTAAGCATTATTAAAATCACTGCTCCTGCAAAAACGGCCGTTTTTAAAAGTTTTTTTTTGCATTGATACATGTCCCCTGGGGCAGGACCCAGGTCCCCAAACACTTTTAGGACAATAACTTGCATATTAGCCTTTAAAATTAGCACTTTTGATTTTGAACGTTCGAATCCCATAGACTTTAATAGGGTTCTAAAGTTTATGCAAAGTTTAGGTCTGTTCGCAGGTTCTGGTGTGAACCGAACCAGGGGGTGTTCGGCTCATCCCTACTTAAAAGTCATGCAGGTAATAATGTTGACGAAATAAGTCATAGGCTTATAAGTATAGGAGAAATTGACCTCCTTGACTAATCACAAACCATATTCGACGGCGTATAAGGCAACTGGGCGTATAAGACGACCCCTAATTTTCCAGTTAAAACAACATTTTTGGGCTATACTCACCGTATAAGACTACCCCACTAATCTGTCAGACCACTGCGCAAATAAAGTGTGACATAAAATATTGCAACAACCACCATTTTATTCTCTAGGTTCTCTGCTAAAAAATATATATAATGTTTGTGGGTTCTGAGTCAATTTCTAGCAATAAATATTAGACATGTGCACACTGAAATATTTCGTTTCGGAATTTCGTTTTCGTCCGAAAAATAAATTTGTTTAGTTACTCCAGAAATTTGTTTTTATTTATTTAGTTTTGTTAAATGCATTTGTCCAAAAATCCGAAATAATTAAGGTTGAATCTGTCATTGAAGGCTTATGGTGTCTGTCGAATGTTCTAAGAAGATTAGACGGAGCAGCTAAACTGTACGATACCGCAATCGTACATTTCTGGTCGAATGTTCCGCCTACAAGCTATAGTAGAATTCTAATGTTGTATGACACTAGTAATAATTATATTTATTAATTATTATTACTAGTCAACCAACATTAGAATTCTTCTATAGCCTATGGGCGGCGCATTTGACCATAAATGTCCGCTCGCGGCGACTGTTTCGTCGAATCTTCACGTTGAATCTTTTCTCTCTGTGTCGAATAATCTTGGTCTAATAGTTAGGTTAGACACATTCGACCTTTTTTGCAATTGTCTCTATAATGTTGAATCTTTTCTCTCCATGTCGAATCTTTTCTCTCTATGTAGAATAATCTTGGACTAATAGAGCTAAGGTTGGGCACATTCAACCACAGATTCGATGGACACAGATCACTATTGTCAGCGTCATGTCGAATCTCCTATCTATATCGAACTGTTGTTACAACGAAAATGAAAATAAAGATTTGTTTATGTCGGATCTTTCGGTTTTCGGATTCTGCGCGTTCGTTATCGCTTGTTAGAACAATAACGAAAATACCTGAATTCAGACGAAAATGCATTTGGACGAAAACGAATGCACATATCTAATAAATATTGATTTTAACTTCTAAGCAGCAAGTGTCAGAAAAAAGGTTTAGGCTTTAAGTGGTTAAACTTCCCTCATCTACAGACGAAGTTCATTCCTTTGATCCTTTGATCAAAGAAGCAAATTATACGTTGTTTATAGTTATCTGTGACAGGCTGCCTGGATTTTTTATTTTATTTTTGTCAGCTGTCAGAACTCTCTGCACTTGTCGGGAAATTATGTTTTAAGATCTGGAAGGGACATCCAGCAGGCTGACAGATTAGGGACGTTCATTTTGGAACACATTTATACCCTGCGTATAAGACAACCCCCCCCCCCTGATTTTTGGGGGATGTTTTTAAGTATAAAAAGTAATCCTATAGGCCAGAAAATACAGTAAGTTGCGTTAAATCCATTAACATGTGACTATTGTTGGAGACTGCAAGAGATCTAAAGCAATGATGACTCATCATGTGATACATATAACATTAGCATAACATGAATATCAACAATATACAAGACTATAATGTGTGCAAAGGTCAAGGGGGGGGGGTTGAAAATTACGATGAAGAAGATAGGAAAAGCAAGGTAGGTTTTTATGAATCTATGAATATAAGGATTCTAGCTTTCTGGTTGAAGGCCTTGGATCCAATAACAATGCCCACCCATCTTTTTATGTGTGAAAGAAATCTGGGGCCTGAATGTTTCCTGCTGTAGGGCAATATTTGTTTTTAGGTATTTTAGGTGTCTAAGAATTTTCATTTTCTTCATGGGAGAGAGTAAATCTTTTATCTATGAATGCAGGAATAAGTGCAAGGTGGTGATAGGCTTGCAGACTTCGCAGTGTACACCCTAAGGCACTTACAGGAGCATGTTGTAAAACCATGTGGTAAAACCAGGGAGAAGTGATGAGAAGAATAGAGTAAAACAAGGGAGAAGACTTGAGTAAAATCAAAAAGAAGCATAAGATAGCATCATCAATAACAAAAATTAACTGTGACATCCATGACTTCACTTTTTTGGCAGGGAATCTCAATGCAGGTGCAATGCCCATGAGCTTAGGCAGGTAGGCTGTACATGGAAGCCTCACTAAGTTTACCAAACCAGAAGTCTAAGGAAAGCATTTTTGTTGGTCCACGGATCAGATACAACACGTGGTTTGAAGATCTGTTGGTGGGGCCATAGAAAATTGCCTGGAAAGCATGAAAGAATTTCCTTGGCAACTACAGAGTAACAAATTGCATTCACCTGGTTGACAAACTTCTTACAGCATACAAAACTATGAATGCAACATGTCAGTGAAGATTCATTTTTTGTCTTCACACTTGGACTTCTTTCCAGAAAATACAGGTGCAGCCAGCGGCAAAAATGGTGAGAGGTTTCACCAGGACATTCCTACAATGGAAAAATGGAATCAGAGAAATCCAGTAATGTGTGACTATTGTTGGAGACTGCAGCAAGATGCAGTAGACACTGAATACAAATCAACATAAAAACACTTTTATCCTTTTTTTTGTACTCAAGTGGTATGTCGGAAACATGCAAGCATGTACGTGATTAAATACATTATATTCATTACAGGTTAATTATATATTTCTCAGGATTCATACGTGGTACAGTCATTCTGCAATTGTATGTGAATTTGGATTTGGAGGGGTCTATAATCAGCAAAAGTTGTTTCAGGAAGCAAGAGTAGTCCAGTAACAACATTCCATCAGACTGTCCATTATATCTTTCTAGCAAGTCACAGGGTTAGATGTTTCAGCAGTGAATTCAGAAAATATATCAAATATATTAGACATGTGCAATTTGTTTCATTCCAAATTAGTTTTTCAACAAAATTAGACAAATTTAGTAATTCAGGAATATTTGAATTAATGAAAACCTGTTTAAATTTTTTTTCCAAAAATTAGAAAATTCTAATATCCGAAAATTCGAAAAACAAAACTTGGAAATTTGAAAATTTGAAAATTTGAAAATCCAAAAATCCGAAAATTGAGAATTCAGAAATTTGAAGATTCAGAAATTCAAAGATTTGGAAGTGCATAAATTCAAAAATAAGGACGAAAATCAGAAAATTCTAAAGAACAAATATCTGAAAAATAGAAACCCCCGAAAATGTGAAAATCTGAAATAATAACTAACTAACTAATAATAACTATTACTAACTATTACATTATAGGTATTGGAATTTCCTTTCAAATTTCGAAATAACGAATGCCACATATAAACTAATGGAACGTAACAAATTAATAATAATAAGTAATAATAATAAATAATAAAAACAATAAAACCTTTTTATTATTATTTTTATTTACTATTATTAATTTGTTACGTTCCATTCGTTTAGATGTGACATTCTTTATATTAGATAATTCGTAACTTTGGATAAATTCGTATTCGTTACGTTCACTAACAGAAAATTTTGAAAGGAAATTCCAATACTAGAGTTGAGCTAGATGTTTGGGTTTGACGGGTTCGGCCGAACTACGCAAAAAAGTTTGAGTTCGGGACCGAACTTGACCCGAAATTGACCCCGAACCCGAACCCCATTGAAGTCAATGGGGACCCGAACTTTTGAGGACTAAAATGGCTCTAAAAAAGTAATGGAAAGGGCTAGAGGGCTGCAAATGGCAGAAAAATGTTGTTAAGAGCATGGCAAGTGCTCTGCAAACAAATGTGGATAGGGAAATAACTTAAAATAACATAAAATACATAAAAATTTTAAATAATTTGTTGGAGGCCCCCTTCTCAGGAGAAGAGGTGCAGGAAGTCATTAAGAACCTCAAATCAGGTTCTGCTCCAGGCCCCTATTTTCTCCCTAACCCCTATTACAAGACATTTACCACCACCCTGACTCCACATTTGACAAAAAAATTTAACGCAAAGACACAGGGAACCCCACCTGATCCTCACCTAAACACAGCCTACATTGCAGTGATACCATAACTGGCTAAAAACCCGGAAGAAGTCAGCGATTATAGACCCATCTCCCTCATCAATAGCGACTTAAAAATTCTTACCAAACTCCTTGCAAATCGTCTAGCTTCCTTCATTAACCGATATGTTCATAAGGATCAAGTGGGGTTCATCCCAGGCAGACAGGTTCCTGATCAGATCAAAAGAGTCATAGACATAGTCTCCATCCTCCAGACAAACTGGCCATGAGGTCCAAAACAACCAGGCATGCTTTTATCACTGGACCTTCGATTCGGTCTCCTGGTCATACATTTTTACAATCCTTGAACGTTGGGGCTCTGGCGACAAGTTTATGGGCCTGATCCGAGCTCTTTATTCAAATCCTAAAGCCTATATTAGGCTTCAAGGCCACTACTCCAAACCAATACATATAGCCAAAGGCACCAGACAAGGCTGCCCTTTATCTCTGCTAATCTTTGCAATAGCAATTGAGACACTCGCCATCTCCATTCGCCGGGACCCCAACATACAAGGAGTTCAAAGTGGCTCTCAGGTTCACAAATGTGGTCTGTTTGCAGACGACATCCTTCTATTTCTTACGTCCCCTAGTACCTCTCTCCCCAATCTTTGCCACTCCTTAGATGATTTTTCCAAGATCTCAGGCCTACGAGTAAATTATTCAAAGTCACAAGCCCTCAACATTTCCCTTCCACCAGACACTGTAAACCTCTTACAAAAGAACTTTAATTTCCAATGGAGTACCTCTTCCATTAAATACCTGGGAATCAATCTCACAGCAAAAACAGAAGAAAAATTTATTATTCTTGTGATTAGGGTTGAGCGAAATTTACAGTTCGGGTCCATACCGGACTTTTAGGTTTTTGGGTCCCAGACCCGAACCCAAAATATTGACTGTATGTTCGGCTTTGGTCCAGTGTTTGGCGATGTAATGGTGCATTTTTAAAAGCTGCAAGGCAGCCAATCAACATTTGTTTAACTGGTGTGCCCTTAGACGGGGGCGTGACCGGATGTGATCGAGGCAGCAGGCTTTCTCCACAGCTCCGTACATCCTGACGGCATCCGTAACTTTGGAGTGAAATAATCCAGCCAAAAAGGATACCAAAGCCTGGGGGAAGGTGAGAGGAACCTAATCATGCCTTCATCGGCCCCAAAAAAGCAACAGAAATCCCCGAACGACCAACGCCAGACCCGCTCCACGAAGAAGCCGGACCAAGGCCCTGCCCCCGCCATCTTGCCGAGTCAGAAGGCTGAACAGCGCGCCAAGCAGACACCTAAGATGGCGCAGCAGGGAGCCGCAGAGGGGGAGAGCATTGAAAATGAGCCGATGGAGGAGCAGCAAGTAGCGGTGGACACCGAGGCGATTACCAGGCCTATATTGGAAGCCATAAGTGCCAGTAAGTCGGAACTCATGGGGCGCATAGACCTACTATCCTCAGAATGCATGCTGATTAGACACGACCTGGACAAAATAAGGGGCAGGCTCACCACGGTCGAGGACAGGGTCTCAGGTGTGGAAGACACCTCACACTCACAGGAACACCATATAGCAGAGCTCCGGGTTGTGGTGCGGTCCCTGCAACGCAGGGCCGATGACGCGGAAGACCAAAGGAGAAATAATATAAGGGTGGTGGGCCTGCCTGAAGGAGCGGAAGGGGACAATCCGGTATTATTTGCGGAAACGCTGTTCAAAACGCTGCTCTCCCTGGAAAATTTACCCCCCCACATATGTGGTAGAAAGGGCCCACAGGGTACCCACAGGCCGCAGACCACCCGGCGCCTTTCCAAGACCCTTCCTAGTCAGGTTCTTGAATTACAGGGACAGGGACATGATTCTGGCCAAATCCAGAAGGGAGCAGGATCTGAAATTTGAAAATGCCAAACTGATGCTGTTTCCGGACTTCTCGGCTGCCACACAACAACGCAGGTCTTTTAACGACGTCCGCAAGAGACTCCGTGCAAAAGAAATACAGTACAGCATGTTATACCCTAGTCGCCTCAGAGTTCAATACAAGGGAAGTGTGCGTTTCTTTGATAATCCTGTCGAGGTAAGTGACTGGGTGGATAAGGAACTCTCATAAGCACAAACGTACGTGATGGCAGGGCTGTCAGCCCACAGACTTTTGCATTTCAGTTGTGCCTGTTGCACGGAAACAGTTGGATTGCCTTTCTAAAGACAGAGAATAAGATGAGTTTCATGGGATGAGCGATACACCGAGCAGTGAGGTACCCGGAAGAAATGTGTGCTATGTACTGGGGGCCATCCTTACCGGATCCGAGGAATCGGCAGAGACCACAAGGGACTGAGACAGTAACATACAAGAAGGCTGATGTATCCGCGATGGGAACTCTGAGGGAAGGATGGTATTGTATGAGACAGGCACCAAGGTTTCTTACCCTGGCCGAATGATCTGTGTGACTATTGTTCTTTTATTTTCTGCTTTATTACTTCTCCCCATTTTTGAATATCCCCTCACATCATACTCCAAAGGTGTTTTGTATCCCCTTTTTTGCAAACCTGGCCAACTGACCAAAGCCCTATAAGGATGAGCTAGTTCAGGGGTTAATGGATATCCAAAGGGCCTCACTTGTGACTGCATACAACAGGGCAGGGGGCGGAGGCCCCAACGCATATGTATTAACTCCTCCCTTATTTTTGTTTTAATGGGGAGGAGCCATTATTGTTCTCTCAACTTCCTCAGGCATTATTGAAGACACGGAAATTGTTATGATTTTTGAGGGGTGCTATGGATCTCCAAAACTCTATCCCTGGTAAAAGGAGCGCTGTGTGGATGAGAGACACCAACACAGCAGATGCCGGACAGTAGATTACAGCGGTTGGACTTCACCGCAAGTTTTTGCAGTTTTGTTTTTGGGAAAGAAGCTACATATCGGGACTCTTTTTTTGTTTTTAAGGAGGGTACTGATATAAAAGCAGGGGGGTTATGTAGTTTTGTCACAGCTCAGAAACCCAAAGGTAAGGGGGGACTCCCGGAGGGTAAATGCACATTGACCACAGAAATAGAGGTGATAAAATGGGAAATGGTTCCACGAATGTGTATATATGTAAGTAGGCTACTAATGTATGAGATTACAAGTGACAATGGTGGATAGAATACAGATAGTGTCTTGGAATGTTAGAGGCCTGAATCATAAGTTTAAGAGGGCCTCGGTATTCCAATATCTAAAACAATCGAAACCACACATAATTTGCTTCCAGGAAACACACCTCGATGGAGCTAGAGTGTTGACTATGTGGAAGCCGTGGATCCAGAGGTCTCTGCATTCCACATATTCAACATTCGCTAGAGGGGTATCTATACTTATTAGCAAGACAGCCGCCTGTACAATCCATCAGGTCATATTAGACCCGGCAGGAAGGTACGTGGCGGTGGTACTAGATGTGTGCTATAAAAGACTACTACTGGTAAATGTATATGTGCCTCCCCCTGTTCAGATTCAATTGCTCTACGATATCACTACTAGATTGGCGCAGTTTCTGCATTTGCCCCTGGTTGTGTTGGGGGACTTCAACACCACCCTAGATGCGGTGTTGGACTCCTCCAACCCGAGCAAGGGGAACTCCGTTGAGCTGGTGAACTGGGCCTCTGTAATGGGATTTGTGGAGTTGTGGAGATGGAAGCACGAGACGAACAGATGTTACTCCCATATATCGTCGACTCATAGGTCGGCAGCTAGGATTGACCTTGCTTTTGGTAATGACAGAATAATGCAACATGTTGAAAGGGTGGAATATCTTCCAGGTGGGTTGTCGGACCATAATCCCCTCTCTACAGGAAACACTAGCTCTATACGCAGACAACATGCTTCTGTTCCTCAATGATCCTGTAGACTCACTGAGGAAGGTGTTGGAGATTTTAGACAAATTTACCACTTTTTCTGGACTTAGAGTAAATTGGGGTAAGTCCTCGATTCTTCCACTTGACGCCAAAGCCAAAGAAAGGGGGGATCCGAACTTGCCGCTACAGTGGGTGGATTCCATAAAGTACCTAGGTGTAAAAATCACCCCAAGAGTGCAGGACTATATGACCCTAAATTTGATTCCCTTGATAGCACTTCTCAAGCACAAGACACAAGCATGGACTAAACTACCACTGTCGCTTATAGGCAGAATTAGCTTGCTTAAAATGAAAATGCTTCCGGTAATTCTGTATTTCCTGAGACATGCACCAACATGGATACCGAAATCATTTTTCAAACAATTGGAAGGAGTGGTTAGCACCTTCCTCTGGGCACCGAAACCACCTAGGATAGGAATAAAAGTACTTCAAGAACCCAGTGGGCAGGGGGGACTGGCCTTGCCAGACTGGCTCAAGTATTATCTGGCGAGTCAGATGGTATTTGCCAGAAGGTGGCTAATATCAGACGATGGAGACGCGGCCACAGTGTTGGAAGCTGCCCATCTGGGATCATATGAAAGCTTGCGCTTGGCATTATTTAGGGGCACCAACTCTGACTTACCTATCACCTTAACAATGACAGCCACCATCAGGGCGTGGGAAATGGCGACGAAACTAGCATCCCCTAGCTATCAGGGCTTGTCCCCATCCACCCCGTTATGGATGAATAGAAGACTACCTCATTTCTATGGATTCACAGATCCTATGATTTGGGCAACGAAAGGGGTTAAAACACTGAAAGATATAACTTATATGGGAGAACTACAGACCTTTCCGCAGCTACAGACAAGACATGACCTACCAAATAGTTATTTTTTCCGATTCCTTCAGGTCCGACACGCGTTCCAGGCTCAGTTTGAGGTGATGAGGGTGGAATCACTGCCCTCAATGCTTGAAACATTGCTGTCAATAGAGGAGCTGCCCAAGACCCTCTCAGTGACGTATAAAGAACTATTTAAAACTACACCAAAGGCACTGACTAACTGTAGGGCTAAATGGGAAGCCAAAGTCCTGGAAATACAGGGAGAGGACTGGGACGACATGTGGACACAGCCCTTTCAGAACTTAGTGTCAGCCAGAGACAGACTGATCCAATTTAAATTTTTAAATAGGAGTTACTACACTCCAGCTAGAATTGCAAAAATATATGGAACAGTGTCGGCAGAGTGCTGGAGATGCTCTTTTTCCCTGGCAGGTGCTGACCATGTGTTCTGGCATTGTCCTCTAATACAGAGGTTTTGGCGGGAGATAACAGACTGCACGTCGAACATACTGATGGTACCGATTCCCATGATGGTGAAAGTATGCTTGCTGGGATTAGTGGAGGAGGTGGTCCCCTCATGGGCACTGAGAACCCTACTTATTATCCTGCTATTTTATGGGAAAAAGGCCATACTGCTCAAATGGAAGAACAAACAGGCCCCAGATATAAGGTTTTGGAAGCATTTAGTCAACTCTATGCTACCATATTACAAAACGACCTACAGGGCAAGAGGCTGTGGGAAAAAATTTGATAAGGTCTGGAAGGCCTGGTACGAATCTGATGACACAGTAGGTTGAAGAAATGAGGATGCAAAGGTGAAGAATTGATGAAGAAAACCCCTGAACACAGGCCAAGGGAAAAGGTTATGATGAAAGGGGCGAGGAAATAACACGTCAAAAGCCTATATTACAATAGCCTAAGTAGGAAGTGGAACCAAAATCTCAGAAATGCTAAGGTAAAAAAAAAGGTGGTTCGGTAAATCAGGGAGCAGTTGTTTTACAACAATCCGTACAAAGGGGGGACTGGGCTGTGACAAAAGGGGGATGGATGGGAGGGGGGAGGGGTGGGTAAGGGAAAATGGATGTTTGGGCCCTGCGTGGCCGGTTGACTGGGTTGTTGTTACGTTAACACGACCCAGTGGTGATGTATGTTATGTGTTGTTTGTATTGAAAAACTTTAATAAAAAGAAACTTATAAAAAAAAAAACTGGTGTGCCCTTAGAAGCCATCACAGCCATGCCTACTAATGGCATGGCTGTGATTGGCCAGTGCAGCATGTGACCCAGCCTCTATATAAGCTAGAGGCACACAGCACAGCACGTCACTCTGCTTTACACAGTGTAGGGAAAGGTACCTGGCTGCTGTGAGGGAGAGAATTACATTATAGGAGTCAGTCCAGATTCATGAAATCTATTCTAATTAGTCAGCAATCTACATAGATTTTAGTTGTGTGAGTGCAGTGCACAAGATTTGTACACTGCACTCAGAGAAAAGATAGAGAGTGTAGGGCAATGTTCCTGTGGCTGCTTTGAGGGAGAGATAATTATCTAGGAGTCCAGATTCAGAAGTATATTCTAATAAGTCAGTGATTTACATAGATCTACCTGGTTGGGTTGCAGTGCACAGTCTTTTTACACTGCCATGAGCCCAGTGCTAGAGAAAATATAACTTTTATCTGCAAGCTCAGTGCACCAGCACTGCATATGTTACTGTGAGATACACCCTGTACATACTGTGCGTGTATTCTGCTCTTCCAAAAACACCCATTTAGGGCAAAAAAATTTTTAGCAGTGTTTTCTGCATATCTGCAGGTGTGGCATATTCAATTTATATATTTTTCTTTTATTGTGCTATTCAAATAAAAAAAATTTAGGGCAAAAATATTTTTTTGAATAGCATTTTCTGCATTTTTGCAGGTTTTGAGATACACCGTTTACATACTCTGGGTGTATTCTGCTATTGCAAAAACACACATTTAGTGCAAAAAAAAAAAAAATTGCAGTGTTTTCTGCATATCTGCAGGTGTGACATAATTTATATATTTTTCTTCTATTGTGCTATTCAAATCATTTTTTTTAGGGCAAAAACATATTATTTTAATAGCATTTTCTGCATTTCTGTAGGTGTGAGATACACTGTTTACATACTCTGGGTGAATTCTGCTATTGCAAAAACACCCATTTAGTGCAAGATCCTAAATTTGGAAAATATGAGGAGAACGTCAAAGAAGGGACGTGGCCCAGGTCCTGGTGCTGCTGGTGGAGCTCCTGTTGCAGGGAGAGGATGTGGTCAATCTGTGCCAGCTACACGCACAAGTGAAACACCTTCCTCAGGTGCGAGTAGGCGACAGAGCCTGCAGCGGTATTTGGGCGTGCCTAATGAGGCTGTACGAATGTTGAGGCCAGGACAAGTACAGGCGATAGTAGATTGGGTTGCTGACAGTGCCTCCGGTTCCTTGACTATGTCTCCCACCCAGTCTCCTGATGAAAGATCAGAGGTGGCACCTGCAGCCGATGTCCATCAGTCTTTCACCTCACCCCCTTGCAAATCAACCAAGCAGTCTGAGCCCCAAATCATGCAGCAGTCTCTTCTGCTTTTTGATGACTCTGTTAGCAGGGTTTCCCAGGGCCATCCACCTAGCCTTGCCCCAGAAGTGGAAGAGATTGTGTGCACCGATGCCCAACCACTTATGTTTCATGATGAGTAAATGGGAGGACCATCGCAGCACGTCTCCGATGATGACGAAACACAGGTGCCAACTGCTGCTGCTTTCGCAATTGTGCAGACCGACAAGGAGGGCAGGGGTGAAGACTGGGGGGAAGATGATGTTGGAGGACGATGAGGTCCTTGCCCCACATGGAATCAACGTTATGCAGGTCACCAGTGTAGTTCGGAGGAAGAGGCGGTGGTCGCACAGAGCCACCAGCACAGCAGAAGAGGGAGCAGGGTGCAAAAGCGGAGCGCCCGTCCCCTAGACAGTACATCTGCTACTGCCCAACCCAGCAAGGGACCGAGCATAAACGTTCTCAACCTGAGCACAACCTGCATGACCAGGCATCTAAGTGCAAAGCACGAGCTGCAGTGGAGTAGACACCTCAAAAAACAAGAAAGGTCTCTGGCTCCTACTGCTTCCTCTTCTAGTGCAGTCTCAGGCCTCTTCATCCACCTCTGTAGTGACAGTGGCACATGCCAACCTGCAAACAGAGGATTTGCCAGCAACACTACCACCTGGGTCACCAACCAACCAATCTCCACAATGTCCCATGGAAGCATTCAGCTCTCTATCTCCCAAACACTGGAGCGGAAGATGAAGTACCCCCCTAGCCACCCGCGTGGCCCTGAATGCAAGCATTTCAAAATTCCTCGCCTTTGAAATGCTGTCATTCCGTCTGATGGAGATGCAGAGTTTTAAAAGCCTGATGGCATTGGCTGTCCCACAGTACGTCGTGCCCAGCCGCCACTACTTTTCCAGGCGAGCCATCCCTTCCCTGCACAACCAAGTGGGGGACAAAATCAGGTGTGCACTGCGCAACGCCATCTGTGGCAAGGTCCACCTAACTACAGATGCGTGGACCAGTGAGCATGGTCAGGGACATTATATCTCCCTAACAGCACACTGGGTAAATGTAGTGGCAGCTGGGCCTGAGGCGGAGAGCAGTTTGGCGCATGTCCATCCACCACCGAGGATTGCAGGGTGCTTCAGTTTTCCTCCTGTTGCTAACTCCTCCTACTCCGCTTCCTCATCCTCTACTGCCTCCTCATCAGGTCAGCGTAACACCTTCACCACCAACTTTCCTGTTTCCAATAACTGGGCCTCCATGCGAGACCTGTGTGCCTTGTTGCGCTGTTTCGAGTACTCCACCAACATGGCCAGTGCCGATGACACCGTTCTCAGCGTTACTATCCCAGTTCTATGCCTCCTTGAAAAAACGTTTCGGGCAATGATGGAAGAGGATGTGGCACAGGAGGAGGAGGAGGAACCGGGAACATTTCCAAGGCTTTCAGGGCAGTCATTCACAAGTGGCTACGAGGGTGGGTTCCTGCACCAACATGCCAGGTACACAATTGTCCGGCAGCAAGGGCACAGTTCTAAAGGATGACGAGGTGGAGGATGGCGGAGGAGGAACCATGTTCACAGCAGGGTGGCACCCAGAGCAGCTCATGGCCATCACTGGTGCGTGGCTGGGGGGATACAGAGGACACAGACGATACACCTCCCACAGAGGACAGCTTTTCGTTGCCTCTGGGCAGCCTGGCACACATGAGCGATTACATGCTGCAGTGTCTCCGCAACCAAGTTCAGCACATGTGCCAGGCAAGGGATGTGCGTCAAACCGGCTAGGGCCAGAGCTGCTACGAGATTTCACCCATTCTAGCACACCACCTGGCCGGGCTTGAGGCTCACTGCCACCATCCACTCATCGGTCTGTTGTTCCATGTCCCTCCACAACTCCTGCGTGGTGTGGGGATTTTCCCCCAAACAGGAAAGTTTTAAAACTGCCTGCTGTCGTTTACCCCTGGCTATGCTGAAGTTGGTGGTGAAGGTGTTAAGCTGACCGGATGAGGAGGCGGTAGAGGATGAGGAAGCGGAGTAGGAGGAGTTAGCAACAGGAGGCAAACTGAAGCGCCCTGCAATCCTCGTGGTGGAAAGACATGCGCCAAACTGCTATTCGCCTCAGGCCCAGCTGCCACTGCATTTACCCAGTGTGCTGTTAGGGAGATATAACGTCCCTGACTGTGCTTACTGGTCCATGTATCCGTAGTTAGGTGGACCTTGCCACAGATGGCGTTGCGCAGTGCACTCCTGATTTTGCCCCCCACTTGGTTGTGCAGGGAAGGGATGGCTCGCCTTGAAAAGTAGTGGCAGCTGGGCACGACGTACTGTGGGACAGTCAATGCCATCAGGCTTTTAAAACTGCATTTCTACCAGACGGAATGACAGCATTTTAAAGGCCAGGAATTTTTAAATGCTGGCATTCAGGGCCATGGATCGCGGGTGGCTAGGGGGGTACTTCCTCTTCCGCTCCAGTGTTTGGGAGATAGAGAGCTGAACGCTTCCATGGGACATTGTGGAGATTGGTTGATTGGTGACCCAGGTGGTAGTGTTGCTGGCAAATCCTCTGTTTGTGGGTTGGCAGGTGCCACTGTCACAGAGGTGGATGAAGAGGCCGAGACTGCAGCAGAAGAGGAAGCAGGAGGAGCCAGAGACCTTTCTTGTTTTTTGAGGTGTCTACTCCACTGCAGCTCGTGCTTTGCACTTAGATGCCTGGTCATGCAGGTTGTGCTCAGGTTGAGAACGTTTATGCCTTGCTTCAGGCTCTGATTGCACAGCGTGAAAACCACTCGTGTCTTGTCATCAGCACATTGTCTGAAGAACTGCCACGCTAGGGAACTCCTTGGACCTGGCTTTGGTGTGCTCGGTCCCTTGCTGCATTGGGCAGTAGCAGACGTACTGTCTAGGGGACGGGCGCTCCGCTTTTGCACCCTGCTCCCTCTTCTGTTGTGCTGGTGGCTCTGTGCGACCACCGCCTCTTCCTCTGAACCACACTGGTGACCTGCATGATGTTGATTCCATGTGGGGTCGAGGACCTCATCGTCCTCCAACATCATCTTCCACCCAGTCTTCACCCCTGCCCTCCTTGTCGGTCTGCACAATTGCGAAAGCAGCAGCAGTTGGCACCTGTGTTTCGTCATCATCCGAGACGTGCTGCGATGTTCCTCCCATGTACTCATCTTGAAACATAAGTGGTTGGGCATCGGTGCACACAATCTCTTCCACTTCTGGGGCAGGGCTAGGTGGATGGCCCTGGGAAACCCTGCTAACAGATTCATCAAAAAGAAGAAGAGACTGCTGCATGATTTGGGGCTCAGACTGCTTGGTTGATTTGCAAGGGGGTGAGGTGAAAGACTTATGGACATCGGCTGCACGCGCCAACTCTGATGTTTCAGCAGGAGACTGGGTGGGAGACAATGTGAAGGAACTGGAGGCACTGTCAGCAACCCAATCTACTATCACCTGTACTTGTCCTGGCCTCAACATTCGTAGAGACGCATTAGGCCCGACCAAATACTGCCGCAGGCTCTGTCGCCTACTCGCACCTGAGGAAGGTGTTTCACTTGTGCGTGTAGCTGGCACAGATCGACCAAGTCCTCTCCCTGCAACAGGAGCTCCACCAGCAGCACCACGACCGAGGCCACGTCCCTTCTTTGACGTTCTCCTCATTAATCTCATATTTAGGATCTTGCCCTAAATGGGTGTTTTTTTGAATAGCAGAATAGAACAACAGTATCTAAAGGATGTATCTCACATGTACAGATATGCAGCAAACGCTGCAAAATATATATTTTTTGCCCTAAATGGGCGTTTTTAGAATAGCAGAATAGAACAACAGTATCTAAAGTGTGTATGTCACATGTACAGATATGCAGGAAACACTGTAAATTATTTTTATCTGCCCTAAATGGGTGTTTTTTAGAATAGCAGAATAGAGCAACAGTATCTAAAGGGTGTATCTCATGTGTACAGATATGCAGAAAATGCTCTTCAAAAAAAATTTTTTTTTGCCCGAAATTATTATATTTGAATAGCAGAATAAAAGAACAGTATCTAAAGTGTGTATCTCACATGTACAGATATGCAGGAAACACTGCAAAATATTTTTTTGGGCCCTAAGTGGGTGTTTTTAGAATAACAGAATAGAGCAACTGTATCTAAAGGGTGCATCTCACATGTACAGATATGCAGAAAAGGCTCTTCAAAAAATTTGTTTGCCCTAAATTATTATTTTTTGAATATCAGAATAGAAAAACAGTATCTAAAGTGTGTATCACACAGTAACATATGCAGTGCTGGTGCACTGAGCATAAAATGCCTGCCGACGCCAACCTAACTAACAGACAGATCAAAGTTATCTTTTCTCTGGCACTGGGCTCAGGGCAGTGTAAAAAGATTGTGCACTGCACCCACACAAGAAAATCAAGGTAGATCGCTGAGTAATTTGATTTCTGAATCAGGACTCCTATCCAATTCTCTCCCTCAAAGCAGCAGCAGCAACCTTTCCCTACACTATCTAAAGCAGAGTGACGTGCTGTGCTATGTGCCTCTAGCTTATATAGAGGCTGGGTCACATGTTGCACTGGCCAATCACAGCCATGTCATTAGTAGACATGACTGTGATGGCTTCTAAGGGCACACAAGTTAAACGAATGTTGATTGGCTGCCCTGCAGCTTTTTAAAAAGTGCCATTACATTGCCGAACACTGAACTCAAACCCGAACATACAGTAAATTGTTCGGGTCCGGGACCCAAAAACCCAAAAGTCTGGTAGGAACCAGAACTTTACAGTTTGGGTTCGCTCAACCCTATACGATACCTATAATTTAATAGTTATTAATAGCTAGTTAGTTAGTTAGTATTTCTGATTTTCTTATTTTTGTATTTTCGTTCTTATTTTTGTATTTTCGTTCTTTCCAATTTTTCTATTTTCTTTCTTATTTTTGAATTTCCGAATTTCTGAATTTCTGAGTTTTTGAATTTCTGAATTAGTATTTTCGGATTTTTAAATTTTAGAATTTCTAAATTTTCAAATTTAAGAATTTTCAAATTTCCAAATTTTTGGATTTTGAATTTCCGAATTTTCAAATTTTCAAATTTATTCGAAATAACGAATTTCAATCATAACGAAGGACCTGTAAAATGAAAAAAAAATAACGAATGAAACGAAAATGAACAAATTTTTTGACAGTGCACATGTCTAAATTATATCACAGAAAATCTCCAAGATTGCTAGATAGTTACATTCATAGGCATCCTATTTATTTATTTGAAAGGTATTGCATGTTTGTGCTATTTTTCCTTTGATCTAATTTATTTCCCTAAATCTTACATTTTCACAGACCTTACTTAGTTTACTACAAATATATCCTTGTGTTTATACTTGCCATAGATGAGATAAACAAGAACCCCAATATTTTACCCAATGTGACTCTGGGATATCACATATATGATTCCTGTAATGACGTGAACAAAGCCATAGAGAGTGCCTTGAACATCCTGTCTGGATGGTTCACAATTCCAAACTACTCCTGTATACAGCAATATAACCTGGCTGGTGTTATTGGAGATTGGTCTTCAGAAATATCTATGCACATAGCACAAGTGCTAAATCTATATGGACTCTCACAGGTGGGAAGAAGTTATTGCCTCATAATAATTAGTTCATATAATTTACATGGTTTGCAAATGAATTTACTGTATGTACTCAGGTTACATTAAAGCAAACATAAATGCTGCTATTTATTTATAAGGCCCACCAGGTGGATTATCCCATAATGTACTAGTATACACAGCCTATTAGTACATTATGGCAGACTTACCGGTCATATGGTGTCCTCCCAGTACAGCACTGGGACCGATACTGCGGGTCCCCGGTGCTTCCATCTTCACCCGGTTTTCCTTCTGGATCCCGTGTCTTCAGCCACTTGATAGCCAGGCCGCGATGATGGCGCAATGACGCCACTCCTCTGCATGCGCATGCACAGCTCAGTGAACATGACAGCTGACAGGCAGAAGGATGCATTTATGGCAGAAGGGACAGATAGGGTCTTGTCTGTCATAAATACCCTGCTTGACAGAGGATTTTAAATAGTAAGAGTGTACTTCCTCTTTAAAAGCATAACTAAAGGGTTAGCTCTCACCTTTCCTATGGTCCCTCACTTTTGCCAACATCTTCTCCTGGGTCCCTCACTCGAGTCAACATCTGTATTTGGCCATCTTCATTGGCCAGCGCGGGATGATGTCACTCCTGCACAGGAGGCCATCATTCTGGCACACAGAGGGTGGCACATTTGAAGCTCAGTTTACAGTGCTGGAGAAGATGGCGAGCAAACAGGTATGGGCATTTTATTGCAAAACAGACATTGCATGAAGACATGTGCAATTCGTTTTGTTCCAAATTTGTTTTTTAACAGATTTCGACAAATGCGTTAATTCTGAAATATTCGAATTGCACAAATTTTTGCAAATATTCGTAAATTTAAATATTCGTAAATTAGAAAATTCATAAAATTCTAAATTCGTAAATTGGAAAATCCAAAAACCGGAAAATTCTGAAATAATAACTAACTAATAATAACTTAACTATTACTAACTATTAAATTATAGGTATTGTAATTTCCTTTCAAATTTGGCTGTTGGTGAAACGTAACGAATACAACGAATACAAATTTATACAAAGTTACTATTATCCAAAATAACGAATGCTGTATCTAAATGAATGGAATGCAATGAATTAATAATAACAATAATAATAAAACCTTTTTATTATTATTATTAATTTGTTCTGTTCCATTTGTTTAGATGCGGCATTCGTTATTTCGGATAATTCATAACTTTGATAAATTTGTTTTAGTTACGTTCACTAACAGCCACATTTGAAAGGAAATTACAATACCTACAATTTAATAGTTAGTGATTATTAGTTAGTTAGTTATTCTTTCAAATTTTCTTTCTTATTTTCAGATTTTTGAATTTACTAATTTTTACAAATTTATGAATTGCGATTATAACGAATGATCTGAAAAATGAAAAAAAATAAAAGGAATGAAACGAAAATGAAAATTAACTCATTTTTCGGCAGTGCACATGTCTAATTGCATGTCTCTTCTGCAATCAAAGCCTGCCTGCTCACTGTCTGTTGCAGGGGAACTTAAGTTCCGCTTTAACACTGAATTCAGAGCAAACAGAAAAATGCTCTTTTGAAATACATATATGGTCTTTGCCGGCAGAGGAGTTTGCAATCCTATTGAGCCAGTCACGTCATTCACATAGTTCTGCAACCCTGCTTGTCCAGGAAGTAGAATTGCAGACAGTGTTTAAAAATCTGTGATTTTCTAAAACTGTCTGTAAATATCAAGGGCTGATAATTTGTCATGCTGTGTTGACTTTTTAAGGGTAAACCAGACAAATTACTTGTAAAATGATGGATTAGAGTGATCAAAGCACAGATATGTTACTTTGGCACTTTACTCTTTATAGAAAGAACAAAGAAAATAACTAATTGGCAGTGTGGGACTTTGTGAGTGCTTGGTATAATAAAACTAATATGTGACAACAAAATATGAAGAAATTAATTATTTTATTACAACAACATGAACAAAAGGGGACAAAGACAATAGTCACGTAGAAAGGGACAGACGTTACTTATTCTATGTAGTGTATCCACGTGTCTGTTCAGCTTTCCACACATGAATTCAACATGTTTCACCATGTGGCTTCCTCAGGAACATTTTTCTAATTTTTCTCTAATAAGTAGATACAAATGTGTATATTAATTATACAGATATCAAGTTTGAAAAGATACAAAAAATAATAATTTGAACCAAATACATATATACATACTTTGGTGCATCCAAGAAGAGTAGCAGAAAATTCTCAACAGGTGAGCTCTGACTCCAATACTTAGGAGATTCAAAATCCAATCTATATTTAGTGATGTCAGAGCAAAAAATTGGGCACCAGAACCCCCCACGGGATGAAAAACTGACCCATGCCTGATCCCAGACAAATTACTTGATATGGGTATTGTCGGTGTTTCCATATTGTAATTAAATATCAATTGTCTTTAATAGAGTCCTGTCATTTTTCAGGTTGCCAGTAAAAAAATGTGCTCTGCCAGTAAATTTTCCATGTTCTGTCAGTAAAAAATGTTACGAGAGGTTGGCAACACAGCCAGGAAGATTCCATTAATTTTCCTAGTTTGGTCCCACAGCTTCTTGGGCCACCTGTCTTTACATTGGGCAAAGACATTCAATGATTATTCATCGTTCAATGAGCAGAAGCAGAGAGATAAGATGCAAATCTGTGAAATTAAAAACAAAAAACTGCAGGTTTAGGGTTCTGGGAATGCTGGTTTCTCATTTATTTATTTTGGCTGTATTTTTTGGTTGAACTTGAGAGGGGTGTGTGAATCACAAGGTTGACGGAATATACATTCACAAGTTTAGCAGTTACCTTGTAGTTTCAATGTATCGGGGTGCTTCTATACAAGCACAGATTCATACGCTGTTTCTGGCAATCTTCTTGCCTACCAAAAGGCAGAGATTTCTCCCGGCAGAGCTGGTGAAATGTGGAGAGATGGGCGCCATCAGTGCTGTTAGCACTGGGCATCCCCTAATTGTGGCATTTAAACAGGGAGAGATAGGAGGTTGTGGGTAGACATGTGCACTGCCAAAAAATGTGTTTGTTTTTGTTTCATTTGTTATTTTGTTTATTTTTTTATTTTTCAGCGACCTATATGGGACCATATCCATGAATTTGTTGATAAGAATAGTTTCAGCATGAATTTATGAAAGATTGTTCATGTCAGACCAACCTATTAACATTCTAGGAGGAAGTGACCTGTAATCTGGATAAAGAAAGGCCTGTGGATGTAGTGTATTTTGACTTTGCCAAAGCATTTAACACAGTACCCCATAAATGCATAATCTTCAAACTGAGGATTGTTGGCATTGACAAAAGTATATGTACCTGGATAGAAAACTGGTTACAGAGGCAAGTCCAGAGGGTGGCGATAAATAACATATCTTTCGAATGTTCTAGTGTTTCTAAGTGGGGCATCCCAAGGCTCTGTCCTGGGAGCAATCCTGTTTACCTTGTTCATAAATGATCTCTTAAATTGTAAGCTCTAACGAGCAGGGCCCTCTGGTTTCTCTTGCACCAAACTATATTGTAACTGTAATGTCTGCCTTCATTTTATAAAGCGCAGACTGTTGGCACTATATAAATCCTATATAATAATAGAGAGGTTGGGATAAATAGTTTAATCTCAGTGTTTGCTGATGAAACAAAGCTAAGCAGGGCAATAACTTTACAACAGGATATAGTAACTTTACAGGAAGACCTTGATAGAGTAGAGTGATGTGCAAACACATTGCAAATGAGGTGAAATGTAAAGTAATACAATTGGGGGCTAAACATATGAATGCAAGCTACACACTAGGGGGAGAACCTCAGGGGGAATCAAGGATGAAAAAAGATCTGGGGGTCCTAGTTGCTGACAGTCTCAGCAATAGCATGCAATGCCAAGGTGCAGCAAGCAAGGCCAGCAGAATATTACCATGCCTCAAAAAGAGTATTTACCCAAGAAAAAAAAAATTACAATTCTGCCACTCTACAAAACTCTGATTCAGCTGAATCTTGAGTATGCCATCCAGTTCTGGTCACCAGTCCTCAGGAAAATTGTGCTGGAACTGGAGAGATAAAAAGGAGAGTGGGGAGGGTGGAGAAATGGGAAGGGGGGAAGGGAAATGGGTAGGGAGGAGAAATTGAGAAGGAAAGCAGGGAAGGTAAAAAGAAAAGGAAGGGGGAGAGGAGGGAAAACACAAAAAAATAAAGGGGGAGGGGAAGAAGGGGGAAAATGGAGGGAGAAGGGAAGAAAAGAAAATAGGGAAGGGATGGGAGAAGAGGTGGGGGGGAAGGAGGTATGGGAAGGGACAAGGGGAAGGGGGGGGGGAGGGAAGGAGAAGGAAGGGAAGGAAAGGAGAGGGGAAACGGGAGGAAGGGGAGGGAGGATCAAAATGGGTAAGTATTCTGAAATACCTAAAAGACTAACCTGAAACAACCAAAGATACTCGCATAGAGCAAGGGAGGGCAGGACAGGCAAGAGGAACAAGGTTTGGGGTGTACATATGAACCCCTGTGATGTACACAGCCAAGCGGAGCAGTTGTCAACTTCAATAGGAGCCGCAAACCGAGGCACAAGACATGAAAATTACAAAGGGGAATCACAGTAAATATGTCATATTTAACCAGACCACAAGCCCATAAGGAAGAGGAAGGGGCCATGGATCAATCGATCCATCTTTAACTATGATGGTGGTATAGAGATAGCAACAAAGCTTACCTGTCTCTCCATTGTAAGGGCATGCCCCCCCTCCGGAACTGGCATCCACTGCACTGAAAAGCAGGCATCAGCCTGCTTATGTAGTCCCCAACCAGGTGACCTACACATGCATGACGCCACCGGTTCTGATCCCCCGCAAACGGGAATGCGGAAGATTTGCGCATGCGCATAGGAATCCTAGCCAAAGAGCTGAATGGCCCAAGCTGCAACCTATGCATGTGAGAGGGTGGGCCCAGAGGACCAGGGAGATCTCACATCCACCAGGAGAAAAAGAGTGGGGTGCAAAACAACACACAACTACTGGGTGGATTGTTTTAAAGTGGCAGTACCCTTATAATAAAAAACAGACATATTGTATAGCCAAGCAAATCAAACAGGTAATATTTCCAATAACAGGTGAATAGTTGGTGAAAGATTGGTGAAAGATTTTACCCTATATACAGTTTTGAGAACAACACTATAAAGTACCACAGTGGTGGCACATGCACTGATTCTACATTTACCCCAGATACAGGTAAAGTAGGCATCAACCCCGGTAAAAGCACATGCCACATTCCTTAATGAGATTAGAAGAAATAATAAAAAGCCATAGCCAAATCGCCTTGATTTAATTCAAAGAAAAGGCTTGTATGATATGACTGTGTTGAGGCTCAGTGGAGTGGTGACATTGAGCCTCTCAATCCACAGGGTCTCACGTTGCAATATAGCCCTGTCCCAATCACATCCCCACAGGTCCTGAGGAACCTTATCCAGGACCATGAACTTGACCACCTGGGAGTCAAATCTGTGGCAAAGTCAAATGTGGCAGTCCACGTAGTGAGCTTACCATTTGTGGAATAATACAGGTGATTCCCAACACGTTGGTGGAGCTCACAGATTGAGGTACGTGGGGAAAAAAGTTCACCATTTGGTAATCTATATGTGGTGCCTTCAGGTATCCAGGGACACCATGGGCATTGGCCACATCAGAAAATTCTCACGAGAACCAGATGGAGGACCTATAGTGATGTTATAATGGCTACTGGCTAACCGATCTTTAAGTGAAGTGGCTCTTCAAAATACTAGCTCTGGGGTAGTTTTAACATAGTTATTAAGAATGTGATGATCGATTAAAAGATGGCAGTGATTTGATAAGATGGTTCAGAGCTATCGATGGTGTCTGATTGTTTCGGTTTAGGAGGGGCGTAACGCAAAGAAGTTCTTGTATGGGCTAATTCTCTATTGAAAGCCTTCTTCAGATTGGTACGTGAGTAACTCCTAAGGAGGAGGTGTTCACATTGCAAAGGATTATGAACATTAAACTTATTCTCCCTGGAGAATAGACACTTAGGCCCCTTTCACACTGGGGCGGTTTGCAGGCACTATTGCGCTAAAAATAGCGCCCGCAAACCGACCCGAAACAGCTGTTGCTGTGTCTTCAGTGTGAAAGCCCAAGGGCTTTCACACTGAAGCGGTGCGCTTGCAGGACGCTGGAAAATGTCCTGCAAGCCGCATCTTTGGCTCGCTGTAGGAGCGGTATATTTACCGCTCCTATAGCGCCCGTTCCCATTGAAAACAATGGGGCAGCGCTCCGAACCCGCCCGCAAAACGCCGCTGCAGCGGCGGTTTGCGGGCGGTATTAACCCTTTTTCGGCAATGCGCTGCTAAAACGATGGTAAAGCGGCGCTAAATATAGCGCCGCTTTACCGCCAGCGCCCCCAACGCCCCAGTGTGAAACTAGCCTTAAGGGTATATGAAAGTGATTCCAACATTGTGAGGAAACTATTCAGCTTCGGGTCACTCAAGAAGGCATGTGGTCACCCAAGGATGTTGAATGTAAAGCAGTTTAAACTTAAACAGTGCAAGGGGTTATTTACTGTTAGAAAGGTAAGGATGTGGAACTCCCTTCCACAATCGTGGGTGTCAGCAAAAGTGCCTCCAATTTAAAAAACTCTTAAATGGGCATCTTATGGAACTCAGCATACAGGGATATGGCAAGTAGTATAGACATAAACACACACAATAAACTGGATGGACTGATGTCTTTATTCAACCTTACCAACTATGAAACTATTATGTCTTATGAAGGAGCAGTGATTGGTCATGCAAGTTTTGCCAGCAGCCATTATCCGGTGTATTCTGAGCAGAGTCTACTCTCTGGAGCAGATCTGAGGTTCCTGGACTATCATAATATGTCTTGTGATATGGGAGCTTGGGATCACCAACTAGTCAGCTGTAAAGGTAAATCAACCTTTGTTGTTTCTTTAAAAAGGCAAGAAAATAAACAGCTTTCTTAAGCATAACGAGAAAAAACAAAATAGTCCATCAATTGTTGGTGCTACAAAATAAAAACATCGCTCCCCACCCACATAAACTTCATCCCATGTAAGATTAAAGTCCCTGACTGCTCCAGGGTTACAAAAGGCCAGGCCCATAGCAGCTTAGCCATATCAGTCACAAGCAGTCCACCACTCTTGCTTCTAAGTGTGTGCTACCGAAACTCAATTAACGACAGGTGCTGGCTGTTTCCTGTTCCTTTTCTGGACTCACATTAAGAGAGGGGTTAACCCCTTCAGGACAAAAGTCCCTGTAATTAGGGTTGGGAGGTTCCTTCCTACACCAAAGCTCTCTCCAAAATATGGTCCCTAATGAGGACTTACCAAGCAAGAGAGTCTTGAAAATCTGCCCTCTCCTCACCAACCAGACTATCCAATTGCCCCTCACTCTGCATGAGTGAGAACCCCTGAGTAATCAACACTGTCTTCAAACCATCCCTCTTAAAGGGATCACAACTCAACTAGTGAAGACATATATCTGCTATCCAGGACCTATTTTTGGCGTCCTATACAGCCTACATTACAAATACTGCCATTTTTTGTTACTAATGTTCCACTTTAAAGTGGATGTAAACCCTTTACAACCACGTTTTACTACAGGTAAACCTATAATAAGGCTTACCTGTAGCTACCCCGGATATCTCCTTGTTTCAATCATTAGTAAAGTATTAAAAGAGAACAATACAGCAAAAAAATCACAATAACATTGCCCAATGAAGTGGAACAGCATACATCAAACATTTCCCATTCACATAATAATTTCCATCCACTCCCCTCTATTTATGTATAGGTAATGGATAGGTAATTTTTGCCCCTATAGTGGTGAGCGGCTCTTCACCTTGAGATGACATGAGTTTGATTTGAAGGAACCCTCAGCCGAGGAAACTCACCCCTTTGGGAACACACTGTGTCTAAAGAGGGGGTGAATCTCCTTTTTCTGGCCCTCCCCTTACTATCAACGCATAAAATGTAGCATCATGGGGCCTTTTGGGTTTAGAACAGTCCAAGCCTGGACTGCAGCTTGTATGGTAGGGTGATTTAGTAAGTCACTTGTTTTGAGTAAATTGGTGGCCATTAAAAGGGAGAGTGGGGATTTGTTGTTCATCAACATATGTTCTATTTGAAACCATGGTTTTATGGTGGTTTCTGGAACCAACTTTTGAGTTTATCTATGATCACTGCTATATAGTAGTCTTTTAACACCGGTAGGCCCATACCGCCTACAGATTTATGCCTATGCTGTACGATAGGAGAACACCTAGCTCTGCTCCCTGCCCACACAAATTTCGATAATTGCTTCTGCATTGTTGTGAAGAAAGATGCGGGTATAGGTAAAGCTCTATAGTAGTAAATCAATTTTGGCAGTAGTAACATTTTATACGCCAAACGTCCTGACCAGGATAAGTAATGTTTTTGGATTCTAGAGAGTTCCTGTTGAAATGAGTTGATAAGTGGGAAGAAGTTAGCGTGGTATAATCTCGAGAGGGGAGATGTTAGTTTTTTTCCTAGATAGGTGATGGAGTCATTCGTCCATGGGTATGGGAGGCTCTTTTTCAGGGTAACTTCCGTATTAGTGTCCATAGCTATGCCTAGTATGTTGGATTTAGTGGCGTTAACTTTGTAGAGGGAAACTTTACTGAACAACTGCAATATGTCATGTGCTGTGGGTAATGATTTGATCGGGTTAGATAGGGATAGAATGACATCATCAGCGAACAATGATATTTTGTGCTGATATTTATGGGTTGTAATGCCCTGAATGTTGGGGTCAGACCTTTTTTTTTCTGCAAGGGGTTCCATAATGAGTGCAAAAATTAGAAGAGACAAGGGGCATCCCTGTCTGGTCCCATTTGTTATTCAAAATGTTTTAGAGAACATTCCTTCTGTAAAGACAAATGCTGAAGGGGATGAGTATAATGCCATTATTGCTTTTTGTATTGGGCCGACCAATCCAAATTTTTCTAGAAATTTGCAGAGATACCCCCAGTGTACCCTGTCGAAAGCCTTCTCTGCATCCAATGTGAGAAGCAGAGAAGGCTCTCCTTTCCTCTTCATTAAGTGGAGAAGATTAACTATTCTTCTGGTGGCATCTGTGATTTGGAGGCCCATCACAAAACCCACTTGGTCATAATCAGTTTAGGTAGTTTTCATTAGTCTATTTTCTATCAATTTCACATTCACATTTTATAGGGAAATTGGTCTAAAATTTTGCGGAAGGTTGTTTTTTTCCCCTGGTTTAGGAAGGGTGATGATAGTGGCCATTAGCATTTCTTTTTTTTACTCATTAAATTTTTATTGAAAATTTTCAAACAATACAAGACAAATATGCAATGAGATAATACATCGTAGATTTGTAACTCAATGTGGTAACAGTGATGGGAAGAAAAAGAGCAAAGGAAGGGGGAGGGGGGGAAGGGGGGGGTGAGGCAAAAGTATGCGGTACATAACAAACACAAAATGCACTATACTAAACCATAGTCTAACTCTGTGAGTATTGATGGAACCGTTGCGTGGATATTGCAAGGGTTACACACGATCGCAAGTAAGGCGGAGTAACTAGGGATCTATTCTACTCGGGCACCCCTGGTAGGGTTCTGTTCTGTGCCCGTGTGGAAATGTCCCCTCCTAGAGGCTAGGGCCTCATTCAGTCAAAGTGGTCTGTAAAATTCGAGGTTTTAGTCCAGTCCGTCCATGGGCTCCAGGTCTGGGAGGCGAACTTCCGTTCTCCTCTAAGTGTCAATGTGGTTTCGTAAACAAAGTGAGTTTGTACTGTGTGCAACACCTCCTTAACGGTGGGTGTTTCTGTGTTTTTCCACTTTCTGGTAATGTTAAGTCTAGCTGCTAGTAGGATATGGGTCGCAATAGATTTCATATGAGTAGGGTACCGGTCAAGATCTAGAGATAAGAGAGCCAGTGAGGGGTTGCCAGGGAGGGGTATGTTAGTGACTTCATATAGAATGCAGAATATTTGTTCCCAGTATGATTTGAGTTTGGGGCAGTCCCAAAAGATATGTAAAAGGTCACCTCTAAGTCCACATTTCCTCCAGCAAGTGGGTTCTGTTTTCTTGTCAAATTTGGATAGTCTGTCGGGTGTCAGGTACCAACGGTATGTGAGCTTATATGCCAGTTCCCATAGGGAGGAACAGCAGGTGGCTTTATATATAGATTTACAGGCTGTCTCCCATTGGTCTGTTGAATATGTGTGTTTCAGGTCAGCCTCCCATCTAAGTAGTGGGGGTGTTTTGGTGAACGTATTTTTATGATGCAGTAGGTTGTAGAACAGCGAGATGCCCTTACGGTGGGGTACTGGTGCTTTATAATAGATCCATGCCTCTTGGGGAATTGAACATGTCCGGAACTTCAGGGACTCTACACAGTGGCAAGTGCGAAGGTAGAGGAATATGTCAGAGTTAGGTAATTTAAATTTGGCTTGAAGTTCGGGGAAGGTTTTAATCTTGCTGCCATCGGTTAGATCGGTAACCAGGGTGATTCCGTGACTCTTCCAGGACTTGAAGGAGGTATATTACATCAAGTATTGGAGCGAATCTATCGGGATCTGTAGTATGGCGGGTATCGAGTGCTCAAACGAGGAGTGCGTAATTTTGGACCAGGCCTTATATGTTGCTACTAATGTGGGGGAGATGTGGGATGGGATCTTCGCCCCCAACGATACAGCATGTAGCCAAGCCGGTAGATTCCCCGCCTGAACCGCTGCTGCTTCGATCTTTCCCCAAATCGTAGGAAGAGGGGGAGAAAGGAACCATTCCTTGGTCTGTGATAATATGGAGTATATGTAGTATTCCTGGAAGTCTACATATCCCACACCGCCTGCGCGTCTATGTTTAATCAATTGGTGGTGCTTGCACCGAGATTTTTTTCCTTGCCAGATGTATGTAGATATATGTAGACAAGATCAATTGTAATGATCTAAAAAAATGCAACGGTAGAGGGATGGGTATAGTACGGAAAAAATAGAGTATTTGCGGTAGGTGGAACATTTTGAATGCTGCTAGACGTCCCAGCCACGAAAATTCGACAGTCGCGAGTTTGGTCAATTGGCTTTTGAGTTTGAACTTCAGTGGAAGGTAATTAGCAGAAAACAGTTCTTTTGTTGTTCTTGTTAGTTGAATACCTAGATATGTTATACTGTTAGTTGCCCATACGTAGGGAAAGCTTTGTTTGAGACGAGTGCAGGTGCTATCATGTACATTTATATCTAGGATATTCGATTTAGCTTCATTTACTTTGTAGTAAGATATGTCGCTGAAACAGGCGAGAGTTCGCTGGATTTCAGGCAGGGACTGTTCCGGTTGGGTGATCATAAGGATCACATCGTCCGCAAAGAGGCTAATTTTATGTTCCATTCCCCCTATTGAGATTCCGGAGATCAGTGTGTTGGATCTGATGGATGCGGCCAAGGGTTCCATGACTAGATTGAAAATGAGCGGTGACAGGGGGCAGCCTTGTCTAGTACCGTTGGATATGAGAAATGGGGAGTAATGTCTGCGGAGTATACTTGGGCGGAAAGGTTGGAGTATAAGGCCATGATTGCATTATGGATTGGTCCTATGATGCCAAATTTATGCAAGACTGCAGATAGGTATCCCCAATGGACCCTATCGAATGCCTTTTCGGCGTCTAGGGAGAGGAGGAGAGATGGAACTTTGGATAAGTCTAAGTGGTGGATGAAATTGATCATGCGTCTAGTGGCATCTGATGCTTGGCGACCCTTAGTGAATCCCGATTGATCCGGGGAAATAAGGGAGGGTAGAACATTTTCAAGTCTATGGGCAATAATTCTTGCGTAAATTTTGATGTCGGTATTGAGGAGTGAAATTGGGCGGAAATTCTTGGGGGATGAGGGTTCTTTACCAGGTTTCGGTAAGGTAACAATCATGGCGTTAAGCATTTCCTTCGGGAACGAGGCGGATGATGTTGCCGAAGTAAATACTTGGCAGAGGGAAGGGGCTAGTAGATTTTGAAATTGTTTGTAATATTCCCCAGTGAAGCCATCAGGGCCCGGGGATTTGGAGCTGGGTAGTTTATTAATCACAGCAATGACTTCATCTATGGTGAAAGGGTCATTAAGGGAGGCAAGTTTTACCTGTGAGAGGGACGGGAGGTTCTGTTGGTCCAGGAAGGTCTGTATTGCGTCGTGGGAGGGTTGTGTGGTATTCGGGTCATTTTTGAGATTGTATAAGTCAGCGTAATATGTACTGAACGCGTCAGCTATCTGTTGTGGTTTGAGGAGTTTTTCATTAGAGTGGGGGTGATGGATGAAAGGGATTTTGGTTTTGGATCTAAACCCCTTGACTCTTAGGGACATGACTTTACCGGCTTTATTTCCCGTAGTGTAAGAGTTAGCCTTAAGAATCTTGTATGATTTTTCAAATTTTTCTAGAAGGAGGGACCTTAACTCGTGGCGGAGGGTGAATATTTTTGCCTGTAGGTCAGGGGAAGGGTGAATCTTGTTCAGAGATTCGGTCGTGGCTATGTCGGTCGTCAAGTCGTCAAGTTTTTGGGAACGTTTTTTCTTAGCTCTGGCTCCCATTTGTAGGAAAATGCCTCATAAAACCGCCTTGTGGGCGTTCCATACCACCAGCGGGTCAGATACTGAGTCCTGGTTAATAGAGAAGAATTCTTCCAATTTTTGTTTGATGGGGGTTTGATAGCATGGGGTGTTGAGGAGGTGGTTAATTACCCTCCATATATACGTGGCTGATTGGGGCAATTCCCTAGAGATAGTGATGCTTACCGGGGCATGGTCTGACCAGGTGGTGGTGTGGATGGTAGATTGCGAAATAGAATGCAGTAACCGTCTCTCAGTTAAGAAGAGTAGGTGTTGTGACGCGGCGAGAGAAAGGTAAAATCCCTCTCGCTCGCATGACAGCACCTCCATACATCATACAATTCAATTCGTTATCAGTAATAAATTTGTCCAGAGGGGACGCATGGCGTCTAGCAATAGCAGTGGAATCAAGAGAGTTGTTTGGTACCAAGTTAAAATGTCCGCACATTAGTAAATGGCCTTTCTGCAGTTTACGTGCCACACGCAGCGTCTTTCTGAGAAAGGTCATTTGACCCATGTTGGGTGCATATATGGAAACCAGAGTATACTGCGCGTTATTAATGGAGCATATCAGTATAATGAAGCGGCCTTCAGGATCAAGAACGCTGTGGTGTAGTTGAAAAGCCACTGTGTCCTTGATAGCAATCATCACTCCCCGTTGTTTTTTATGGTATGAGGAGTGAAAAATATGAGGAAAGTGTCTATTCAGACATTTGGGGGTTGCGTCAGCAGCAAAGTGGGTTTCCTGTACGCAGAGGACATCGCATGCTTGAGAAAGTGCTGTCTTCCAGTGAGATGCCCACTTAGCCGGGTGATTGAGTCCCTTTGCATTGAGAGAGAGGATTGTGACAACCATAGCGGGTGTAAGAGTAGCGGGTGTAGGTGCGAGGATCACTTACAGTTCGTTGGTCAGTGTTCGGTATCTTAAAACCAAAGCGATGTTGGATGAGAAGGTCAGTAGATGTTTCGGAAGGAAGCTGCTGACTGGAGAGCAGTTGATTAAGGTTCAGGGCAGACGTATGAGTTGCAGCTTCAAAAGACCAGGTGATGCTGGAACGAGAAGGTTGGTACTGGAGATGGAGATTTCAGCCTGGGTGAGGCGGTAGGGTTCCACTAGGATAGAATACAAGTTAGTGCAATAGAAACAAATAATAAACTTCGATGTGTTAGCCCACTGTCGTGGGGTAGAAACGGAGAGCCTCAAGAGGGGAAGAAAATTAACAAAGAAAAAAAAAAAAGGGAGAGGGGGGGGAGAGAGGGAAACGAAAACTTGAGGTCAGTAATGAACAACTGACAGCCAGGTGGTTCAGTGTGGGGTATCCCATCTGAGTGGCTGACCAAAATGTGGGGAAAGTTCAGCAAGCAGGTGACGGTGGCCAGGCCCAGACCGGTCCGGGTTAGTAGCCTGCCGTAGCACATGGACAGGTGATTTAATGCATTCTGTGTTTGAGTTTAACTCGATCTGTTCCAAAGGAGAAGGGGTTCGCCTTGTCATGAGATTGTTGCAGGTTTTGGGGGGGATCTGGGATAATACCCCAGGAGTGGAGTAACTTCATGCCACCTTCCAGAGTGGAAATGGTATGAGGGATACCGTTATAGGTAACCAAGATCGTAGCAGGATGGCGCCATTTGTATATTAACTTGTGGTTGTTGAGAGCCTTGGTGACCGTTTGGAGAGTGTATTGGGATAGGTCAGCATACAGTTGAATGTCCGAGTAGGGTGGAGGTAACGGTGACATTTGCCTGGCTTTTAGCAGTATTTGTTCCTTGGCCTGGTAAAAATGGACCCGCAGGAGAACATCCCTGGGTATCTCCGCTTCAAGGTGGCGGGGTTTAGGCAGGCGATGAATCCTATCGATAGTTAGCTCGATTGGAGACAGGTCAGGGAGCATGCTGGAGAACATAGTGCTGGCGTATTCATGCAATTCTTTGGGTTGTACAGACTCAGGGATACCTCTAATTTTTATATTGTTGCGTCTGGAGCGGTCCTCGAGGTCTGCGAGCTTAGCCTTGACCCAAAGGGAGTCCTCTTTCTGTTCAGTGTACGCATCAACAAGCTCATTAATGGTGTCAGTACAATCCTCTATTTTGTGTTCCATAAACACTACCCTGTTGTCAATGTGTTTCAGTTAATTAATCAGGGTAGAGAAGTTAGACATGAGGGAGGATTGCAGGGACAAGAGCATATCTTTCATAGTGGTGTCTAACACTGGCTGGCCTGTTGTAGGGAATTGAGCTATGGATGACTGAAGTGAGGTGATGGTGGTCATGTCAGGTAGTGCTGTACTCACTGCGCCTGAGGCCTGCTGCTGCATATCCAGCTTCATCCTGGACTTCGCCGGGCTGTGCACATCAGGGGTCGTTGGATACAGGTTAGGGGATGCTGATGTGTCCATTCCTGGGTGGATTAGTAGTGGATGCTGACCGTGTCTGGTCGGGTATCCCAGGGCCTGAGGCGCGGTGTCTCCGTCGGCGCCATCTTGGGTAGTCATGTTAGGCCACCAGGTGGGTTCGTAGTTTTTGTCTAGTGAAGAATAGAGTTTCCCTAATTTTTTGTGTGGTGTTTTGTTTGTTAATGATTTCTAATCGAGTCGTTCTGAGCGTTGTTTTTTAACCTTTGCACTTAGCTATATGAGTAGGCCTCTGATATATACTTTATGCGTGTTCCATAGCGTGAAGGGATCATCGACCGATGGGGCATTGATATTGAAAAATTCTGTAAGTGCTTTGCCAATTTGGGTCGAGTGGGTTGGTTGAGATAGAATGTAAATGTTGTTGCGCCATCTATTTGCCCTGGTTGTGGCATGATGATCCCTCATACTGATGGAAATTGGTGCGTGGTCAGACCACGTGATACAGTGAATTTCCGATTTAACAACCTGCTGCAAAATAAATTTGTCAGTTAGAAACAAGTCTATTTGAGAATACGTGTGGTGAACGTTAGAGAACAATGTAAAGTCCTTCTCGGACTAGTGTTGGCACCTCCATATATCATACAATCCTGATGAAAACTGTCCAGAGTTGCTCTACGCTGTTGGGCCCTAGTATCACTGGATAAGTCCAAGTCTTTATCGGGTGCTGCATTGAAATACCCACATATTATTACATTTCCCTGTTTCATAGTGGATACTTTCTTCCAGATTTTCTTCAGAAAAGTCAGTTGTTTTGTGTTGGGAAGATATACATTAACCAATGTATATATGGAGTTATTAATTTCGCATACAAGGATTAGGTATCTGCCTGTGTCATAAAGGAAAATCTTCAACTTTTTAAATTGGATAGAGTCCTTGATGGCAATTGCCACTCCCCTTTTTTTGGATGTGCCGTTAGCCTGAAAGATATGTGGGTATTTGCAATGTTGGAAAGTAGGGGGCCTGTGTGAAACAAAGTGGGTCTCTTGGAAGCATATTATATCGCTATGGAGTCGATTTGCTTCTTTCCATGCCATTTGTCGTTTGAAAGGGCTGTTCAGACCTTTAACATTAAGCGAAGAGATTTTGAATGGCATGTTGTAATATTGGAGATAACTGGCTATTGAATGAAAGGCTGGATGTTGATGAAATGCGGAATTACCTGGTCCTGAGTGGTTAAGGTTGCAAGTCCTAAATGTGGATGTCGGCAGGAGGATGAGATGGAGTTTCCTGGGGCGAGATAACGAAGAATGAATCTGTTGGAGAAACCATTAATGTAAACAAGATATGGGATTTTATGGGTACTCAGTAATGCATTTTTTGGCTAAGTTAGAAACTCAGTTGCATGAATTGGTATTTAAAGACATAATTTTTATTTCACAACAAAAATAATAAAAAATTAACAAACACGCAAATATCTATAGTACAGGACATATACACCTATTCCTGGAATAACCGTAGATATTACAATCTTCATTGGTGTGTGGTCATGTGTTCAATAGACTTCTACATGTTTCGCCTGTAAAGGCTTCATCAGGAAAGTTGACATGATCACAATGGGTTAAAATTCAAGAAATGGTTTCGTTAAAATATTGAACCTTGGGTGTATAATAATGAGAAAAATAAGAAAAGACAAAAATTAATTACACAAGAATAAAGAGGCGATTTACAATGTTTGTATGGAGACAATGAGACATGACATGTACAGCTGGATCAAAATGTTATTACCCACCCCCACCTTCATTCGAAACCAATACTAAACCACCCACAGGCAGTCCCCAGACAGTCCCCCAAATTGAGGGTAAAAAATCCTCAAGAGATAAGTGAAAAAGACCCTACCTCTTATATCGGGTCCAATGCCAGATAATCTCTAAAGAGTGTCATAGGGTACTGACCCAACTAATATAACACACGGCAAATCCCCGTGAGATGATGGGTAACTCGTAGGGAGGAGAATATGGAGCTCGGTATGATAAAGAGATCAAGATTTGATAAGGACCATGTGTCTAAGGATAAAACATGAAATATATATATATATATATATATATAAGTAAATACTTAATGGAATATTCCGATGAATAAACCCCAAGAAAAGAAGAGGGGAAAAAAGGAGGAAACGTTTTAATGGCTAAAAGGGTGTCCTCTCAACGTTGCCGCTTACCACATTAATGTATCCTTAATATTAAAGTTGTAGTGTTGACTGGGAGCCCGGGGGGGGCAGTTGGTGTAGACTTGCCCAATATCTATTAATATTCAGAAGAAAGGGAGGGGGGAAGGGAAAGGGGGGAGTAGTTTCAGTCATATTCAGTCTCAATAATTCAACAATGTTAATATATGTATACATAGAGTAATACTGTGCAGGGGGCCTCTATACTAGAAAAATATGATATGATAGAAACCACGGCTTACCTCTATTTTTGTATCATGTCAAATGGACAGAAGGGAGGGTCAAATAACACCTGGGTGTACAGGTTAAACCTGTATCCACTAAACTTGATGGTAAATGGGGCCAAGGAGTCAAAGGAAGGGCAAAAAATAGAGAAGAGGGAGACCCGCCAGGTATCCACCTTAGAAATGAGAAGATAAAGGTTCAATGACACATTTGAGTATTGGTCAAATAGCCAAGTTGGAAAAATGTGTATTGCCGACATAAGAAGATAAAGAGAAATGCCATCTATTACCTTATTATTGTAATGGAAAATATCTCCGGGCTCCTGTGCACCTACCAGTGTGTGTGCGCTTTATATACACTTCTCCCCATGGCGCCAAAACAGTGGGCGTCTGACGTCACGCCCACGTCTTGGCGCCAAGCGGACAAAGGGGAGAGGTACCCGCGCCGCAGAAAGCCGCCGCCGGAAGTGACATACCGGAAATGCGGCCAGCGAGAGACGTGCCCTCACCGTCTCAAGACAAAGGTCTTGCATTGAGCGGCCAAGTGCGGCTATGGGGGACCTCAAAGGCGGACGTACAGTTGAAGTGTCTCAGAGAGACCTCCGTGTCAAGGGAAGAAATTCTCTAAGATTCCACTGGACATCCTTGGGTGTCCATACGAGTACCCTATTGTTGTCATCTCATGGAGGGCTCACAAACAAACCACAAAGTCTAACCCAACTATCAAAATTAAATTAATTAAAAAATACCCGGAAATACATCGGGCCAATCACTCTCTCACCTATTCACCAATGTGTCCCCTGATGTCTCAAGTCATGTCCCACGTGTCTTCAAATTCGAGACAAATACAATTTATTCATACAGAAATTTGCAAATATATGGACAAAAAGATGCCAACAATATTTTATTTTTCAACAATAACAACAATAAGGAATACTATATACACGCATAAGCATGTATAAATGTGCACAGATCGAACTTCCCATCCCTTCACAATATGGGGTACCTAAAACTCGGCGGGGCTCCGGGCCAAGGGGAAGGGCAATGAATGTATGAATGAAAAGTGAAAAGGGGTATGGAAAAAATTTATTGTAGAGATCGACATGGTGTGTCGGCAAACATGTGCAAACAGAACGGGGCCATAGGGATTGGAATCCCGAGGGCGGAGTGCAATGTCGTTCCTAGGATGACACCAAAGAGGACAAGGATCAGATCCATATAAGTTAAAGAAAGGGTTTATAGCTAATTCCTTCATTTAGTCCAGGATGCCGGGTTGCTTTCAATAAATATATCCAGCGACTTTCCATTTGTAGGAGTTTGTTATCAATATCGCCCCCACGTTCATGCTGTGGTAGATGCTCCAAACTATAGAATCCTATAAACTTTAAGTTAAAATTATGATATAGCCTGACATGCCGACTAATGGGCGTTTCCATTTTTCGTTTCTGTATAAGGGAAACATGGTCCCTAATACGGCAAAATAGGGGTCTTTTAGTTTTGCCTATGTAGAAGCCTCCACATAGGCATTTCATTAAATAAACTGAACCGATTGATTGGCAGTTGGTCCTATGTTTGGGTATCCAAATGTCATTGTTAGGTAATATTATATCTTTACCTTCCAAAATATATGGACAAAAGTTACATTTCCCACACGCGTAGGTCCCGGAGGTTTTTCGTTTTTCAACGGAAGGTTTCTTGTAATGGCTCGATACCAATTTATCCTTAATGGATTGGGAGCGTTTAAAGGTTATCTCCGGGTAGGTTTTAATGAACTTAGAGACCTTTTCATCTGCTGTCAAAAGATACCAGTATTTATTATAAATACTTCGTATCTTCCCGTGCTGTCTGTTATATCTAGTAATTATTCTGGTTGAGGTAGAGGCTTCCTTTATTCTAGGTTTATAGAGGAGTGTAGTTCGATCCTGAACTTTTACTCTATTAAATGCCTTCCTTAGGCTTGTTTTGCTGTAGCCTCTCACCAAAAGGCGCTCCTGTAATTGGTCTGCTTCCTTCTGAATGTCCCCAATATCGGTACAGTTTATTTTCAATCCCAAAAATTGACTATATGGAATACTTTTAATGAGTTGTTGAGGATGTGAACTCCTTGCATGCAATAAACTATTGCCCGCAGAGGGCTTCCTATAGAGAGTAGAACTTAATGTTCCTTGATCGTTTATATAGATTTCTACATCCAAAAAGGTGATTCGTGATTGATCCATGGTGTGAGTAAATTTGAGATTATATGTATTAATCTGCAAACTCTCCAAAAACGACTGAAGATCAATCAATGATCCTGCCCAGATCATGAAAACGTCATCTATATATCTGTGCCATGATACAATTTGGCACACATATATAGATAAGGCTTCATCGGAGAAAAGGTCACGCTCCCACCCCCCCAGGTACAGGTTCGCGTATGAGGGCGCACATCTGGCCCCCATAGCGACACCCTGCACCTGGAGGTAGTGGGAGCCTCCAAAAATGAAAGCATTGTGTGTCAACACAAATTCCAAGAGCTCAATAATAAAACCGTTATATTTTCTGGAGTCTAATTCTCGTTCATTTAAAAAGTTCCGAATCACCTCAACCCCCTTATTATGCGGTATAGAATTGTATAGTGCTTCTATACCTATGGCTACCAACCAGCAATTAGGAGGGACTTCTAAGCCATCCACAGTTTTCAGTAGTTCTATGGTATCCTTCACATATGAAAAGAGGCCCTTTACATGTGCATATAAATATTAATCTATTAGTTGGCTTGCTTTTTCAGTTAAGGAGCCCGATATAATTGGTCGACCAGGTGGGTTCATAAGATTCTTATGCACCTTTGGGAGTGCGTAAAATGTTGGAATCCTGAAATCTGTAACATCCAAGTATTTGTGAGTATTCTGATCAATAATGCCTGTGTTGAAGGCTTTCGCTATAATAGTTTGATACAACCGTGCATAATAGTTAATATGAGATTTGGGGATGCCCCTATACCATTTGTCATTGCAAATGATGTCTAGGCACATTTTCTCGTAAAAATTTGTATCCATTATAACAAGATTTCCGCCCTTGTCTGAGGGTTTTATAACAATATTTTTATTTAAATGTAATTTAAAATGTATAAGTGGAATCAACAGCAGAATTATTCTGTGAAGGAAAGGGCTTGGATAGCTCTGAGTGGATTATACCTCGTCCCGGGTTCAGTGGTAAATAGTGGAGCGAAGATAGGAATAGGGGACTATAGCGGTAATCAATAATGATAATACTTGCAACTTTTTGAATGAAAAATTAACAAAGTAGTTTATTCATAATTAGTTAGAAGGATAAAATCGATATTACATACATTGAACATACAGTACAAAAAAGAAAAAATATAGTGGAATAGGTCCAGCGGTCATAGCCGTTCCCCTGCAGTTAGTGGGGACGCATGGGGTTTGGAGATGACAGGGGGACCATAGGGGTACACAATAAGAAAGAAGTGGGTTAAAAAAGAGTCTACAAAGATTTAATAGATTCTGGGTACAAAAGGGCTGTTTGGAGAGAGCTGACCGACATGTTTCGCCATACAATGGCTTCTTCAGGGTCAAATGAAAAGTTTTGTACCATATAGAGAGAAAGTCTGAGAAGATATAAAAAGACACAAAATGAGTTTAACAACTCAATGGATGCATCTAATTTATCATGAGCAGAACATACAACTCCATGTCGCCGCAGGGCCATTCACCCATCCCATGCACAAAACTGCACCGTGCTGGTCCCAAAAAGCTCCCACTGGGGGCCAAAGAAACATACCCCTGAATTGCTGGAGCGACCACTGGATACGCAGGTGTGGTCAGGTATACTTGGGTCCCAAGAGGCAAGGAACTGTCGAGGGCCTAAAGGGAGCCTGGTAAGATAGAATAAAGTAAGAATAAAAAATGAAATGGCAAAAAAGAATTGATTTGCCATACCTGGCTAACATAGCCTAGAATTATAAAGACTTACCACTATATAAAAATTGAAAAATATACATGGAGCGCCATACATAAGTGATCCTATGGAGATCTTGAAAGAAAACACCACTAATGGAACAACAAAAATGACAATGGGTTAGGTTGGAATAGGTGAGTTGAACATTGCATAGAAAAGGATGGGAAATGGGAGAAGCTCACCTAGTAGGCACAGGTCTGATTGAGATGGACTGCACAATGGGAGTGCACTAAACATGGCCCGGTTTATTTCTGGCTCTTCCACCTTCGCCTTTCCACTCTTGGTCATTTATACTCCCTCATTGCATTGGTAACTGTTTGGGCACCCCAGGGCTGCGATCCTATGGCCGCAGCCCGCTTGGCTTTGTTGCCTGCACACCTCCCTGATGCTCCACCACCACCTGGTAATCACTAGCTCTGTTTCCATCTCTTTGTCTTGGAGCTAATGGCTTCCCATTTCCTCCATAGGCTTTAGCACATTTGCCTTTTGACCAATGTCGCTTATTACCCCTTCCGTCCACTGGAGGGCCTTGCGGGTCTGGATCCATCTATATGCGCGCGCGTTGAGCGGCGCGCGCACCTTCCGGCCCCTCAGCATTATGGGAAATGTAGGCACACGCGCATGTCGCTACTGCGCATGCGCGAATGGCCCATTTTGCCTGCCGCCTCATCATGAGTTATCATGATCAGGTGTGGAGGACCTTTAAAGCCTGCCTTTCCCTCACCATTTCAGGTGATGGACATTGGAGCGCCATTCATGCTAAGACCACCATCTATGCAGGTTTGTCATTTTTCCTTTCAGCTGATGCCTCCATCTTGCCAGTTTTGTTTGTGACTTTATTCACATAAATTGTATACTTTTTATCTATAGTTATCGGTCTTTTCACATTGACCAACTTTAACCACATGCCGACCGGCGCACGACGATATACGTCGACAGAATGGCACGTACAGGCAGGAGGGCGTATATATACGTCCCTCCTTTCGCCTGTCCGTGCCATCGGGAGCGCGCCGGGAGCGGCGCGCTCCCGCGCCGGTCGGGACCCCCGTGAGTCCGGCCGCGGTCCCCGCGGACTCTATCGCCGCGGGGACTCCCGCGATCGTCTCACGGATCGGCTGAACGGGGAGATGCCGAGATAAACAGCATCTCCCTGTTCTGCCTAGCAACTAGTGACGCCGATCTCTGCTCCCTGTGATTGGAGCAGAGATCAGCATTCACTAGCTGACAGCCACGCCCCCCCACAGTAAAAAACACACCCCTAGGCCTACTTAACCCCTACACTGCCACCTTGTGGTTAACCCCTAAACTGCTAGTGTCATTTATACAGAAATCAATGCATTTAAATGCATTAATTGCTGTAAAAATGACAATGGTCCCAAAAATGTGTCAAAAATGTCCGATGTGTCCGCCATAATGTCGCAGTCACAAAAAAAATCGCAGATCTCCGCCATTAATAATAATAAAAAAAAAATTATTAATAAAAATGCTATAAAACTATCCCCTATCTTGTAAACGCTATAACTTCTGCGCAAACCGATCAATAATCGCTTATTGCGATTTTTTTTACCAAAAAATATGTAGAAGAATACGTATCGGCCTAAACTGAGGAAAAAAAAATTTTTTTTATATATTTTTTGGGGATATTTATTATAGCAAAAAATAAAAAATAATGCATTTTTTTTCAAAATTGTCGCTCTATTTTTGTTTATAGCGCAAAAAATAAAAACCGCAGGGGCGATCAAATACCACCAAAAGAAAGCTCTATTTGTGGGAAAAAAAGGACGTCAATTTTGTTTGGGAGCCACGTCGCACGACCGCGCAATTGTCAGTTAAAGCGACGCAGTGCCGAATCGCAAAAAGGGGCCTGGTCCTTTGGCTGCAAATTGGTCCGGTCTGAAAGTGGTTAAAGTGCTGACAACTTGTCTGGCTTCAGACTCCCATTGTGCAGTCCATCTCAATCAGACCTGTGCCTACTAGGTGAGCTTCTCCCATTTCCCATCCTTTTCTATGCAATGTTCAACTCACCTATTCCAACCTAACCCATTGTCATTTTTGTTGTTCCATTAGTGGTGTTTTCTTTCAAGATCTCCATAGGATCACTTATGTATGACGCTCCATGTATATTTTTCAATTTTTATATAGTGGTAAGTCTTTATAATTCTAGGCTATGTTAGCCAGGTATGGCAAATCAATTCTTTTTTGCCATTTCATTTTTTATTCTTACTTTATTCTATCTTACCAGGCTCCCTTTAGGCCCTCGACAGTTCCTTGCCTCTTGGGACCCAAGTATACCTGACCACACCTGCGTATCCAGTGGTCGCTCCAGCAATTCAGGGGTATGTTTCTTTGGCCCCCAGTGGGAGCTTTTTGGGACCAGCACGGTGCAGTTTTGTGCATGGGATGGGTGAATGGCCCTGCGGCGACATGGAGTTGTATGTTCTGCTCATGATAAATTAGATGCATCCATTGAGTTGTTAAACTCATTTTGTGTCTTTTTATATCTTCTCAGACTTTCTCTCTATATGGTACAAAACTTTTCATTTGACCCTGAAGAAGCCATTGTATGGCGAAACATGTCGGTCAGCTCTCTCCAAACAGCCCTTTTGTACCCAGAATCTATTAAATCTTTGTAGACTCTTTTTTAACCCACTTCTTTCTTATTGTGTACCCCTATGGTCCCCCTGTCATCTCCAAACCCCATGCGTCCCCACTAACTGCAGGGGAACGGCTATGACCGCTGGACCTATTCCACTATATTTTTTCTTTTTTGTACTGTATGTTCAATGTATGTAATATCGATTTTATCCTTCTAACTAATTATGAGTAAACTACTTTGTTAATTTTTCATTCAAAAAGTTGCAAGTATTATCATTATTGATTACCGCTATAGTCCCCTATTCCTATCTTCTCTCCACTATTTACAGCAGAATTATTCTGGTCGAAGGGCGCCATACCAACAGCCCCCTCCGACCAATAATACGGATACGGCAGAGTCTGACTCTTCATCAATGTCATCTGCATCATATGCACCGATAGTAACACGATTTAACAATCCCAGTGGCGCTGTTAGAAAACGCAAACAAACAAGTGATACCGGCTCATTAGGGCGCACTAAAATAGTGCAACCGCACAAGAAGGAGAAAATTGTTAAGCCATCACGTGTACATAGCCATACGGCACCTACAACCCCGGCCACCAGTCACGTCTTAAATCATTCACTCCTAACTTTGGCCACACCAGTGACCAATTTAGATTTAACATCTACACTTGCGGTACCTTTGTCGCAACAAAATTTGGAACATTCTTTACCCTTAACAACTTCTATTGCTGACTCACGTCTGGCACCCATTTTCAATCTGAGCATAGTTGAATCTAGACGGGCTTCACTGGCAAGCTCAATACCCTTAAAAACTAATAGCCAGTCTTTAAAATAATAGATCCCGGTTTGACTAACCGGGACACGTTTGACATTATCAACTTATCATCTTACAAATTGACCGATATCGAAACCAAAGTGCTACAGTTGGGACTCACATTTTGCCCAGATGATAATGCCGACGAATTTGAGCTTATTAAGGATCTACAATTGTTTGCAAGAAGACTTATGTATAAAGTAATTTATGACAAAGACGCTACTACGAATATTGATCAATATGGACACAATCCTAACTTACCAGATGTCTCATTTGAAGATCTACGCACCCTACAGGACCTTATGGACCTGTGGGATGAAAGCAATCCTGAAGAAATTGGATGGGTCTTTCAACCCACAAATGAAAGCTCTGCCCCCACTGATTTGGCTACACCCATTCCCTCGGTCTTACCACCATGGACCCTTCCATCCATCCCCATACGGGAACAACCTAAATCCTATAAACCTAAATCACGTTCATTCCCTGTTTTACAGGGAAACTCCAATATATGGGCTTTTGTGATCCAAGTATCAAAAGAAATCAAAAAGACCAACTGGTCAACTGGCCCGCACCCTAACCTTCCTCTGGATTGGAAGAAGGCCCTTCAAAAATTACATTTAAATAAAAATATTGTTATAAAACCCTCAGACAAGGGCGGAAATCTTGTTATAATGGATACAAATTTTTACGAGAAAATGTGCCTAGACATCATTTGCAATGACAAATGGTATAGGGGCATCCCCAAATCTCATATTAACTATTATGCACGGTTGTATCAAACTATTATAGCGTAAGCCTTCAACACAGGCATTATTGATCAGAATACTCACAAATACTTGGATGTTACAGATTTCAGGATTCCAACATTTTATGCACTCCCAAAGGTGCATAAGAATCTTATGAACCCACCTGGTCGACCAATTATATCGGGCTGTGGCTCCTTAACTGAAAAAGCAAGCCAACTAATAGATTAATATTTATATGCACATGTAAAGGGCCTCTTTTCATATGTGAAGGATACCATAGAACTACAGAAAATTGTGGATGGCTTAGAAGTCCCTCCTAATTGCTGGTTGGTAGCCATAGATATAGAAGCACTATACAATTCTATACCGCATAATAAGGGGGTTGAGGTGATTCGGAACTTTTTGAACGAACGAGAATTAGACTCCAGAAAATATAATGGTTTCATTATTGAGCTCTTGGAATTCGTGTTGACACACAATGCTTTCATCTTTGGAGGCTCCCACTACCTCCAGGTGCAGGGTGTCGCTATGGGGGCCAAATGTGCGCCCTCATACGCGAACCTGTACCTGGGGGGGTGGGAGCGTGACCTTTTCTCCGATGAAGCCTTATCTATATATGTGTGCCAAATTGTATCATGGCACAGATATATAGATGACGTTTTCATGATCTGGGCAGGATCATTGATTGATCTTCAGTCGTTTTTGGAGAGTTTGCAGATTAATACATATAATCTCAAATTTACTCACACCATGGATCAATCACGAATCACCTTTTTGGATGTAGAAATCTATATAAACGATCAAGGAACATTAAGTTCTACTCTCTATAGGAAGCCCTCCGCGGGCAATAGTTTATTGCATGCAAGGAGTTCACATCCTCAACAACTCATTAAAAGTATTCCATATAGTCAATTTTTGAGATTGAAAATAAACTGTACCGATATTGGGGACTTTCAGAAGGAAGCAGACCAATTACGGGAGCGCCTTTTGGTGAGAGGCTACAGCAAAGCAAGCCTAAGGAAGGCATTTAATAGAGTAAAAGTTCAGGATCGAACTACACTCCTCTATAAACCTAGAATAAAGGAAGCCTCTACCTCAACCAGAATAATTACTAGATATAACAGACAGCACGGGAAGATACAAAGTATTTATAATAAATACTGGTATCTTTTGACAGCAGATGAAAAGGTCTCTAAGTTCATTAAAACCTACCCGGAGATAACCTTTAAACGCTCCCAATCCATTAAGGATAAATTGGTATCGAGCCATTACAAGAAACCTTTAGTTGAAACCTACGCGTGTGGGAAATGTAACTTTTGTCCATATATTTTGGAAGGTAAAGATATAATATTACCTAACAATGACATTTGGACACCCAAACATAGGACCAACTGCCAATCAATCGGTTCAGTTTATTTAATGAAATGCCTATGTGGAGGCTTCTACATAGGCAAAACTAAAAGACCCCTATTTTGCCGTATTAGGGACCATGTTTCCCTTATACAGAAACGAAAAATTGAAACGCCCATTAGTCGGCATGTCGGGCTATATCATAATTTTAACTTAAAGTTTATAGGATTCTATAGTTTGGAGCATCTACCACAGCATGAACGTGGGGGTGATATTGATAACAAACTCCTACAAATGGAAAGTCGCTGGATATATTTATTGAAAGCAACCCGGCATCCTGGACTAAATGAAGGAATTAGCTATAAACCCTTTCTTTAACTTATATGGATCTGATCCTTGTCCTCTTTGGTGTCATCCTAGGAACGACATTGCACTCCGCCCTCGGGATTCCAATCCCTATGGCCCCGTTCTGTTTGCACATGTTTGCCGACACACCATGTCGATCTCTACAATAAATTTTTTCCATACCCCTTTTCACTTTTCATTCATACATTCATTGCCCTTCCCCTTGGCCCGGAGCCCCGCCGAGTTTTAGGTACCCCATATTGTGAAGGGATGGGAAGTTCGATCTGTGCACATTTATACATGCTTATGCGTGTATATAGTATTCCTTATTGTTGTTATTGTTTAAAAATAAAATATTGTTGGCATCTTTTTGTCCATATATTTGCAAATTTCTGTATGAATAAATTGTATTTGTCTCGAATTTGAAGACACGTGGGACATGACTTGAGACATCAGGGGACACATTGGTGAATAGGTGAGAGAGTGATTGGCCCAATGTATTTCCGGGTATTTTTTAATTAATTAAATTTTGATAGTTGGGTTAGACTTTGTGGTTTGTTTGTGAGCCCCCCATGAGATGACAACAATAGGGTACTCGTATGGACACCCAAGGATGTCCAGTGGAATCTTAGAGAATTTCTTCCCTTGACACGGAGGTCTCTCTGAGACCCTTCAACTGTACATCCGCCTTTGAGGTCCCCCATAGCCGCACTTGGCCTCTCAATGCAAGACCTTTGTCTTGAGACGGTGAGGGCATGTCTCAGCTTATGCAGCATGTCTCTCGCTGGCCGCATTTCCGGTATGTCACTTCCGGCGGAGGCTTTCTGCGGCGCGGGTACCTCTCCCCTTTGTCCGCTTGGCGCCAAGACGTGGGCGTGACGTCAGACGCCCACTGTTTTGGCGCCATGGGGAGGAGTGTATATAAAGCGCACACACACTGGTAGGTGCGCAGGAGCCCGGATATATTTTCCATTACAATAATAAGGTAATAGATGGCATTTCTCTTTATCTTCTTATGTCGGCAATACACATTTTTCCAACTTGGATATTTGACCAATACTCAAATGTGTCATTGAACCTTTATCTTCTCATTTCTAAGGTGGATACCTGGCGGGTCTCCCTCTTCTCTATTTTTTGCCCTTCCTTTGACTCCTTGGCGCCATTTACCATCAAGTTTAGTGGATACAGGTTTAACCTGTACACCCAGGGGTTATTTGACCCTCCCTTCTGTCCATTTGACATGATACAAAAATAGAGGTAAGCCGTGGTTTCTATCATATCATATTGTATTAATTTTTTCTAGTATAGAGGCCCCCTGCACAGTATTACTCTATGTATACATATATTAACATTGTTGAATTATTGAGACTGAATATGACTGAAACTACTCCCCCCTTTCCCTTCCCCCCCCTCCCTTTCTTCTGAATATTAATAGATATTGGGCAGGTCTACACCAACTGCCCCCCCGGGCTCCCAGTCAACACTACAACTTTAATATTAAGGATACATTAATGTGGTAAGCGGCAACGTTGAGAGGACACCCTTTTAGCCATTAAAACTTTTCCTCCTTTTTTCCCCTCTTCTTTTCTTGGGGTTTATTCATCGGAATATTCCATTAAGTATTTACTTATATATATATATATCTTTCATGTTTTATCCTTAGACACATGGTCCTTATCAAATCTTGATCTCTTTATCATACCGAGCTCCATATTCTCCTCCCTACGAGTTACCCATCATCTCACAGGGATTTGCCGTGTGTTATATTAGTTGGGTCAGTACCCTATGACACTCTTCAGAGATTATCTGGCATTGGACCCGATATAAGAGGTAGGGTCTTTTTCACTTATCTCTTGAGGATTTTTTACCCTCAATTTGGGGGACTGTCTGGGGACTGCCTGTGGGTAGTTTAGTATTGGTTTCGAATGAAGGTGGGGGTGGGTAATAACATTTTGATCCAGCTGTACATGTCATGTCTCATTGTCTCCATACAAACATTGTAAATCGCCTCTTTATTCTTGTGTAATTCATTTTTGTCTTTTCTTATTTTTCTCATTATTATACACCCAAGGTTCAATATTTGAACGAAACCATTTCTTGAATTTTAACCCCTTGTGATCATGTCAACTTTCCTGATGAAGCCTTTACAGGCGAAACATGTAGAAGTCTATTGAACACATGACCACACACCAATGAACATTGTAATATCTACGGTTATTCCAGGAATGGGTGTATATGTCCTGTACTATAGATATTTGCTTGTTTGTTCATTTTTTATTATTTTTGTTGTGAAATAAAAATGTTGTCTTTAAATACCAATTCATGCATCTGAGTTTCTAACTTAGCCAAAAAATGCATTACTGAGTACCCATAAAATCCCATATCTTTTTTTTCGTATTTACCACTCAAGGGATGATGGTACCATAATTTAAAATATAATAAGGATCAATTGATCTCCAACCATGCCTCTATTCATTAATGTAAACAGTTAATAGAAAACAGAAGAGGTGAAAAAACTTGCGATTCTTTGTAGAATCGGTGCGGTAGACCAACCGCTCAATGTGAGGGGTTAACTGTAAGTAATGCGGCACCTTCTTGGGCCAACAGGGATTTGCATGGCACATGTAGGATACTCAGCCTGTTTCAGTGTCAGAGTTTTCACGGGTGAACCGGTGACGTTACCAGTTGTGGATTCTGGGGCAATAAGTTGCCATTCTAGAAAAAGGCGGATGCCTTCTTTCACATTTGTAATCACATAGTTGTTGCCTTCTCTCATTACCAGCAGCTTCGCTGGATATAGCCGGCGGTACGCTATGTTGTGGTTGTTCATAGGCTTTGTTATAGTAGCCAGCTGGCGGCGTTGTTGCATGGTGAAAGCCGACAAGTCCGCAAAGGAGGACAGGTACTGCAGGTCGAATGGTAGTGAGTCACTGTGTCTGGCAGCCGCCATAAACTGGTATTTCGTGTGGTAGAAGTGAATCCTGACAAGTGTCTCTGGGCAGATGGGAAGCAATGTGCTTCGGTTTGGGCAACCTTTGGATCCTGTCTATCAGAATATCTTCCAGAGGCGCATCAAGGAGGACTACTTTCATGACATCTGTAAAGTACTTTTTCAGGTCAGGGGGTTTCACTGTCTCAGGGATTCCTCTAATTTTAATATTATTTCTCCTGGACCTGTCTTCTAAATCTGCTAATTTGATTTTCATTTGCATAATTTCATCATCTCTGTCGTTGTGGGCATCCACTAAATCATTAAAGGTAGATGCAAACTCCCCCATTTTCTCCTCCACATGAGAGACTCTGTCATTAACTGTTGAAATTTCACTTTTAAATTGTCTGGTCAGGGCAAGAATATCAGCCTTTAATGTAGACCTTAGGGACACCAACATGTCTTTAAGCATAGTGTCCATTACAGGCATGTTAGCAGTAGAAAAGTCAGTAATGGAGTCCTGTAATTCCCTAGTGTCATCCATAGAAGACTCCAGGCTTACATCCAGGTCTCCTACTGCTGGGCTGTTCATCTTTTGCCTGCTTTTGGCCGGGCTGGATGATGCATATAATGGAGTATATGCTTGTCCTCTCCCCCAGGCTGCTTTGGTGGAGTCCCGTCTGGCTGTGTGAGGACACTCTGGCTTGTGTGTGAGAGCCGCGTGTGCGGTCTCTCTGCTTGCCGCCGCCATCTTTGTACTCCATGGCACTGTAGGAGAAAGTAATCGGGTAGTTTACAGGAATGCATCCTGGTGTGACCCCGCTCTAGGATGTCCAGATGGCTTTGATCTAAGGTAAGTAATTCATAATGAGCTAGTATGCTATGCATACTAGCTCATTATGCCTTTGTCTTGCAGTTTTTTGTTTTGTTTTTTTAAGGATATTTGTTCCACACTATGAATTTTCTCTCAGAATCTCTGGAGTCACATTACTTTATTATCTGTCCATCTCACCCAAAGTTAAAGAGTTTGTTAAGCCATACGGCCGGTCATGTGAGCACCCATTGGTGCTCTGAAAGAAGGTACACAGCGTAATTAAAAAAAAATACACTGGGGACATTGTTTAACATAGCAGAGGGGATTGTTGAAAGGTTGTTGTATTATGAGAGCAGAGGGAGGGGAGGATCGTGGAGTGGACAAAGCTGACAGGCAGGGATGGTAGGGGGCAGGAGGACACAGGAGAGGACAGAGCAGGGGTGTGGATGACGGTGGCACGTAAACTGACCACGGTGTCAGGGCTCAGGAGCCATGATATACTGTGGTCAGTTTACAGGGGCAGAACCAGGCAGGATCAGCCATGTTTTTTTATGTTATAGAAGAGGCCAAATTACACAGCACAAGCACTGTGTTGTTATTCATGCTTTATGGGAAAAGGATTAAAATTTTTTTTAGGGTAACAAACACTTTTAGCAAGCCATAGACTATGCAAGTTCCCTGCAATTTCAGTGTTGATGGGGGAATACCTCCTGGTGCATTATTGTATTTTTACAGTGAGGGGTGATCGTGTGAAAAAAAAATCTGACAGGCTGGTTGTACTGAAGTCAATCACTCAAATCACCTGTACCTGAAGGGCTGGTTGTACTGAAGTCAATCAGAAGATCAACTTCAGTACAACCTGCCTGACAATAGATGCTGAACAAGCTTAATTTCGATCTGTCTGTGGCCTTAGTGTAACGGACTATTATGTATAAATAAAGATTGGCAGCTAAACATGGAGGATAAATACAGATAACTAATACAGAAGTCTCTGCTGGATAATGTAAGATGACTTTAAGGTGGGTCATCATAAAGGGACTACACACCAGTGTGCAGTATATTAAAGGGTCCATAGATCAGTTTCTACTTTGTCATTTCGGAAAGCTATCTTTTACCCACATATTTATCAAAGGTAACACCTACGGGTGGGTGTGCTTCATTTAAAAGAGAACAGCAAATCATTGAAAAGTGTAGACTATTCAGAAAGCATAAGAGACATCTTTACAATATCCAATGACCTCTACTGAGGATGAAACATTCTTATACAGAAAAATTACTTAAGGCAGGTTGAATTTAAACGATTATTTCCTGTATACTGATGCAGCAGCTCTCCTTATCCCTAAATACTTAAATTCTAGGATATTCAGACTACTACTAAGCTACTTATAATGTCAGAGATTGCATACTTCCTCCTGCCTCCCAAGCATCCCTTTTGGTTCATCAATACTATAGGTTGTCTCAGTGGCCATTAGGAATGCAGGATTCAGAAGAGGGCAGGGCAAGAAACTTTTTTGCCAAAATGTGATAAAGCTTTGCCAATACTGAACATCACAGATCTGCTCAGCTGGGACAAGAAGGGCTTCTGCTCTCATTTATGATTACATTTCATGTATAGTTAATACTGGAATTTTAATATCACAAAATTCTCTATTTGGTGTCATATATAGATCAGCTATGGAGCACCATATGCTGCAATGACCAACAGACAACTCTATCCATCCTTCTTCCATACCTTGCCCAGTGATCACACTCAATTTCTGGCAGTTGTTAAGCTACTCAAATACTTTGGCTGGACATGGATTGGTGTCATTGCATCCGATGATGATTATGGATATAGCCAGACTCAGGAGTTGATGTTGAGTGCTGCCAGCCATGATATCTGCATTGATTTTATTATTAAACTAACCACTGACTTAAAAGGTAAAATCAGAAAGGTATGGGATCGGAAAGCAGAGATTATAAACAAATCAACCGCCCAAGTTGTTGTACTTTGTGGGAAATCTCTTGCAATTAAGTTCTTCATAGAAGTGAGTTTCAAATCTCAAAATAAGACATTTATTATGCCAGTAACATGGACCTTTGACAGATTTCTCGAACCACATAAAACCCCATACCATGGAAGCATATTATTTACACCACCTAGAGAAAGTATTCCACACTTAAAGGAATCATTGCAAAATATTACCACTGCAAATCGTACCAATGACTTTTTACTGGAACATGTTTTAGCATTCTCTTACTCTTGTTTAACATCAGATTTATATTTCAATAGGATGTTTGAAGATTTTTGGAAAATCAAACTTCATAAATGTAATACTACTCCTGACCTCTGGAAAGATACTACAAAGTTTGGAACTACATATTATGTGTATAAAGCTGTCTATGCATTGGCACATTCTTTGCACAGTATGGATTTTTTATTGTCCAGAAATTCCAGAAACACCCTTATGAAAAATCAGAAGCTCATGCAAGAAGTAATTGTGTTTAATAGAATCTTATATATCCTGTATATGGTACAATAGCAGTCTTACATTGGGACTCAGCCCGCACTGCAAGGAATCGTTTTAAATTTTTTCAGAGTTGGGCATTATCAACTTGGGTACCAGTCTGTAATACCCTTGCATTAGCAGGCCATTGTTCATATTCAGTTCTGTAATAGTTTGACTGATAATTACTTAAACTTGCAACTTTTTACTCAAAAGCATTGCATATCCTTTTAAGAGACATAAGGGGGTCTCTTTCATAAAAAGAAAATTGCTTTGCAAATGTCTCATCAGTTGCACAAACATAACAAACATTGCTTGAAATATTTGTGAAATGTGTATACATGTATCTTCGTTGCCTATTTACCAATAGATAAAATGGCCTAACACTATTGGCTGAGTACATTCAGCCAGTAGAGGAAATATTATGTCCTGTGTACATATATAGAGATTCCTGAGCAAAAGGCTTAATAAATGGGTGTAACTCCAGTCAAGTGAACCGCCAGCTGCAACTTGAAGTGAAACATCTAGCAGTGGTATTATTACCACTTTTAAACATGACAGATTTCACCATAAAATCCATGCCAGGCCTACAAGTTCTTAAGAAAAATGGCCCCCAATGTTAAGCCACCGTCAACAACATTGTCCTGTAATAGAGATCCACGTCATTTATGATGCCCACCAACCCACTGAAAGGAAAAAAAACATTGCCCACTAACATGTTGAAATCTGTCACTTGACAACCGCCAATGTCCCAGCCGCCACATTGTAGCCTTGAAGTATATATACAGTTTCTCACAAAAGTGAGTATACCCCTCACATTTTTGTAAATATTTTAGTATATTTTTTGATGTGACAACACTGAGGAAATTACACTTTGCTACAATGTAAAGTAGTGAGTGTGCAGCTTATATAACAGTGTCAATTGACTGTCCCCTCAAAATAACTCAACACACAGCCATTAATGTCTAAGCGGCTGGCAACAAAAGTGAGTACACCCCTAAGTAAAAATGTCCAAATTGGGCCCAATTAGCCATCCCCCCAGTGTCATGTGACGAGTTAGTGTTACAAGGTCTCAAGTGTGAATGAAGAGCAGGTGTGTTCAACTTGTTGTTATCGCTCTAACTCTCTCATACTGGCCACTGGAAGTTCAACATGGCACCTTATGGCAAAGAACTCTGTGAGGATCTGACAAAAATAATTGTTGCTCTACATAAAGATTGGCCTAGTCTATAGGAAGATTGCCAAGACACTGAAACTGAGCTGTAGCCAGGTGGTTAAGACCATACAGCCTCGCCATGGTTGACCAAAGAAGTTGAGTGCACGTGCTTAGCGTCATATCCAGAGGTTGTCTTTGGGAAATAGACGTATGAGTGCTGCCAGCATTGCTGCAGAGGTTGAAGGGGGGGGGGGCGTCAGCCTGTCAGTGCTCAGATCATATGCTGAACATTGCATCAAATTGGTCGGTATGGCTGTTGCCCTAGAAGGAAGCCTCATCTAAGATGATGCGCAAGAAAGCATGCAAACAGTTTGCTGAAGACAAGCAGACTAAGGACATTGATTACTGGAACCATGTCCTGTGGTCTGATGAGACCAAGATAAACTTATTTGGATCAGATGATGTCAAGCATGTGTGGGGGCAACCAGGTTAGGAGTATAAAGACGAGTGTATGTTGCCTACAGTCAAGCATGATGGTGGGAGTGTCATGGTCTGGGGCTGCATGAATGCTTCCAGCACTGGGGAGCTACAGTTCATTGAGGGAACCATGAATGCCAACATGTACTGTGAGGTACTGAAGCAGAGTATGATCCCTCCCTTCAGGGATTGGGTCGCAGGGCAGTATTCCAAGATGATAACAACCCCAAACACACCTCAGCCTTGCTAAAGAAGGTAAAGGTGATGGACTGGCCAAGCATGTCTCCAGACCTAAACCCTATTGAGCATCTGTGGGGCATCCTCCAATAGAAGGTGTAGGAGCGAAAGGTCTCTAACATTCACCAGCTCCGTAATGTCACCATGGAGGAGTGGAAGAGGACTCCAGTGGCAACCTGCGAAGCTCTGGTGAACCCCATGCCCAAGAACGTTAAGGCAGTGCTGTAAAATAATGGTGGCCACACAAAATATTTAAACTTTGGGCCCAATTTGGACATTTTCACTTAGGAGTGTACTCACTTTTGTTGCCAGCGTTTAGACATTAATGGCTGTGTGTTGAGTTATTTTGAGGGGCAGCCAATTTACACTGTTATACAAACTGTACACTCACTACTTTACATTGTAGCAAAGTGGCATTTCTTCAGTGTTGTCACATGAAAAGATATAATAAAATATTTACAAAAATGTGAGGGGTGTACTCTTGTGAGATACTGTATATGTAAAGAATCTTCAATGTAAAAAAGTTTACTGAACATCAATTCTCCATACAAAATAGTGAGCAAAGCGACTGTATAGGTTCAAGCATCCCTGCTCTTCATTAAGCTGCATGTAACTATATGCAACACACTCTCACCTATATATCTACAGAGAAGGGTGTAACCACACAGGTGAATCCTCAACAATCACTCCTACTTAAATGAACCCTATAAATGTGCTATACATAATTTGCTACTCACAATAGTTTCATTGTTTGATTTCAGGAAGAAACACTAACATAATATTAATGTTTCAAAATTACCAAAATACACTTCCAATATATACAATTACATTATATTACCAAAAGTATTGGGAAACATTGGGTAAAAGATGCACAGTTAAAAAAATTTTTTTTAAAAAAATGGGAAATATGATCATATCATGAATTGAAGTATAGAAGAGAATTGATGATATTGGATGAATGGAGGTATTTGGAGTAAAAATATTTAGTGGGAAGTTTGTCGCAGCCAATTAGAGACAAGGAATACCTGAACCTGATGGAATGATTATGGGGTATCTCAGACCTATAAGGTCCTCACAAAACTGGAAGGATTGGGAACGTCTGCATTCATTGAAAAATGGGAAAAGGAATTGGGGTCACGATTAAATGAGCAACAAATAAGTAAAATATTGGGAGCCATACATGGCTCAAAAGTAGACATAAATACAATAGAAATTAACTATAAATGTTTGGCAAGATGGTAAGATGGTATATGACACTGGATAAAGTACAGAAATATCAATTACCTGTGTTGGAGAGGATGTAATCAAAAAGGTACTGTGTCCCACATATGGTGGGATTGCCCGAAGATAAGGGAATATTGGCACAAGATACAACAGTATATGGGGGAGATTATGGAGCAAGAGATTCCCGATGACCCATGGTTTTGTTTATTCAACAATGTAAATATCACAAAAAACAATATAAGAATACAGTTATGCCACACTTAATAAATGCTGCAAAAGGGGCAATACCAAAAAAATGGTTAGACCTGGAGAGACCCACAGTTACAGATTGGTTTAATAGAATATACCTCAACCCAATAGAACACCTTTGGGATTAATTAGAGCGGAGACTACGAGTGAGGCCTTCTCATCCACATCAGTGCTTGACCTCACAAATGCACTTCTGGAAGAATGGTCAAACATTCCCATAGACACACTACTAAACCTTGTGGACAGCCTTCCCAGAAGAGTTGAAGCTGTTATAGATGCAAAGGGGAGGCCAACTCAAAATTGAACCCTATGGACTAAGACTGGGATGCCATTAAAGTTCATGTGCGTGTAAAGGCAGGCATCCCAATACTTTACATAATATAGTGTATATCCCTAGATTTTCTCAGCATGTGATAATCTTCATGAATCATTCAATACATTATCTCTCGTTTGTGCATCCTTAGCCTACAAACGAACAAAGTAATCAATCAAAAGGTATTCATCATACAATTAGTTGTTTTTACTCACACAAATAAATACAAATCGTAATCTCTATTCATCCCCTGTTGATATAAAGACCAATGTCGATTAATCCACCACACCTTTGTTTGTTTTCATTTTAAGAGACTATCTCCACCCTTTCTGTCCCTGGGCATTTCTTCCAACACCACAAACCGTAAATCAGAATCCTTGTGTCCCTGCTCAGAGAAATGTTTAGGTACAGGCAAGCCCGGTTGTTTATTCCTAATGGAACTGCCATGTTGGGCAACTCGATCCTTAATCTTTTGTGTGGTCTCTCAAATCAATTACTTGGACCGTACACCAAACAATCTCTCTTATAAAGAGGGAGTGGCCTTGAAGAAGTTAAGTAGATGTAATGACATTATACTGAAACCAGCAGATAAAGGTGGATCGTGTCATGAAGATCCTGCCAGTAACCGGCGCATTAGAGTCCCTGGTACCCGTTCGCGGGCACCATTGCGCGTGGGCATGCGTGAGTGCGCGCGTGCACGTGCGCGCACACGCCCGCGAACAAGAGCGCGCGTGGGAGGACGGGTGCGCGCCACCATTGGCGCCAGTGAGCCTATTTAAATCCGCCTGTCACAGACGGTCCCCGCTGTCTGCTCTACAGCGTTCTGTGCCTGATACCTGTTAAATTAAATCAATGTTACTCAACTCCAGTCCTCAAGTACCCCCAATAGTTCATGTTTTCAGGCTTCCAAAACGGGATTCCACCTTTATGCCCATAGCACAATTTTTGGACAAGATCCTATCCCCTTAGTGAAACAGACAATGTCTTATATTAAAGACACTAATGATTTTTTTGCAGACATTGAGGAGTTTACCACAGTGGCAGGTAGACACGTGTACTGCCGCAAAAGTTGTTTGTATTTCCATTTCATTCCTTTTTTATTTTTTCATTTTTCGGGTCATTTGTTATGATTGCAATTTTTAAATTCGTAAATTTGAAAATTTGAAAATAAGAAAGGAAATCCAAAAAATTTGAAATAATATCTAACTAACTAACAAACTAACTAATAATAACTAACTATTAAATTATAGGTATAGGAATTTCCTTTCAAATTTGTCTGTTAGTGAACGTAACAAATACAAATTTATCCAAAGTTACGAATTATCCAAAATAACGAATGCCGCATCTAAACAAATGGAACGGAAGGAATTAATAAATAATAAAAGGTTTTTATTATTATTTTTATTATTATTGTTATGTATTATTATTAATTTGTTACGTTCCATTTAGATATGCCATTCATTATTTTGTTTAATTCATAACTTTGGATAAATTTGTATTCGTTATGTTCACTAACAGCCAAATTTTAAAGAGCATTACAATACCTATAATTTAATAGTTAGAAATTGTTTTATTTAATTAAATAATTTATTATTAGTTAGTTATTATTTCAGATTTTCAAATTCTTGGGTTTACAAATTTACGAATATTCGGAAAAATTTGTTAAACAGGTTTTTTCGTTAATTTGTTAAAAAACTAATTTGGAACAAAATTAATTGCACATGTCTAGTGGCAGGGGAATGAGATTCTTGTGACCTGGGACATTAATAGCTTATATACATCCATACCACATAAAGCTGGTATTGCTGCAGCTATTGGATTAATGTAGACAAATACTTACCCAAGCTCTACCGCATGATTGTAGAAGGATTATTTGAGGACAATGAATGTTCTTTAGGACCAAAAATACAGATGTTTGAGAGATTGTTTAAGGTTATTGTGTCCAACAACTTCTTTTTATTTCAGGACCAATTCTTTCTGCAGCTAAGTGGAGTTGGAATGGGCTCTAATGTTGCTCCACCTTTCGTCAGCTCATCCATGAATGATTTTGAACAAAAATACATTTATCCAAAATTGGTGAAATGTTCTGAACAGGTGCACAGACAGCAAAACAAATGTTACAGGGGTGATAACCCATCCCTATGTTCTCCAAAAAGCCTAAAAATAGATTTTTTGGCTGCAGCTACACTTAAAAATGTACCTGTTCCAAATTACAAACAGATTCTACTTAAGAACAAACCTACAGTCCCTGTCTTCTTTGCACTGTCTGTATACTGCTGTTCAGAGTATATAGGGATTTAGGTATAGGGTTTTATTTTGGGTGTGGGGTTCCCCTTAATATCCATACAAGACCCAAAGGGGCTGGTAATGGGCTGGGGTGGGGGGCGGGGGGGGGGATGGTGTAGCCATGCCATTTTTCTCAAAGATTTTCATCCATATTGCCAGGATAAGACATTACATTAAAGACGCAAGCAGTTTTAAATGGCTTTTTTCCTTAACAACTGTCATTTTGTGCAGGGACAGTTCTAAACACGGGAAGCACATGCCATTTCACAGGCATACTTTAGACACCCCCCAGTTACGATATTTAAAGGAATATTTCACTTTTTTTTTTCAATTTATGCATCATTAAAATGACTGCTCCAGAAAAAACGTCAGTTTTTAAAACTTCTTTTTGCATTGATACATGTCCCCTGGGGCAGGACCCGGGTCCCCAAACCCTTTTTAGCACAATAACATGCATATTAGCCGTTATAATTAGCACTTTAGATTTTAAACGTTCGCGTCCATTGTATTTAATAGGGTTCTAACGTTCGTGCAAATAACAAATGTTTTTGGAAAAGTGGGGTTTTTATTGAAACAAGGATTGGTGATAAAGCATCAGTAGAGAGAAGACACCTTTTTCCCATATTAACTCTTACAGGGGAGAATTTCCCTTCCTAGGGGTAGATTTCCTCTCACTTCCTGTTGTCTCCTACCGTTTGCAAGTAGGAGTCGTTTGTAAGTTGGATGTTTGAAAGTAGGGGCCTGCTGTATATACTCTGCAGAAATTTGCCCCATAGATGTTGGTGTTGCCACAACACTGTAAGCCCTCACAGTTACTCTTGGTGGGCGCTGGAACGCCCTGCTGTGAACTATTATATCAGGAATTGTAATTACATGCCATAGTTGAACAGTGGTAGGAAAAATTGGGCCTTTGGTGGTGGTGCTGGTGCTACAACACTGTAAGCCCTCACGGTAAAGCCCCATACACACGGTCGGATTTTCCAACGGAAAATGTCCTATCGGACAATGTTGTCGGAAATTCCGACCGTGTGTAGGCTCCATCGGACATTTTCCATCGGATTTTCCGACGGACAAAGTTTTATCTCCTGCTCTCAAATTTTCCGACAACAAAGTCCTATCGGACTTTTTGCCGATCGTGTGTAGCGAATTCCGACGGACAAAGTGCCACGCATGCTCAGATCACATTACAAGACCAAAGCTATTGGCTACTAGCCTCTACGTAGTCCCGTCGTAGGCAACAAACGTCACCACTAGGGATGAGCCGAACACCCCCCGTTCGGCTCGCACCAGAACCCGCGAACGGACCTAAAGTCCGTGCGAGCTTTAGAACCCTATTAGTTATAATGGATGCGAATGTTCGAAATCAAAAGTGCTAATTTTAAAGGCTAATATGCATGTTAATGTCATAAAAAGTGTTTGGGGACCTGGGTCCTGCCCCAGGGGACATGTATCAATGCAAAACATTTTTTTAAAAACGGAAGTTTTTTCAGGAGCAGTGATTTTAATAATGCTTAAATTGAAACAATAAAAGTGTAATATTCCTTTAAATTTCGTACCTGGGGGGTGTCTATAGTATGCCTGTAAAGGGACGCATGTTTCCCGTGTTTAGAACTGTCTCTGCAAAAAGTGTCATTTTTGCAAGTAAAAAAGCTATTTAAAATCACTCGCGGCTAATGTGTTATTGACGGCTCCCGTAATACAGAGAACAATCATTCATTGAAACTGAAAGTCATTCATAAAAAAAAAAGTCATTGATAAAAAAAAAAAAAAAAAAATGAAAAAAATAAAAGCGTGGGGGTCCCCCCAAATTCAATAACCAGGCCCTTCAGGTCTGGGATGGATATTAAGGGGAACCCCAGCCAAAAAAAAAAAAAAAAATGGCGTGGGGTCCCCCTCAAAATCCATACCAGACCCTTGAGGTCTGGGATGGATTTTAAGGGGAACCCTAGCCAAAAAAAAATGGCGTGGGGTCCCCCTCAAAATCCATACCAGACCCTTATCCGAGCACGCAACCCGGCAGGCCGCAGGAAAAGAGGGGGGGACGAGAGCGGCCCCCCCTCCCGCCTGAACCGTACCAGGCCACATGCCCTCAACATTGGGAGGATGCTTTGGGGTCCCCCCCAAAGCACCTTGTCCCCATGTTGATGAGGACAAGGGCCTCTTCCCCACAACCCTGGCCATTGGTTGTGGGGGTCTGCGGGCGGGGGGCTTATCGGAATCTGGAAGCCCCCTTTAACAAGGGGACCCCCAGATCCCGGCCCCTCCCTGTGTGAAATGGCAAGGGGGTACAAAAGTACCCCTACCATTTCACCAAAAAAGTGTCAAAAATGTTAAAAATGACAGGAGACGGTCTTTGACAATTCCTTTATTAAAATCTTCTTTCTTCTTTCTTCATCCTTCGGTTTCTTCATCTACTCCTTCCGTCATCTTCTTCCATCTTCTTCCATCTTCTTCTTCCTCCGATCCGCTTCTTCTTGCGCTGGTCTTCTCGTCCTTCTCGTCCGGCATCTTCTTCCGTCGGCGTCGGCGTCGGTGTCGGTGTCTCTTCTTGGGCCGCTCCGCGCAATGGGAGGCTCCAGCTGTGTGAGGCTCCGCTCCGTCTGACAGGTCTTTTATAATGGAGGGCACCTGGTGACCCCGCCCCCCTCTGACGTCATGGGGAAAGCCATAGGGAATTCCCCATGACGTTCCCGTGCGTCAGAGGGGGCGGGGTCACCAGGTGCCCTCCATTATAAAAGACCTGTCAGACGGAGCGGAGCCTCACACAGCGGGAGCCTCCCATTGCGCGGAGCGGCCCAAGAAGAGACACCGACACCGACGCCGACGGAAGAAGATGCCGGACGAGAAGGACGAGAAGACCAGCGCAAGAAGAAGCGGATCGGAGGAAGAAGAAGATGGAAGAAGATGGAAGAAGATGACGGAAGGAGAAGATGAAGAAACTGAAGGATGAAGAAAGAAGAAAGAAGATTTTAATAAAGGAATTGTCAAAGACCGTCTCCTGTCATTTTTAACATTTTTGACACTTTTTTGGTGAAATGGTAGGGGTACTTTTGTACCCCCTTACCATTTCACACAGGGGGGGGCCGGGATCTGGGGTTCCCCTTGTTAAAGAGGGCTTCCGGATTCCGATAAGCCCCCGCCCGCAGACCCCCACAAACAATGGCCAGGGTTGTGGGGAAGAGGCCCTTGTCCTCATCAACATGGGGACAAGGTGCTTTGGCGGGGACCCCAAAGCACCCTCCCAATGTTGAGGGCATGTGGCCTGGTACGGTTCAGGCGGGAGGGGGGGCCGCTCTCGTCCCCCCCTCTTTTCCTGCGGCCTGCCAGGTTGCGTGCTCGGATAAGGGTCTGGTATGGATTTTGAGGGGGACCCCACGCCATTTTTTTTGGCTAGGGTTCCCCTTAAAATCCATCCCAGACCTCAAGGGTCTGGGATGGATTTTGAGGGGGACCCTACGCCATTTTTTTTTTTTTTTTTGGCTGGGGTTCCCCTTAATATCCATCCCAGACCTGAAGGGCCTGGTTATTGAATTTGGGGGGACCCCCACGCTTTTTTTTTGTTTTTTATTAGAATAAATTTGTTCAGTGGGCCATAGTGTGCATGAACACTGGCCGGTACCCCAGAGGGATGCTTAGAGTGGAGATAGACACTTTGAGAAGGTATATGCTTGTAATAAAGTAAATATTTTATTCAAAGAGAAAAGAGTGCTGGATAAAGTTCAGTATGTTTACATACAAGAAAGTGTATACAGTTATTAACATGTCAACAGCAAAAACATACAAAAACGTTGTGACAATAATAAGAACTTGCTTGATACGTATGCGATAAGGATGATGCCAACATGTTTCGGACTTTGGTCCTTTGTCAAGGCAACTAGATATCCTTTAAATTCACATCTATATATATGTGAAAAGTCATAAGGTTAATATACATTTGATAAAACGTATGATACAGTCAGAGTACATTGCTATACAGAGCTAGTGTAGTACATAGAATGTAAGAGAAAGGTACTTACATGTAATCTCAATGTTTATTTTTGCCACAGGGGGAGCCACTAAGCGTGGTGTCCAAAGAGTGTATAGGGGGGTTGTGTTGTAAAAACAGGGTAGGATAGCCACTATGCGTGGGAAGCTTGCTGAGAAACCCTCAAGGCTACAAGGTCCAAATGCAGGGCTTGGGCCGAAGCCCAGGTCCTGTAACAGGCAAAGGTAGGCCAAACAATGTATGGCTGTAAAGATAAAGTATAAAAATATAGTAAGGGTAGGTTGTATTAAAATTGCATATACAACCAAGCAAGGCAATGGATTTACCTGAATAGAGGTCGTTTGGAGTGGAGGGATATGTCAGCTCTACATCATCAGCAGCATATACTGAGGCCATAAAGCATTGAGGTATATATGTGGTCATAGATTAGCCATCAGCTGGATGGGGGTGTGAATGTTTAGCTGAAAAAACTATGCGGATTGGCTGTTTGTCTGAAGGAAAAGGCGCCATGAGCGCCTTAGGTGTGTTTCCTATGTGGACCTCTGACGGGGCGGCGCCGGGCGTGGCCGCGTCATGACGGCGGGGTCACGTCCGGCGTCGTGACGTCACCGACGCGGGAGAGAGCCGCTGACAGCCTGATGCGCTCCAATGTGGAGCGCAAACAGGAAGCGGACAAGGAGGAAAGTCCGAATAGACAGCGGAGAGTTGGCGCATGCGCGGGACAAGGATCGCGCATGCTTGCCAAGTCTTACCCGCGCCGGGTAGTCAGAATGAGGGTGAGCGAGCTAGTATGTACATGAACCTGTTGGGTAAAGAGTATATGTGGCAAATAAACATATGGAACATGTATAGTACCGTACAATATGAATACTAATCAAGATGGAATGTAATATTTTGTAGTATATGGCAGTTGGGTCAGATGGGCAAATCGCATGTTGCCAGGCACAAATGCAGAATACACATTTTGACAAGGATCTATGTGGGTGCTTATAATGTGGGGAATGGAATTAAAGGTCTAATTCACAGACTCCAGTTTCAAAGCCCTCGAGATAGGGTTTGAAGTTGAAGGCCTCGTTGAGGCCAGGGGGTAGGGTGGCATTAAGATGGAAAATCCATCGAAGTTCGCTTTGTAAGAGCGCTTTATTATAGTCACCACCTCGGGCAGGAGGTGGGATATGGTCTAGGGCTTTGAATGAAATTTTGGGAATAGCATCTGGGTGAACTGTAAAAGAATGTCGTCCCAATGGTAAATCAGGATCTCTTTGGTTTATACTGCTAATGTGGCCGTATATCCGTTTCCAAAAAGCCTTTTTGGAAACGGATATACGGCCACATTAGCAGTATAAACCAAAGAGATCCTGATTTACCATTGGGACGACATTCTTTTACAGTTCACCCAGATGCTATTCCCAAAATTTCATTCAAAGCCCTAGACCATATCCCACCTCCTGCCCGAGGTGGTGACTATAATAAAGCGCTCTTACAAAGCGAACTTCGATGGATTTTCCATCTTAATGCCACCCTACCCCCTGGCCTCAACGAGGCCTTCAACTTCAAACCCTATCTCGAGGGCTTTGAAACTGGAGTCTGTGAATTAGACCTTTAATTCCATTCCCCACATTATAAGCACCCACATAGATCCTTGTCAAAATGTGTATTCTGCATTTGTGCCTGGCAACATGCGATTTGCCCATCTGACCCAACTGCCATATACTACAAAATATTACATTCCATCTTGATTAGTATTCATATTGTACGGTACTATACATGTATCATATGTTTATTTGCCACATATACTCTTTACCCAACAGGTTCATGTACATACTAGCTCGTTCCCCCTCATTCTGACTACCCGGCGCGGGTAAGACTTGGCAAGCATGCGCGATCCTTGTCCCGCGCATGCGCCAACTCTCCGCTGTCTATTCGGACTTTCCTCCTTGTCCGCTTCCTGTTTGCGCTCCACATTGGAGCGCATCAGGCTGTCAGCGGCTCTCTCCTGCGTCGGTGACGTCACGACGCCGGACGTGACCCCGCCGTCATGACGCGGCCACGCCCGGCGCCGCCCCGTCAGAGGTCCACATAGGAAACACACCTAAGGCGCTCATGGCGCCTTTTCCTTCAGACAAACAGCCAATCCGCATAGTTTTTTCAGCTAAACATTCACACCCCCATCCAGCTGATGGCTAATCTATGACCACATATATACCTCCATGCTTTATGGCCTCAGTATATGCTGCTGATGATGTAGAGCTGACATATCCCTCCACTCCAAACGACCTCTATTCAGGTAAATCCATTGCCTTGCTTGGTTGTATATGCAATTTTAATACAACCTACCCTTACTATATTTTTATACTTTATCTTTACAGCCATACATTGTTTGGCCTATCTTTGCCTGTTACAGGACCTGGGCTTCGGCCCAAGCCCTGCATTTGGACCTTGTAGCCTTGAGGGTTTCTCAGCAAGCTTCCCACGCATAGTGGCTATCCTACCCTGTTTTTACAACACAACCCCCCTATACACTCTTTGGACACCACGCTTAGTGGCTCCCCCTGTGGCAAAAATAAACATTGAGATTACATGTAAGTACCTTTCTCTTACATTCTATGTACTACACTAGCTCTGTATAGCAATGTACTCTGACTGTATCATACGTTTTATCAAATGTATATTAACCTTATGACTTTTCACATATATATAGATGTGAATTTAAAGGATATCTAGTTGCCTTGACAAAGGACCAAAGTCCGAAACATGTTGGCATCATCCTTATCGCATACGTATCAAGCAAGTTCTTATTATTGTCACAACGTTTTTGTATGTTTTTGCTGTTGACATGTTAATAACTGTATACACTTTCCTGTATGTAAACATACTGAACTTTATCCAGCACTCTTTTCTCTTTGAATAAAATATTTACTTTATTACAAGCATATACCTTCTCAAAGTGTCTATCTCCACTCTAAGCATCCCTCTGGGGTACCGGCCAGTGTTCATGCACACTATGGCCCACTGAACAAATTTATTCTATTAAATATTTGGGATGCATGGATAGACCACCTGTATTCTTACCTCACTTGCCCAACGTATTTAATTCTTTGTTTTTTATTAATGAATGACAGTTCTCTGTGTTACAGGAGCCATCAATTCATTAGCCGCGAGTGCTTTTAAATAGCTTTTTTCCTGCAAAAATTACACTTTTTTTTTTTTGCAGGGAAAGTTCTAAGCACAGGAAACCTGCCCCCCTTCACAGGCCACCTATAGACACCCCCCAGATGTGATACTGCAATGCTGTTCTAACAGCACGCACACACAAATCCCCAGAAATATAGCATATCTTGTCAGCAGTCAGCAACACACTGACACGCTGACACTGTGACTGACCGCTGTGATTGGCCGGGGTCACAGTGCATGCTTGGCCAATCATCAGCCAGCATTGCACTGCGACTAGCGCAATGCATTGCGGGGCCGCTCGCATCAAATTCGTGTGATGCGAGCGGCCCCGCAAGCGAGCGAACGCCCGGTGCTCGATTCGAACATGGGTTCGAATCGAACACCGGGCCCATCCCTAGTCACCACGTTCAGAATGATCGGATTTTCCGACAACTTTGTCCGACCGTGTGTATGCAACATCAGTGTCGAACTAAATCCGTCGGAAAAAATCCGATGGATTTTGTGGTCGGATTTTCCGACCGTGTGTACGGGGCATTACTCTTGGTGGGCGCATGAATGGTGCTGTGAATTATTAAATCAAGAATTGTAATTACAATTACTGTTAAACAGGGGCTGAAAAATTGGGCCTTAGGCATTGGTGCTGGTGCCACAACACTGCAACCCCTCACAGATACTGTACTTGGAGCACAGCAATGAGCCCTGCTGCAAAGCATTGCATAAAAATTTGTAATTACATGCCCCTGTTAAACAGGGGCTTAAAAATTGGGCCTTAGGCAATGGTGCTGCTGCCACGACACTGCAACCTCTCCCAGATCCTCTAGTTGGAGTGCAGGAATGAGCCCTGCTGCAAAGAATTGCATAAAAAATTGTAATTACATGCCCCTGTTAAACAGGGGCTGAAAAATTGGGCCTTAGGCACTGGTGCTGGTGCCACAACACTGCAACCTCTCCCAGATCCTCCAGTTGGAGTGCAGGAATGAGCCCTGCAGCAAAGCATTGCATAAAAAATTGTAATTACAGGCCAGTAGCTCAATTGCATACTGTGCAAGCTCTGGCCAGCGATCCATCCTCAAGACCCAGTAAGCCAGAGGATTTTCGGTGGGAAAGGTGTCCAAGTCTGACCTTGCCCCTAGGTATTCCTGCACCATGTATATCAGACGCTGGCGATGGTTGCTGGAACCGATCATACCTTGGGGCTGCGGACTAAAAAATTGTCTGAACGCATCAGTCAGACGGCCACCTTCTCCACCGCTCCTTCTGCTACTGACCGAAGCCTCAGCAACTCGTTGCCCAGTACCAGGAGTTTGTAACCTCCCAGTCTCTGGGAACGCGTTGCACAGACCTTTCTGCAAGGCCTTCCGGAGATATCTCATCCTCTGCTCCCTCCGCAACGGCAAGATAAGGTCCACAACCTTACCCTTGTACCGTGGATCAAGGAGAGTGGCCAGCCAGTAATGGTCCCTCTCCTTGATCCGAAGAATACGAGGAGATGCGTAGGTTAGCTGAGGCATTTGGTCCGGAGTCCTCTGGGTCACTAAGGACGACATGATCCGCAGCCACCTCCTCCCAGCCACGTACAAGTCCACCGGTTTCTTGGGACTGTAAATCATCCCTAAAAGACTGCTGCTGCTGATGCTGAGTGCCAGGCTCCACCTCCATGCTGACACAATCCTCCTCCTCCTCCTCTTCCTGTGTGATGGGTGGGACAGAAGGAACACTGTCTGGATAAAGGGGGCCTTGAGAGGCAAGGAAGTCCTCCTCTTCCTGCCTCTGTTCTGCCTCAAGTGCCCTGTCCATTATTCCACGCAGCGTATGCTCCAAAAAGTGGACAAGAGGTACAGTGTCACTGATGCATGCACTGTCACTGCTCACCATCCTCGTGGCCTCCTCAAATGGTGACAGGACAGTGCATGCATCCATGATCATGCCCCACTGGCGTGGTGAAAAAACGCTCCCCTGACCCTCCCCTAAACCCTGTCCTGGTGCCGTAGTCACACAGGTACTCATTGATGGCCCTCTGCTGCATGTGCAGTTGCTGCAGCATGGCCAACGTTGAGTTCCACCTGGTGGGCATGTCACATATAAGGCGGTTCTTGGGCAGGTTCAACTCTTTTTGCAGCTCAGCCAGCTGAGCACTGGCATCCTGTAAGCCTGGGTACCTGCACCACCAGGTTAAGGACGTGAGCCACACAGGGCACATAGGTCAGTTGTCCCTGTCGCAGGGCAGAGAGGAGGTTGGTGCCATTGTCGCAAACCGCCATTCCTGGCTTAAGCTGGCGTGGCATCAACCACCTCTTGGCCTGCCCCTGCAGAGCTGACAGAAGCTCTGCCCCAGTGTGGCTCCTGTCCCCCAAACACACCAGTGCAAGCAAGGCATGGCATCTTTTTGCCTGCGTACTTGGGTAGCCCCTTGAATGCCTACGGAGCACCGCTGGTTCCGAGGACAAAGCACAGGAAGAGGCCATGGAGGAAGAAGAAGAGGAGGGGGTGGAGGAGAGAGGTGTGCCACAACCAGTAGTAGCATTTTGGAGGCGTGGTGGCGGAACAACCTCCAACACTACTGCACCTTCTCCTGCATCCTTCCCAGCTGCCAAAAGAGTGACCCAATGGGCCGTGAAAGATAGGTAACATCCCTGTCCATGCCTGCTGGACCATGATTCAGTGGCAATATGCACCTTACCACTGACCGCCCTGTCCAGCGAGGCATGAACATTGCCTTTCACATGCCGGTAGAGAGCCGGAATCGCCTTTCGTGAGAAAAAGTGGCGTTTGGGAACCTGCCACTGAGGAACCGCACATTGCACAAGCTCACAGAAGGGGGCCAAGTCTACCAACTGAAAAGGCAGCAGTTGAAGTGCTAGCAATTTAGCCAAGCTAGCATTCAACTGCTGGGCATGTGGATGGCTGGGAGTGAACTTCTTTCGACGGTCCAGCATCTGGGGCAGGGAAATTTGCCTGGTACAATTGGACATCGGTGTACTGCTAGCAGAGTGCCCACAAGTACTTGGCTGTGACACACCTAATTCTACACCTTCATTCCTCTCGGTGCAGCTTTCAGAGAGGACTGAAGGTATAGTGGGGTTGGAGATCCCAGCTGATGAGGAGCAAGGAGAGGTCCGCTTTGTTCTTTGGTGTGGGTCTTTAAGGTATGCTTGCCAACGAGCTGCATGGCAGGTCAACATATGTCTGGTCAATCATGTGGTGCCCAAGCGGCTGAGGTTTTGGCCACGCAAGATACGCTTGAGACATATTTTGCAAATTGCAGCGGTGCGATCTGATGCACTTGTCTCAAAAAAGGCTATAGGTTATTGTATGTGGTTTTTGCCAGCTAATTAGAACTCTAGAGAAATCTACAATATCCTGGTTGATTGTTGCATGCACTAGAGAAAAAATATTAATGTGTATTTCATACAGTATAAGTTAAAGGATAAGTTCACCTTTCGTAACATGTTAAGCCCCATACACACGCTCGGACAATCCGTGGACCAGGTCAGTCGGACTTTGTCCGACGTACTTTGTCCGATGTTGGCGTTGCGTACACACGGTCGGACAAAGTTGTCGGAATATCCGGTCCGGAAGAACGTCGTGACGTAAGTCGTCGTCCACGAGATTACAAAAGGGAAGTTCAGCACCACGTCAGGCACCCGTTGGGCTCCTTCTGCTGATCCCGTGTTTATCGAGAGTTAGTGGAAGTTTGGTGACTTAAGATTCGCGCTTCTCAGTTTTCTGACTCAGATCGTTACTGCTCTTCAGTTTGTGCTTGTCGTGCGTATCTGTTTATTAGTGCGTGTAGTCAGTTCGCATTTGTTGGTCATTGCGGCCTATATCTTGATATAGGACGCTTTGATTTGCACTGCTTATTGTCTGCTCGTTGCTGGTATTCACTTCGTTCTTTCAGGCCTTGCTGTTTATCGGTGCTTTCTGTTTGTCCGTTCTGACCAGCCGACCTTTTGTGACCTTCTGAGCGATGTTTCCCGTGCGTACTCGTCGCCGAGTTCGTGCTGTACGCGGAATTGGTGTCAGGCTTTTAGCTTTGACCCAAGACCCGTCCATGAACAGAGTGACGAGGAGTATGTGGACCAAGAATTGGTTGCTTCAGCGTGACCAGTTCTCGCACATGCCTTTGCTTCGTGAGATCCGGGAGAATAATCCTGATGATTTCAGGAACTTTCTCAGGATGACGGACCCCGATTTTCACCGTCTTTTGGCTTTGCTGACCCCCTTTATCAGCCGGCAGGATACCTGCATGAGACAAGCCATTACTCCGGAGCAGAGGCTTGTTGCCACGTTGAGGTACTTGGCGACAGGGAGAAGTCTTCAGGATTTGAAGTTCTCTTCAGGTATCTCTCCCCAGGCCCTGGGAATCATTATTCCAGAGACCTGTTCTGCCATCATTCAGGTCCTGCAGGAGGACTATATTAAGGTAACATTTCTACTTTACTATTCCCTTCTATGTATGCTCTGTTTGCTAATGACTTGTATTTTTGACCTCCTTCCCTAATTACCATGATTGCAATATGTTCTAATATGCTGTGCCCCTTTTCTCCTTCATGCATTTTTTCCCTTCACTTACCTCACCAGCATGCTCTTCTGCCCCAATAGACACCTATGGCCTAGTCACTTAAGCAATGTCTTTTGTCTGCTGCATAGTATTGTTTGCCCCAAAACACCCCCTAAAATATGCACAAATGTTTGCTGTGTGGTTTACTTCATGTAGAGCCCCCTTTTTTTGTTCTTTTGGTGGGGGGGGGGGCAAACTCATTAGGAACCCCCTCCCCCAACTGCTCTGTCAGATGGTACCAATCCTTTATCTGCTGGCTTTCCCAAGGTCCATACACACTATATACCTACCACTTTATAGTGCGCATCTTTAGGGATGAATTCAGCAAAGCATGTAGTGCAAGGGACTGCCTCCATACATTCCATTTCCTATTTTTTTGTCTTCTTTCCCTCCTATTAGCTTGCTTGGTAATTTAATAATGTCACACTGTGCCTGCCTTTTTTGGGGGGGGGGGGGGGTTGAAATGTTATTTGATCTTTCCTGTGGCCTGCCAATAGTGTTAAGTACAGAGGGTCTGGCCAAACTAGCCCACATTATTGAGCCATTTGCCAATCAATGAAGTGCAGAGGGTTAGCTGTCCACCACCCCCCCCCAAAACCCCTAGTTATTGCCAATGGCCCATCAGAAGTGGGGGGATTGATGGGGGGGGTGAGTAATCTGTGAAGGGGAGCCTCTACTTTTCTGTGCAAATACTTTCCAGCCTCCAATTTTAGACAATGCTCTTGTTCCAAGATGTTGATTGTCTAATCTGCTTGCAATGTTTAGGTGCAAAGTGACTAATTTTTTTTTCTTGTTTCACTCCACAGTTCCCTTCCACGCCACAGGAATGGCAGACTGTGGCCTCCCACTTTGCCAGCCGTTGGGACTTTCCTAACTGCGGAGGGGCAATTGATGGGAAACACGTCCGCATCGTCCCACCGCCCAACTCGGGGTCCTACTATTATAATTATAAAGGGTTTAATAGTGTAGTGATGTTGGCGGTGGTGTCGGCAACATACGAGTTTATGTATGTGGACGTGGGGATGAACGGCCGGATATCGGATGGTGGGGCCATTACGCACACGGAGTTCTACTGGCGTCTCCAAAGTGGCAGTCTGTGCTTGCCACCTCCAGAGGAGAATGCCGAAGGACTCCCCATCGTCTTTGTCGCAGATGAAGCGTTTGCGTTGACTCCCCATGTGATGAGGCCGTTCCCGATGAGGACCCTCACCCCGGACCAGAGGGTCTTCAACTACAGGCTGTCCAGAGCCAGAAGAGTTGTGGAGAACGCTTTTGGCATCCTGGCCAGCCGCTTCCGCCTGTTCCTGACGGCATTTAACTTGGCGGAATACAAACTGAACCACATAGTTCTTGCCTGTTGCATATTGCACAACTTCCTCAAAAGACATAACAGGAACTATGTGGTGCCCGTTGGCCCAGATGTGGAGGGCCCTCCAAATGCCGAACTCACAGCCCTTCGAGTGGCACGTCCAGGCTTGCCCCCTCTAAATGCCCGTGTGGTCCGGGACCAATATATGCAGTACTTTGTGGGTAGGGGGGCCATTGCTCTGCCTGACGATGTGTGAGAGGCATTTTTTAATAAATCTGATATTTTAACCAACCTATGATTTCATGTCATTTCAGTCTTCTTTTTAGCTTATTTTACTTTGACATTTTTTCCCTTTGCCTTCGACAGTGGGAATGCACTTTCTGGGCAAAAGGAGGTAACAGTCTCTTCTTCCCAAAAAGATTATTCTCATGTTGTGTGTTTGCTACCTAATCTTTGGTCTAGAGAAGGTTTGTACTGCATAACTGACACCCAAAATACTCCTTTTCATCACCAGGTCTGACATGTGTGTATTCTCCAAAATGCTGTGCTCCGTGTTTTCGTACAAAGCACTGTGGGTGTCATTTACATAAGTCAAATCCGCTATGCTCTACAAGTGCATTGAAAAAGTTCCCCGGGAAAGAAAATTGGAGTGCAAAGTGGATTTGCCTTTAGTAAATAACACCCATTGCCCCCCATATCCTTTTCATTTTACATACATAATGCATTGTGTTTTTTAAATAAGGAAGCCACACATTTAGAAAAATAAAAGTTTACTAGGAAAACATTCCCAAGTGCGTTTACAATCTTCACGCCAAAACTGACAACATCTTGGTTATTTACAACATTGTTTACAAACATTCCGCAATTGGTAAAACCAGGCATGGAGCAAAACAGAACCTAGGAACTTGGAAAGTTCAACTTTGTAAAGTGAAGACAAGATCAGACATGACTATATGTTCAAAGTGTGTTTGATCTTGCCTTCATCACATGGGGGGGTCACCCCCGAAAAGTGGAAATTTGGAACATGCACACAATTTGGGACTGAAAATGGTCATTAGATGGTAAAACACATGCCTAGAAGCTTCAAAAGTGCCATTTTCCATCATGGGGATGAATGGACGTTTTTTGGGGGTGCAACCCCTTCACCACAACCACTTTCGTACTTGGTAAAGTGTTTGCACCCCCAAAAAAACGTTGCCATTCATCCACCATGGTGGGAGCTAGCACATGTGGACACAATGTGTGCATGTTCCAAATTTCAGACAGTTTTTAAGTTGCAAATGTGTTCTGAAGCTGGCACAAATGTGTGTTAATTACTTGGTGCGTTTTCATATTTTTCCTAAAACATCAATGATGTTCTTCAATTTTTGTTGAGCATCATTGATGTTTTGCTTTATGTAATCTAGATCTCTATTGCAGACCATTATCTCTCCGATGAGTACGTGGGCACTCTCTGTGGTAAAGTGCGATTTTTCTTCCACAACATCCACGTCACCTAAAAACCACAAACAAACAAAAATGGGGTGTTGGAAATGAGGCAGCCATACATGGATTAGCTTACCAGTAGCTGTGTTCTCCCACACTCACCTGTTGTGGTGACAATTTCTCCAAGTTCGATGATCTCTCCTTCCTCCTCCTCCTCCTCCTCTGCTTCTGCTCTTTCCCCTTTTTTGGTAGGTGTTGGTTTGGGGGTTTCCTCAGACGGCCCAAGTTTTCGCTCCCCTATGAGAATGTCCAAAAGGAAGATTTAGCAACACAAGCTATTGAGGGCAGAAATAGGAAATGACAAACATTGCTTGAAAGTGACGGACACTATTTTAGTTTGGCCAGTTACAAATGTCAACTACATGAATGAAGTCACTTTGTAAAGGTGCTAAACTGACTAGCTTTTTGGTAGAAGTTTGTGTGATGGAGACCCCCCTCTAGTATCCACTGGAGCACATGTGTGGAAAAGCATAATAAAAAGGGGGTTTGGGTGTCCCAGCACTAGTGCTCTAGAGTCCAGATGGGTAAACAGCTACTGAGTGACCTCTCCTTTACATTGAATAAATTGGCTTTACATTCTTGATGACATTTCTAGTGAGAACAAACTTCCTTTCCCCAAAAAAACACCAAACATCGTATTATAAGTGGCCGAACGATCGAGGTTGCGTACGATCGAATGCACACACACACGACCATGACAGTGGCAGAAAGATCGAGGCTGAGTACGATCGAATGCACAGACGAACCTGAAAGTGGCCATTTTGGAATGTACAACTTGGTAAAAATCAAAACACAATGGAGCAGTATGCAAGCAAGAAATCAAACACAAAACACAACTACTTACTTTTTTGAAGAATTCTCTTGATCTTTCTGTACTGATCGGCCTCCCTCAGTTTCAGGTCTGACCAGCGTTTCCTGAGTTGCTCCTTGGATCGTTGTACCCCAAAATTATTGTACAGCCTTCTCACAACTTTAGACATGATCTTGGCCTTGCGGACATTGGGGTTGAGGTAAGGCCCATACTTCCCATCATAGTCGCTCCTCTTTAATATGTCCACCATCTCCAACATTTCTCCAAATGACATATTGGAGGCCTTGAATTTCAGGTTCCGGGATCGGGACGTTTCTGCCTCCGGACTTTCCTCGTCCTCCTCCTCGTTGGTGGGATATTTGTGGCGCACCTGCTGTGTCCCCGCCATGTGCTCTCCCCACTACGCCGTAAAGAGAAGGGGTGGGGAATAGACGAGAAAGATCGTCAGGGGCGGGCGGAGTTTGAAGCATGCGCAGTGTATATAAAACGTCACACGCCTGTGTCGTAGCCACGATCTGGGAGACGAGGGGAGAGAAAACTCACACGAGACGATCGCTACAAACGAAGGTACAATTTAACGTTGGTACATAACTAGCCTAGACTGATTTGAACTTGAGGCTTCTTGATGGAGAAGATTAGGAGAGTTTAGCCTGACATAATTTATAGGGTTTGGTGTGTTGTTGTGTCTTGCAGAGATTGATATGAAGGGATTCAACGACATGAGTTTTCTCCCCCTCTTCATTGCCAAATACAGGGATTTTCCCATATTGTGGCAGGGTATACACCCACATTACACCAACAAACCAAAGAGGCACGCAGCCCTGGAGGAACTTGTGGAATTTGTCAAGCCAAGGTTCCCCACGGCAACTGTTGATGATATTAGAAAGAAAATTGGCAGCCTGAGGAGTGCGTATATCAGGGAGAGGAAGAAGGTCGTGAAGTCTGAGGAAACTGCAACTTCAGCAGATGAGGTCTATGTCCCCAAGCTCTGGTACTATCAGAGTCTCCATTTTCTGAAGGACCAGGCTGATGTCACGGAGCCAACCTCAACTCCTCCTTCCACGCTTCCTTGCGCACAGCCCACCCCTGATGAGGCTTCCGAGGAGCAACCTGGGCCTTCCAGTCTGGAAGAGGTGGAGGAGCCCAGCTTGTTCCAGGTATAGTAGTTTTGTTACCATTTATGGGAATAATGAATGATGTTCACTTAATTCAGGATCGCCAATTGCTTAGTTCCTAACGTGTTTGACATATCAACAGACAGTGGTGTGGGAGACATTTGGGGCCAGAATCTAAACTGCTGGGCTGAGAATTGTATGGTTTTCTATTTGTAAACATTTTGCAACAGTCACTAGATGAGAATTGTGTGTGTTTGATGAACAAATAACTGAAACTATGTCCCTTTTTCCTACACAGGAAGACCTCAGCCAGGAGGTGGCTGTGGAAGGTGGCAGTCAGGAGGAGGCAGGGGTTAGTGGCAGCCACCAGCTGGGTAGTGGCAGCCAAGAGGGGGCTAGGCCTCGGAGCCTGACTGACACCCAAACCCCTCCCCTCCGCCCTCCGTACAAAAGGGCGAGAAGGGGGGTTATGCGGCACAGTCAGCGCTCCGGATGATCAGAGAGGCTTCAGACTCCCTACATGCCACACCCGCCGACGAGGAGACCTTTGGCTCGGTGGTTGTCACAAAAATGATGGGTATGGAGGTGGGGCAACGCAACATGTGTGAGGGGCTCATCCTCCATGTCCTAAATAAGGGTAGGGCTGGGAGATGACCCCACTCACACATGTTTGCCATAGTTACCATGCTCCGCCTCCTCCTCCTCCTCCTCCTCCTTCTGCCACCCCACCAGCACGACAGCCACAGCGTGGAAGGAAGCGTGGAAGGAAGACCTGAGAGTGACGACCTGCAATCAGTCTGGTGTGAGAGAAGATGGAGCCTCTTGTAGTACCAGAGCCTGGGGACCTAGATGGCATCTGCTGCAGTTCCGGATACTTTGGACTTCACGACCAGATTGCACTCCCCTTAATATACGTACTCCTCAGGCCCCCAATTTTCTACGCTTGGACAATGATGGTTGCCGTGGGGGCCAAGACTTTGCAAATTCCCCAAGTTTCACCATGGCTGCGTTCCTCTTTGGTTTGTTGGTGTGACCTAAATAAAGGTTTTTTTGCTTTGAAATAATCATTGACTATTGTGTTTTACTTTGCTACAATGGCAGTTTTTCTTGGAGTAGGCTGGTACATTTCACTAATCCTAAAGTAGAATTAACAAGGGGCAACAACAACAAACAACCTCCTAGTAAATTTAAGCAAGAAATACAAATGTAAATAATGTGTTTTTGGTAATTTGAGACACACAACCCCCCTCCAAAAAAAAAAAAAAAAAAACATTCAAATATGTATTCCCCAAAAAAAAAAAAAAAAGACAAATCATGGTAAAAAAATAACAAAGATTCTTTTCCGTTCAGAGTAAAAATAAACATGTAGTGTATAAATGCTGCAAAGTAATAAAGAAGTAAGTTTGTGAGAAGTGCGGGTGAATAGGAGCAGCTAAAACATGTCATTCTTGTTGCATTGTAAAGAAAAAGAGAATGCGCTGCATTAAAGACATTTTAACATTGCAGCGTGACGAATGTGCTGTGTCGATTAGGAAAGGTAGTTTTACCTGACCGAGCGCTTCCGTCACAGAATTTTCTTCTGAGCATGCGTAGCACTTTGTCCGTCGGACAAGCGTACACACGCTCGGATTTGGTGTGATCGGACCGGGTTGACGGCAAATCTTTCCAGCAGGAGATAAGACTTTGTCCGACGGACAAACCGACGAAACACTGTCCGATGGTGCATACACACGGTCTGATTTTTCAACAACCTTGTCCGATCGGACCAAATTGATGAAAAAGTCCGACCGTGTGTATGGGGCTTTACATGTTACACCCATATTCAGGGTGTAACATGTTATGAACAGACCGGCCCCCCGCACCACCCTGATTCCCCGATCTGACAGTTAGCAGGGATCTTCTCACCCGCCCCACTATCTGTCACAATTTTAAAAAAAATGTGGCCAAGCGGGTTTTCCGTCCACCCAGATGCATCATTCAGTGTTCCGTGAATGAAAAACTACAATGTCCGGCAGCTTTTGCTGCTGTCAGCTTGTAGTTTTCAATGAACTACCACAGTGCTGTGGAGTGTCGTGTTAGTTCATTCTCTCTTCCTGTCAGATTGTATCTGCTTGCCTGTACAGGATGTGTGGGCACACAGATACACTGGCAGATCTGCTGGAGACCTGTATGACTTGCTAATCTCTGGCTTTACAGGCTCCAAAAATAAATAAATGCACATTTTTTTACCGGCAAAAAAATGTGCATTTATTATTTTTTTCTAGAAAGTGAACTTACCCTTTAAAGTTAAGTTAACATTTTGAATAGGGGTATAGCCTTTGTATAGACTTGTTAAATACATTTTTCTTCCAGTTTTTAAGAAGAGTCCATTTCCAGGATCCCACCGGAGAAGAAGTATATTTTAATGAAAGAGGAGATATATGCATATTGTATTATATTTACAATTATGGAGTAATGGATCTTCAACATGTATTAGTATCCATTGGAAGCTACAATACATCTTCTCCTAATGGAAAGGAGCTTGTTTTTAATGGCGTTGCACCGATCTGGAAATATGATGAGGTTCATATTTTTCATAAGCACTAGTACCTTCATACAGTAGATGTGTAGATGAAGTAGTGTAGGAGCTTGCTGCAAAATACCCTCCCACTTCTACATTCCTATCACCAAGATAAGTACTTTGAGAAAGTGTTGGGAGTTTGCACATCAACTTTAATTATGGGATATTTAGGACTAGTGATGGGCTGAACACCCTCCGGTTTGCACCAGAACTCCTGACCAAAAAATTTCGGACCTTAGTCGGAAACCCTATCAACCACTTATGGTCCGCCCGCCGTCGTTATACGTTGGCTGTTTGAAGAGGGATATTGTTGTTATGGCAGAAGCTAGCTACCATAACCCTGGTATCCTCTTCTTCAGCAGGCGGTCCGCTTTCAGATAAAAGTGGGCTCTGTGGCGGATTTGCCGCAAGATCACTTTTATCGGCGGCGGGAGAGGGCCCCCCTCCCGCCACGATTTGGTGCCCTCCGCTGCTTACCGGAGCCACTGGAAGTGGCGGAGGCGATCGCGTCCGGTCCCATGTGTGGTATGGAGCTAAGTGAGGGGAAGATGGCCCCCACCCGGCTCCATACCATTGCTGGGCAGAAGCGACATCCAAACATCACTTACGCCAATATCTCTTAGCCCCCATATACACGGTCGGAAATTCTGACGGAAAATGTCCGATCGGACCATGTTGTCGGAAAATCCGCCCGTGTGTGGGCTCCATCTGACTTTTTCCGTCAGAATTTAAGACGGAAAAAATTTGAGATCGTGCTCTCAAATTTTCTGACAACAAAATCCTATTGGACTTTTTCCGATCGTGTGTAGAGAATTCCGACGGACAAAGTGCCACGCACGCTCAGATCAAATTACGAGACCAAAGCTATTGGCTACTAGCCTCGACGTATTTTTATTGTACGCAACGAATGTCACCACGTTCAGAATGATCGGATTTTCCGCCAACTTTGTCCGACCGTGTGTATGCAACACCAGTTTCGGACAAAATCCGACTAAAAAAATCCGACGGATTTTGTGGTCAGAATTTCAGACCGTGTGTACAGGGGCTAAAAGAGACTTTTTTTTTCAAACAACATTTTTTTTTATTGCATTTTAGTGTAAATATGAGATCTGAGGTCTTTTTGACCCAAGATCTCATATTTAAGAGGTTTTGTCATGCTATTTTTCTATAACAAGGGATTTTATATTCCTTGCAAGAGCAATAATTCTAGCCCTAGACCTCCTCTATAACTCAAAACATGCAACCTGTAGAATTATGGAGATTAAGGGTAAAAGTTTGTCACCATGCCACGAGGGGGCACAACTTTGAAGCGTGACATGTTGGGTATCAATTTACTCAACGTAACATCTTTCACAATATATATAAAAAAATGGGATAACTTTACTGTTGTCTTACTTTCTCATTCAAAAAAAATATTTTTTCCAAAAAAAGTGTGCTTGTAAGACTGCTGCGCAAATACTGTGTGACAAAAAGTATTTCGCCAACTGTCATTTTATTCTCTAGGGGGTTAGAAAAAATGTATATATAATTTTTGGAGGTTCTAAGTAATTTTCTAGCAAAAAAAATGGAAAATTCCTATCAAAATACTTACCGTAATTTTCCTTTCCTGATGGACTCCATGGCAGCAATGTGTGGGTTTAGTCCCGCCTCCATTACCCTATAGGACACTACTCCCATAAATCTTTGCTCCCTGCCCACGACTGTGTTCGGTAACTAGCCTACTCCAGCCATTTGGGAGGGAACTCCTGCTGCCATGGAGTCCATCAGGAAAGGAAAATTACGGTAAGTATTTTGATAGGAATTTTCCATTTTCCTGACAGACTCCATGGCAGCAACGTGTGGGAAATAACTCGCCAAAAACACACCCGGGTGGGAAAAATGCTGAACAGAAAAGATTTATTTAACTGTCAACCGACAGAACTTTTAAACCAAAATTAACAGAAGTTAAGGATGCAGGTTCAACACAGTAATGGGTCATAAACGTATGTATTGAAGACCAAGACGCTGCCCTGCAGATTACTTCCGGCGCCACGTGATGCGAGGCTGCCCATGATGTGGAGAGACTCCTAGTGGAATGTGCCGTCACTGCCTCAGGAGGAGCCAAGCCCTTCTCTCTGTAAGCCCACTGGATGGTTTGGACCACCCACACAGCAATGGATCTAACAGAAGCTTTAGAGCCCTTATTCTTTTCATGAAACAGAACGAAGAGGGAGTCAGTCTGACGAAATGAAGCTGTAACATCCAGATATTCTTTCAGTGTAGCACCCATGTCAAGAGGATGTGGATCCGAACCTCCATCAGACATGAAGGTAGGTAGAGTAATTTCCTGGTTTTCATGGAAAACAGTGGTTACTTTGGGATTTGATCCCAGCATTGGAATGAGGACCACTCTATCCGGGAAGAAGGTGAGGAAAGGTTCCTTGGAGCCTAGCGACTGAATCTCTGAAATTCTCTTCGCCGACGTTATGGCCACCAGAAAAGAGGTTTTAAGTGTTAGTTCCTTAACTGAAAGTGATTTGTTGAGTTGAGTAAAGAAATCCAACACCAGAGGGAGGTCCCATTTTGGAAACCTAGGTTTCCTCTGCGGCCTAAGCCTGACTGCTCCTTTGAAAAACTGTTGGACCAAAGGATGATTGGCCCACGCAACTCCAGAAAATGCTGAGATAGCCGATACTTGAACATGCAGGGAACTAACCGAAAGAGAGATATTCAGTCCTGATTGAAGGAAGCTTAACACATCTTGAACTGCCAATGAATTGCAGGAACTAGACCTGGAAGCTATGTGACTGGTAAACTTCGCCCAGATCCTTTCGTATACTCGATTGGTACTACCTCTTCTTGCACTAAGGAGAGAGGGAATAACTTCTATTGGACAGCCTAACGCTTCCAGCCTTCCCCTTTCAAAGACCAGGCCCTTAGGTGCAGGTGATCCGGACAGGGATGCAACCTCGAACCCTGGGACAGGAGGTCTGGTCTAGATGGTAACGGAATCGGATCCTTGAAGGAGTGTCAGAAGCAGAAACCAAGGCCTGTTGAGCCAGTAGGGAATTACTGCAATTACCTCTGCTGTTTCCGACTTGAGTCTCTCCAGGAACTGTAGGATGATCGGGATTGGAGGAAAGGCATACGCCTTGAGGAACCACCATTTCTCCGTCAGGGCATCTACCCCGTAGGCTTGAGGATCTCTGTACCTTGAATAGTACTTTGCTATTTTTTTGTTGCAGGGGGAGGCAAACAAGTCGACCTCTGGGGAGATCCCCAGTGTCAGGATCCAATCAAATACCTCCTCGTGGAGAGACCACTCGTTGTTGTCTAGAGATATTCGGGAGAGGAAGTCTGCCTGGACGTTCTGAATTCCTGGAACATATGTCGCTGTCAGATCCTTCAAATTCTTCTGAGCCCAAGACATGATCGGTTCCACTTTCTGGAGAAGGGAAAGACTTTGGGTGCCCCCCTGCCTTCTGATGTATGCCACTGCTGTGGTATTGTCCAGTTTGAGTTGGACCGAGGCCCCTGGGATCAGGTGACGAAAAGCCAGAAGGGCCTGGAAGGCCACCCTCAATTCCAGGACATTTGACACTGTCCTTCTGGAGGGAGGATCCCAAGTGCCCTGAGCGACTTCCGCCAGGCAGTGGGCCCCCCATCCCCTGTTGCTGGCATCTGATGTTATAGTTACGAAAAAGACAAGGAGAGGGGCGCCTCTGAGTATATATCATATAAACATTTATTATAAAAACAATATCCACTCACATCTTAGCAAGTAGTGTTGCATTCAGACAAATCTCAGCAGATGGAGGGCCAGTGGGACTACAAGTCGCAGGAGTTTCGCCCAGAAGCTGTCGTCCTTCTCATGTCCTGGAGGAGGTGAATAAGGCAGATGGATGCAGCGGGTGGGGTTGTTTCCTTACGGTGGTCCTCCAAAGGGGTGGTAGCATCAATCCAAAAGGAAGAGTCAGATGGGTATCACTGCTCTTAATGTTCATAAGAGGGTTCCGGGTGGTACAAGGGGGGGGGGGGTTTTGGGGGAAACAAAGTCTCTGTAACGAGTAGGATTTAAAAGGGGAAGGGATGGTGAATGTGGAGACATTTAAGCCCTGTTGCCTACTGTAGGGTCTGTGCAGCCGAGTTCGTTTGCAGGATGGATTTCAGGCACGGCCGTGTCTCTGGTGTCAGAACGAGGCTTGCACCGCAAACAGTGCTAGGCGCTGAGGCGTGACGTCATGTCTCTGCGACGCGTTTCTGAGCTTGCAACGCTATAGATGGTCTGTATAGTGGCGCTCCTTTCTCAAGCAAGGGGGATGTGGGGGCAGGGGAGGAGGCTAATTTTATTGAATCGGAAGGGGTTTGGCCAAGGGGCGGAGTATAATAGCGATGGAAAAGAAAATAAAGCATGTAAAACATATGTGTGTGCAGAAGAGGCAGTGAGAATGACTGAATGGTAATTAAAAACCGGCATAGAAAAAACATTTTTTGTATGTATATATAATTAATAAGGAATGTGGCATGAGAGTAAGCGGGGGACTATTAATTAAATAAAACTGGACGTGTAGAACAAAAAGTATTATATTATTAAGCAAAGGAGCGGAGGGGGCGGGGGGGGAACAGACCAAAACTATGTGTATGGGGAGCCCGTGTACATACAAAGTTATATAACTATAAAATTATAAAACTACAAAATTGTATGACAGAGGAGTGAGTGAAGAATGACGAATAGGGGTAATGAATAATATATATTGAGGGGACTGGTGCTATGTTGGCGGTAAATAACTGATTGCAGCAACGTTATAAATTAAGGGGCCAGAGCTGCATGATACTGCTGATGTAGAATGGGGTGGGTAAATTAGATGAATTAATTTAGTAGAGAGGTGACGTAAAATATACTGTAGCTGAGCTCTATATTGGGCAGGATGGGTATGATGAGAGATGACAAAAGACATCTGTTATCAAGGTGGGGAAAGGTACATATATGCAGGTATAAAATAGAGATAAATACATCAGTATGTGCATATATGAACTGATGTAAACATATACGTGAATAAATAGACATCTATGGAAAGGGTACGGGAGTAAATAAATAGATAAGTACATATATAAATAATTAAATATAGATATACACATAATGCGATGGATGCATATAACAAAATGATAAAGGGATACATATATGAATGAATATAAATAAATATATCGGTATATATACATAAAAATGTGTATACATACATACCAGCATCCAAGTGTAACAGCATAAGGATGGTAGTGGCCATAGGTGTATAAAGTGTATAATACATAGAAAGCACACATAAGCATATATATGTATACACACGTATGAATACATATGGGTATGTGAATACATAAATGTATAAATAAATAAATACATAGATATACAGATATATAAATAAATAAATATATACAGGTGCATAAATAGATAATACCTTATAAAACCATATTAGAAGCACAGGTATAAAATGACATGGGATTATTTGATGGGGGGAAAAAGAAGGGGGGGGGGGAAAGGGAGGGGAGGAAGGGGAAAGAGAAGGGGGAAGAGAGAGGAAGGAAAGGGAAAGGGAAAGGGGGGGTATATAGGTATACATGTATACACATATCCAACAGCGTGTAACAATTCGGTGTTGGGATAATGGACTTTAAACTGTAAGATATAAATGAATTGGTGCATACATGTATACACTGAAGGGAAGGAGGGAGTAGTGGGGGGGGAAAAAACAGGAGGGAGCGGAGGTGGTGAAAGAGAAGGAAATGGGAAGGGCAGGGGGAAAAAAAAGAGAAAGAGAAGAAAAAATAGGGGGAGAGAGGGGGAAAGGGAGATGGGTGGGGTTGCGGGGTGTAGTACTTACAAGAGGACCACCACGCCACCCCCAAGAAACTATTGTATAAAGACCGGTTATAAAAAATCTGCATTGAGGATGACAAAAAAAGGGTATATCAATATAAATACTGGTATATAGGATATAGTTATAAAAAAGGGGGGGGGGGGGGGGGGGAAGAAAAAAAGGTTTGTTTAGACTATAATAAATATACTTAATAACATTATCGGTATTAATCCAAAAAAGGAGGGGGGGGGGAATTATATAAAGAGGACTCTAAACAGTGGCAATGTGGAGGGATAACTAAAGAAAAATAAAAATAATGATAATAATAATAATAATAATAATAATAATAAATAATAAAGTTATTAAAATTGAGATATCATAGTATGGTGGCGATCTCGATCCCTTCGTTCAGGCCACCGGGGGAGAGGACGTCAACGGAGTATATCCAGAACGTCTCTCTGGCGCATAGTTTTTTGAAACGTTCGGCAGGGGTGAGTGTCTTCGAGATTTGTTCTATGACCCAAACTCTTAAACCTGTGGTGGACTTTTGGTGGTGTTCGGCAAAATGTCGTGGGACACTATGTTGGTACCTCCCACCTTCTATGAGCCTGCGATGTTGTCCGAAACGTTGTCTGAGGAGGCATATGGTTCGTCCAACATATATTAGGCCACATGGACATGTTAGGCCGTATACGACAAAGTCTGAAGAACAGTTAAAAAATTGATCTAGCGTTTATGTTTTACCTTTGGAAAAGAATGATTTTTGGCCATGTAGTACGAAGGAGCAAGTCTTACAACGGCTTTTCTTACACTGGTACATCCCGGCAAGGGGTATAAGGACTGATGGAGTGGGGTTGGGGAGTGTGGTTTTCAATTTACTCTGGGCAATTTTATTTTTGAGATTGGGTGCTCTCCGATAGGTGATCCTGGGTATAGACGGAATACTGTTTTTAAGGAGAGGGTCCTGTAACAGGATTCCCCAGTGTTTTTTGAAGATATTCTCCATTTTTCTGTATTGGAAATTAAACGTGGTGATGAATCTGGTAGAATGGTCTATATTACTTTTCTCCTTTTTAGGAGGTTTACCATTTGCGAAGAGTGTATACGCCTTGTCGACCAATTCCTCGGGGTAGTTCTTGTCTGCAAATTTCTTCTTTAGTAGAGTGCTGGAGGCCGCATAGTCACTATCTAGTGTACAATTCTGCCTCAAACGGCAGAATTGTCCTTTAGGTATGTTCTGTGTCCATTTGGGGTAGTGGCAACTGCTATAATGGAGAAAAGAATTGCCAGCAGTCGGTTTGATGTAGTTTTTGGCTATTATATTATTGTCCATATGACTCAATTCGAGATCCAGGAAGGCTAGAGACGTGGGGTCGGACACATGGGTGAAAGCAAGTCCATAGGGGTTCTTATTGCAGTGGTCTAAGAAGGAGGTGATTAAAGGGGCAGGGCCATCCCAGATGATTATGATATCGTCGATATAGCGCCCAAAGAAGACAATGTTGGAGGAGAAGGGGTTATCATGCCAAATGAAGTTTTTTTTCCCAATAGCCCATGGCCAAATTTGCATAGGAGGGTGCGAAATTAGCCCCCATGGCAGTACCTTGGATTTGCAGATAAAACTCACCATCAAAGTTAAAATAGTTGTGTGTTAGACAAAAACTGGTAGCCTCAAGGATAAAAACAGCTTGTCTGGGGTTAATAAGGGGATCCTGTGCAAGATAAAATTCAAGTGCTAAAAGGCCAAATTGGTGTGGGATGGAAGTGTAGAGGGATGTGACGTCCAGGGAAAGCCACATGTATGAGGGTTCCCATCTGTAGGGTTTTAGTAGTTCGAGTAAGTGGATGCCGTCTCTGATGTAAGATGCTAGTTGTTGGACTATGGGTTGCAGGTATAGATCGATGTACTGACTAAAACCTGTCGTCACACTGTCCATGGCAGCTACAATGGGTCTACCAGGGGGAGATTTAAGACTTTTGTGTATTTTAGGAAGATGGTAAAAATAAGGGATTTGGTAAAAACTTTTTCGAAGAAACGATGTTTCCATTTTATTGATTACTTTTTTGTCAAAAGCTGACTGGATTAAAAGGGCGGCCTCAGTAGCGTATTCACTGGTGGGATCTTTGGTCAATTTTTTGTAGGTGGTAGTGTCGGAAAGTAATCTATGGGCCTCCTCGATGTAGTCCACTTTATTTAGTATGACTATACCGCCACCTTTATCTGCCGATTTGATGATAACATTAGTATTGTGTGTAAGGGATTCCAGGGCCTGGGTTTCTGCAAAGGATATATTGTGTTTATGTGGTGGAATGGTAGAAGAGGATTGGCAGAGTTTAAGGAGGTCTGCGTATACGACACGATAAAAACTTTCCAGATAGGGGCCTTTGGATTGAGCAGGGTAAAAAACTGATTTCGGTTTAAAAGCGGAATGTACTATGGGTGGAGAGGTGGCTAGATGTTGGGTAAAAAGGTTTAGAATATCTTCTTCCTCATCATTAAAAAGCTCTAGAGCATCTATGATGTCGCCATCATATTCAAAAAAATTCTCAGGGGGGAGTAAAATGGGTAGGGGAGAAGTAACATGATTAGTTGTGGATTTATTAAGTTTAGCTTGAAAAAAACGTTTTAAGGTTAGGTTGCGTATATATCTATTAAGGTCTTTAAAAAGGAGGAAAGGGTTAGGTTTATTAACGGGGGCAAAATTGAGTCCTCTACTAAGCAAGCTAGTATCAGCTGCTGTAAGTTTTAGTGAAGATAAATTAAAGATTTTTATAGTTTGCGAATTTTTAGTGAGGTTTCCTGTAAACTTTTTTCGTCCCCCTCTACAGCCTCTCCGGTGAATTTTCTTTTTCTCAGGTTGGCTGGAGGGGGACTGGACACTAAAAAAGAAGGAGAAGGAGAATTGGTGTGGGGAGAGGGACATGGGACACCAATATTCGTGAGCCTAAGGTGCTTAACAGTACTAGGTATGGGTGGATGTGAGGTCACAGGGGGACTCCCGTGGTGACCCTCTTGGACTTCCATGTCACCATTCTCAACATGAGGGGTGGGTATGGTGTGCTTGATAATAGCTTTTTTGTTATTACTATTATTAGTGTAGGATGGTCTATTGTAAAATTTGTACAGATCAGCAAATAAACGATGGGATTTAGGGGTGGGGTTTGGTGAAGAATTACTAATAATGTTATTGGATGGAATTGGGTTTCTGGTTTTTGTAATAATCTTGGGGAGGTGTAGTCCCATAAGGGGAGGAGGGGGGGGGGGGATGATGTTGCGGGGGTAATGGGCAAGTAGGGAGCTGAGTGGGAAAGGGAGGAGGAACATGAGAATGCCCACGGGAGGGAGCTAAGATATGGGGGGGGGGGGGGACGTATGCTGTTACTGGGTGGTATAGGTTTTAGTTTCCAATTGAAGACATGATCAGAATTAAAATCATCCAGGTCCCGCTTAAATTTGCCTAATTTGGTTTTTATTATGAAATCTTCGTCAGACCTAGTATTTTTCTTTTTTTAAACAATAGATTTTTATTGAAAAAAAGTTTTTTAACAATATAGTAAAGAAAAGGTATTACATACCAAATTACAAGTAATCATAGGCATTGTTGGAAATACATACCATTAAATATTTCTAGACTAAAATTAACCAACATTTGAATAATTAGTCAAAATATGCAAATGTAGACGTACCAACATATTAACTGTAATCAATAGGTAGGTGCCTCGGGCTGTCCACCCCAAAGGCGCCCCATTCGGGATCATGCTGCGCCCCGAGAGCTTGCAACCCAGAGCCCTTAAGTGTCCATCTGTAGCTTTGGTATGAAGCTTGAGGCTTTCCAGTGACATTGAACTATCACAAATTTCCCTGAGAATGAACATCGGTAACTGGAAAATCAATATGTAAAAGGAAAGAAAATGTAATTTTAACTGGGGGGGGGGGTAAAGAGAGGGATGGGGAGGGAGAGAGCCTATAACGAGGCTCTAATTGGCAGGAAGATTGTCAATAAGGAGGAGTTAAGCTCCTGTGTATAATGAGTCTCATCTATTCGTATCTATTCGTGAGGTCTCTGTTATGTCTTATAGGATTTGTACCAGTCTGTCCATGGTTGCCAGTTATTCAGAAATACAGTGTGTTTTCCCGCAATAGATGCTAAAATGGATTCATAGGTGTAATGGGTGGAAAGGGTTTGTATGACATTGTGAACGTCTGGGGGGGTCGGGTGATTTCCAAATTCTGAGTATGACCAATTTTGCTGCTAAAAAGAGGTGGGTGGTGAATTGGCGTAGTGTTGGTGGGATATCCTCTATGCCAATATTTAGTAGGGCAAGGGAAGGAGAGATAGGAATATTCAGACCTGTCACTTTTCGATAGATTGCGAATATTGCTAACCAAAATTTTGCAAGTTTACTACATGACCATAGTATGTGGAAGAGATTGCCTACTTGGGAGCATTGCCTCCAGCAAAGAGGGGAGGTTGTAGAACTAAATTTAGAAATTCTGTAGGGTGTCAAGTACCATCTCTGTGTGACCTTATGGGACAATTCCCAGAGGGAAGTACTTTTTGTGGCAGAGTATGCGTGATGAGTAGCTTTACTCCATTGTTCTATTGAAAAGCTAGTATCTAAGTCCCTTTCCCAGGCCAGCATAGAATCAGATTTAACCATAACTGATTTATTGTGTAAAATGTTGTAGAATAGGGATATTCCACCTCTACGACATTCATTGGAGGTTAGATACTTTTTAATTTGCCAATGTATTTCATACGGTGGTATATAGTTACTTGTAGTATATGATTGTAGTCGAATATAAGTGAAGTGTTCTAGATGTGATAAGTTGTATTCCTTTTGAAGAGATACAAAAGGTTTGAGTTTAGTATCCTTGTATAGATCTTGCAACCATGTGATACCTTTGTTGGTCCAGTCATCTAAGGATAGATCAGGGATCAGTATTGGTAATATGGATAAGGGTATTGGGATTTGAATAGTTGGACAGCTAGAAGCACGTTGTGTAGATAGGGTTTTCCAGGATTGTAGAGTCGCTAGGACTGGTAGAGGTAGATGTTTGGGAATTTGTCTGATGTATGGAAAGGCCAAGGTATATGAGTATAAATTACCTCCTGGAATGATGGATTGTTCTATGTCCTTCCATAGTGAGGTAGATTGTTCAGAAAACCATCCTTTGAGTTGTGCTAAGATAGCAGAACTATGGTAGTCCGCCAATATAGGTAGGCCTAAGCCCCCAGCTTTTCTAGTTTTGCTCAGTTTAGTGAAGGCGCTTCTAGCTTTCCTACCGTCCCATAGAAATTTGGAGATCATAGATTGCGATGTTTTAAAGAATTGCTTGCACACCGGTATCGGGACAGAACGATATATGTACAGCAATTGGGGTAGTACTTGCATTTTAAATGCCGCCAGGCGACCCGACCATGATAGAATGTGTCTACTCAAGGCTAAAAGATTTGTGCGTAATTTGGACTCTAATGGGAGATAATTGGCTTTGAACAGTTGTTCGGGATGAGGAGTGAGTGTAATCCCTAAGTATGAGATGCCAGAGTCTTGCCATGTGAATGGAAATTCATTCTTAAGGCGTATTTTTTCCCTCAATGGAAGTCCTAGATCAAGGACGTAAGATTTGGTGTTGTTCACTTTATAATAAGAGATTTTGCTGTATTGTTCTAGCAGATCTGTTGCAAGTGCTAATGACGTTGACGGTTTTGTAAGCATTAGTATTACGTCATCAGCGAAAAGGCTGATGACATGTTTACATTTGTTTATGACAAAACCATGAATGTCAGGATCATTTCTGAAGCTCGAGGCTAGGTGTTCCATTAACATGTTAAAGATTAGCGGCGACAATGGGCACCCTTGTCGAGTTCCATTCGTAATTCTAAAAGGTTTAGATAACATACCCGAGGTAAATACTTTGGCAGATGGGGAGGTGTACTAGTATTTTTCTTGAGGACGTCTAGCCAAGAAAGGGGTACAGCAGTTTTTTGGGCTATAATTTCTTGGATTAGTGTTGTGATTTCGGTTTTAAGTTTCTCAAGAAGATGTAATCTATGTTCAACCAAGATTTCCATCCACTTGGAGGTGCAGAATTCAGAAATATTTTCCCATTCTTTTTTGATTTTAATTCTGATCATGTCTTCAATTGGAAACTAAAACCTATACCGCCCAGTAACAGCATACGTCCCCCCCCCCCATATCTTAGCTCCCTCCCGTGGGCATTCTCATGTTCCTCCTCCCTTTCCCACTCAGCTCCCTACTTGCCCATTACCCCCGCAACATCACCCCCCCTCCTCCCCTTATGGGACTACACCTCCCCAAGATTATTACAAAAACCAGAAACCCAATTCCATCCAATAACATTATTAGTAATTCTTCACCAAACCCCACCCCTAAATCCCATCGTTTATTTGCTGATCTCTACAAATTTTACAATAGACCATCCTACACTAATAATAGTAATAACAAAAAAGCTATTATCAAGCACACCATACCCACCCCTCATGTTGAGAATGGTGACATGGAAGTCCAAGAGGGTCAACACGGGAGTCCCCCTGTGACCTCACATCCACCCATACCTAGTACTGTTAAGCACCTTAGGCTCACGAATATTGGTGTCCCATGTCCCTCTCCCCACACCAATTCTCCTTCTCCTTCTTTTTTAGTGTCCAGTCCCCCTCCAGCCAACCTGAGAAAAAGAAAATTCACCGGAGAGGCTGTAGAGGGGGACGAAAAAAGTTTACAGGAAACCTCACTAAAAATTCGCAAACTATAAAAATCTTTAATTTATCTTCACTAAAACTTACAGCAGCTGATACTAGCTTGCTTAGTAGAGGACTCAATTTTGCCCCCGTTAATAAACCTAACCCTTTCCTCCTTTTTAAAGACCTTAATAGATATATACGCAACCTAACCTTAAAACGTTTTTTTCAAGCTAAACTTAATAAATCCACAACTAATCATGTTACTTCTCCCCTACCCATTTTACTCCCCCCTGAGAATTTTTTTGAATATGATGGCGACATCATAGATGCTCTAGAGCTTTTTAATGATGAGGAAGAAGATATTCTAAACCTTTTTACCCAACATCTAGCCACCTCTCCACCCATAGGACATTCCGCTTTTAAACCGAAATCAGTTTTTTACCCTGCTCAATCCAAAGGCCCCTATCTGGAAAGTTTTTATCGTGTCGTATACGCAGACCTCCTTAAACTCTGCCAATCCTCTTCTACCATTCCACCACATAAACACAATATATCCTTTGCAGAAACCCAGGCCCTGGAATCCCTTACACACAATACTAATGTTATCATCAAATCGGTAGATAAAGGTGGCGGTATAGTCATACTAAATAAAGTGGACTACATCGAGGAGGCCCATAGACTACTTTCCGACACTACCACCTACAAAAAATTGACCAAAGATCCCACCAGTGAATACGCTACTGAGGCCGCCCTTTTAATCCAGTCAGCTTTTGACAAAAAAGTAATCAATAAAATGGAAACATCGTTTCTTCGAAAAAGTTTTTACCAAATCCCTTATTTTTACCATCTTCCTAAAATACACAAAAGTCTTAAATCTCCCCCTGGTAGACCCATTGTAGCTGCCATGGACAGTGTGACGACAGGTTTTAGTCAGTACATCGATCTATACCTGCAACCCATAGTCCAACAACTAGCATCTTACATCAGAGACGGCATCCACTTACTCGAACTACTAAAACCCTACAGATGGGAACCCTCATACATGTGGCTTTCCCTGGACGTCACATCCCTCTACACTTCCATCCCACACCAATTTGGCCTTTTAGCACTTGAATTTTATCTTGCACAGGATCCCCTTATTAACCCCAGACAAGCTGTTTTTATCCTTGAGGCTACCAGTTTTTGTCTAACACACAACTATTTTAACTTTGATGGTGAGTTTTATCTGCAAATCCAAGGTACTGCCATGGGGGCTAATTTCGCACCTTCCTATGCAAATTTGGCCATGGGCTATTGGGAAAAAAACTTCATTTGGCATGATAACCCCTTCTCCTCCAACATTGTCTTCTTTGGGCGCTATATTGACGATATCATAATCATCTGGGATGGCCCTGCCCCTTTAATCACCTCCTTCTTAGACCACTGCAATAAGAACCCCTATGGACTTGCTTTCACCCATGTGTCTGACCCCACGTCTCTAGCCTTCCTGGATCTCGAATTGAGTCATATGGACAATAATATAATAGCCAAAAACTACATCAAACCGACTGCTGGCAATTCTTTTCTCCATTATAGCAGTTGCCACTACCCCAAATGGACACAGAACATACCTAAAGGACAATTCTGCTGTTTGAGGCAGAATTGTACACTAGATAGTGACTATGCGGCCTCCAGCACTCTACTAAAGAAGAAATTTGCAGACAAGAACTACCCCGAGGAATTGGTCGACAAGGCGTATACACTCTTCGCAAATGGTAAACCTCCTAAAAAGGAGAAAAGTAATATAGACCATTCTACCAGATTCATCACCACGTTTAATTTCCAATACAGAAAAATGGAGAATATCTTCAAAAAACACTGGGGAATCCTGTTACAGGACCCTCTCCTTAAAAACAGTATTCCGTCTATACCCAGGATCACCTATCGGAGAGCACCCAATCTCAAAAATAAAATTGCCCAGAGTAAATTGAAAACCACACTCCCCAACCCCACTCCATCAGTCCTTATACCCCTTGCTGGGATGTACCAGTGTAAGAAAAGCCGTTGTAAGACTTGCTCCTTCGTACTACATGGCCAAAAATCATTCTTTTCCAAAGGTAAAACATACACGCTAGATCAATTTTTTAACTGTTCTTCAGACTTTGTCGTATACGGCCTAACATGTCCATGTGGCCTAATATATGTTGGACGAACCATATGCCCCCTCAGACAACGTTTCGGACAACATCGCAGGCTCATAGAAGGTGGGAGGGACCAACATAGTGTCCCACGACATTTTGCCGAACACCACCAAAACACCACAGGTTTAAGAGTTTGGGTCATAGAACAAATCTCGAAGACACTCACCCCTGCCGAACGTTTCAAAAAACTATGCGCCAGAGAGACGTTCTGGATATACTCCCTTGACGTCCTCTCCCCCGGTGGCCTGAACGAAGGGATCGAGATCGCCACCATACTATGATATCTCAATTTTAATAACTTTATTATTATTATTATTATTATTATTATTATTATCATTATTTTTCTTTTTCTTTAGTTATCCCTCCACATTGCCACTGTTTAGAGTCCTCTTTATATAATTCCCCCCCCCCTCCTTTTTTGGATTAATACCGATAATGTTATTAAGTATATTTATTATAGTCTAAACAAACCTTTTTTTCTTCCCCCCCCCCCTTTTTTATAACTATATCCTATATACCAGTATTTATATTGATATACCCTTTTTTTGTCATCCTCAATGCAGATTTTTTATAACCGGTCTTTATACAATAGTTTCTTGGGGGTGGCGTGGTGGTCCTCTTGTAAGTACTACACCCCGCAACCCCACCCATCTCCCTTTCCCCCTCTCTCCCCCTATTTTTTCTTCTCTTTCTCTTTTTTCCCCCCCGCCCTTCCCATTTCCTTCTCTTTCACCACCTCCGCTCCCTCCTGTTTTTTCCCCCCCCACTACTCCCTCCCTCCCTTCAGTGTATACATGTATGCACCAATTCATTTATATCTTACAGTTTAAAGTCCATTATCCCAACACCGAATTGTTACACGCTGTTGGATATGTGTATACATGTATACCTATATACCCCCCCTTTCCCTTTCCCTTTCCTTCCTCTCTCTTCCCCCTTCTCTTTCCCCTTCCTCCCCTTCCTTCCCCCCCCCTTCTTTTTCCCCCCATCAAATAATCCCATGTCATTTTATACCTGTGCTTCTAATATGGTTTTATAAGGTATTATCTATTTATGCACCTGTATATATTTATTTATTTATATATCTGTATATCTATGTATTTATTTATTTATACATTTATGTATTCACGTACCCATATGTATTCATACGTGTGTATACATATATATGCTTATGTGTGCTTTCTATGTATTATACACTTTATACACCTATGGCCACTACCATCCTTATGCTGTTACACTTGGATGCTGGTATGTATGTATACACATGTATATATACCGATATATTTATTTATATTCATTCATATATGTATCCCTTTATCATTTTGTTATATGCATCCATCGCATTATGTGTATATCTATATTTAATTATTTATATATGTACTTATCTATTTATTTACTCCCGTACCCTTTCCATAGATGTCTATTTATTCACGTATATGTTTACATCAGTTCATATATGCACATACTGATGTATTTATCTCTATTTTATACCTGCATATATGTACCTTTCCCCACCTTGATAACAGATGTCTTTTGTCATCTCTCATCATACCCATCCTGCCCAATATAGAGCTCAGCTACAGTATATTTTACGTCACCTCTCTACTAAATTAATTCATCTAATTTACCCACCCCATTCTACATCAGCAGTATCATGCAGCTCTGGCCCCTTAATTTATAACGTTGCTGCAATCAGTTATTTACCGCCAACATAGCACCAGTCCCCTCAATATATATTATTCATTACCCCTATTCGTCATTCTTCACTCACTCCTCTGTCATACAATTTTGTAGTTTTATAATTTTATAGTTATATAACTTTGTATGTACACGGGCTCCCCATACACATAGTTTTGGTCTGTTCCCCCCCCCCCCCCCCCCCCCCGCCCCCTCCGCTCCTTTGCTTAATAATATAATACTTTTTGTTCTACACGTCCAGTTTTATTTAATTAATAGTCCCCCGCTTACTCTCATGCCACATTCCTTATTAATTATATATACATACAAAAAAAATTTTCTATGCCGGTTTTTAATTACCATTCAGTCATTCTCACTGCCTCTTCTGCACACACATATGTTTTACATGCTTTATTTTCTTTTCCATCGCTATTATACTCCGCCCCTTGGCCAAACCCCTTCCGATTCAATAAAATCAGCCTCCTCCCCTGCCCCCACATCCCCCTTGCTTGAGAAAGGGGCGCCGCTATACAGACCATCTATAGCGTTGCAAGCTCAGAAATGCGTCGCAGAGACATGACGTCACGCCTCGGCGCCTAGAACTGTTTGCGGTGCAAGCCTTGTTCTGACACCAGAGACACGGCCGTGCCTGAAATCCATCCTGCAAACGAACTCGGCTGCACAGACCCTACAGTAGGCAACAGGGCTTAAACGTCTCCACATTCACCATCCCTTCCCCTTTTAAATCCTACTCGTTACAGAGACTTTGTTTCCCACAACCCCCCCCCCCCCCCCCCTTGTACCACCCGGAACCCTCTTATGAACATTAAGAGCAGTGATACCCATCTGACTCTTCCTTTTGGATTGATGCTACCACCCCTTTGGAGGACCACCGTAAGGAAACAACCCCACCTGCTGCATCCATCTGCCTTATTCACCTCCTCCAGGACATGAGAAGGACGACAGCTTCTGGGCGAAACTCCTGCGACTTGTAGTCCCACTGGCCCTCCATCTGCTGAGATTTGTCTGAATGCAACACTACTTGCTAAGATGTGAGTGGATATTGTTTTTATAATAAATGTTTATATGATATATACTCAGAGGCGCCCCTCTCCTTGTCTTTCTCCTCTAGCTCTTATTGGACCTGGCTTCAGGCCTCTTCGGTGGCAGCCCTGACGACCCCACATGCCCTGTTGTGTATACCATACATACACACCCAGCCGCTACACACCCCCCCTCCCCCCCCCCCCTTTTTTTTTTTAATCTTCCTCTGGACTATTAGGAACCTCTGCATATAAACGAGGTACTGTGACTATGCGCCTTTTTTACTGGATGTTATAGTTACCCATGGGATGGGACGGATGGAATGGCAGTTGCAAAGGTTCTCCCATTGTAGCCACCATAGAAGGGAGTTCTTCATGGATGAAGTAATCCGAATCGCCTGAGCTTTGTTGCCTGTCCATTGCTGAAGGAAGCCCTTCTGAAAAGGCCTCATCCTCCACTGCGCCCATCTCACCACCGGGATTGTTGCAACCATGGTGCCTATAATTCTCAGGCACTGGAGAGCATGAAGGTAGGAAGCCGCAAGAGCTTGACGGATTCTGTCCCTTACCACTGAGATCTTTTCTTCTGGTAGTGAGATGGTGCCACGGACTGTGTCGAACAGAGCCCCTAAGAATAGTAGGGGTTGTGATGGGATCAGCTGGCTCTTCTCCAAATTTAGTATCCACCCGAACTCCTGTAGAGTGGAGATAACTTGCCTTCTGTGAATTAGAAGCTGTTCTTTGTCTTGTGCCAATAGTAGAAGGTCGTCTAAATAGTGATGTAGACAAATTCCCTTGGTTCTCAGAAGAGCTACCACTGCCAACAGAGTTTTTGAAAACACACACAGAGAAGTTGATAGCCCGAAGGGAAGGCGCGTGAATTGAAAATGGAGCTTGCCTACTGAGAAGCGAAGGAATTGTTGATAGTTTTCGGCAATGGGAACGTGAAAATAGGCGTCTTTGAGATCTATGGAGATCATCCAATCTCCTGGTTGGACGGAATGTTGTATTGTGGACAGTGTTTCCATTTTGAACCTTTCCTTTCTTATAAAGGTGTTTAGATGGGTCAGGTCTATGACCGGCCTCCAGGCCCCACTTTTTTTCTGGACCAAAAAGAGGGGAGAGTAGATCCCCCTGCCTCGCTGGTCAGCCGGAACATGGATAACAGCGCCTTGAACCAATAAAGACTCTATGTAAGTCAGAAGGCTTTTTCTTTTTTCTTCTGTAGTCGGAAGGGAAGTAGGAACCCACCTGAGCCTGGGGGCTTCCCTGAAGGTACAAGCATGACCTGAGGAGACCGTGTTGATGGTCCAAAAGTCTTGGATCAAAGCCACCCAGACATGACGAAAGTGGAAAAGCCAAGCCCCCACCTGACCTGTCTGAGCGGGCCCAACCTCAAAAGGATTTGGTCGGCTCCCTCTCTCGTTTGGAATCACTTTTCGCTGTCTTCTTAAAAGACGATTGTCTTGATTTCCAGGATCTGGAAAATTCCCGGCCAGGTCTGTAACTGCGAGCTTCCCTAGCTCTTTCTTGGTACTGCCTTCTTGGGAAAGATCTTCTTTGACCTTGGGGTCGACGATCTTGGGGAAGGAACCCCGACTTCCCACCAGTGGCCCGGGTAATCGCCTCATCCAACTTGTTCCCGAACAGGGAGGACCCTTCAAAGGGGATACGACACCAGACTTGTTTTGAGGCTGGGTCGGCTAATCAGGGGCGGAGCCACAGCGCCCGTTTGGCAGTGACAGATGACAGCATTACCCGAGCCGCCAGGCGTATGATGTCAATAGAGGCTTCCCTAAGAAAAGCCGACGCAAGCCTCAGTTCTTGAATAGGCGAGCATCTAGCCATATCATCCGAGATGCCTCTCAGTGTCTCGTCTACACTGTCAGTCCATACTTCAATCGCTTTAGACAAAGCAGCCAAGGCAAGAGCTGGCTTACAGGCCACGGCTGCTGTTAGGTACACCCTCTTCAGGTCTGCATCAGGACACTGTGTCCTCTAAAGGGAGTGTCACATGCTTCACCAACCTCATGACTGCTGCATCTATCAAGGGAGCAGACTCCAAGTGCTTCACTTCTTCCTCCTTAAAGGGGTAGAGTTTGGAGATTTTGGAAAGCATGGAATTTTTCTTCTCCACCTTGCCCCACTCGTCCGTGACGATTTTGCCAAGTTCTGCAATAAAAGGAAAATTAACACGCTCTTTCTTTAATTGTTTAAAGAATTTGCTTTGTTTGGGAGCAGCCTCTACTGGGTCTTCCCAATTAAGTGTTTCTCTAATAGCCTTAACCAAGGGTGGGAGCAGAGCAAAATCAAAACCCACAGGAGGGCTATCTTCATCCGAGTCACTATCAGATATGGCAACCGAAGGGTGGCTCTGAACCGAGGACTCCCACGTATCCTGCAACTGGGTCTCCCTTACTGGAGAATGAGACTGCTCCGCCGGAGGTGTATAGGAATGATCATCCATGTTCCTGAGCGACTCCTTCACAACCCTTTCCACCAGGGATTTAAGTTGTTGATTCATATCTCCTCTTTCCTTAGAAGCTTTGGAAAAACGGTCGCATAAGGATTTTCCTGGCGGAGCTTGACTTCTGCATCCCCAGCAGGAATTGGTAGAGCGACTGGAGTGAGATCGCTCCTCACTACGGTGTCCTGATTTAGAGGAGGAACCACCATGTTTGGATTTGGAAGAGGATTGCCGGTGCTGCGACTTGGAGGAGTCGCTTCCTCTATGAGAGCTTCGATGTGGATCTGATCTAGAAGGGCTGAGGAAAAAACAGAAGACAAAGACCACACACAAAACAAAACATCAGGCAATAGATAAACAATCAGGCACACACCCTTCCCTAATTACGAGTTCATTAGGTAAAAAGACATATCCCCAATACCTTTTTTGAGAGGGCTGGCCACAGACAGGCAGTGGTAAATCCATGTCCTCAGCGATATCCATCTGAACTGAGAATGACAAGAGATCAGTGCAAGGGACAGGAAGATGCCTATGACCTGTCCCAGAAAAGCCACTTACCAGCAGCTGCAACACAGGAGCCTGGGGAAATCACTGGGATAACCTGCAAGCATTCCCAAAGCTAATTCCCCAGTTTAAATAGCGCGCCCCTGTGACGTCACCGCCGTCCTAATGCGCATGCGCGAATAGCGGCAAATCGCCGCTATTGCGCATGCGCGAACCAAGCCTCGCTCTCGTACCACGCTCGCGCATGCGCAGAACGGCCGTAAAACGAAAGCGGAAGTGATACGGCGGATGAAACGCAGGAGGAACCAGCCGCCATGCCTGAGAAAACAAACACATGCTACAAACAAACAAACAAGCAAACAGAACCGCACAGGAAACTGATATAAACTGCTGCCATGAAAAGAAATATCGATACTCTCACCACTCCACCACGATCGACCAGGCCGAAGGTAAGACCGGACTTCTCCAGGGCAAAAAACAGGTCACCTGCTAGTAGCTGGTTGTCTGACCAATGTGCAGCCTGCCTGCCAGTGGCTAGAAAAGGGCTTCTTCCTTGCGCCTCTTCCACTGCCCACTCCATACCCTGCTAATAGCTAGGGCTTAGCGGAGCCATGCGACTTTCCCATCCAGAGTCGCAGATCGGCCAATCAGGATCGTGGGGAAACTATCTTCAGGTAGAAAGACCACCACTAGGTCCTTCGGAGGAGGACAAAAAAAGAACACGGCCGTGGGCAGGGAGCAAAGATTTATGGGAGTTGTGTCCTATAGGGTAATGGAGGCGGGACTAAACCCACACGTTACTGCCATGGAGTCTGTCAGGAAAACAGATTTTAACTTGTACACAGCAAGTTTGAAAAATAGGCTTGGGGCTAAAGTGGTTAAAGTTTATGGCACCCGAACATGAAAAATCAAAAGTCCCTATTTTGTTTCAATGTTTTTATTGAAGTTTCCATATAAAACATATAACAAAACAAAACTTATGTGTCATACACTATGCAGTATGAAGTAGTCAAAGTACTAACATTTCGTGCGAGGATAGGTAACATTCATAAAGCGAGTAGATGGACAGAACCGAACATGGCTAGAAATGAGAACTGTTCCTCCATTAACCGGGCACCCCATCTGGGTGCAAGCTGTGACCGAGGGGGAGAAACACGTCTCTAGTATACATACCCACAGATGTAGGCAGATTACAAAATGAGGTCTAATTGTCTAATATCCCCCTTGGGTGATATTTTTACACGGAGAGACGTGAGTTATAGGCATGGGAAACCGATGTTACCGACACTCCTGAAGCAGTCCAGGCCCCCCACACATACCAGTATATTCACACTGTTATAATGGATGCACCAAGAATAAGTGGTCAGAACAACATAAGCTACTATATAACATACATCATCCTTATTGATTAGACTTGTCAATTACTTCTTTGTACCAGATGGACCATAGAGACCACTCTGCTTGAGTTGAGAGTAGACGGCCTTTGCTTGATGCAAATAAACATTCAAAAAGTCTTATATGCAAGTTACTGGCCATAAAAAGTGTATGGGGGCCGGGGTACTGCCCTGGGGGACATGTATCAATGCAAAAAAGATTTACTGCTACAGGGTAGACATGTGCAATTTGGTTAGTTTTTTTTCGTTTTTTTTTTTTCGTTTTTTTTGTTCGTTTGTTTTCGTACGAAGGAACGAATCGTTCGAATCGAACGAATCTGAATAACGAATCGTTCGAATTGTACGAATCCGATTAACGAATCGTTCGAATCCGATTAACGAATCGTTCGAATCGAACGAATCCAAAAAACAACGAAAATCCGAAAAAAACTAATTAGAAACAACGAATGTACGAATGAAGAAAATCCGAAAAAAAAAAAAAGGAACAACGAAAATGAACGAAAAAATTTGTACATTCGTAACTTTTTTTTTGTTGAATTGGTAATTTTCCGTGTCCCTTACAATGGTGCTGCTTAACATGCTTCAAATAGATTGAAAGAAAAAATTCGTACATTCGTAACTTTTTTTTTCGTTTCGTAACTTTTTTTTTCCGATTCGTAACTTTTTTTTTTCGATTCGTAAATTATTAAAATGTAATAATAGCATACACATTACATAAAATTATGAATTATGCTCCGATTACGAATCTACAAATGTTACGAATGTACGAATAACTACGAATGCGTCCGAATTTCGAATAAACGAATGAACGAAAATTAAACTAACGAAAAAACAAATTTAACAAAAAATAACTCTTACGAATGTACGAATCGTTACGAATATGAACACCGACGACTTACGAATGTACGAATCGTTACGAATACGAACACCGACGACTTACGAATGTACGAATCGTTACGAATCAACGGAAACGAAAAAAACGAAACGAAAATAAACAAATTTTTTTCGGAAACGAAAAAAACGGAACGAAAATAAACTAATTTTTTTGTTGTGCACATGTCTACTACAGGGCGGCTGTGCTGCGCGGGATCACATATATATATATATATATAAGTGATCATGCACTTCTGGGTATAAGGCGCGAGTGCGCAGTGCTGGCCACTCGCTCTCATCGTGATTTTATACAGCTAGATCTGATCAGCTGGTCCCACCGACCCCATGTCTGAAGCATTCGCTGATCGTTTGGTACACTAACCGAATGGCAATCTCCCTATGTAAACAAGGCAGATTGCCATCCTGTCAGTACAGAAGGCATGGACCCTGTGTTTCTGTAAAGCAGAAACACTGATTTGTGCCTTGGCTTCCACTAGTAAAAGCACATTCCCCATTACACTGAAAGGCATACAGTTAATCCTTTGATCGCCCCTGATGTTAACCCCTTCCCATTCAGTGTCACTAGTACAGGGACAGTGCATATTTTTAGCACTAAACACTGTAATATTGTCACTGGTCCTCAAAAAAGTGTCAGTTAGGTGTCCGATTTGTCCACCTCAATATTGCCGTCCCTTTATAAATCACTAGTAAAAAAAATTGAAATAAATAAAAATATCCCATAGTTTGTAGATGCTATAACTTTTGCGCAAACCAATCAATATATGCAAAAAATAAAAAACCGCAGAGGTGATCAAATACCCCCAAAAGAAAGTTCTATTTGTGGGAAAAAAAGGCCATACACTTTATTTGGGTACAGTGTTGCACGACGATGCAATTGTTAGTTAAGTAACACAGTGCTGTATAGCAAAAAATGGGCTGGTCAGGAAGGGGGTAAATCTTCTGGAGGTGAAGTGGTTAATAATGCTTAAAGTGAAACAATAAAAATGAAAGATTCCTTTAAATATAGTGCCCGGGGGGGGGGGGGGGGGGTCCCATTGGTCTGCCTGTAAATTGACACATCTGTACCATGTATAGAACCTGCTGCAGCAAAACTGACATAAATATTAAGATTTTTTTTTTATTTAAATGGATTTTCTCGGCTGCAGAAAAAAAGCATTGTCAGCAATATAAATATTTGAAAAAAAAGGTTGTGGGCCCCCCCCCCCACCCACAAAATCCATATCAGACCCTTAGGTCTGGTATGGATTTTGAGGCGAACCCCCTCGCCAAAATGTTTAAAAAAAATTCATACCAGACCCTTATCCGAGCATGCAGTCTGGCAGGCCAGAAAAGGGGGAGGAATTGTTTATAAAAGGCCCCACCAAAATCCTCAGCACCAGGCCCATGATGTTCTTAATCTGGCCCTGGCTACAATATGTCTTCAACATTACTGAGCAATTCCAGTCATATTTTACTAACCTCTACTAGATACTGTATACCATGACCTAGATAAATGAGAATCATAAGCCCTCCTTTACACGACCAATGTGCCAGAAGTTAACTAACATGTCCAGCAACCATATTAGTACTTATTGCCACTGTTGCTGGTGTGGTGAACATTATACTACCTGTTGCATTTGGCAAATGGAAGCCACAACAAACACAACTCAATCAAATGCCACCACCGGTCTGCAACAGTGTGTAATGCATGTGAGCTTTCCATAGTTAACATTAGGAAATGTTGGGATAATTGTTTAAAGTCATGTGAAAATATTACAGCCAATAAACTTTGAATAATGTAATAAATTAGCCAAGAGTGTTAATAATTGAACAACAGGAGAACAGTTGAGAGGTGTATTTATTAAGCAGTAATTATAACATTCAATTAAACTACCCACTCTGTGCCCTGACTATTTAGACACTCTAAATGCCCCTATCTCCCAGGAAGAAATCCGATTTCATCCCCAAGACCCTATCCCATGTTTATACAGCAATGTGGGCTGATGGCCCATACCTTCCCTCGGGCATGCAAGCACACATCAAACTCATTGCAAAAAAGGGAAAAGACCCCCTCCTACCAGGCTCATATAGGCCTATATCCTTAATTAATGTAGACGCGAAAATTCACTCCAAAATCGTTGTATCCCGAGTAGAGCGCATCCTCCCAACAATCCTCCACCCGGCCCAAGCTGGATTTGTCCCAGGGCGATCTGCCACCCTCAACATCCAAAAGGTCCTCTTAGCCCTTGAATTTGCTAAGAGGCACTCCGACCTTGACATAGCCATTATATCACTCAATGCCGAGAAGGCTTTCGATAACATCAGCTTTTCCTGGCACTTCATGGTCATGAGAGCAATTGGACTGACTGGCCCCATATTACAATTTGTCCAAAAAATGTACTCCTCACCGTCGGCCCTCCTTGTTACCCCTAATTTTGTCTCTCCCGACATTTCGCTCACCTACGGCACATGACAAGCCTGTCCCCTATCCCCTCTTCTTTTCAACATAGCTATTGAACCACTCTCCAGACTTTTAAACTCACCCTCAGGGGTTAGTGGTGTCTCGGTGGGCAACCAAGTTTTACGCTCCACTCTATTCACTGATGATGTCCTCCTATTCTCAACCAATCCTCCCGCGGATATCTCACTCCTCCGAAACCTATTTTCGATTTTCCTGACCTGTTCAGGGCTCCGGATTAATTTTGACAAGAGCGAAATCCTACCTATCAACCCACAGCTGGCTCGAGCTTGGATGGGATCATCCCCCTTCATAGTAGCACAACATCATATCACCTACCTGGGCATTTGTATTGGCAGGAAACCATCCTCCCTATATAGCCTGAACTACCCCCCTTTGATAGCCAAGATTGTACAGGAGTTGGAAGCATGGGCGGGCCTACCCCTTTCACTATTCGGGAAATGCCACCTCTTCAAGATGGTCTTGTTCGCGAGACTATTGTATCCATTACTGACCCTACCTTTACTAATGAAGCATACTGATGTTCAAAAGATACACACTGCGCTACTCGCATTTATCTGGCGGCAGAGTAAACCTTGCATTGCGCTTCAAAAACTCTGTCTCCTGAAGAGTGAGGGTGGGGCGGCCTACCCAATATCAGATTTTACAATCTTTCATGCCTACTGAGACAAGGTATTCACTGGTTATTTTGTTACTCCAACTTCATGCTGGAGGGTGCCCTAGTGTCTCCGTTTAATCTCCAGGCGGTCCTGCATTCTAGGCTATGTGCCCTTCCCCAGCCTTTGAGAACCAACCTCTTGATTAGAGACACTGTAATCGCCTGGAGAGAAATACGAAATATCCTGGGCCTACCCTCCATCAAAACACCTTCCTATACCTTCCTATACTTGGTAACCCAATGCCCCCCCCCCCCTCTATGGATCACAAGGCTTTTACCCAATGGTCAACATCAGACATAACAACTATCTCCAAAGTCATTGATCCTGCTCAAGGTACCTTTAGACCCTTTTCGGAACTAACCAAACAATTCTCCCTGGCGCCATCACAGGAGTTTCACTACCACCAGCTAACCTGCTACCTCAGGTCCTGCTGCAGCACTCGCCAAAACCCTTGTCAACACTCCTTCATTGATGTCCTAATAGATCAGGATCAATACTCCATTTCAGATATATAATCCAATCTCATCACCCATCAGGCTACAAAATACCACATTGTACCTTTCAAACCCTGGATCTCTATTCTGGACAACCAAGAGGCACCAGAGAAGATTCTCCTAGGATATCAAAGGGTACAAGCTATAGTAATGTGTGAAACATGGCGAGAAACCCAGTTTAAAATCACCCATCGGGCATATTTCCCCTTCGCCACAGCAAAACTGACTCAACCGACTCCGCATGCCCTTGGTGCTCTATCCCAAGACCATCCCTGTTCCACAGATTATGGACTTGTCAAGCAATCTCCACCTTCTGGGACCAGGTGTTGGACTATGTTGACAGATCCCAACATATACGCCTACCCAAGGACCCACTATTATGTCTCTTCAGCTGCAACACTCCGCAAGTCTCTTTACCAATGCCTACCCGTGCCTCTCTTCTTTAATGGGTCCATATCTGCCTACTGGCAGCCCGCAGGGCAATAATGTATGCTTGGTTCAACCCCTCCCTGCCTCAAATTGCCTTGGTCAAACAAGCACTCTTAAAACTATTCCACATTGAAAAATTGGATACCATTACTCAACACTCCACATTACTGAAACTCTTTATTGCAAGATGGCGTTGCTTCATGGAACACTCCTTTTCTCCAGAAGAAATCTCTTCCCATATGGCTCCTTTACGCTACACGGATTGGTACCTGCGAGCATATCTTGCTAACACACTGAGCAAACTCTGGATCCAGCCCACCTCTAATGTCCTAACTCCACATAGCCCCCCCCTAGACATTCCACCTAATCTATTTACTTAGGTTATTCATTATCTGACATGATACATCCAACTTCTCTCTACAACGGCAGTGATCTCTCTACCCACTCTACGAGTAAATGTTTACATGCTTCCACTCCTTAGGCAGAGGTTTCTGCTAACTCCATTTGTTAGACCAGATACAACATTATCAGTTTTATTCTCAATGTTTATAGGCCCTAAATCTTGCAGTTTTATCCTGCTCACTATTCTACATTATTTGTATTACTGTTTTCTGGCTAATTACTCCCACATTTACAAACTGTGTACTTTTGATTGTAAAAGCTCAATAAACATATTTAAAAAAAAAAGACAGGCAGAATTCATAGAATAGTTAATATCCAATCCAAGATCATAAATAGGCAAATACAACCAGCAGAGCAGGACAGACAGACAAAAAGCGTGCACGTATTACACATGCTATCACAAGCATGGGACTGCAGGCTTGGCTGGCTTAAATGAGGTTTGGTCTCCACCCAGAGACTGGTCACAATAATAACCTTGAAGGTGGACAGACAAGGAGAATGCCACAGCCAAAAGCAGGATGCTGGAATGAGGAGCAAGAGCACTAGATGCTCCTGACAACCACACATTTGCTACAGGTGGATTGATCACTGTAATTTGAAATATATGCACTAGGAAGATTCACCTGAAGTGATGGTATGGTGAATGTAACATTCACTGCTTTATAAAAATCTCCCATGATTTTAATAAATGAGCCTATATAACCCTATTCAGCCAGTGATGCTCTTCTCGGCAACCGCTGGGGGGTTGTTACAATCTTTATTTATTGTCTTTATATGATTGTCTTCTAGATTCCTGTTTCTACATGCTCTGAAGACTGTCCCCTGGGATACAGAAGAGTGATGAAGAAAGGCATTCATCTCTGTTGCTTTGAGTGTGTTCAGTGTCCAGAGGGGGAAATATCTAATGAGACAGGTGAAAAAAAAAAATCAAGATTTCTTTACTTCTATAGTTCAGGAGTGCACAATCTAACTGAGTAGGCTGTTTATACCGTTTCTTCTATTTATTGACCAGTATGTGGTTAGGGAGCGGGGAAACATAATAGAATTGTGGGGCACATCACAGCAGGAGGGAGGAGGTCTTGATTCCTCTACAGAGTTCTACTAAGACCTAACTTAGAATACTGTGTCCAGTTCTCAAGACCTTACCTACAATACGATGTTGATAGTATAGAACATGTTACGAGCTGGGAAACAAAAAATGGTTAAAAGTCTGAAGGAATAAACATATTAGGATAGAAATTCTTTTTTTTTCTTTTTTTAATTCTTTATTTCTTTACAGGAAAACAGAGATATTCAACTTAAGCATAAAAGAAAGATACAGCGTAGTGTTTACATATTATGTCACATTATCTTCATATTACATACATGCTTCTACCTTTCTGTATTCTAAATCTGTAGACCTGTTATTTTTTTTTTACAATTCCCTCTTAATGACCCCCTACTTTTCCTACTATACTAAGACCCCCCCCAAAAAAATAAATAAATAAAAAGAGATAAAAAAAAAAAGGGACGGTATCTCTCGCCCCCCCCCCCCCCCCATGGTAACCCCCCCCCCCCCGGCCAACTAGAGCCACTTTACGTATACCCCTTTTCTCCTCATTTTGCTAATCCTATCTAGATTAGTCCCAGCATTGCTCTCCAATCTGTCTCTTACCTTCCTCTGCTTGCAAAAAGAGCTCCCATGGGGCCCATATTTGAGATATTTGTTATTTTTTGCTCATGGATGTAGATGTCAAGTTTTGCATAATCCCTATATTTCTCACTTTGTTAAGCCACATGGAAATCTGAGGTGCTCTTGGATTCTTCCAACATGAGGTTATGCAACTTTTAGCCGCATTCACCATGTGGCTTAACAATGAGTTTTTATATCTCTCCGTTGGAATATGTGAAGATTTCAAAAGAAAGAATGCCGGGTCCCAGGGGATCCGATATTCTGTAAATAATTGCGTGATTCTCTGGACTTCCTGCCAATAGTATTTGATTATTGGGCATGTCTAAAAAATATGTGCTATAGTGCCTCTCTCTTGGCAGCCCCTCCAGCACCTATCCGATGCTGTTTGGGAGAATTTATTCATTAATGAGGGCGTGTAATACCATCTCGTTAATAATTTATAATTCAATTCCTGAATCTTGGTGCATCTGGAAGAGTTTAAAGTTAGATGTATTATTTTCTGTTGTTGGTCTATTGTGAAAATTTGTTCCAAGTCTCTCTCCCACTTTCCCAAACTTAACATCTTAAAGTGCTCCGGAGGGGCGGTCAATACGGCGTAAATCTTAGAGATACCGTGGGAGAAAGGCCCCTTCTCCTCACAGTATCTCTCAAATTTTGTTCTTGGGCGACTATAGCTTTCTTGGGACCCCAAAGCTTCCAAGAAATGTCTAATCTGCCGTGCCTGCCAAAAGGGTAATTCAAACTGACCTCCTATGTTCGTAAGTAGATCCATTGTTGGCCAATTGTTGAGGCCAATAAAATGCGAGGCTTGGAAGATACCCTTATCTTTCATTTTTTTAAATACACCTGGCTCAAGGCCCGGAGGGAAATCCGGGTTCCCCAGAATAGGAAACAGGGGGGATTTTATTGAAGAAAATTTGGGGTTCTGGATGGTCTTTACTCCCATCCGAAGTGTGGGCCCTATCAGGGGGTGTATTTTTACTGCAGGAGGAATAGCAGCGTAGCACCATATTGGTCTATTAAGTGGGATTGTGCTAACATGTTGCTCAATAGTAATCCATAATTTACTCCCTTAATGTCGGCACCAGTCTATTATTCTGCCCAATTGAGACGCTTGGTAATATTTGTATAGATCCGGCGCTGCTATTCCTCCCGCAGTTTTCAATAGGGTCAACAGTTTTCTGTTTATCCTAGGGTGCCTACTTTTTCATTTTTAATTTTATATTATATTTTGAGTGAGTGATGTGTCCCCAGGATGGAAGTGTTACTAAATCTGCAGTATAGGAGACACCAGATGGGTAGGCTATGCCGGCGCTACTGAGTATTTCTGCATGACATGTTCCGCCCATAGAAATTGCTGGTTGATTTTAGAAAGTTATGTGTCCCCAGGACGGAAGTTTTACTATATCTGCAGCATAGGAGACACCAGATCGCTAGGCTGTGCCGGCGGGATTGAGTCTTTTTTGCATGATACGCTCCACCCACAGACCACGCTGGCTGTTACTAATAGATCGGCGAAGTGACAGACGGCTCCACCCACCGCTGACGAAGTCCTGACGGACGTAACGTACGTACGGGGGAGGAGCCTATCAGTCACTTGCTTCGCTATCATCATTCTCAGCGGCTCTGACCGCGATCTCTGTATTCCTGCAGCGTGGGACATTTAAACACAGCATTCGTTCCCCTTTTGCAGCTATTAGTTGTGCATGCCAGATTTATATGCAAAGTCCTTATCTCTTTGGCTGTATAATTCATCGGACTTGTCTTACTGTTCTAATTTTTTGGCTATTGTACACCAGCCTTATTGCAGATACAACCATTTGATTTTTTATTCTTTGAGGTTGTATTTTTAATCATTAGTTTTTTAATAAAATACCAAACAGTCTACACTCAGAGTGTCCCCCCCTCTTTTATCAATATTTTATGTTGGAGAATATTATCGCTTGGATCAACGCCGCCTACCATTGATTTGCCCATTGCATGGAGTGAAAATCTGCCAAAAGGTCTTTCCTGCTGGTTGGTTATTTCCCTGATTGGAGTCGGCCGGGCTTGGAACCATATTCTTCATTCCCTATTGATTTCATGCGTATGTGCGTAGCACATCTGGTAAAAGTATTTCATCTATTTTCGGTGGAGGACATCACTTTAAGAATTATTTGAATGATGATCTACGGTCACCTGGGTGTTACTCTACAATCAGTTATTCACTTATATTTTCATCATATTGTCTTGCACTGACAAGATACGAACTTTTGTCAATCTGCTTATTTATTTGCACTGAGTTTTATATTTATTTAATTTACATTTTTGTTTTGATGCGCTGCACTTTTTCCACTTTCTACATAGGGCGCCTACTCGCCCAGATAAATTTTGTGAAAACACCTCTAACTTGACTAAAGAAAGCCAGAGGGACGGACACAGGCAGTGCCTGGAAAATATACAGGAATTTTGGTACAATGTTCATTTTTAGAATGTTACTTCTCCCAAACCAGGAGTGTCTGGCTTTGCTCCATTTTTCCAGTAATACTGTTACTACTGTTACGTTGATTAAAGGTAGATAATTCAGAGCATAAATATCTGTTAACTTCGGTGGGATATAAATTCCTAAATATTTTAGTGCGCTTGATGTCCATCTAAACTTGAAACTATTTACTAATTTCTTTCGTAGGGGGCGCTTCAGGGACACCCCCATCGCCTCGGACTTACTGTAGTTTATCTTAAAATTCGACAGGGCACCATAATCTTCCACCTCCTTTATTAGGTGAAAAAAGTAAGTCGTCCGCATATGCGGAAACTTTATATTCATGTTTTCCCATACAGATACCTCTAATATCAGGGTTCTGATGAATTTTGTTTAACAGAGGCTCCAGAGTCAAGGCAAATAATAGAGGCGATAGGGGGCATCCCTGGCGCGTCCCATTTGATATGGAGAAATACTCTGAATATACTCCATTAGCCTTTACCAAGGCTTGTGGTGTAGAATACATCCCTTCAATCCAATGAAGCATTCTGTCTCCAAAACCCATATGTTTTAACACTCCCCTCATAAAGGTCCAATTGACCCTATCAAAGGTCTTTTCGGCATCTGTATTCACGAAGACACTTGACATCCCTTTCTGGTTTACATATTGGAGCAAATTTAAAACTTTAATAGTACTGTCTCTGGCTTCTCGTGTGGGGACAAACCCCACTTGATCCAAATGTAATAGCTGTATCAAATACGGTTGTATACGAGATGCAAGTATCTTCGTGAATACTTTCATATCGACATTTATTAAGGATATCGGACGGAAACTACTGCACACTGACTGATCCTTCCCTTCTTTAGGTATTACTACGATATGTGCCTTCAGCGCCTCTACTGATGGGGATGATATTTGTCCCCATGTATTAAAGGTTTTAGATAAATATGGGCTTGGTACTGGAAAAAGCTTTTGAAATATTGCAAGGAAAACCCATCTGGGCCAGGTGCCTTCCCATTTTTCATCATCTTTATTGCTAATAGCACTTCCTCTGTTGTGCTTGGCATCTCCATCTCCAAACGAAATGGGGATGGCAATCTGGCTAATTGTGAGGAGGTCAAATATTCTTCCAATGCACGGGGGGGGGGGGATACAGGAGAAATTGGTAAATTGTATAATGCCCTGTAGAATTCTCTGAATTCCCTTACAATATCTTTAGGCATATACGTTTTTTGATCTCCTTTTGTTTTAATACAAGGTATATATGACCGCTTCTGTTGTTCTTTTAATTTTTTAGCTAAAACTCTTCCGCACTTATCTCCTGATTCGTATGTTACTCTCCTCCCTTGTTGCAGGATTGCCCTGGCTTTATACGGGAGAAGATCTGATAATTGTCTTCTCAAATCTGCTAACTCAATTCCTGTTTCCTTTTCCAATGTCTTTTTGTGTTTTTTCTCTATTTTTCCTGTATCTTTTCCAGTAACCCCATCGTCCTCTCCTCCCTGGCCCTCTTCACTCGGTGCCATGCTTAATTAAGTTTCCTCTAATTACCTCCTTGTGGGCTTCCCAGACTATCCCCATATCCATCTTCCCAAAACCTTTATTTGGAAATATGAATTAATTTATTTAATTAGATCATCTCGAATTTCGGGACACTGTAACAGGCTTTCATTTAGTCGCCATCTCCATTCCATTTTTTGAGTCGCTCCCATCAGATTTATCCTCATTGTGATTGGTGCATGATCTGACCAGGTATTTTTTCCTATTTGAGTATCCCGAACCTTCGAGAGTATCTGTTGTGGTATTAAAAAAAGATCGATTCGCGAATATAACTGATGTGGTTTAGAAAAAAAAGTAAAATCCTTCTCTTCTGCATGAAAGGCCCTCCAGACATTTACTAATTGGAATTCTACTAACTTTCTGGTGATATTTCTTCTTAATCCGATCGATACTGAGGAAGTTCCCTTAGATGTATCTAATTTAGGGTCAAGGGGGATATTAAGCCCCCCCCCCTATTATCAGGATTCCCTCCTTAAATTCCATTAATTTAGATAGTGCCTTTTTCAAGAAGCTATCTTGAAGTAATTTCAGGGCATATATAGTAGCTAAGGTTACCTTTACTGTTCCTATATACCCCTTAAGAAAGATATATCTTCCTCCTTCATCCTGACATTTATCCACTAATGACCAGGCAATTTTATTGGAGATTAAGATGGCTACTCCTTTTGTTTTAGCTTCTTGATTAGAGGCGTGGTATACATTAGGGAAGTGTCTATTTTGAAGATATAGAGAGGCACCTGCTTTCAGGTGCGTTTCTTGCACCATCCCCACATCTGTTTTTAGACGCTTAAACTCATTCAGTAGCATTTTTCATTTATCGGGAGTATTTAATCCTTTAGCATTCAGTGAGGTGACACCTACCCCGTTCATTTTCCTCTGGGCCCGGGGGCGCCCAAGGGGGGGAGAGAGAGAGAGGGGGAGAAAAAAAAAACCATAGAAAAAAAACCTAAACTACATTTCCCAACACCTACCTATGGGTACTTTAGTTTCCCGTAGGTGATGGATATGGGGGGTGACTATCAAAGGCCTGAGTGGGCCAAACACAGACCCCTATCCCTCCAGCCCTTCCCAGTGTATTTTAAACCTTCCTGTTTAGACTCTTTATGATTTCTCTCTCTTCTATAATAGAAATTCTAAATGTACAACCTCAGGAAGGGAAAAAAGGAAGGGGGGACATGATTGAAACTAACAAGGGTCAGGAGGGCAGAATATGGAGCTCAGATAGAGAACAGATAGAAGAACGTGAAGACTAGGGATGGGCCCGGTGTTCGATTCAAACCCATGTTCGAATCGAACATCGGGCGTTCGCCCGTTCGGCGAGCCCAGAACTATTTGGGCCGCTCGCATCACATTCGTGTGATGCGAGTGGCCCGCAATGCATTGCGCCAGTCACAGTGCAATGCTAGCTGATGATTGGCCAAGCATGCACTGTGACCCCGCATGCTTGGCCAATCACAGCACCGGCGGCGAGGAGAGCCATAATTGGCTACAGGCAGGATGCCTGTAGCCAATTATAGCTCAGGGGCTTTAGTACACGCCCCACGGTATAAGAGTCCTCGCATATTGTGTTTCAGTGTCAGCGTGTCAGTGTGCTGCTGACTGCTGACATTATGTGCTGTATTTCTGGGGATTAGTGTGTGCGTGCTGTTAGTACAGCATTGCAGTATCACATCTGGGGGGTGTCTATAGTATGCCTGTGAAGGGGGGCATGTTTCCTGTGCTTAGAACTGTCCCTGCAAAAAGTGTAATTTTTGCAGGAAAAAAAAGCTATTTAAAAGCACTCGCGGCTAATGAATTGATGGCTCCCGTAACACAGAGAACTGTCATTCGTTGATAAAAAAAAAAGCGTGGGGGTTCCCCCAAATTCAATAACCAGGCCCTTCAGGTCTGGGATGGATTTTAAGGGGAACCCCAGCCAAAAAAAATGGCGTGGGGTCCCCCTCAAAATCCATGCCAGACCCTTATCCGAGCACGCAACCTGGCAGGCCGCAGGAAAAGAGGGGGGACGAGAGCGCCCCCCCTCCCTCCTGAACCATACCAGGCCACATGCCCTCAACATTGGGAGGATGCTTTGGGGGTCTGAGACCCCCAAAGCACCATGTCCCCATGTTGATGAGGACAAGGGCCTCATCCCCACAACCCTGGCCGGTGGTTGTGGGGGTCTGCGGGCAGGGGGCTTATCGGAATCTGGAAGCCCCCTTTAACAAGGGGACCCCCAGATCCCGCCCCCCCTGTGTGAAATGGTAAGGGGGTACAAAAGTACCCCTACCATTTCACCAAAAAAGTGTCAAAAATGGTAAAAATGACAGGAGACGGTATTTGACAATTCCTTTATTAAAATCTTCTTTCTTCTTTCTTCTGGTCTTCCTTTCTTCATCCTTCGGTTTCTTCATCTTCTCCTTCCGGCATCTTCTTCCATATTCTTCTTCCATGATCTTTTTCCTCCGATCCGCTTCTTCTTGCGCTGGTATTCTCGTCCTTCTCGTCCGGCATCTTCTTCCATGGCGTTGGCGTCTCTTCTTGGGCCGCTCCTCGCAATGGGAGGCTCCCGCTGTGTGAGGCTTCGCTGCGTCTGACAGGTCTTTTATAACGGAGGGCACCTGGTGACCCCGCCCCCTCTGATGCACGGGGACGTCTTGGGGAATTCCCTATGGCTTTCCCCATGATGTCAGAGGGGGGCGGGGTCACCCGGTGCTCTCTGTTATAAAAGACCTGTCAGACGGAGCAAAGCCTCACACAGCGGGAGCCTCCCATTGCGAGGAGCGGCCCGACAGAAGAACAGACGCCGACGCCATGGAAGAAGATGCCGGACGTGAAGGACGAGAAGACCAGCGCAAGAAGAAGCGGATCGGAGGAAGAAGAAGATGGAAGAAGAAGATGGAAGAAGATGCCGGAAGGAGAAGATGAAGAAAAACCGAAGGATGAAGAAAGGAAGACCAGAAGAAAGAAGATTTTAATAAAGGAATTGTCAAAGACCGTCTCCTGTCATTTTTACAATTTTTGACACGTTTTTGGTTGAAATGGTAGGGGTACTTTTGTACCCCCTTACCATTTCACACAGGGGGGGTCGGGATGTGGGGGTCCCCTTGTTAAATAGGGCTTCCAGATTCCGATAAGTCCCCCGCCCGCAGACCCCCACAACCACCGGCCAGGGTTGTGGGGACGAGGCCCTTGTCCTCATCAACATGGGGACAAGGTGCTTTGGGGGTCTTAGACCCCCAAAGCATCCTCCCAATGTTGAGGGCATGTGGCCTGGTACGGTTCAGGAGGGAAGGGGGCCGCTCTCTCCCCCCTCTTTTCCTGCGGCCTGCCAGGTTGCGTGCTCGGATAAGGGGCTGGTATGGATTTTGAGGGGGACCCCACGCCATTTTTTTTGGCTGGGGTTCCCCTTAAAATCCATCCCAGACCTCAAGGGTCTGGTATGGATTTTGAGGGGGACCCTACGCCATTTTTTTTTGTGGCTGGGGTCCCCCTTAATATCCATCCCAGACCTGAAGGGCCTGGTTATTGGATTTGGGGGGACCCCCACGCTTATTTTTTTTCATTTTTTTTATTTTTTATCAATGACTTTTTTTTTATGAATGACTTTCAATGAATGACTGTTTTCTGTGTTACGGGAGCCGTCAATTCACATTAGCCGCGAGTGATTTTAAATAGCTTTTTTTCCTGCAAAAATGACACTTTTTGCAGGGACAGTTCTAAGCACAGGAAACATGCGCCCCTTCACAGGCATACTGTAGACACCCCCCAGGTACAAAATTGAAACGAATATTACACTTTTATTGTTTCAATTTAAGCATTATTAAAATCACTGCTCCTGAAAAAACTGCCGTTTTAAAAAAAAAAATTTGCATACATACATTGATACCCAGGTCCCCAAACACTTTTTATGACAATAACATGCATATTAGCCTTTTAAATTAGCACTTTTGATTTTGAACGTTCGCATCCATTGTAACTAATAGGGTTCTAAAGCTCGCACGGACTTTAGGTCCGTTCGTGGGTTCTGGTGCGAGCCGAACGGGGGGGTGTTCGGCTCATCCCTAATGAAGACATGACCTCAAACAAAGTGGATAAAAGTTCTATCTTTAGAAAGTATTTTTCTTTAGTCAATAACATTTTTGATTGAATATTTTAACAATGCAGTACAAATATTATGAAAGATAGAGCATACCAATTCCACCTACATTGTGGTTGTGAAGATACATCAGTGTATGACATAATTAAATTAGTAAGCAAAGAAGTAATACAGCAGTAGAAGTTGTGTATACATAAAAAATAAAAAAAAAACACTGCAAAATGAATGATTACACCAATTAGTCTAGTTGCCACAATTTCAAAAAGGAGACGTGAAAGGCAGTACTTAGAGAAAGAGAGTGCTGATATATAAGAAGGCCAGTATGGTGGCCTGAAATTATGGGAGGAGCCCGGGGTATTTAACCAGCCCACAGGCTGCCGGTCTTTGTCGGTTTCCTGTGCGAGATATCTGCTACGTCAGACATCTTAGGGCCGACTATTCGAGACAGCGTTTGTGAGTTCCTGTTCATGAGTTCCGTATTCGTTAGTCCCGTCTTCGTCCGTCGTGTTGCAAGTTCTGTGTTTTGTGTCCGTGAGTCGTTGTTGTTCATGTCGCACTTGTGTTACCGAGTCGCAGGTTCAGTACAACACGTCTGGTTCGGCTGTCGCAGGTAGGGCTTCGGCTCCCGATTTCATTTCCATGCACCTCTGTTTATGTCACTAAACTGTGATACCCGCACCCAACTCACGAATCACTCACAAAATGTCACGAATCGTTCAAACATTTCACCCGCACGTGTACGTTACCAAACAACGGACATTACCAGGTGTCACAGACGACTCACAGTCGCTCGCTCATGACACTCCGATCGATGCCGCACCAGGCACTCATTTCACAACATTTCACCTGTTCGAATCGCACAATCTTTTTTGAATCGTTTAAAAAACATTGGCGAGTCACCTCGGATCTATCCGAAACACTTTCGTACCAATCATTTCGAAATTGTTTCGAATCATTTCATTTCAAGCATTTCATTTCAATCATTTCACACATTTCTGTCACGAGCTGCGCCCCGATCCGAATCTCGTCGCATCTCCGATGCACTGATTCGCTCCGGTGTGCCCCAGACTACGGCCTCATTTCAATACATGCTCCAGAGACAGACTCACTATTGGTTACAGACGCAGGCTTTGATTCTAGTATTTGTCATGGTATCTGTCACATATTACGTTCCAATTCAAATCCAGCTGCATCCAAGATGCAGCGGTTCGTTCCGATTCGCCCAGCTGCTCGGCCTCATTTCAGTACATGCTCCAGAGACAGGATTCACTTGTCGGTACTAGCCTCAGTCGTTGATTCTAGTCTTTGTCATGGCATCGTTCTGTCACATATTACATTCCGATTCTAATCCAGTCGCATCCGAAAAAGATGCACCGACCGATTCGATCCGGTGCGCCCAGCTGCTCGGCCTCCTGTCAATACATGCACCAGAGACAGATTCACTTTGAAGTTTTGGTCATTTTTGATTCTCGTCTTTGTCATGGTATATCATTTCTGTGTCACCTTACCACGTTCCGACACAAATCTAGTCATGTCCCCGCACTAATTCGTCTCGGTGTGCCCAGGGCCGGCCTCATTTTAGTACATGCTCCAGAGCCCATCGTGCTCAGGCGCAAACAGTGGCATGGCGATTCAGGCTCTGTCATGGGAGTTCAATCATTTCACCTCACGTATTGCGCTCTGACTCGAATTCCGTGGCATCTACGTTGTCTCATTTCAGTACATGCTCCAGAGTCCGGTTCGCAGTCAGTCGCAATGCGGTACGACCGGGCCAGGCCTCTGTCATGGGAGGTTCATTTCATCAAAGGCAACATGTCATTTCATTTCATTTGTATTGTTGTCTGTCATAAAGTCACTGACGTCTGTTGTTACCATCAAATTCTGAACCAATCCACAGGACAATAGCAAACAACTCTCAAACTGAGTGTTTTTCTCGCATTTTTCTTCAGGTCAGTCGGATTCAGTAGGTCCACCTGCACCAGCTTGAACGGTGCTTCAGCAGGCCCCAGTCTGCAAGACACTCAACCCAGAGGACAAGGCAGCAGGCTTCAGAAAGCCACATCATGTCTTCAGCCGGCAGTGAAGACCTCACGGCCCCTCTGTTACCCTCTCCAGTCTTCGAGAGTGGCAGTGTTCAGTCCCTGAGGGGGTGGACTATCCCCAGACTGACAGCGGAGCTGAGGCGTAGAGGGGTGCCCTTTCCTACCATGGCCAAGAAGGCTGAGCTGTTCAGGCTCCTCTTTCCTCCGCCTGCCATGGCAGGATCCAGCACCCAACAGACGTCGTTGGATTCGATCTCAGCTGCCATCGCTCAGATGCACACCCTTGTGTCATCCCTGTCCTCTTCAGTTATCGAGGTACAGAACAGGGTGACACTTTTAGAGACCAGCCCGGCCGTTGCAACCCCTGACCCTGCCGAAGTTCAAGACGTCGCAACACCTTCTACAGGTATCGCAGTGTGGAGTCCGGTCATACACCCCTCTCACCTGGTACCACCTAACGTTAGGAAGGATATCCTAGAGGGCAAGGATGTCAACCTGGCCTCACTCTTGATCTCGGTGCACGACCTGGCAGAGAACAAGGCGTACACTTGGGGGGACGTCTCGGTTGTCCTGAAGGCCAAAGACCCCAGGCTTAACAGGAAACTCTCTGTGCCAGAGTTCACTTTGGCATTCGGCATGCTCAGGGATGTGGCGTGTTCAGCCTCCCCCGGCATACGGGAGGAGCTGGACCTATATGTCACGTACCTGGTGGTTGAGCCCACGAATGCAGGGAGCGGCGTCTCGTATACCTCCGGCTCGGGAACCCCTGGTAGAATAGACAGGGGCTCGGAAGCACAAAGGGGCACAAGTGCCTGGCGGGTTACAGGTGTAGGGCTGGTCCGGACGTCTGGAGTACTGTAGGACGACCAGTAGAAGACTAGGGCAGGAACCCAGTCGTAGTATGCAGGCAGATGGAACTTGCGGATAGCCAGAAGAGACTGGAGTCCGGAACTGAAGCAGGTCACAGACAGGCCGGGTCAAACACGGGCAGGCAGGTGCGGTACCAAATCAGCAGGCAAGGCGTAGTCGTAAAGCAGGCCGGGTCGTTAACAGGCGGACAGCAAAGTACCAAGGAACAGGCAGAAGAGGTGTCAGGACAAGCCGGGATCGAGGACAGGCAGCAGGTACGGGATATCAGGAACAAGCCGGGTAGTCAGGTATCAGAAGTCAGGTAATACACAGGTAGCTGGTAGCTGGGGGTCACTGGAACGCTGTAGACCGGACAGCAAGACAGCATGGACAGGCACTTCCTTAAATAGCGCTCCTGGCGCCAAAACGGGCTCAAACAGCGTGCGTTCGCGCTCCCGTGCGCCCGCGTGCGCGCTGAGCAGCTCTTTTGCTGGGTATGCCATAGCCGATTCTCCTGCTGGCAGAAAAAGATCCTGGACGCTTTTCTTGACATTGCCCCCCCCTAAGGGGCAGCCTCCGGATGCCCAACTGAACCATCTTACTTGGGTGCGCATTATTAAATGCCCGAATCAGCCTCTTTGCATGAATGTTGGATTCCGGTTCCCACGAATTTTCTTCCGGGCCGTACCCCTTCCATTTCACCAGATACTGCACATGCCCACATCTTCTCCTACAATCCAGGATTGACTCAACCTCGAATTCCATTTCTCCATCAATGAGTACCGGTTCAGGAGGCCCCGTATTCCGGCCAACAAAAGGATCCGGCACAGTAGGTTTGAGCAGAGCTACATGGAAGACTGGGTGGATCCGGAATGATTCGGGTAGTTTTAATTTATAAGTCACACTATTGATTTTCTTTTCCACAGGGAAAGGACCCACAAACTTAGGGCCAAGCTTCTTAGAGGGGCATGCCAACAAGTTTAATGTAGACAGCCAGACCTGATCTCCGGGTTTTAAATTAAGTTCTCCCCTTCTCTTCCTGTCAAAGACCTCCTTGTAGTATTCCTGAGTTCTTGTCATTGTCTCCTGGAGTAATTTATTATTGGCACTAAAAAAATTCAGCGTTTCCTGAGCAGCAGGTACAGGACATTCCGGTATACTGTTTGATAGAAATAAAGGGTGAAATCCATAATTTGCGAAGAAAGGAGTCTGTTTTGTAGCAGAATGAATTGAATTGTTATAGGCAAATTCGGCCAGCGGTAATAGAGGAACCCAATCATCTTGTGAGAATGATGAAAAGCAACGTAAGTACTGCTCCAGTGTTTGATTCGTCCTTTCTGTCTGGCCATTTGTTTGAGGATGGTAAGCTGAAGAAAAGGACAGATTGATCTTCAGGGAGCCACATAATGCCCTCCAAAACTTTGAGGTGAATTGTACCCCACGATCTGAGGTTATGTTTGCCGGAATGCCATGAAGTCTTACGATTTCCTTAATGAAAATTCTCGCGGTTTCGGCCGCAGAAGGAGTACCCTTCATGGGAAATAAGTGAGCCATTTTAGAGAGTCTATCCACCACTACGAAGATGGTAGAGTGATCTTCCGAGGGAGGCAGTTCAACAATAAAATCCATAGAGATCATTCTCCATGGTCTCTCCGGGACAGGTAATGGTTTCAACAGCCCCCAAGCTTTTGATTTGTTGCCCTTGTTCTGGATACAGACGGTGCATGATTCCACATAATCCCTACAGTCCTTTGTTAACTGTGGCCACCAAAACATGCGTTGGAGCAATTCAGATGTCTTGTGCACCCCAAAATGACCAGCTAACTCATGGTCATGACAGAAGTTCAGAACAGCCACTCGCACCTCCTTAGGTACGAAGATCTTTTTCTCCGTACCATAACAGATCGTCTCTGGTTTGTAGGGTGGTATCAGGCGGAGAAGAAATTCCTACGGAAGCCTGTTTTATCTGAGCCAGCAAATCTTCTTGGAGCAAAAGAAAACTTCCAGAAGACAAGATGGTGTCCGGAAGAGAAGAAGTTTCAGGTTCGCTAAACATCCTAGAGAGGGCGTCTGGTTTGGTGTTCTTCGACCCGGGCCTGTAAGTTATGTGGAGAGAAAATCGCGTAAAGAAAAGTGCCCACCTGGCCTGGCGTGGTCTCAGTCTCTTAGCGGTTTTTAAATGTTCGAGATTCTTGTGATCCGTATACACAAGAATCGGATGTGTCGCTCCTTCCAAAAGGTATCGCCACTCTTCAAGGGCAGCTTTGATGGCCAATAGTTCTCGGTCTCCCACGTCGTAATTTCGTTCTGCCTCAGATAGTTTGCGGGAGAAGAACGCAACTGGGTGCAACAGAGCTTTAGGCCCTTGTCTCTGAGATAACACTGCCCCGACTGCAATTTCCGAGGCGTCAACCTCAAGTATGTACGGTAACGCTGGGTCAGGATGCTTCAGAACTGATGCCGACGTGAATCGGTCTTTCAAGGTTGCAAAGGCTGCCTGCGCTCCGGGAGACCAAGAGAACTTAGTGCTCTGCTTGGTTAGACTCGTGATGGGCGAAATGATAGTGGAGAATCCTTTGATGAATTTCCGGTAGAAATTTGCGAATCCCACAAAGCGTTGAACACCTTTCTTGTCAGTAGGAGCTGGCCAGTCCAGGATGGCGGAAACCTTCTGTGGGTCCATTTTGATACCTTCCACGGAAATAATCAATCCTAAGAACTGGATGCTCTGTTGCTCGAATACACATTTTTCCGGTTTCGCATACAAGCCGTGGCGTCGAAGTCTGGTTAGCACCTTTTTAACGTGTTCGCGATGCTCTGTCAGGGAAGGTGAGAAGATCAGGATGTCATCCAAATATACTATGATGAATAGGTCGAGGAAGTCTCTGAAGATATCGTTCACAAAATGCTGGAACGTAGCAGGGGCGTTGCAGAGTCCGAATGGCATAACTAAATATTCAAAATGCCCGAATCGGGTGCGAAAGGCAGTCTTCCACTCGTCACCACTTCGGATGCGGATAAGGTTGTATGCCCCGCGAAGGTCCAGTTTTGTGAACTTCGCTGCAGACCCCAATCTTTGGAATAATTCAGGTACCAAGGGAAGAGGGTACCGATTTTTGATGGTAACTTTGTTAAGTTCCCTGTAGTCTACGCAGGGGCGTAGGGAATGGTCTTTTTTCTCTACGAAGAAAATTCCTGCCCCTGCTGGGGAAGTGGAGGGCCGGATGAACCCCTTCTCCAAATTATCATCAATATAGGCCTTCAAAGTCCCAAGTTCAAGTTCAGTTAAGGGGAAGATTCTCCCGAATGGAACTTCTGCGCCAGGAAGGATTTCAATTGGGCAGTCATAAGGCCTGTGAGGAGGAAGGGTATCTGCGCCCTTCTTGCTGAAGACGTCTAAGAACTCATGGTAGACTTCAGGTACGGCTTGACGGGTCTCTTCATCAGCTTCAATGCAGAGTAGGGGTGAAAATACTTGAGCCGTCTCAGGTAGGCAATATTGGTGACAATAGGAGGAGGGGAAGCTGATCTCCCCAGTGGTCCAATCAATGAATGGGTTATGAGCCCTCAGCCAGGGCATGCCTAGAATAACTGGAAACAGAGGGGATTGGATGATGTTCAGGCATAATAGTTCTTGATGGTTTCCGGCCATAGTGGTGAATATTGGCACAGTCTCTTGTGTGACAGGTCCAGATTTAAGAGCCGAGCCGTCTGCCAGATGTATAGAGAGGCCTTTTGCTTTTGGTCGTAGGGGAACATGATGCCGGGTGGCGAAAGCTGAGTCCATGAAACCGCTGCAGGCTACAGAGTCAATGATAGCGGTTACCCGGATATTCCCTCTGGGGAGCTGAAAAAGAACGGAGACAGCCAGGTGAGACGTATTATTCGGCAGAGTGGGAGTAAGAGCAAAAGAGGTAGTGCAGGACTTACGGATTTTAGCAGGACAGGATCTCACATAATGTCCCGATTCGCCACAGTAGAGGCACAGATTATTGGATCGCCTGCGTTGCCGCTCCTCAGGTGTCAGAGATGGGCGCAGCAATCCTAGCTGCATAGGTTCCGGAGCATCAGAGGTATAGGTCACGGGAGTTCTGGGATTCGGTGGAGGCTGACTGGGTACACGGGGAAGCATCCAGATTGGTCTGGAGGGACCGGCGGCACGTTCAGACCTCCGTTGTTGTAGTCGCCTGTCAATCTGTATGGACAGGTTAATGAGTGCGTCTAAAGTCTCAGGTGTATCCACTCTGGCCAGTTCATCCTTCAATGATTCAGAGAGACCCGTGCGAAACTGGTACCGCAGAGTGGAGTCGTTCCAGTTGGTATCGGAACTCCAGCGCCTGAATTCGGACGCATAGTCCTCTGCTGGTCTGCGACCTTGCTGTAGGGAATGCAGGGCCGTTTCTGCAGTTGCTGTTAGTTGCGGGTCCTCGTAGAGCTGAGACATAGCGTGAAAAAAGGAGTTCAAATTGTCAAGGGCGGCATCCTTCTGCTCCAAAAGCCGATGGGCCCAAGCTTGTGGATCTCCTGACAGCAGGGAAATGACAAAGCCTACTTTGGTGGCGTCAAGCGAGAAAGTCCTAGGCTGCAGGGCAAAGAAAAGTTCACAAGCATTGTGGAAAGCTCGAAATTTGCTACGGTCCCCAAAAAACCGCTCAGGAGTGGGAACCTTGGGTTCAGGTGGCAACATCACGACTGAAGGAGCAGCAGGAATCCCAGGTGAAGGTGACGTAACTGTGGATAGGATCTGAACACGTTCCTCGAGCCGGGTATAGCCCTCCTGAAGACTCTTCACTGCCTGGGTTAGGCCAGCCAGGTGGCGACACAGATCATCCACTGGAGCAGCTCCCTGCGTGGGCTTGGACATGGCTGTCCGGTACTGTCACGTACCTGGTGGTTGAGCCCACGAATGCAGGGAGCGGCGTCTCGTATACCTCCGGCTCGGGAACCCCTGGTAGAATAGACAGGGGCTCGGAAGCACAAAGGGGCACAAGTGCCTGGCGGGTTACAGGTGTAGGGCTGGTCCGGACGTCTGGAGTACTGTAGGACGACCAGTAGAAGACTAGGGCAGGAACCCAGTCGTAGTAGGCAGGCAGATGGAACTTGCGGATAGCCAAAAGAGACTGGAGTCCGGAACTGAAGCAGGTCACAGACAGGCCGGGTCAAACACGGGCAGGCAGGTGCGGTACCAAATCAGCAGGCAAGGCGTAGTCGTAAGCAGGCCAGGTCGTTAACAGGCGGACAGCAAAGTACCAAGGAACAGGCAGAAGAGGTGTCAGGACAAGCCGGGATCGAGGACAGGCAGCAGGTACGGGATATCAGGAACAAGCCGGGTAGTCAGGTATCAGAAGTCAGGTAATACACAGGTAGCTGGTAGCTGGGGGTCACTGGAACGCTGTAGACCGGACAGCAAGACAGCATGGACAGGCACTTCCTTAAATAGCGCTCCTGGCGCCAAAACGGGCTCAAACAGCGTGCGTGCGCGCTCCCGCGCGTGCGTGCGCGCGCGCATGCGCGTTCCCATGCGCGCGTGCACGCTCCCGTGCGCCCGCGTGCGCGCTGAGCAGCTCTTTTGCTGGGTATGCCATAGCCGATTCTCCTGCTGGCAGAAAAAGATCCTGGACGCTTTTCTTGACATATACCTCCATTTAGTCGTAGACCTAGGCTACACTGTGGCTTCGGGTTCTACGACTATCACTGCTCCTTCTCAGCCAAAGCTGCAGCAAGGTTTCTCCAGTTCAACATACCCACAGACTGGAGCATCATGGACACAGAGCTGTTCTGCCGGCACTTTGCGGGCCTACGGTCACCACTATGTGCCATATGCATGTCAGCAACCCACACCGCTGTCTGGTGTGTCAATGCAGCCTCTGTCCAACAGAGCGACAACACGGCTACTAACAGCACAGGGCAGGGTCACTTATCCTCTCCGAGGAGTTCTCCCTCAAGTATGCCTCAGTAGACATAGCCATCCAAGCTTTCCAAGGCAGATAAATCAGATGCCTTCAAACTGTTGCCCATACATCCCTCCCTTTGGTGCTGGCATGGCATCAAATGGAGGGAGGCTTACTACTTCGCCACCAAGTTGACCTTCAGGTCCAAAAGTAGCCCCTGGCTATTTGACACGTTCGCCCAGACCCTCATGTGGATCCTCCTACACAAAGCGCAGTGCCAGGGGGTCATCCACTACTTGGACGACTTCCTGCTGATAGAGCCGCCCGGGGCAACCCCAGGGGACCTCAACAGGCTAAGGGTCGTTTTCAGCAACCTGGATGTCCCCATCGCGGAACACAAGATTGACGGCCCAGCAAAAAAGATCACGTTCCTGGGTGTCAACCTGGATACCCGAGTCATGCAGGCTAGCCTTCCCCCAGACAAACTAGACCGCATCAGAATGGTTCTCCGGGAGTTCACCCGCGCCAGAGGATGTACCCAGAAGCAGCTTCAGTCCCTTCTCGGGATGCTAAACTTCGCGATGCGGATCATCCCCCAGGGCCGCTCCTTCGTGTCCCTTCGTGTCCCGGCTGCTAGTGTACCTATCCCACACCCAAGATCCAGATCAGGTCATCAAACTTGATGCCGCAGCCTTAGCGGACCTGGCCATGTGGGAGGAATTCCTGTCCAACTGGAACGGCGTGTCACTTTTCATTCCCACAGTGTCCTCCCTGCCACCACAGGTGGTGACAGACGCGGCGGCCTCCACAGGGTTTGCAGCCATTTTTGGCCATTTATGGTTCGCGGCACCCTGGCCCCCACAGGCACTAGCAACACCTGGCTTTACCACAACCTCTGCCCTCTTTGAGCTCTACCCCATTGTGGCAGCTGCTCACCTATGGGGCCACAGCTGGTCCGGGCAGACAGTAGCCTTCACAACTGATAACCTTGCTACCGCGGAAATCATCAGCAAAGGCAGGTCCAAATCCAGGCCCGTCATGTCCTTCCTTCGTAGGCTGGTACAGTTGTCTCTTCAGCACCAATTTAACGTCTACTGCTCATTCATCCCGGGAAATCGCAATCTGGCAGCAGATGCGCTTTCCCGTTTTAACTAAGTTTCCTTTTTCAAGCAGATGCCTGGAGCCAGTCCCCTGTCGGCTGCTATCCCGGACTGGTCACAGCTGACCCTGGATTAACCCAGCACCTATGGACAGCAACCAACCTCATCAACACATCACTCTCTTGCAATACAGGCAAGGCCTATCAGACAGCCTGGAGGGCATTCAACAAGTTCCTGTCTCAACACCCCCGAGAACCGTCCAGCGTCAAACAGATACTGGCCTTTATCTCCTACTGCCACACTCACTTGACATTATCCCACAACACTATACGGCTGCACCTGGCTGGTGTACAGCACTACCTGTCCCTTCAGTACCCCGTGAGACCTTCTGTATTCTCGTTCCATGCAGTACGGGCCGTTCTCCGGGGGATTCAGAAACAGCAGCCGGTAGTCGGCCCGGACGACTAGCGATAATCGGAGAGATCTTCAGGGACATGTCCACCATCCTGGACATGTCTCCGTTCGGTCTGCTCCCCAGTCTGGTCCTACAAGCCGCCATACACTTGGCCTTCTACGGGTTCCTATGGCCCAGTGAGTTTACCTGCAACCACCCTTCAGGCCCAGTGTTACGTTTTTGTTACATTATATCCTGCACCTAGCTGTGTCAAAGACTCAGCAGCTAGGCACAGGAACAGACGTCCACTTCTTCAGGACCCACAACAATGAATTGTTGAATCGGCTTTTAACACTTCTGTCCGATCAGCCAGACACCAGTCCTCTTCTGCCCTTTCCTGTGAAACCGCTTAACACGTCTCAGTTCATGAAACATACCCGGATTCTCTTCAGCAACCTACATCTAAACCCCAGTCAGTACTCTGGGCATTCATTCCGGATCGGGCAGCCTCAACAGCATCCCGGCAAGGCATCCCGGACCACATCATTAAAAAGCTAGGCAGATGGAAGTCAGCCTGCTTCACCCGCTACATACCTAACCCACAAGTGGAAATGGCCCAGGCATTTGCCAAGCTTACCCAGTGACTTGTCTCACCAATAAAGCTAATTCCCTACCTGAATGTTTTGCCCCCTTATTTTGGTGTACCATACGATAGACCAAGGCCCACTTTCAGGTCCATTTCATGTAGGTAAGTTTGTGTTAAACCTGTATGTCATCTTTACACGTATCGGCCATAGGGCTCTAAACCATAAATAAGAAGGCCAGTATGGTGGCCTGAAATAATGGGAGGAGCCCGGGGGGTATTTAACCAGCCCACAGGCTGCCGGTCTTTGTCTGTTTTCTGTGCGAGATACCCACCCTCCCTTCCCCTTCTTAGGGCATTTCTCAAGTATTCTACTCCTAAACAGAATACTCATTTCACATCATTTCATAGCTACTCTCATTTCATCATTCCTTATCTAGGGTATGCCCCTTTATTTTGGTGTACCATACGATAGACCAAGGCACACTTTCAGGTCCATTTCATGTAGGTAAGTTTGTGTTAAACCTGTATGTCATCTTTACATGTATCGGCCATAGGGCTCTAAACCATAAATATATAGTTGGCTTGCAAAAAGGATACAGCTTCTGACACATTGGGCACCCACTGTGATCTCCCATGCCTAACTATTGTAAGTCTAGCTGCTATTAATATAAGGGTAACTATAGTGTGAAAACTAGTTGGAAAAGTATCAATATCCAAGCTAAAAATGACTAGTTCCCTCAGATATAAGCTGGAAAATTCTCCACTAAAAGCTAGTCAGACTCTTGCATGACCATAAAACATGAAGTAAGGTTCACAATGTCCACAAACCCTCCAACAAAAAGGGGGTGGAGGAAAAATAGCGTAGGATTGTTGTACCAGTGGGACAGGATTTTGAATGCTAGTTCCCAGTGATCCACACAATGTGATGCTTTGTATGTGAAAAGTGTGGCTTGCATTTGTATTCAGCCCCCCTGAGTCAATACTTTGTAGAACCCCCGTTCACTGCAATTCTTTTTGAGGATGTCTCTACCAGCTTTGCACATCTAGAGAGTGACATTTTTGCCCATTCTTCTTTGCAAAATAGCTTAATCTCTGTCAGAATGGATGGAGAGCATCTGTGAACATTAATTTTTAAGTCTTGCCACAGATTCTCAATTGAATTTAGGTCTGGACTTTGACTGGCCCATTCTAACACATGAATATGCTTTGATCGAAATCATTCCATTATAGCTCTGGCTGTATGTTTAGGGTTGTTGTCCTGCTGGAAGGTGAACCTTTGCCCTAGTCTCAAGTCTTTTGCAGACTCTAACAAGTTTCCTTCTAAGATTGCCCTGTATTTGGCTCCATCCATCTTTCCATCAACTCTGGCTAGGATCCCTGTCCCTGCTGAAGAAAAGCATTCCCACAACATGATGCTGCCACCACCATTTCACGGTGGGGATGGTGTGTTCAGGGTGATGTGCAGTGTTAGTTTTCCACCACACATAGCGTTTTGCTTTTAGTCCAAAAAGTTCAATGTTGGTCTTGTTTGACCAGAGCACCTTCTTCCACATGTTTTTTGTGTCCCCCACATGGCTTTTCGCACACCGAAAACAGGACTTCTTATGGCTTTCTTTCAACAATGGCTTTCTTCTTGCCACTCTTCCATAAAGGTCAGATTTTGGAGAGCACGACTAATAGTTATCCTGTGGACAGATTCTCCTACCTGAGCTGTGGATCTCTGTAGCTCCTCCAGAGTTACCATGAGCCTCTTGGCTGCTTCTCTGATTAATGCTTTCCTTGCCCGGCCTGTCAGTTTAGGTGGACGGCCATGTCTTGGTAGGTTTGCAGCTGTGCCATACTTCCATTTTCCGATGATGGATTGAACAGTGCTCCGTGAGATGTTCAAAGCTTGGGATATTTTTTATAACCTAACCCTACTTTAAACTTCTCCACAACTTCATCCCTGACCTGTCTGGTGTGTTCCTTGGCCTCCATGATGCTGTTTGTTTGCTAAGGTTCTCTAACAAACCTCTTAGGGCTTCACAGAACAACTATATTTATGCTGTGATTAAATTACACACAGGTGGACTCTATTTACCCATTAGGTGACTTCTGAAGGCAATTGGTTCCACTAGATTTTAGCTAGGGATATCAGAGTAAAAGGGGCTGAATACAAATGCACGCCACACTTTTCATATATTTTTGAAGGAGGCTAGTCTACCCGACCATGAGAGGTCAAATTTGCCAATGAGGGGTTTGCAAATAGCTTTAGCTAATAGAAAAATGACACCATAGCAAAACAAATTAGTGAGTTGCCACATCCCTATATGCATGGAAAATAATAAAATACCCCTAAGTGGGACTTTGAATGGCAACGACACTGAAAGGTATATACAATTTGTGTTTATTGACAAATTAGAGATAAAAAATCATCAATTACATATGTGGTGATTAATAAAACACACATGAACAGTTAACAAAAACACATATTTTTTTGCAGTAGAATATTTGCACATGTGTCTAGTAGTTTCTCTCCAATGTCCGAGAAACCTTCTTCGGTACCTGACGTGTTTCAGGTTCAAAGCCCTTTCATCAGGGGTATTTATATAGGATAATTTGTATTCAGTGTGAGGTGAATGGCGCAGCACTCAAGTACACAGATATTCAGGCAGAAATTGAATTATCACTTTCAGTGGATGGCGTAGTTGAAGGTCTGGTCTAGCCTCCGTTTCAGCCTATAATGCCCCATGGATAATGCAGTATCACTCTCCCCCGAGGTGAAAATGTTAAGCTGGTAGCAGGAACTTGAAAACCCAGAAAAAGGTCTCTCAGTAAGGTCCGGGTTAGGCCTTTCCACAATCCTGTAGACACTGCCAGGGTGGACGGCGTGCGCCACGGACCCCCATACACAGAACAGGGAGTGAGATACACTACCCAGTATACCCCCCTTTTCCCTCTTAATTGAAGGATTGTGGAAAGGCCTGACTCGGTCCTTACTGAGAGACCTTTTTCTGAGTTTCCAAGTTCCTGCTACCAGCCTAATATTTTTACCTCGGGAGAGAGTGACACTGCATTATCCGTGGGGCATTATAGGCTGAAATAGAGGCTAGACCAAACCTCCAACTACGCCATCCACTGACAGTGATAGTTCAATTTATTAAGTGTACTTAAGTGTTGCTCCATTCACATCATACCGAACACAAATTCTCCTTTATAAATACCCCTGATGAAAGGGCTTTGAACCTGAAATGTGTTGGGTATCAAAGAAGTTTTCTCGGGCATTGGAGAGTAATTACTAGACATATGTACAAATATTCTACTGCAAGAAAATATGTGTTTTTGTTAACTGTTCATGTGTGTTTTATTAATCATTACATATGTGATTGATGATTTCTTATCTCTCCTTTTTCAATAAGCACTAATTTTATATACCTTTCAGTGTTGTTGCCATTCAAAGTCCCACTTAGGGGGCATTTCTTAGCTTTAGATAAGGATGCTGTGTTTGAGGTAAGGTTGATACCTAAATAAGGAATGCCCTTGTCACTCCAGGAGTAAGTATGCTCCTTCTTCAGACACAGTTTGACTTTCTATTGGATTACCAGGGCCAAGATCAATGACTTAGTGTAACTTACTTTGTAGTATGATAAAGTGCTAAAGTAAGATAGAACTCAATGTTTAAGTGACAATGAGGTTTGAGAATTAGTCAGTAGCAGAATTACATCATTTGCAAACAATTTGCATTCATGGTGATAATTTTGAAATTGAAAATCTGATATGGAGGGGTGTGACCGAATAGCTTTGGTCAAAGGTTCAATCATAAGATTGAAAATGGAGGGAGAAAGTGGGCATTCTTGGCTTGTTCCGTTGGTTATATAGAATTGTTTTAAAAGCATGTTTGAGGTGTATACCCGAAGATCAAGAATATTAAGCCAAAATGGTTGTCAATGTTGCCCTGGAAGACAAATTTTAAAAGCACCTAGTACATGTAAGCCCAATGTACCCTGTCAAATGCCTTCTCTGCTGCGATAGAGAGAAGCAGAGAAGGCTTTTGGTGACGTTCACCATAGTGCAGTATATTGATTATTCAGCTACCATTATTCAACAAGTGGTAAATGCCATTTTATCTGGTTGCACCAGAGTGGGCATAATGGTCAACAGGCGTTTTACGGACAACTTTGCATATAGTTCCACATTTGAGTTGAGCAAAAAACGCTTCGCCTCTTGAGAGGCTACCCACCGTCACCCGGTGGCACCGCCCCTTCTGATGTCACATGACATCATGTGAAGTCAGAAGGGGAAGGTGCCACATGGTGATGTAACTGGATGGCCCGCCCCTTGCCTATATAAGAGCTGTCAAAGTCAAAGAGAGTGCATACGGTGGGAGGCCTCTTAGGAGGCAAAGCGTTTTTTGATATTTTTTTATTTTTCAGATCGGCATGCACCATGATTGATAAAGGATCTACATTGAAGGACACTATTTTTTTTTCTTTTAATAAAGGACTTGTCAAAAATGATTTTCTCCTCTGATGTAAGGGGCGGGTGAAGAGGAATGTGGAACCAGCAGTCTAGCCACATGTTTTGTCTTGGAGAGGACGAGAGCCCTTATATCCCAGGCAGTCCCCCGGCTTGCCCGTGTCTGGTGCGACAACGCATAAAGTGCGCGATGAGGTCAGGGGGCCACCGACACACACAAAGAGGACATGTCACCTGTAGATGGCTAATGGGAGAGAAAGCACAGATGCATCCCGGTGCCAGAGTGTCAGCGCACAAAGAGAGGCCATATCTGACAGGCACCTATAGCTCACAAAATGGTGGGAAGCCTGTATGAGTCAGGATGCAATTCATTGACTCTAGAAAACAGACAGCTATGAAATGGATGTACATTTCACCCTCAACACTTTGTGAACTACAGAATCCCAGAAATAATCTACGTGTTGCAATACGAATGTGGATGTTTTTACGTCGGCAAGACCTTCCAGGAATTCTGGAGATGCATTTATTGCCACATGCACAGCATGTGACAAAGTGACCCTGAGCAGCCTCTTGACAGACATGTGGCTTTAGTACATGCTGGCTCCTTTCCAGGAATGTCCTTCTTGGTCTTAGATCGAATCCACCAGAACCCCCAAGGTGGAGACCTCAACAAACTTCTCTTCCAACCGCAATTACAGTGGATCTCTGATATCCATGCCGCCAAACCTCCTGGCCTGAATGAAGCCTTCAACTTTAAGCCCTTTCTCCAGGGCTTTACATCAGAAATCTTTGAAAAAGACCTTTGAGCTTTTCTACCACCAGGATACATTGGACTATTCATAGGGACATGCATCTTTAAGGTCTCTGTATCAGGCAGCCCTCTCTTTATATTATTTATATGATCTAAGATGTCACATTGATGATAACATTATCTGTTTCCCTGTTGCGGGTATATTTTTGGTGTGTCATCTCAGTATTGTATCATATTTTTGATCCTTTACATTGTACAGGGACCTCTTTTCATTCATCCCATACTCCCTTTGTATCTACTCCTGTGTGATATTTAATGCAATACTTGTGTTATGCTCTGCTTTACTTTTTAGCCTTGGACGTGCCTCCCTGCCTTCTATAATCTGACCACTCCCAACACACACAGGCTCCCCGGTACTTCATGAGCTGTGCCGACACACAGGTGCCACTGGTTGGTGCTGGGATACATCTGCGCACTCTCTCCCATTTGCCATCCATGGGTGACGTGGCTTCTTCGTGTGTGTTGGCGCCCCCCCTGACATCTGACATAATTGCACACTTTGTGCATGGTCGCACCAGATGCCGGTCGAGCCAGGGGGCTGCCTGAGATATACAGCCTCCCATCCCCTACGAGCCCAAATATGTGGAGAGATTGTCGGCTCCACCTTCCTCTCCTCCCGCCCTGGGGAATCAGGGACAGGGAAGAGGAATATGCAGTTTTTCTCATATATAAGGGGGATTTGCCAGTGACTCATGGTGGTGTCTATCCCCAGACACGACTGACCGCAGGCTGCTAAGTGATATCACTGCATGTAAGTACTTGTGTCTGGGTGTAAGTATAATTTTGTTTGCTTGCATGGAGATAGCATCATGCATTGTATACTTCTTCCATATGGAATAAGGCCCTTCATGGTGAATTATTGAATTTAGTTGGGGATGAGGAATTTAGTTGAGGGTCAACAATCACATTGAAATCCTCAAATATGATGAGATTACCAAAGAAATGTAGTTGTCAGGTGTTTGGTGCATACACCCCTACTAATGTATATGGTTTAGCAATAATATCAAAGAGAAAAATAATGTAGCGTCCATCTGAGTCCAACACAGAGTTACGTAGGGTGAAAGACACCCTTTTAGACACCCTGTTTTTAATACAGAGGAGTACGCCTTTTCTCTTCAAGGGTCAATAAGTCAAAAAATATGAGGAAACTCTTTGTAACTACATTTGGGTATAGCATGAAGATGAAAGAGGGTCTTGTGAACACGTGCAATGTCAGCATGAATATTGCGTGCCTCCTATCACAAGGGGAATTGCTTAGATGGGTGGTTTAGGCCCGGCATTGAAGCACATCATTTTGAATCTTATTGTTGAAAGAAGGTAAATATTGTGGGGCATCACCTCTGTTATCCTGGGGAGTAAATGAAGCACAAAATTTGGGGGAAGGTGGTCTCTATTGGATCTTGGAGCAAGCTGGTTAACAGCGAATGTTAGGTAAAGAGTAAAGAAACTGGAAAACAAGGGAGCAGTAGAACATACAAAAAACAGTAAACAACTAGGTAAGAAAGAACTGCAAAGCTGAAAAGCTTACTGCAATGCACATGGGGAAGGAGTAAGATGGAAAATACTCTCTTGACTGGGGAGTAAAATGTTGTTCATATACAGTACTTGTAACAAAGACCAGAGTTCAAGAGACATTTGTAAAGTGCTTTTCAGACTGATGTTTATGTGTCACTATCTGCCAGTAAGGGTTTATCGGTGAGGGAGAAGTAAGGACAGACATTGACAAAAGAGTCTCGGATGATGCCCCATTTGTGCAGAAGCTAAAGACCCTCTTCTACCATAGGAACAGTCAATGTTGTTTCATTGTGAGTGATCTCCAGTTTGGCAAGGTATCACCATCTGTGAAGGATTTTGTGATTGCATAGGGCTTTGGCTATGGTTAAGAGGTTCCTGCACCTCTAACTCGTGTGTTGGAATAGATCTGGAAGTAACTGTAACTTGGTGAATTGTTCAGGGTGTTTCTATGTTTGCTGTAAAGCTTCCAGTAATTTTTCTTTCACTTGATAAAAATATACTCACAGGAAGACGTCCCATGATAAATCATGTGGTAAAAATCTGGGTTTGGGAACACAGTGCACCCTGTCTACTGTGAGGTCAGCTGGTGTGAGGAAAGGAAAGCTTGTGAGGCAGCTGGGAACAGACCTATCCTTCAGGTCCTCAAGTTTAGTCTTAACACAGGTTAGATCATCACTCTGTGATATATGCGATCAACTGGGTATTCAACCAACTTGGTTTTGATGTGTCCCACTCTGGTACATCTGCTTTAAATCATTAGGCACATGACAGCATGTCTGATTGCTGAAAGGCTCTGAGGGACAGTGACATATCTTTTAGGGTGGTGTCAGAGAGAGGTTGGTTGGAAGTCGGGAAGGATAAGTCAGAGTCAGCAGCTAAAGCAGCATTAAAAGGCTGTGTATTGCTCACCTCCATGTCTCCATTAAAATCTCTGCATGGCCTGGATTCTGGGTCGACAATGTAAAGGAGCCTGAGGTGATGTGCCCATGTTTGACATTCTGCATTGTCTGGCTGCCCTGTGGTTCCCTGGCTTCCATCCTTGCAGCAGCTCCAGCATGTCCAGAGTGGCAGCAGACACCACCATTTTGTTGTAGCCCCATATCATGCTCGGGAAAAACCCCTCCAGGTTTTGTGGCTGCAGGTGTTCTCTGCATCTCAATGTCATGGCTAGTCTGTACCCTAGTTAGTTAAGTGTCAGGTGGGATGGTGTCGGTGTTCAGTCTCAAGATCATCAGATTTTCCTGGCTACAGAGAAGAGCTCTGAGTTTATACAGCCATTAGCTAGCGTGGATGCCATGCCCCACAGAAAGTATTATTTTAATGAATGAGTAGTGGACATCTATATAGGTCAACTAGCTCTCAAAATAGTTTTTTGACCTACAAAGGGAAACCTTCATTGCTGTTCAATAAAAAAATATATACATTATGTCTTTTTTTTAATAATTTTTTTTTACAGAATATTGCTAAATTGCAAAAAAATTACTTTGCTTTACTGGCTTTAAATACTTTAGCTATTCTTTTTACAGACGCAAATTTGTGGCAGATTGTTATGCCTATTTTTGTCCTTACTATCTACTTTGATATCAGCTATCATCCAGGCAGGGATTCAGGAGGTATCTCTCTAACCTGAAAAAAATAATAATAGTGGGAAAAAGCTAAGACTGTTGTAAGGTTCTTATTGCCATATCCTTGCTAGGGAGATTTGTTCCACTTTCTGTCCCAGGGTCAGTTATTTGTGGGAAAGAAAGTGTGGGGAAATCTCCCCAACAAGGTCACAGATAGCATTCACCACTGACCAAGCTTCCCCTATTCAATTTAAAAAAATCCAGGAGACAAGCACATTATTACAACCTGGAAATTAAAAACAAAAAACCTCTGATGCCTATTTTTAATTTACCGTTAGTCATTATTTTAAGTTAATCCCAGAAAATACATATTCACTTCTGCTGGGGAAGCATATCTTAATGTATTGTGTAGCTCATCTCAGAATTATCAATTTAGTAAACATATTGTTTAAAATAAAAATGTTGTAATCGTTTTTCACACTATAGACTTTCTCTTTTAGGTAAAGGTTCATGTTATAAATGTTCAGAAGATGAGTGGCCAAACGATAACAATGAGTGTGCACCAAAACCTGTTGAATTTCTGTCTTACGTGAATGACCCAGTTGTTCCCACAGTCTCAGTTATTTCTGTTTTACTATTTGTTAAAACATCTGCTATTTTTTGTGTCTTTATTGTATTCCGAGAGACTCCAGTGGTGAAAGCTAATAACCAAAACTTGAGCTTCATTCTCCTTGCCTCCATCATGTTGAGCTTCCTCTGTGTGTTTTTGTTTTTGGGTCGGCCTGGACCTGTCAGCTGCATGTTTCGGCAGACGTCATTTGGAATCATCTTTTCAGTGGCTGTATCTGCCATTCTAGCCAAAACTATTATGGTCTACATGGCCTTCAAGGCCACCAAACCTGGAAGTTTCTGGAGAAAATATATTGGAGTAAAAATCCCAAACTGTTTGGTTTTTCTGTGCTCATTTATCCAAGTTTTAATTAGTGTCATTTGGTTATTGACTGCCTGTCCATTTCCAGAAACTAACACTGACCTATATCCTGATAAAATTATTGTTCAGTGTAATGAAGGATCTACTCTGGCATTTTCCATACTCATTGGTTACATGGGACTTCTAGCAGCTGTGAGTTTCTTTGTTGCTTTTCTGGCCAGAAATTTACCAGACAGTTACAATGAGGCCAAATACATCACCTTCAGCATGCTGGTGTTCTGCAGTGTCTGGATCGCTTTTATCCCAGCCTATATGAGTGTTACAGGGAAGAACACTGTGCTAGTAGAGATATTTGCTATAATATCTTCCAGCTTAGGAATTTTGGGTTGCATATTTATTCCCAAATGTTATATTATCCTGGTGAGACCAGATTTAAATTCAAAAAGTAAATTAATAAAATAAACCAAAACCTGACAATAGATTGTCTTATTGTGTGTTTAATTATAAATCATAACATTGAATGTGAATGTAAACCCACTTCATCATTCCTATTATTATTCTGTGTGCAGAAGTTTCAGTAGGTTAGGCACAAATTGTGGCCACAAAAAACAGTTGTCACTAAGATTTATCATTGTTAATTATTTCTAATTATTTTATTGACATAATAAAAATATGGAAAATAAAATGTTCTTTTGCTCTCTTATTTTTTATTTTTTTCTCTTAAAAATTACATTACATGAACGGATTATAGACAAAAAGGAAATGCTGGCAACCAGTGACGGCCGGTCCATAAGGGGCGCAAGGGCACTGCCCCCCCCCCCAAAGTTCCCAAAGTTTGTTTACCAAAGAAGAAAGCTACTTTAACATGTTGAAAACTGTTATGCCGCGTACACACGATCGGAATTCTCGTCGGAAAAAACTGTGTTGGTTTTTCCGACGGAATTCCGACGGAATTCCGCTCAAGCTGTGTTGCCTACACACGATCACACCAAATTCCGACGGTCAATAACACAGCGGCATAAAACACGTTTGACAGCACTATAAAAGGGAAGTTTAATGCTTCCGAGCATGCGTCAAATTGTTTCCGAGCATGCGTCGGAATTTTGCGTGTCGGAATTGCATACACACGATTGGAAAATCTGATAGGAAGGTTTTCCGTCGGAAAAATTGAGAACAGGTTCTCAATTCAAAGTCCGTTGGAAATTCCGACAGAAAAAGACGGTTGGGCATACACATGGTCGGAAAATCCGATGAAAAGCTCCCATCGGACTGTTTCCATCGGAAATTCAGATCGTGTGTATGCCACATTAGGCTACTTTCACACTGGGGCGCTATAGCGCTAAAAATAGCACCTGTAAAGCGCCTCTCCTGTCACTCCAGTGCTTTCAAACTGGAGCGGTGCACTTGCAGGACGTTAAAAAAAAGTCCTGCAAGCAGCATCTTTGAGGCACTTTAGGAGAGGTGTATACACCACTCCTAAAGTGCTCCTTCCCATTGAAATCAATAGGCAGTGCCCGCCGAAGCGCCTGCTCATTTAAAAAAAAAAATTGTTTATATGTGTCACATAATGTGTGTGCACTGTGTGGGTGCCCGACTAATGGGTAACAGGGATCTTGTGAATGTAAAGCTTTTAATAATGTACTCACAAATCTCTTTAACTGGGACCTGGATAACTGTAAAAACAAGGAAGAGACCTCTAAGCGGGAAAGTGATTCCTAAACTGGTGGTTGTTAATTTTAAATGAATATCTTCCAGCTGCAGTAACAGCCAGAGGTTCAGTGCAGGTAAACAAGCTGATTTACTTAGCCCATTTGGCAACCTTGAAGCTAATCCCTAGTTTCTGATTCGTCAATATCTAAACATGCGGCAATCTTGTGCATGCACATATTAGGTAAATCCTGCAACTTTTATTTGCTGAGTTACCTGCTCTGAAAAATAATTCACCTTCCCTTTTGATGACATCAATATTGTACACCCTAAAGCTGAACTCTAGAAATTCAGCCACTTTGATAAATGTGCAGGCATAATATGATTTGTGTCTGAGGCCTTTTTAAAACATTATTCTCTAGAAAGATAATAAAGAATTTTGTAGATAGAAAAGTATGTATAAAACATATTCAACAAGCCAAAAATATTGTGTACCAAAAATGGTGTTGTGAAATCATAAAAAAATGTATTCATTAAGTTATTTCTTCACACATATTGAAGACTATAAAGGCTGGCTATAAAACAACAACGCACACTTACAAGCAGCAGGCTGTAATAGATATGACAAATGACAGTAGAGAATAAAACAACAGATTGGCTTGGAATGTTTGGTAAAGCTGTATTTGTTGTATATTATACTTTTATTCTACTAGCACAATGTCAAGAAGTAGGCTTTGGTCCTCCATGTTTTATTACTAAAAGAAAGCTTTCATTTGCGTCTGACAATATTCAGGAAGGTAATATTACTATTGGTGGAATATTCTCAGTCAGCTATTTTTTTAATCTTCAGAACATACGTTTTAACTCAATTTCCTTGCCTTTGTGCACCATGTAAGTACTGTACTCTTTTCATGATAATATATAGAAAGAAGCAAGGGTGCCACAGCAATGGTAATACTGCATTACTTGCTGGCAGGGCCGCTGATAGGGCAGTACAACCAGCCCTGTTGTACTGGGCCCGCTCCACAAGGGGGCCCGGCAGCATTACAGTTAATTTCTGTATGTTAAAGAAAATAGGACTTTCTAAAATTTTCCCTCACTTTCACTTGCTTGGGGGTGTAATAACTTTTTTCCTGGGCCCCATTAGGTTAACAGAGGGGCCCAGGAGGTGAGTGCAATGGAGGGACTTTTTCTTCATTTTCGGGGTTGCATGTGTACACTGTAGTGCCCGCACTGATCTGCTACCATATAGGCCCGGCTGCTGCTGCCCTCTGCCTTGCCTGGTGGAGGGATACAAGAATGCTCTGCTCAGCTCCCTCCTCCCATCCTCAGGTGCCGAGACTTGTGTGAGGCAGCAAGCAGCTCAGCAGCTGACAGGGAGCATCAGGAGGACAGCGTGGCTGCACTGGACACAGTAAGTGAAGAATAGAGGATAGAATCCTCACTGTGTATTATGATCATCAGCATGAAAATCACACAGGAAGCACAGTCAGCAGGTTCTCTGTCAGTGTGACATGGCTGCTGGGGGTGCTGACTTTGCTAAGCTATGGCTGTACTTACAGAATGTAACACAGTGCAGCCATAACAAAGTAAGCACCCCCAGCAGCCATGTAACACTGACAGAGCACCTGCTGACTGTGCTTCCTGTGTGATTTTCATGCTGATGATCATAATACAGTGAGGCACTACTTTACACTTGCATTTGAGGGGGGGGGGGGGGGGGCAGTAAACATGTGCAGTTGAACTGTGTTTTTACCCCCCACCCCCTGCCACCACACCCCTTTAACTCCTTTCCCACCCAGTGATGTACTGGTACGTTGCTAGACTGGAAGAGTAATATCTAGGTCATCGCTGCAGCAATGATCATGATATTTTTAGCCCCAGTGATTTTGCACAAAGTATAAGTTATCCTAGTGGCTAAGAAGTCCCTGGATTACTTGTATAGGTAGCATAAGGGGGTCCCTCTCCTTTCCTGCTACCACCCTTACCAAGCTCTCCCAGTCCCAAGCAATCGAGGAGTCCAGTAACGGTGCGACCAGCAGCATTCGGTTCCTGGGACACAGTGAGAGGAATTGATGTTGTCCCCCCCACTGTGTGACGTCAGAAACCAGAAGCGGTGAGGATTTTATAATTTCTCGTTTCTGTCTTGCGTGACAAAGCCATTACCGGTTTGAACAAGCATCTGATCAAACTGATTTTGGTTTGTTCAGATGCTTTGGAGGCCAGAGGAGAGACATGGGGTGTGATAGACCCCAGACCTCTCCATAAAGAGGACCTCTCATGGCCCATGCTATCATAAAAGAGATTTGAAATAATGTAAAGATACCGTGTAAAAACGAAATAAAATAAATAATAACATTAAAAAACTTTTTAAAGCTCCCATTCCCTCATGCTCTTGCTTAGTTGTGAACGTTCATGTTGGTCCCGCATGCATATGAAAACAGTGATAAACCTGCATTTTGTTTTGAGGCGGGGCCAGGAGCGGTGTCGAGAGTGGGGTTGAAGGGGGCCCCATCAGGTACGCTGTATGGAGCATCATTTTTAACAGCAGCTCTGCTTGCTGGAGTCAACATTTGAAATGGTATTTAAAACATTTTTAAATCTCTTGGAGTCCAGACAGTCTCTAAAGTTTGATAACATGATGAAAAGGGAAGTGTGTGAACCCACAAAATGCATTGGTTGGTAACTATTAATTAAAGTACTCTGGATTCTTGTAGCACCCATCTTTGCTTGGGTATTTATGGGAGTAGCCTCACCAAAGGGATTCAACTTGATTAATAAGACGGTCATTTAAAACCCTGGGCATTAATAATAGGAGACCTAGGTCTATCTGTGTTTTTCAATTAAAGGTAGTCAACACAAATATACAAATTAGTGTATGAAGGCAAATGCATATGCTTAGAAAATAGGAAAGAAAAGTGCAGAAACCGAAATAAACAATTGAAAAAAAATATTTTATTGGTCTTGCTGCTTTAAACTGATAAAGCTGAATGTTACTGCTAGGGATGAGCCGAACACCCCCGAGTTCGGTTCGCACCAGAACCTGCGAACGGACCGAAAGTTCGCGCAAACGTTAGAACCCTATTAGTTACAATGGACGCGAACGTTCGAAATCTAAAGTGCTAATTATAACGGCCAATATGCATATTATTGTCATAAAAAAGGTTTGGGGACCTGGGTCCGGCCCCAGGGGACATGTGTCAATGCAAAAAGAAGTTTTAAAAACTGACATTTTTTCTGGAGCAGTCATTTTAATGATGCATAAAGTGGAAAAAAAAGTTAAATATTCCTTTAAATATGGTACCTGGGGGGTGTCTAAAGTATGACTGTGAACTGGCATGTGTTTCCCGTGTTTAGAATTGTCCCTGCACAAAATGACATTTGTAAAGGAAAAAAAGAATCAATTTAAAACTGCTTGCGGCTTTAATGTCATGTCGTGTCCTGGCAATATGGATGAAAATCTTTGAGAAAAATGGCATGGCTACCCCATCAACCCCCCCCCCCCCACCACCCCAGCCCATTACCAGCCCCTTTGGGTCTTGTATGGATATTAAGGAGAACCCTGCACCCAAAATAAAACCCTATACCTACAACCCTATATACTCTGAACAGCAGTATACAGGCGGTACAAACAAGACAGGGACTGTAGGTTTGTTCTTAAGTAGAATCTGTTTGTAATTTTGAACAGGTAATTTTTTAAGTGTGGCTCCATCCAAAAAAAATATCTATTTTTAAGCTTTTTGGAGAACATAGGGAAGGGTTATCACCCCTGTAACATTTGTTTTGCTGTCTGTGCACCTGTTCAGAACATTTCACCTCACTTTCCATCCCAATGACAAATGTTTTTGGAAAACTGGGGTTTTTATTGAAACAAGGTTTGGTGATAAAGCATCAGTCGAGAGGAGATACCTTTTTCCCAAATTTAATCTAACAGGATAGAATTTCCCTTCCGTTTGCAAGTAGGAGTCGTTTTTAAGTTGGATGTTTGAAAGTAGGGGCCTGCCGTATATACTCTGCAGAAATTTGCCCCATTAGATGTTGGTGTTGCCACAACACTGTAAGCCCTCACAGCTACTCTTGGTGGGCACTGGAACACCCTCAAGATTTGTAATTACACGTCGTAGTTAAACAGGGGCTGAAAAATTGTGCCTTAGGCACTGGTGCTGGTGCCACAACACTGCAACCCCTCACAGATACTGTACTTGGAGCACAGCAATGAGACCTGTTGCAAAGCATTGCATAAAAAATTGTAATTACACACCCCTGTTAAACAGGGGTTGAGAATTGTGCCTTAGGCACTGGTGCTGGTGCCACAACACTGCAACCCCTCACTGATACTGTACTTGGAGCACAGCAATGAGACCTGTTGCAAAGCATTGCATACATTTTTTTAATTAAACGCCTCTGTTAAACAGGGGCTGAAAAATTGGGCTTTAGGCACTGGTGCTGGTGCAACAACACGGCAACCCCTCACAGATACTGTACTTGGAGCACATCAATGAGACCTGTTGCAAAGCATTGCATAAAAAATTGTAATTGCAAGCCCCTGATAAACAGGGTCTGAAAAATTGGGCCTTAGCCACTGGTGGTGGCACCCAGAAACAAAAATGTTCTTCCAAGCTATCATCAGGATCATTGAGGAGGAAGAGGATAGTCAGTCAACATAACAGGACAGTCACTCAGCATCAGCATAGGCAGTCTTGAAGGGATGTGACATTTCGAAATAAATTATTCAGTTATATCAGCTTCAGGTGACTGGTAGCTGGTGGTGATCCAAGACTGATTCATCTTTATGAAGGTCAGTCGATCAACCGAGTCGGTGGACACCCTGTGATCGGTCACAAAGCCTCCAGCAGCACTGAATGTGCGTTCCGAAAGAACGCTAGATGCAGGACAGGCCAGTAGCTCAATTTCATACTGTGCAAGCGCTGGCCAGTGATCCATCCTCAAGACCCAGTAAGCCAGAGGATTTTCAGTGGGAAAGGTGCCCAAGTCTGACCTTGCCCCTAGGTATTCCTGCACCACGTATATCAGACGCTGGCGATGGTTGCTGGAACCGATCATACCTTGGGGCTGCGGACTAAAAAATTGTCTGAACGCATCGGTCAGACGTCCACCTTCCCACCGCTCCTTCTGCTACTGACCGAAACCTCAGCAGGACCAGGAGTTTGTAACCTTCCAGTCTCTGGGAACGCGTTGCACAGACCTTTCTGCAAGGCCTCCCGGAGATGTCTCATCCTCTGCTCCCTCTGCGACGGCAAGATAAGGTCCGCAACCTTACCCTTGTACCGTGAATCAAGGAGAGTGGCCAGACAGTAATGGTCCCTCTCCTTGATCCGAAGAATACGAGGATCCTTCCGCAGGCTTTGCAGGATCAGGGAGGCCATGCAACATAGGTTAGCTGAGGCATTCGGTCCGGAGTCTTCTGGGTCACTGAGGACGACATGATCCACAAGCCACCTCCTCCCAGCAACGTACAAGTCCACCGGTTTCTTGGGACTGTAAATCATCCCTAAAAGACTGCTGCTCCACCTCCATGCTGACACAATCCTCCTCCTCCTCCTCCTCATCCTCTTCCTGTGTGATGGGTAGGAGAGAAGGAACACTGTCTGGATAAAGGGGGCCTTGAGAGGCAAGGAAGTCCTCCTCTTCCTGCCTCTGTTCTGCCTCAAGTGCCCTCTCCATTATTCCACGCAGCGTGTGCTCCAACAGGTGGACTAGAGGTACAGTGTCACTGATGCATGCACTGTCACTGCTGACCATCCTCGTGGCCTCATCAAATGGGGACAGGACAGTGCATGCATCCTTGATCATGCTCCACTGGCGTGGTGAAAAAAATCTGAGCTCCTCTGACCCTGTCCTGGTACCGTAGTCGCACAGGTACTCATTGATGGCCCTCTGCTGCGTGTGCAGTCGCTGCAGCATGGCCAACGTTGAGTTCCACCTGGTGGGCATGTCACATATAAGGAGGTTCTTGGGCAGGTTTAACTCCTTTTGCAGCTCAGCCAGCCGAACACTGGCATTATATGATCGGCGGAAATGCACACAGACTTTTCTGGCCTGCCTCAGGACATCCTGTAAGCCTGGGTACCTGCCCAAGAACCGCTGCACCACCAGGTTAAGGACGTGAGCCATACTGGGCACATGGGTCAGTTGTCCCTGTCACCGGGCAGAGAGGAGGTTGGTGCCATTGTCACAAACCACCATTCCTGGCTTAAGCTGGTGTGGCGTCAACCACCTCTCGGCCTGCCCCTGCAGAGCTGACAGAACCTCTGCCCCAGTATGGCTCCTGTCCCCCAAACACACCAGCGCAAGCACGGCATGGCATCTTTTTGCCTGCGTACTTGCGTAGCCCCTTGGACGCCTATTGAGCACCACTGGTTCCTAGGACAGAGCACTCGAAGAGGCCATGGAGGAAGAAGAAGAGGAGTGGGTGGAGGAGAGAGGTGTGTCACAACCAGTAGTAGCATTTTGGAGGCGTGGTGGCGGAACAACCTCCAACACTACTGCACCTTGTCCTGCATCCTTTCCAGCTGCCAAAAGAGTGACCCAATGGGCCGTGAAAGATAGGTAACGTCCCTGTCCATGCCTACTGGACCATGAGTCAGCGGTAATATGCACCTTACCGCTGACCGCCCTGTCCAGCGAGGCCAAGACATTGCCTTCCACATGCCGGTAGAGAGCCGGAATCGCCTTCCGTGAGAAAAAGTGGCATTTGGGAACCTGCCACTGAGGAACCACACATTGCACAAACTCACGGAAGGGGGCCGAGTCTACCAACTGAAAAGGCAGCAGTTGAAGTGCTAGCAATTTAGCCAAGCTAGCATTCAACCGCTGGGCATGTGGATGGCTGGGAGTGAACTTCTTTTGACGGTCCAGCAGCTGGGGCAGGGAAATTTGCGTGGTACAATCGGACGTTGGTGTACTGCTAGCAGAGTGCCCGCAAGTACTTGGCTGTGACACACCTAATTCTACACCTTCATTCCTCTCAGTGCAGCTTTCAGAGAGGACTAAAGGTATAGTGGGGTTGGAGATCCCAGCTGATTAGGAGCAAGGAGAGGTCTGCTTAGTTCTTTGGTGTGGGTCTTTAAGGTGCGCTTGCCAACGAGCTGCATGGCAGGTCAACATATGTCTGGTCATGCTTGTGGTGCCCAAGCAGCTGATGTTTTGGCCATGTGAGATACCCTTGAGACATATGTTGCAAATATCAGCGGTGCGATCTGATGCACTCGTCTCAAAAAAGGCCCACACCAAAGAACTTTTGTAATAACGTGCAGAGGCAGCGCCCTGCACAGGCAGAGCTCTGCGGTGTGATTCAGTTGGTGTGCTGCCCTCAAGCTGGCCCCCGGAGGGCATCCTGCCTCGTTGGAGATGTGCCGTCTCCTCCTCCTCCTCCTCTCTCCGTTTAGGCACCCCCGTGGAGTCAGTGACCTCATCATCCCCTCCCTCTTCACCACTGGAGCAAACCTGGCAGTAAGCTGCAGCTGGTGGAACATGACTGCCAGATTGCTGTCCTTGAGCATCCCCTCTCTCTGCGCTCACGCTACTGCCTTCCTCTAGCTGGGTATCATCATCGGAGCCTTCAAAACGCTGGGCATCCTCCTGGAGCATGTACCCAACACTGTGCTCAAACAGTTCAGGGGACTCCTCAGGAGGACATGGTGAGTCTAGGGAAGGGGTGACTGATGACATTGAGTACGCGTTGGCAGATGCTTTGCCAGTACCCTGAGCCTTGGTGAGAGAGGATGAGGAGGATGAGGAGGGCTTGGTCATGCACTCTACCAAGCCTTCGGCATGATGCGGCTCAACATGTCCAGCTGCCGAAAATAAGGACAAGTGTGTCCCATGGCCACGTGCTGATGACGATGCACCGCGTCCACGACCAGCACTGTTGTCTCTAGACACAGAGCCTGCCTGCCCTGTTTTCTTGGCTCGTGACTGTCTGCCTCTCTTTGTTGGCCTTCCAGACATTGTAATGGCCTGCAGGGAGATGGGAAAACAGCTATTGGGTAGTGTATATTGTGCTAAAGTCACACAACACACACACTAACTCCTGCAGATGGCTGGATTAATGGAGAACTGCACAAAATGGTAGATACAGGTGCATACTGTGCTGTGCTGGACTCACACAGCACACACACTAACTCCTGCAGATGGCTGTATTTATAGAGAACAGCACTTTCCCCACACGCAGATGCCTGAGAAGAACACACTGTCCCTGCCTAATCAATCCTCTTTCCCTGCACTTTCCCCACACAGAAATGAATGATGATCAGTAGTTCACAGTTCACACTGTCCCTGCCTAATCAATCCTCTTTCCCTGCACTTTCCCCACACAGAAATGAATGATGATCAGTAGTTCACAGTTCACACTGTCCCTGCCTAATAAATCCTCTTTCCCTGCACTTTCCCCACACAGAAATGAATGATGATCAGTAGTTCACAGTTCACACTGTCCCTGCCTAATCAATCCTCTTTCCCTGCACTTTCCCCACACAGAAATGAATGATGATCAGTAGTTCACAGTTCACACTGTCCCTGCCTAATCAATCCTCTTTCCCTGCACTTTCCCCACACAGAAATTAATGATCAATAGTTCCCAGTTCCACTGTCCCTGCCTATCAATCCTCTTTTCCTGAACACCGCAACACACTACACAAGGCTGCCGGCGTGGCGGCCTTATATAGTGTGGGGCGTGTACTAAACCCCTTGAGCTATAATTGGCCACAGGCATCCTGCCTGTGGCCAATTATTGCTCTCCTCATTGCTGGCGCTATGCTTGGCCAAGCATGCGGGGTCACAGTGCATGCTTGGCCAAATTATCAGCCAGCAATGCGACTGGTGCAGTGCATTGTGGACCGTTCGCATCACACAAATTTGATGAGTACTGGACTCGACGAGCGGACAACGGCCGATGTTCGATTCGAACATGGGTTCGAATCGAACACCGGGCCCATCCCTAGTTACTGCAGCATGCCTATATTAATTTGTAACATGTCAATTCTTAAAGTGGATGTAAAGCTTACATTTTGTTTTCTAAAAAAAGCAAACATGTTTTACTTACATGCTCTGTCCAATAGTATTGTACAGAGTGCTCCAAATCTCCTCATCTGGGTTTCCCCTGCCAGCATTCTAGGTACATCCCCTTCTTGGTGCACTCTAATTGGTAGCTGCTTCCTATGGGGTCACACCAGTGGGCACACACAGCATGGCTCCTGCTATTCTCAGCCAAGCTTGTGAGAGTGGGGAGAGAGGACAGAAAAGCTGAAGATGGGCACAGTACTGGATCGATACAGGACTTACGTAAATATTTGGGGAAGGGGGGAGGGAGGAACAGCATTTTTTTACCTTTTTTTTACCTTAATGCATGGCAATGGCAAGTTTAGGTTAAGGTTAAATGCTTAAGCCCCGGAAGATTTTACCCCCTTCCTGGCCAGAGCACTTTTTGCGATTTAGCACTGCTTCGCATTAACTGACAATTGCGTGGTCGTGCAACATTGTACCCAAACAAAAATTACGTCCTTTTTTCCAACAAATAGAGCTTTCTTTTGGTGGCATTGGATCGATTCTGCGGATTAAATTTTTTTTGCTATAAACAAAAAAAGAGCGCCAATTTGGAAAAAAACACAATATTTTTTTACTTTTTGCTATAAAAAATATTCCCCCAAAAATATATAAAAAAATAGACTTTTTTCCTCAATTTAGGCCGATATGTATTCTTCTACATATTTTTGTTAAAAAAAATCGCAATAAGCGTATATTGATTGGTTTGTGCAAAAGTTATAGCGTCTACAAAATAGGGGATAATTTTATGGCATTTTTATTATAAATGTTTTATTTTTACTAGTAATGGCGGCGATCTGCGTTTTTTATCGGGACTGCGACATTATGGCAGACACGTTGGACAATTTTGACACATTTTTGGGACCATTGGCATTTTTACAGCGCTCAGTGCTATAAAAATGCATTGATTATTGTAAACATGTCACTGGCAGTGAAGGGGTTAACCACTAGGGGGCGCTCAAGGGGTTAATGTGTTCCCTAGTGTGTGTTCTAATTGAAGGGGGGAGTGGACTGTGTAGGGGAAGAGATAGATCGCTGTTCATACTCTGTATGAACAGACGATCTGTCACTTCTCCCCTCAGAGAACCGGAAATTGTGTGTTTACACACACACATCCCAGTTCTTCCTGTGCCCCGTTCGATCGCGGGAGCCTGGCGGTGCTCGAGACCACCGCATACTCGCATCGGCTCTGTGGGTGAGCTGGGGCGCGCGCCCTTAGTGGCCAAAGAAGGAAGCAACGTAAGATAACGGCAATTCTCGCAGCCGAGCCATGTTGCCGCAGTGCAACTGCGGCGGCTGGTCGGCAAGAGGTTAAAGGCCTCTCTATGTTTACACTTTCAATCAGGCCAGACCTGACCCATAATCTTGTATTAGGAGAGATGGACAGTGAAATACAGACACTGTGCAGCGCTACTACGCAGAAATATGTTTTTTTTTAATTAGAAAAGCCCTACTGGGTCAGTGCCTTTAATCACTTCGCATCCAGGCCAATTCTGACATTTCTCTCCTACATGTAAAATTCATCATTTTTTTTTGCTAGAAAATTACAAAGAACCCCCAAACATTATATATGTTTTTTTAGCAAAGACCCTAGAGAATACAATGGCGGTCGTTGCAAAGGTATTTGCGCAGCAATTTTTTGAACACTTTTTTTGCATAATGTGAAAGATGAAGTTACGCTGAGTAAATAGATACCTAACATGTCACGCTTCAAAATCACGCTCGTGAAATGGTGTCAAACTTCGGTATGTACAAATCCCCATAGGCGATGCTTTAAATTTTTTTACTGGTTACATATTTTGAGTTACAGAGGTGTAGGTCTAGAATTATTGCCTCAAATGTGTGGTTTGAACACCGTTTTCATATGTGGGCGGGACTTACGTATACGTTCGCTTCTGCGTGTGAGCACACGGGGACAGGGGCGCTTACATTTTTTTTTTATTGTTAATTTTATTTTTTTTAGTTTGACACTTTAAAAAAAAAAAAAAAAATTATCACTTTTATTCCTATTACAAGGAATGTAAACATACCTTGTAATAGGAATATGGCATGATCGGTCAGCTTTACAGTGAGATATGAGGTCAACAAGACCCCCACATCTCACCTCTAGGCTGGGAAGCCTGAAATAAAAAAAAGAAAATTAACGAAATTGGCTTTCCAGCCGAGGCGCCACCATTCGTTTGAATGCAAAGGCCGGGCGTGAAGTCATAACATCGAGCCCGGCCTCCGAATGATCATAGAGACTCCAGTGACCATCTGGTGTGCTGGAAATCTCTATGATCACCATCCAGGGCCAGCAGATCCTGTCTCCGACTCACCGATGGAAGCGATGAGTCGGTAGAAGCAAGGAGGGCGGCGGGAGGGGCCTGTAAGAATGATCAAGCAATGGAACAGCTGCTATAATCATTCTTATGGTGTAGGGAATCACCAGCACTAAAAGAAGATATCTGAATGATGTCTGTAGCTGCAGGCATCATTCAGATATACCCTCGCAAAGCCAAGGACGTCCCTGGACGTACCTTGGGCAGGAAGTGGTTAAGTAACATGAAGATGTCTCTCCTTTGTGTTCAACTGAAAAGCAACCAAGTATATAGACCCATGCTGTAACCAATAGCTCTTCTACCAGAAGTTTTCTTACCAAATGACCACAAGACACAAGCGCAGTGTGTGATATAAACAGATACTTTGTTGTAATGGTGTGAAACTTGTTTGTACTGAACTTCTACAGTTGGGCAAAGCTTCAGTCCAACAGTGCACTCTGGGGTGGATACACACCAGATTCTCTGGAAGAGGAGGTCCATTTATCATAGGAAACAGAAAGTAATTAAAAAAAATAAGCCTATGTTTAAAACCACTTCAGCCCCGGACCAATTGGCAGCCAAAGGACCAGGCCCCTTTTTGCGATTCGGCACTGCGTCGCTTTAACTGACAATTGCGCGGTCGTGCGACGTGGCTCCCAAACAAAATTGGCGTCCTTTTTTTCCCACCAATAGAGCTTTCTTTTGGTGGTATTTGATCGCCCCTGCGGTTTTTATTTTTTGCGCTATAAACAAAAATAGAGCGACAATTTTGAAAACAATGCAATATTTTTTGCTTTTGGCTATAATAAATATCCCCAAAAAATATATAAAAAATGTTTTTTTTTCCTCAGTTTAGGCCGATACGTATTCTTCTACATATTTTTGGGAAAAAAAAAAAATCGCAATTAGCGATTATTGATTGCTTTGCGCAAAAGTTTTAGCGTTTACAAAATAGGGAATAGTTTTATAGCATTTTTATTAATATTTTTTTTTTTACTAGTAATGGCGGCGATCAGCAATTTTTATTGTAACTGCGACATTATGGCGGACACATCGGACATTTTTGACACAGTTTTGGGACCATTGTCATTTATACAGCAATCAATGCTATTTAAATGCATTGATTCCTGTATAAATTACAGTTGTAGTGAAAGAGTTAACCACTAGGGGGAGGGGAGGGGTTATGGGCTGTGACGTGTGTGTGTTTTTTTACATTAGGGGGCGAGGCTGACGTCTGACGTCATTGATCGGCTTTCCCGATGACCGGGCACAGCCAATCAATGACAGGCAGAGTAGGAAGCGCGGGGAGAGGTTTGTTTACACATACCTCTCCCCGTTCTTCAGCTCCGTGACCCGGTCGCGGGACACCAGCGGCGATCGGGTCCGCTGGTCCCGCGGCCGTGGTCACGGAGCTCCCAACCGGCGCGCGCGTGCGACCCACGGGCAGGCATTTAAAGGGTCACGTACAGGTACGTGATTTTGCCTGCCCGTGCCATTCTGCTGACGTATATATGCAGTGGGCGGTCGGGAAGCGGTTAATAAAATGCAAGCAAATAAGGGAACACCACTTGCCCACTTGTTTAACCATAATGTCAATTATTACTGTTAATACCTCAATCGGAAACACATTTGTTTCTTGAGATTGGATCAGACGGTTGAATGTATTGTTTGAATATACTGAATAACATGATACACAGAAGTTTCAACAGGCGCATAATTAGTGGAAAAGACAAATGACAACAGACCAAAATTTGAATTGCCAAGAGTAGTATCTGAAACAGGAATAATCAAGGTGGGTCTTAAGAGCCGTACACACGATCGGACTTTTTGACAACAAACATGCAAATTAGCTGTTTTGGACCAACATCCGACCATATGTACGCTCCATCGGACCAACTTTTTCAGTTTTCATCTGACTTTTGTTGGCTGTGCGAACAGACCAACTTTCTGCCAACAAAAGTCCGATGGAGCAAAGTCCGACCGTGCGTACACAAAACCATCGGACTTTTGTACAAAGTACAAACACGCATGCTCAGAACCAATGCAAAAGATCAGACAACAATATAGAAGTTGACCAAAGGTGGCGCTGGAGTATTTGAACGTCCTCTTTTGAAGTGTCGTTAGTACATTGAAACGTCACTACGTTCGTGTTTGTTGCCTAAAAAGTCCTGCCGTGTGTATGCAATACAAACTTGGGGCCAACGCCCTTTGTACAAAAATCCACGGGAAAGTTGGTACAAGGTCCGATTGTGTGTATGAGGCTTTAGAGAAATGTTGGCTTTCAATCCAATGGAGAATGAAAAAAAAAACATTTGACAGATAGATTCTGGATTCTTTCAAATGAGAGAACCCTTCAGTAAGCCTCCAAGCAGGGTGCATGCTTTTTTTTTAAGGTGCACCTTTTCCTTTATTGCTGAAGTATTTTTTTTCTTCGTTTTATACTCAATATAGACAAAATATACTGCAGTGCTTGGACACATATGGTTAGCAACAATGGCAAGAATTCCACCTGTGCAATGCATTTGGGGATATTAACACAGAAGCTGCTTGTTTCACTGTTAAATATTAAAGTTAGTTGTTTCCGGTTTTAGAAAAGGTGTTTACATTGCTAAGAAATCCTTTGCTTACTTGAGCAGTTTTTTACATCTCCATATTTTTATGAACAACCCAAAGTCATCAATGACTACTTTATGTGCCACAGTATCCAGGGCCGGATTAACATAGGGGCTATTGGAGCTGCAGCTCCAGGCCCCTTTCTCAAGATAGGCCCATTTGCCAAAAAAAAAAAAAAAAAACAACTTCGAGGGTTGTAGCTCGGCGATCAGGAGTCACAGAGACCCCACATTTGGGGGTGGGTAGCTCAATACCCACTCCAGCACTGGTTAAATGGGGCTGCTATCATCTATGGTTCCGGAGATATGGAGCTCCTTGCGCAGCCTGTCAGAAGCTACATACAGAGCGGTCAGTATAAATACAAGCTGGAACACTCTGCAGCAGACTGAGAGGATGAGCTCACAGTGCTTATAATAATTATTTGTATATTACTTATGATAATTAACCCCTTGCCATCCAGGCCAATTCTGACACTTCTCTCCTACATGTAATAATCATCATTTTTTTTTGCTAGAAAATTACACAGAACCCTCAAGCATTATATATGTTGTTTTAGCAGACACCCTATGGAATAAAATGGTGGTCTTTGCAACTTTTTATGTTACACGATTTTTGCGCGTCAATTTTTCAAACATTTTTTTTTTGGAAAGAAACTGTTTCATTCATAAAAAAAACACTAAAGTTAGCACGATTTTTTGTGTACCAAGCAATGCTTTACATTTTTTTTACAGGTTACATGTTTAGAGAGGAGATCTAGTGCTAGAATTATTGCTCTCACTCTAACGGTCGCGGCGATACCTCACATGTGTGTATCTGGCTCTGATACTAACCAGTGCCTACCCAGCCACTAACTAGTATCTCTCCCCAGCCTATCCCAACACACCCTCTCACCCGCTGACCTGTGGATGGGGGAATCACTCCCGCAGTTTTATTGTGTTCTGCCAGTGAATACAATGATTAGTGTTGCTAACTATAGCTGGCAGCACTGATTGTTTTGGGTAAAACCTGACAGGCTGGTTGTACTCAAGTTGGTTAATAGGTTGACTTGTGTAAAACCAGGTAGCCCATACATAGATCGACTATGGCTGGTCTCTGCTTAATTGGTGTAATTTCAATCAATGTATGGCCCGCTTAACCACTATGCAGTCCCTAAACATCCTTCCACAAACCTTTACATTTTTCCTTCCCAGATTACTTCATTCTACTCTCCTATACATAGTGCCCACTGTCATATCCTCCACACTTCCTCCTATGCATAGTGCCCGCTGTCATATCCTACACACTCCTCTCCTGTACATAGTGCCCGCTGTCATACACTTCTCTCCTGTACATAGTGCCCACTGCCGTACCCTCCATACTCCTCTCCTATACATACTACTCACTGTCATATCCTTCACACTCCTCTCCAATACATAGAGCCCACTGTCATACCCTCCACACTTCTCTCCTATACATAGTGCCCACTGTCATACCCTCCACACTTCTCTTCTATACATAGCGCCCGCTGTCATATCCTACACACTTCTCTCCTGTACATAGTGCTCGCTGTCATACACTTCTCTCCTGTACATAGTGCCCGCTGTCATACACTTCTCTCCTGTACCTAGTGCCCACTCTCATACCCTCCACACGCCTCTGCTGTGCATACTGTCCACTGTCATACCCTTTTCACTCCTCTGCTGTACATAGTACCTTCTACTATACCCTCCACACTCCTCTCGTACATAGTGCCCACTGTTAGACCCTCCACATTCCTCTCCCTCACCTGCACATACTTCCCACTTTTATACCACCCATTCTCCTTCCCTATGCCTCTTACCCACAAAAACAGTTCTTTAAAATTATACTGAATATCCTCAATGTTACCAGCTCTAGAATGGGCACACTTTTGTAAGTTCAACTAAAGGAAATCTCAGTCCTCATATTTGTTCTGCCCCATTATTAGTACTTATTTAATTTTGTAATTACTATTGTGATGTATAGATGAACACAGGGGATGTCAGCTACTCTAAATATAGCACTTGTAAAAAAGTGTCCCTGAAAATATTTTTGAAATGATGGCAACTATGCGGGTCAGTAGGGGGCCCCATGAGAGGCTCCTGTGATATTAAAGCGGTAGTAAACTTTTCTAACATTACTACTTTTTAGAGGCCCTGAGGTAGGTTATGCCATAATGTACAAGTATGCACAGCATATTAGCACATTAGGGTACACTTAAATTGTCAGACTGAGTCCTCCAGTGCTGTGCTGTGATCAATCCGGCCCTGCGCTTCCATCTTCACCCGGTCTTCCTTCTGGGTTCTGTGCCTTCGGTCACCTGCCTCTCTCTCTTTAATTTAATTTGTTATAACAAAAAATTGTTTGCATTTCATTTTGATTTATTTATTTATTGTTTATAAAAGGCCCCACCAAAATCCTCAGCACCAGGCCCATGATGTTCTTAATCTGGCCCTGACAGTAGCATGTTGCACATAAGATGGTCCTATGAAGGAAAAAACACATTCTTTATAAGGGAGAACTTCACCATGAAATATAGCGCACCCCTTCTCTTTAGGTTATTGTTTTTTGTTCCCCCAATGTGAAGTTTCACCCCAAACTTGTCAAGGTGACCACAGTCACTGAGACAGAAAGTAATGGAAAATATAAGATTTTTATTTTTAACTAGAATAAGTAGGGTACAATCTTTATTGGGGGGCACCTGTCCAGTGACAAATGCCTAGAAGGGAAGTTTCCTGACTTTGCAGAGACTTCCTTTCACTCCCTGTTGCATTTCAAGGAAAGGAAGTGAAGGAAAATCTTCTCATTTGTATTTAGACAGCAAAAAATGAAAGGGTAGGGATTCAAAACCTTCCTTCCCTATTCTACTCAAAACAAAAAATGTTTTGGCTTTGCATATGCTTTAACCTTATGCTGCCTACATATCTCATACAGTATGTGCAGAGCAGTGGTGGCTGGTGCCAGGTCTGCACTTACCCCATCCAAGTCGCAACTTCCTTGAATTCTCCTCCCTGACAATATGGTCTTAAGACCCGCTTCTTCTGATTGGCTGGGAGGAGAATCCGGAAGACAATAGTTAATATTGATTCACTATTGTCACAAGTGGGTGTGCTTGCTGCGCAGAGCCCAACCTTTTTGAAGCCAATTAGAGCCTTAGGCACTAATCATGTGCTTCAAAAAAAAAAAAAAACTTGTTGAAGTCTATGCATCCAGTGCTCCGCATGGAGATTAGGGGGCGGCGCATGAAGATTAGTGGGGCGGTGCCCCTGCGCCCCTTATGGGCCGGCTGCTGTTGGTGCAGAGGCAAATAGGGTGAGCTTTAATGCCGCACATGTGCATCCATGGGCAGCCAAGGTTTATATGCTGAGAGCGCACTCATTGCATTCTTTCAGCATAGTGACTGACTCCTGGTCTCTAGTAATGATCAGGAGCTGGTGGGACTGGTTCACAATTATGTGACCGCTGGGACAGCTAATCACAGTGGTCATGTGACTGGAAAACCCTTTGTGCCCCTGGGCACAAAAAATATGTTAAAAGGATGTCAGAGAGGGTGTAAAGGAGTAAATATGAGGAACATGCTGATATTACTGAAGTAAGGTAATAAAAAGATGTATCTTTTTCATTACCACTGCATAGGGTCCCCGAGGATGAGAATTGTCCTCCTAAATGTATTATCTATAAATATTTTCTGTGGTGTTATACCACTGTAGTGCTGACACTTGACTAAGTGTGTGCTATACATATGTACATTTAGTTTTCCAGAACTGTAACAGAGTTCTGGGGGTTAATTGTGCAGGTCTTTACTTTGGCGTCAGTTTGGCTGGGCTGTACTGGAGTTCTGCCTGGTGATAGGTGCAGTGAGGCACCTGTGACAGGCTGAGAACCAAGCCTGGTTGGACGTGTTAGGTACCAATCTTTCCCGGAGCCAATCAGTGGGCGTGTATGGCCCCGCTGTGTAGTCTGAGAAGGGTTATTTTAGATGCTGAAGTCACGTGTTCAGGGTTCATCCTGACCAGCCCCAGAGGCCCTCATGGTCTGGGGTGGGGATCCGTCTGTTCCCGAGCCTCGGAACTGGCTAGTTTGAGGCCCAGTAACTGAAGGAGGATTCAGAGATGTCCCGGTGTGCTCTCGATATTGGAGGGACACGGCAACTCGTACAAGCGACCAGGGGAGGACTCTTCGGAGGAGGGCCAAGAAGCTGGCTGCTCAGTAAGAGCCTGGGAGCTGAGTTGTATGGATACTAGAGAATCCACACTTCCCACAGTATCGCCAAGAAGGCTGAGAGATCAAGGTACTGTGAGAAAGGTTCCTATTTGTCTTCAGTTACAATCGTGTCTGTGGCAGAGACTTCTGGATCACATGTTGGCTGCTAAATCTATGGTTAGAGGTTTATCCAGCAGTGAAGTGCCTAGTTGCAAGTGGCTACTCTCTGGGCTAAATAAGAGATATTCAGTGGATGTCAGCAGTTCAAAGTGCCTGAGTTTTATCACCTGTGCCCTCTATTCCCACCTGAGACTGTGTTACTGTTGGATTTTATCCCCTGCAAATAAAAATCCTCAAAAGGACTTTTGTGTGTCAGCTTCTGAAGTTACTGGGTACTAACCCTGGGAACCCCTAGAACGACGAGCTACGAGGAAGTAATTGGTAAGCCCAGAACGAACGACGAGCTACGAGGAGGTAATTGGTAAGGCCAGAAAATTCAAGGTCGCCCCTAGGGGTTATGGCCGCTACACCACATATTAAAAATATATATTTTTTTGGGTGGTTATATAGTTAGCAGGGCAGCAACTGTAATGCCACGTACACACGATCGCACATTCCGACAACAAAATACATGAATTATTTCAGACGGATGTTGGCTCTTGCATACACACGGTCACACAAATCTTGCCAGAAATTCCGAACATCAAGACATGTACGACGAGCCGAGAAAAATGAAGTTCAATAGCCAGTGCGGCCATGTTTCCCCTAAATCACTCAAGTGTTGCTTTAGTAGTGTTTTGGGATCATTGTCCTGCTGGAAGGTGAACCTCCACCCTAGCCTCAAAAACACACAGAGTGGTACAGGTTTTGCTCAAGAATATCTCTGTATATAGCACCATCCATCTTTCCCTCAACTCTGACCAGTTTCCTAGTCCCGCTGCATGGGATGGTGTTCTTTGGGTGATGTGATGTGTTGGGTTTGCGCCAGACATAGCGTTTTCTTTGATGGCCAAACAGTTCAATTTTAGTCTCATCAGACCAGAGCACCTTCTTCCATACATTTTGGGAGTCTCTCACATGCCTTTTCGAAAACTCAAAACATGCCATTTTTTTTTTGCTGAAAGTAATGGCTTTCTTCTGGCCACTCTGCCATAAAGCCCAACTCTATGGAGCGTACGTCTTATTGTCGTCCTATGTACAGATACTCCAGTCTGTGCTGTGGAACTCTGCAGCTCCTACAGGGTTACCTTAGGTCTCTGTGCTGCCTGTCTGATTCATAAAATCATAAAATCATAAAAGATTTGGATATTTTTTTATAACCTAACCCTAACTTGTACTTCTCAACAACATCGTCCATTACTTGTTTGGAGAGATCCTTGGTCTTCATGGCAGTGTTTTTGTTAGTGGTGCCTCTAGCTTAGGTGTTGCAGCGTCTGGGGCCTTTCAAAAAGGTGTGTATATGTAATGACAGATCGTGTGACACTTAGATTGCACACAGGTGGACATCATTTCATGAATTATGTGACTTCTGAAGGTAATTGGTTGCACCAGGGATTTTTATGGGCTTCATAACAAAGGGGGTGAATACATACGCACATGCCAATTATCAGTTTTTTATTTCTGAAAAATAGTTTTATGTATATATTTTTCTAATTTTACTTCACCAACTCATACTATTGTGTTCCGATCCATCAAGTATACTTCAGGTTAAAAAAACTACTGGTCACAGCGGTACCGCGAGCGGTACAAATCTACTCACAAAGCCCCACGAAGGATTCCAGGTGACAATACAATGGTCCTGCGGGGCCAGAAGGCTAAATATAAGGCTACCTTGGCAAAAACAGCGCCAGTCAGACAGGCGGCCAAAATGGCGGCGGCAATCACCTCACAGGCTCCCATACAGTGTTATGGGAAAGCGCCCCCTCAGATAGCTGAAGATACTGCAGAGTCAGATACAGATGCTGAGGTATCTCAGCAAGAATTACACAATGACATGTTTAAAAAATTTGAAAATATGCTACAAAAAGCATTAAAAAAAACTTCTGACAGAATAACTGATAAATTAACAAAGGAGATTAGAGAACTGGGCCAGAGAACCGCCGACTTAGAAGTTAGAGTGGATAACCTAAATAGCCATGCCCAGCAAAACACCTCAGAGCTGGAGAATTTAAAAGAAGAAAATCTTTTATTACAGTCACGTTTAGAAGATCAGGAAAATAGAGATAGAAGAGCGAACCTGAGAATCAGAGGAATTCCAGAGACAGTCATAGATCTCCAAGCCACCATAATAGCTTTATTCCAAGAATTACAACCTGGCATACCAGTGGAAAGACTGGAACTTGACAGAGTACACAGAGCCTTAGCCCCTCGCAAAACAAACGGCCCCCCCAGAGATATAATTGCTAAATTTCACTATTACAGATCCAAGGAGCAATTACTGGCAGCGGCTAGGGATAAAGATTCCTTACAATTCCAGGGATACACGTACCAACTTTTTGCCGATATCTCTCCCCTAACGGTCGCTAAACGGCGTGCTCTTAAACCTCAATTACAGATTCTGCAACAGCATAACATTCCATATCATTGGGGATTCCCTTTTTCCCTACGCTTTACACACCTGGAAACGACATTCATCTGCAGAACTCCGGAAGACTTACAATTCGCCCTGATTGAAATGGGTATCGCCGACAGATCTACTTCTAATGATTATCCTCACAGACGTTCAGCCTCAAAATCTCCTCAGAAAAAGATTGTGTCGAATTCTGGAGGAGCTTCTCTATATGCTCGTCAACATATCCACAAACGTGGAAGGTTTGAAAATTCGGCCCCCCCCCCCCCCCCCTCCAATGAAGACTCAATGGACTGAAACACAAACTCAAAAGCTCAACTTACACCTCTCTCCAGCAAAGATTGCTGGTTGGCAGAAATCTTTACCCCACTTACCGGTCTTCATCAGACTATTTACTGTAAAAACTGGACCCTTCTCCCTGCTTTTTGTATATCAACACCCGAGGCCTATACTATTACTACTCCACAGCTCCACCTTTTTTCTTTTTATTTCTATCTCTTTTTTTTTCAATATATTCTTATTAGTAATTCAATCAAAGTATTTACTTAAACATGAATAATCTCTTTTTCTCCATTTAGGCCTTGGCTTCTAATAGATTTTTGGCGTACCTTTTTTTTTTTTCTCTTTTTTCCTCTTAAGTGGTCCTCCGGTGCTTCTCTCCCCTCAGGAATTTCTTGCTGCCCCTAGTACCATCTCCAGATACCCGCTAGGATTATGCGGGTCCCTGCGGATGGCATTGGAACCTCTGGGAGCTTTAAGATTAAGCTCCATAGACGTTCCCACAACCTGTTTTATTATCCATCTCTATTGTTAGTTTGCTGTTATAATAGGGCTGTTCGATTTTTTCTTTCATATTTTATTTTTTTCCCTTCTATCCTCTTTACTCTCTCCTCTCCCCAGGTGGTGGATACAAAATTAGAAGTAAGTTGTGTTTTTTATGCTATATCACCACATTTAGTACAACTATGGCCCCCATAAATGTCTTATCTTTAAATGTGCAAAGGTTTAACATCCCCCACAAACGTTCAAAAGCTATGCGCACTTTTCACGCTAAAAAAGCCCACATTATCTGTTTACAGGAAACCCATTTTAAAGTAAATGCCCAGCCCAAATTTCTCTCATCAACATATCCACAATTTTATGCTGCTTCTGCTTCTGTTAAGCAGAGGGGTACTCTCATAGGCTTCCATCGTAATACCCCCTTTACTCTTGTGTCCCAACTAAATGACCCAGAAGGTAGATACATTATACTTACTGGCTATCTTTCTGATGCCCCTATTACTATTGTCTCCTATTACGCCCCAAATAAACGACCATTAGCTTTTTTAGCTCATCTCTTTCAAACTGTTAACACACATAAATTTGGTACGATAATTTTATGCGGAGACTCTAATGCTACGGTATACCCCTTTTTGGGTAAATCCCCGATAGCCCCTAATACTAGTACTAACAAATTGACCCTACAGCCCTTGCTTTTAGCACACAAACTAGTAGATACATGGAGGGAACTTAACCCTACTAATAGACGTTATACGCACTATTCATATCCACATAAATCATTTTCTCGAATCGATCATACCCTAGTCCCATCAAGTTTACTACCTGAAATAGTTGCATCTAAAATTATCCCACTTCCTTGGTCTGACCATTGTGCGGTTTTCACTACCATTGCCTCAACAGTCCCTAGATCTTACGATACAAATTGGAACATTAATGATTCCTTATTAACCCATCCATCGCATAAATCAGTAATTGAGCAAGCGATTTCCGAGTACATCTCTATTAACGATACAGATGATGTATCTCCCCTAACTTTGTGGGAAGCTCATAAATCTGTTATTAGAGGTAATCTTATTCAATTAACATCAACACTTAAGAAAGAGCGTAAACTTTTGTTCGCAAAATTGGAAACTTCTTTTAACACATGTCATTCTAATTTTCAATCTGACCTGACTACTATGAATCACACAAAATTAGACAAGGCACGCCTAGACCTAGACCTATTTTTATCAGACTCTGCAGACAAATTAATGCGTAAACGCCAACACACCCAATACCTACAGGCTAACAAACCTAATACTCTTATGGCACGTAGCTTAAAAATAATACAAAAAGCACAGTCCTCCTTTAGACTGAAAATTACACGTGATGGCTATACCAGTGACCCTGTAAAAATACTTGATGTGTTCCACTCCAATTTATCTAAGCTTTACTCCTCTAACCAAGAGTTTGATACGTCAAAGGCAGACGCCCTATTTTCCAATATTATGCTACCTACCCTAGATCAGACACAGTGCAATAATCTTGAGAGCCTTATAACAATCCCTGAAGTCCTGACTGCTATAAAACTCTTAAAACCTAATAAGAGACCGGGCCCAGATGGGTTTTCGGCACTGTATTATAAGCAATTTTCGCATATTCTAGCACCGATTCTAACCAGAGCCTTTAACTCAATCCTTACAAACCAATCCTTTCGTACAGAAACGCTTACATCTATTATTGTAATGATTCCCAAACCCCACTCAGATACTACTTCATGGACGAACTTTCGCCCTATATCCCTCCTCAACCTCGATATCAAGCTATTAGCTAAAATTTTGGCAACTCGCCTTAATAACATTATAGGTCAGTTAATCCACCGAGATCAAACTGGCTTTATGCCTAAGAGACAGGCAGGTGACAACATCAGACGCGCTCTTTTACTCATGCACGCGGCTAAGACTAGACGTTTCCCGTCATGCCTCATATCCCTAGATATTAGAAAGGCGTTTGATACTGTCACCTGGCCATATATGCAATATATGCTCCAAAAATGGGGATTTGGGAATCATTTTCTAAAATGGATTTCTTCACTGTATGATCATCCAAAAGCATATATTAAGTACTCTGGCTATAAATCTGCCATGATGAATATTTGTAGAGGTACAAGACAGGGCTGTCCCTTATCTCTCCTACTTTTCGCACTCCTTATTGAACCATTAGCACAATTAATCAGATCAAATTTAGATATCAAAGGTATCGAATTAGGCGGTTACCAACATAAATTATGTCATTTTGCTGATGATATCCTTGTTTTTTTATCGCAGCCGCATATATCTGCTCCAAATCTATTGAATACATTAGATAAATTTGCTATAGTCTCCGGACTCAAAATCAACCCCACAAAATCGAATATCCTTAATATTTCCTTGGAACAAAATGATCTCTTGCATCTCCAATCCACCCTACCGTTTCACTGGGTTCCTACTCAATTACCTTATTTAGGTGTACAACTCACAACTTCACTTAAAGATTTATTTAGGGCTAACTATCTCCCACTACTTAAACAGGTCACTAATTATATGAAACAATGGTCTTCCCTTCCACTATCCTGGTTGGGACGAATAAATGCTATTAAGATGTCGATCCTACCGAAATTTTTATACTTATTCAGGGTTCTACCCATCCCACTACCAGCTTACTACCTCAGGATCATACAGCGCAGAGTCTTAGCTTTTATTTGGGGTAAAACAAAACCACGGATACCAAAGGCCACGTTATACTTTAGTAAATTGAAGGGAGGTTTAGGTTTACCAAACTTCGCCTCTTATTACAATGCTGCACAAATCTCACTTCTCCCGAAATATCATTCTACTGCGGAAACTCCCCTTTGGGTGTCCGTTGAATCTATCGACTGTGATCCTATATCTCTTGCTAATATTTTATGGATACATCCCAATGATAGGTCGCACATCTCTAACCAAATTACGAAGCATTCCTTATTTATTTGGGACAAATTTGGTAAACCTTACAACCTTCAATCTACACACAATCCTCTTCTCTCATTCCTCAGTAATCCAGCTTTCTACCCGGCCTGGAAGTATCCGAAATCATTTTCTGCCTGGTCTACTTCAAACTTAACCCGGCTTCACCAAGTATGTAATAACGCTAATATCCTAGATTTCCCTATACTATGTGACGATTATGGGCTTCCAAGATCTGAAATCTTCCGATACTTACAAATTAAAAACTTTTATACTCCTCTTCTCATGATTGGATCTATGCTTAATCAAATGTCTCAATTTGAACGTATTTGTAAAAGTGATCCTCATATCAGGGGTTTAATATCTTTGGTATATCATCAGCTCACTACTCTTCCTAACGATGTATTACCCTCTTATACTGACAAATGGGCTATGGATATGAACCGTGTTTTCAACACTAATGACTGGTCTAACATATGGATAGCTACTAAAAATTCCTCTACGAATTGCTTTGCTTTGGAAACTAACTTTAAAGTCCTAGCTAGATGGTATCTGGTGCCTGCCAGAATTGCTAAATTCATCCCGACATACCCTAACAACTGCTTTAGAGGATGCTCTTCCCCAGGTACCCATTTCCACATATGGTGGCAATGTCCGGTAGTTCAAGTATTCTGGGCTAACATCTTTGATATGGCTTCTAAAGCTCTGGAATGCACTATTACTCCCGATCCAGCTATGGCTCTTCTTAACCTGAAACCACCATCATTAACACATTCCCAATTTAAATTATTCCTCCAGCTTAGCACCGCAGCTAAACAAACCATAGCTAAAGCCTGGAAATCTAAAACATTGATAGTAGCAGAAGCCAAACACAGAATGAATGGAGCTTTAACCCATGCTAAAATGTCGGCTATTGAAGATAATAAAATCAATAAATTTACGCAGATCTGGCAACCTTAAGTAAAACATTATTTCCCACCTGACTTTGACCAGTCATTACTGTTACCTCAATAATGTACCAACTATCTCAAACACCTTGCTTCAGTGAGTCGCATACTATGCAAACCACCACCTGGAGAGACTTCCTCCTTCTGTCCCCTTCCTTCTTTCCCTCTTTCCTTCTCTTTCTATGATATATGCATATGGGATTTTTTCATTGTAACATCATATATTTTTTCTGCAATAAGTACGACAGTCCTCCAAATAGACTACTAACATGTATAGGAACATGGTAAATGCTAAAGATATACACATTTTCTTTTTTTTTCTTGGGTCTATACACACTCATTTTGGTATGTATCCTTTATACTTAGCATATAACCTTGGTTAATAAAATACTTAATTCCCCTAATTGCCCCCACTCTACCACAGTTTGAACCCAATTGGGGTGGTAGAGTGGTCTGGAGGCATGATATTATAGCACCTGGGTAAGGTTCAAAGATGCTGTTCTAGTACATATAAGGTTAATAAATACGCCCTTCTTATAGTGTTCCTATATCTTAAGTTCCCACCTCATATTTTGAACCACAAGTACTTTTATCTATGTTATTTGATTAATACGATATCCCATATATGGCTGTAAATATATGTACTATATCGTTATGTTTTTCTTTTTGTTTTGAATTGTTCCTTTAAGTGAAAATAAAAATCTTAAACGAGAAAAAGCCAAGGGGGTGAATACTTTTGCAAGGCACTGTATTTCTTCTATCACAAGTGCATTTGTTTGTACTACTTCATCATTATTTGATTTATTTGTTCATCTCTTTCACAGACCTTCCTTTCAATACTACAAATATATAATTGCTTTTAAATTTGCCATAGATGAGATAAACAAGAACCCCAATATTTTACCCAATGTGACTCTGGGATATCACATATATGATTCCTGTAATGATGTGAATAGGGCCATAGAGAGTGTCTTGAACATCCTGTCTGGTGCCAAGGCCTCAATTCCAAACTACTCCTGTATGGATCAATATAAACTGGCTGGTGTTATTGGAGATTGGACTTCAGAATTATCTATGAACATAGCACAAGTGCTAAATCTATATGGAATTTCACAGGTGAGAATAAATTATTGCTACAAATTAGTCAATATATTTAACATGGATAATAGAATGGAAATAAATCAACAAAATCAATTGTTGCCATATGATGATTATTTATCTCCATTAACAGATGTAAATATATTTTTTTTCTATTAAAAAACAATATTTTAGTTAGAATTTGATCAATTTTGGATCAAATTGGAATATGTCTCCTTAATTTGTCTTGTATGTAATTGCTCCTGGGGATGTTGGGAAGGTGGTGATTTTAATGTAAACCTGCCAGGGAGGTATCTTGATTATGGTGCCTACCAGTAGACAATTGAGTGTCACGTTCACTTATCTAGACAATGCAAAATAGACTTTGCAACGGAAGTTGCACTTTGCAAGGGAGTTTTCCCCAGAGACTAGTGAAGGAGGTGAAGTTCTGCTGACTTCCATCATCCAATAATATGCAAGCAGAATTATTTTTTATTTTTTCACAAACTAAGATTTCCCAGCACACCTACCAGCTAGCCTGCAAAAAAAATAATTGACCCGATCTAACAATTCAAGTTAAAAATTGAGGGCTTTGTTTGTACACATTTGTAAATATATGTGTAAGCCGAAGTGCCTGCTTCAATGTTCCACTGTATACTGCGGTCCTAACTCTATCATTATCAGAGTCTCCAAGTTGGAACACATATAGCAGTGGATAGATTATTGTAGGCTTGCTTCTTTTAAGGCAGAGGGATGCACGGGACGCACAGGAAGCCAAGCAAGAGCACAATGGCAGCTGAAGACATCCAGTGAGTCCCTGCATCCAATTCAACCAACTATACAAAAAAGTGGCAACCACCCCAACCTATAACTAGGAACAAAAACAAGGCAGAGTTCCCAAAGGTACTCTTCAAAAAGGAAAAAAAACGGATTAGTTAACTAAATATCTTTATTGATTAACCACATATAAAATTAGAACATTTATTAACCGCTTCCCGAATGCCCACTGCATATATACGTCAGCAGAATGGCACGGGCAGGCAAAAGCACGTACCTGTACGTGGCCCTTTAAATGCCTGCCCGTGGGTCGCACGCGCGCCGACAGCGGCGCGCTCGTGACCCGGTCGGGCGCTCCGTGACCCCGGCCGCGGGACCAGCGGACCCGATCGCCGCTGGTGTCCCGCGATCGGGTCACGGAGCGCCTGTCATTGATTAGCTGTTCTCGGTCATCGGGAAAGCCGATCAATGACGTCAGACATCAGCCCCCCCCCCTAATGTAAAAAAACACACACACGTCACAGCCCATAACCCCTCCCCTCCCCCTAGTGGTTAACTCTTTCACTACAACTGTCATTTATACAGGAATCAATGCATTTAAATAGCATTGATTGCTGTATAAATGACAATGGTCCCAAAAATGTGTCAAAAATGTCCGATGTGTCCGCCATAATGTCGCAGTCACAATAAAAATCACTGATCGCCGCCATTACTAGTAAAAAAAAAATATTAATAAAAATGCTATAAAACTATCCCCTATTTTGTAATCAATAATCGCTAATTGCGATTTTTTTTTACCAAAAATATGTAGAAGAATACGTATCGGCCTAAACTGAGGAAAACTGAGGAAAAAAAAATTTTTTATATATTTTTTGGGGATATTTATTATAGCAAAAAGTTAAAAAAAAATTTTTTTCAAAATTGTCACTCTATTTTTGTTTATAGCGCAAAAAATAAAAACCGCAGGGGCGATCAAATACCACCAAAAGAAAGCTCTATTTGTGGGAAAAAAAGGACGCCAATTTTGTTTGGGAGCCACGTCGCACGACCGCGCAATTGTCAGTTAAATCATCGCAGTGCCGAATCGCAAAAAGGGCCCTGGTCCTTTGTCTGCCAATTGGTCCGGGGCTGAAGTGGTTAAAAGAGGTGGTCCACCCGCAAAAAAAATATTAAAAGTCAGCAGCTACAAATACTGCAGCTGCTGACTTTTAATAAATGGACACTTACCTGTTCCAGGTTCCAGCGGTGTCGGCAGACGATGACAAGCAACCGCTCGTCTCTCGGCTTCCCCAGCCACCATCCTCTGTCAGGGAATCAGGAAGTGAAGCCGCAGCGGCTTCACTGCCCGGTTCCCTACTGCGCATGTGCGAGTCGCACTGCGCGTCTTTATTGTTCCCCGTTGTGTCCTGAGAACTGTGTGTTTCCCAAGACACAGCGGGGGGGGGCGGGCAGCTGCGGATAGGCGCGGGACAGCTGCGGCTAGCTAGTCACGGAAGTGGGTGCAGATACCTGTATTATACACGTATCTACACCCCCTCCCCCCTGAAAGGTGCCAATTGTGGCACCGGAGGGGGGGGGAGGAATCCGATAAGCGGAAGTTCCACTTTAGGGTGGAGCTCCACTTTAAATACACCCAACTTGGCACATATAATAAAAATTAAGACAGGTAGGTCTTAATAGAACATAGGTGGCCACCACACCCAATCGTACAGCACTCTCATACACCATAGACAATGAGATCTCCCAAACAACCAATTCCAACTATTTTTAGTGCTCAGATTTCCTTTCAAAAAATTAATGTTGAAAATGTATATATAGAAAAATTCAAGATTGATTGAAAAAATGACATGAATTCATTTAAAGTGAAAAATTGTTTCTTTGCTCCGCTTCATATAAAGTGCATGTATATTTATATATAATGGTGTTTAATTCCGCACGGAGACGACAAACTGATATTTCACTGTATAAGAGAATTCCATGACATAAAGATTTGATCAACAGTTAGGATCTATAAGTCACAGGCTGGTATATGTGAAATTGGACAATAATCAAGGAAACTCCCAGTTGAAGTCACGTGTGTTGTGACGTAACGCGTAGGATACTAGCGGCATACGGACACAGGAAACAGCGGTCAGATACGAGCTTGGCGCTCGTTTGTACACTGTGCGGCCCACATATAAAAATGTGAGTTTGTGTTCATTTTACAAATAAACTTTAGTACTGTTCAAAACTTACTACACTATAGTAGGCTCTTTATTCCCTGTTTCTACCCTGGTACACTGAGCATCCGAGTGATCCCTGACATCCAAATACTGGAAGGAAAGGAAACGATCTCCTCAGGCTTAGCAACATATCTACTAGGAACACGCAGGAATACACCAACCTTAAGGGATTGCATCCCCTCTCTCTACATGATGTTACCTTACAGCAGTAAGGTAATAATTTAGCACACTCACGGCTGTCAGTGATACCGAAGAGACACCCTGCACTTAAAGTCACATGATGTTATTTCGCTTCCACATGATGTTCCTGTACAACACCCCCACATCTGCACTTTTGCACACTGGACCCTGAAGAGCATCCTGATATTCACATCCTTGGACTTTATATTTTATATATCTATTATTTTCTTTATTTACTGCTACTTTTAAGCCTATACTTCACGATTTTTATTGTGCACAGCAATCCATTGTGCTCTATGGAATTTTACTGCGACTATTTGCACATTTATTTAATTTTTATTTCTTTATGATATTTTATTGAGACTATTTGCACATTTATTTCTTCACATCAGCACTTTATTGTGATTTATGAAATTTTATTGCTCGTCTATGTTTACTTCACTGACATATATGCACCGTAATGTATTTATTTTACATATTGTTTTTTTATACAACTGATAGGAGCGCAGCACCACCTACTGTTTTTAATTTAATTTTTTTGGGTAGAGTTTGACCCTTACGGTGCCTGCAGCACCTGCTATACACACCGTTTACATTTCCTATTAGCGCAGGAGTACTCAATCTTTATTGCTCTCGCTCTAACATTCACGGTGATACCTCACATGTGTTGTTTGAATGCCGTTTACATATGTGGGTGCGACATACGTATGCGTTTGCGACTGCATGCGAGCTAGTGGGGACGGGGGAGCTTTAAAAAAATAATTTGTATTATTTATTTTATTTTCATTTTTTGATTTTTAAACTTTCCATTTAATTTTTTTTGATCACTTTTATTCTATTACAAGGAATGTCAACATCCCTTGTAATAGGAATAGTGCGTGACAGGTCCTCTTTATGTTGAGATGTGGGGTCAATAAGACTCCACATCTCTCCTCCAGGCTGGAAAGCCTGAGATTAAAAAAATAAACAGGACAATCTCCGCTTTCCAGCCGAGTATATGGCAGTATTTACAGGCCGTGTGTGATGTCATAACATCGCGCCCGGCCTCCGAGAGTCATAGAGATGACCGCGAACCATCTGTTCCCCTTGGTCATCTCTATGGTCAACTTTCGCCACTGGTGGATACCTTCTCCGGCTCGCAAATATCACGGGTGAGTTGGTAGAAGCATTGAAGGGCTGCGGGAGGTTAATGCCTGTAGGTGCAGGCATCAGCTCGGTATAACCACTGAAACGGGAGGACGTCCATGTATGCCCTCCCGGCGGGAAGTGGTTAATTTATACTGAGCTATTCATTCACAGTCTCAGAGTACATTTATGCCACTGTTCTGTACATGTTCATGTGCATGCATGGGATTGATGCCATTGTGGGACTTCCAATCGAGTGGCCAAAGGGTCCATATCCAGAAGGAAGACCAAGAGATAATGCCCAAAACAACTGAGAATGCACCACGGTGCTGGGGGTCAAGTTCCACTTTAAATATGGATTCCAGTGGGGTAGACTGTATTGAATAACAGTACAGTTAATCTGAAAAAAAGCAGTACAGAGTCACATTAAGCCACTAATTAAATGATAAGAAGATAATGTAGGAGTAAAAGAAACTGAATGGTTAATGGAAGAAATGGGGGGGTGGGGGGGAAGGAGTGGCACATATTCTAAGAATAATTCAAAGCCATGCAGTGCATTATGGATTTAAAGCGGAGTTCTACCCAAAAATGAAACTTCCACTTTAAGTGATGATAACCCCCTGACATGCCACATTTGGCATGTATTTTTTTGGGGGGGGTGAGCGGATACATCCAGCTCCCACTTCCTCCCGGGGCTCAGCGGCGCTGGAAGGAAGTTCAACTCTTCCCCCTCCCTTCCTGCAATCTTCTGGGACACGTCACAGAAGAGTTTGCCCTCATCGCTGGACCATGGGGCAGGTGAGTGTCTGATTATTAAAAATCAGCAGCTACACTTTTTGTAGCTGCTGACTTTTAAATGGGTGGAACTCTGCTTTCAAAAAAATCTCCTAGTTGAATCTGCTCAAACATTCACCAGGAATTTGAATCTCAAACCCATAGGATCACATTGTAGTGATGCTCTCAAACCCCATCCCTACCCAACACTTCTGTTTAATGTCAGAGCTTTCCCACTCTTTTCTACACCCACGCATTCCCTAATGGTTGATCATTGTTATAGGTTGCCTCATTTGGTAGGAGTGTAGGAGTTGGGATGGGGCAGGGAAAGCTACTTCACTGCCAGGTGGTTCCAAAGCTTTCCCAATTCAGAACAGTTGGGTCAAGGAGAGCTTCTGCTTTTTTTTTAAATAAAATGTCCTGTATAGTTAATACTGGAATGTTAATATCACAAAATTCTCCTATTATTTATTTAGATCAGCTATGGAGCACCATATACTGCACTGACCAACAGACGACTCTATCCGTCCTTCTTCCATACCCTGCCCAGTGATCACATTCAATTTCTGGCAGTTGTTAAGCTACTCAAACACTTTGGCTGGACATGGATCGGTGTTATTGTGTTTGATGATGATTATGGAGATAGTCAGACTCAGGAGTTGATATTGAGTGCTGCCAGCCATGATATCTGCATTGAGTTTATTATTAAAATTCCAAATGATCAAGTAAATCAAACCAGAAATGTATTTTATGAGAAAGCAGAGATTCTAAACAATTCAACCTCCCAAGTTGTTGTACTTTGTGGGAAATCTTCATATTCCGTGAAGTACTTTCTAGAAGTGGAATGCGAAGTTCAGAGTAAGACATTTATTATGCCAGTAACATGGACTGTTGAGAGGTTTTTTCAACCACATAAAATACCATACCATGGAAGCGTACGATTTAAACCACCTCAAAAAGGTATACAACGTTTAAAGGAATTGTTGCAAAATGTTACCTCTGCCAATTGTACTGATGACTTTTTACTAGAACATATTTTAGCATACTGCTGCAATTGTTTAACATCAGATTCATATTTCAATAGGATATACGAAGATAAATTCAAAGTTAAACTTCATAAATGTAACGCTATTCCCAACTTCGAGAAAAACATTAACGATTTTGGAACCACATATCATGTGTATAAAGCTGTCTATGCCTTGGCACATTCTTTGCACAATATGGAAGCCTATTTGTCCAGAAATGCCAAAGGCACCTTCATGAAAAATATGAAGCTCATGCAAGAGGTAATGTGTTTATTACTGTCTTGTACACATACAGTAACTACTGCTATGTATTTTTTTTTTTACATCTTATTTTTTACCACAAAATTTGGTTAAAACAGAGTTCCACTGGAAAGTGGAAGCACCGCTTATCTGCCTCCTCCCCCCTCCGGTGCCATATTTGCCGCCTTTCTGGGGGGAAGCGGGTACCTGTTTTTTACAGGTACCCATCCCCACTTCTGAGAGATCTCTCTGTGGCAGGATCACTCAGAGGTTTAGCCCCCCCCCCCCTCCTTCCCCTGCCGCAGGGCCATTCAGAAAGAGAAGCACGCTTTGCACATAGGTAGGGAACTGGCTGTGAAGCCGTAAGTCTTCACTGCCAGGTCAATATACAGGCAAAGTGGCTGGCAGCACCCGAGAGCCGATGGAAACATTGGCTGGGGTGCTGACATCGCTGGATTTTAGGACAGGTAAGTGTTATAATACTAATGCCCTGTACACATGATAGGATTTTCTGACAACAAATGTTGGATGTGAGCTTGTTGCCGGAAAGTCCGACCGTGTGTATGCTCCATAGAACATTTGTTGTCGGAATTTCCGCCAACAAATGTTTGAGAGCAGGTTCTCAAATTTTCCGACAACAAAACTTGTTGTTGGAAATTCTGAGCGTGTTTAACCACTTCAGGACTGCCTCCTGCACATTTACGTCAGCAGAATGGCACGGCTGGGCAAATCAACATACAGGTACGTTGCCCTTTAAGAGCCCAGCCATGGGTCACGCGCGCGCCGCCGGAGTGCTCGCAACACGGTCCTGAGCTCCGTGACCGCGGCCGCGGGACCAGCGGACCCGATCGCCGCTGGTGTCCCGCGATCGGGTCACAGAGCTGAAGAACGGGGAGAGGTCTGTGTAAACAAACCTCTCCCCGTGCTTCCTACACTGCCTGTCACTGATCGGCTGTTCCCTGTCATCGGGAAAGCCAATCAGTGATGTCAGACGTAAAGCCACGCCCCTACTGTAAAAAAAACACACACGTCACACTTAGCCCCTCCCCGCCCCCTAGTGGTTAACTCCTTCACTGCAAGTGTCATTTACATAGGAATCAGTGCATTTAAATAGCACTGATTGCTGTATAAATGACACTGGTCCCAAAAATGTGTCAAAAATGTCCGATGTGTCCGCCATAATGTCGCAGTCACAATAAAAATCGCTGATTGCCGCCATTACTAGTAAAAAAAAAAATATTAATAAAAATGCTATAAAACTATCCCCTATTTTGTAAACGCTATAACTTTTGCGCAAACAAATCAATAATCGCTAATTGCGATTTTTTTTTTTTTTTACCAAAAATATGTAGAATAATACGTATCAGCCTAAACTGAGGAAAAAAATGTTTTTTTATATATTTTTTGGGGATATTTATTATAGCAAAAAGTAAAAAATATTGAATTTTTTTCAAAATTGTCGCTCTATTTTTGTTTATAGCGCAAAAAAATAATAACCGCAGGGGCGATCAAATACCACCAAAAGAAAGCTCTATTTGTGGGAAAAAAAGGACGCCAATTTTGTTTGGGAGCCACGTCGCACGACCGCGCAATTGTCAGTTAAAGCGACACAGTGCCGAATCGCAAAAAGTGGCCTGGTCCTTTGGCTGCAAATTGGTCCGGGCTTAAGTGGTTAAACAATTCCGATGCACAAAATTGCACACATGCTTGGAATCAAGCAGAAGAGTTGCACTGGCTATTGAACTTAATTTTTCTCAGGCTCGTCGTATGTGTTGTATGTCACCGTGTTCTTGACGTTCGGAATTCCCGACAACATTTGTGTGACCGTGTGGATGCAAGACAAGTTTGAGCCAACATCCTTTGGAAAAAAATCCACTGTTTTGTTTTCAGAAAATCCTATTGTGTGTACAGGGCATTAAAAAAGTCAGCAGGTACAGTGTATATGTTTTTGTTTTTTTTGCTGGGGGGGGCGGAGCTCCACTTTAATTTACTTAAATTATATCTAAATCCAAAACATAAAAAAAATAACCTAAACAATATACAGAAGTATATGATCATATGATATATATTGCAGGTTACTTTTCCTTATATCTGCTGGCTGCAGAAAAAGTAGTTCAACACAAACAATAATAATCAATTTTTTTCTTAGCTCTGATGTTCACTGACTGCATCCCACCACTAATATATGTTTGGGCAAACGTTTCTGGACATAAAACCATCACATTTATATAAACATGTTGGACATCTGATTCCCAAAACTATGGCCATAAAATCAGGCACATATCAATGCAATATCCATTGAAAAACTTTACCATTAAAAGACATTTTAGACAACTGTACATGTACACTTCCAACCATATGGAAAACATTTGGGGAATGTTTTTTATTTTTTTTTGCTTCGGCTTAATTGTGCCAAATCCGGATTCATAAAAGGCATGGTTTGAGGTGTTTGGTGTAGAGGAACTCAAGTGGCCTCCACAGAGCCCTGAACTCAGTCCTAGTGAACACCTTTGAGATAAATCAAGACACTGATTGTGAACCAGATCTTTTCATTTAACATCTGTACCTGAATTCACAAGTACTCTTTTGGATGGATAGGTAGAGAATCCCACAGACACTTTTCAAAATTTTAGGTAAAGCTTCCTCAAATGATAGGAGGCTGTCATTGTTGAAAAGGGTGGGTGGGGAATTCTATATTAATGCATATAGTTTTCAAATAGGATGTCCAGCAAGGTACCTTGATAAATGTGGGCTGCATCCCATCAATATTTCAGGCGCACAATGAATTGCTTAGCTTAGCACTTTATTTAAGTCCTGTGTGCAGGTACAGCCACATTGAATATTAACTATACAAAAAAAACACAGGCCCCTTCTAAGGGAAGGCACCCCATGTGTGTATGTGTGTTATATTCTAGAAGAGAGGGGTTCCTTGCGTGATACAGTATCACGTAATCTGCTTTTTTTCAACTGCTTTGCATGTTGTGTTTTCAAGCTAATTTAAACCCTAGAAGTGTCCACAATATCCCCTAATCTGGATGATTGTTGCATGTATTGGAAGGGGAAATAATAATAAATATGTATGTAATTTAAGTTAAAAATGTTGAACGGTGGAAAAGACTTGGTATAGTCTTGTGCAATTTCACTTTTTTTAGTTTTTAAGAAGAGTCCATTTTCAAGATCCCACTGGAGAAGAAGTATATTTTAATGAGAGAGGAGATATGGGCGCGTTGTATGATATTTACAGTTTTGGAATGGATTCTAGTTTTGGACTTATAGTTGTACATATGGGAAGTTACAATGCATCTTCTGTTGATGGAGAAGAATTTGTGTTTGATGGATTACCACCAATATGGAAACATGGTGAGGTTCGTGTTTTTACTTGTTTACTGATTCCTAAATAGATATGTTAAGAATTGTAGGAGCTTGCCACTAATTCTCTATAACATTCCTATTGACCTATCACCAAGAAGGACTGCATAAGTAGGCAGAAGGGATGTGCAGGAGTTAGGAAAGGATGGACAAGCTTTAGTACTTTGAGAAAATATTGGAGTTTGCATGTCAACTGTAAAGACTACTGTATGTGTAGGCATCTCTAGGAGCCCACATAATGCGTTTGCAGGCCCCTAGAGATGTCTATAAAAGGGTTCACTTAGCAAAGTTAAGCTTAGTTAAGTAAGGTGAAGATATGGTTATTTTAGCCACTGCCTGACCGACTGGTGAAAGTTTGTATAAAACCTTTTTTTTTTAAATTTGTACCATTTTTTTTTTCACATTTTTTTATATACTGTGACCAGAGTAGTGCAGTGTTATCATAGTGAGGAGGTGATCAGGATTTTTTTTAACACTATGATTACTGACACTGATGATCACTGTTATAAGTGGAGTGCCACCCTCGTACGGGCCGCTGGAGGATTACTGACCCCAAAGGTTGTGCTGACCTTGCAAGCCTCCTGACACTTCTGACACTCTGGGTTCAGACACAATTCAAAGAAAGAATGCAATTGCAAAGACACCAGACTGAATCAAGATTTCTTAAGTCAACAAGAAGAAGAAAGGAATGGTAATGCAGATATCTTTCAATCTCAAATATTAGTCTCCGCAAGTATACAAAAGATAGGCAATGCAAAGAAACAACATATATAGAAAATACAAATGCAAAACAGTAAGATAAATGTGCAGTGTAACCTAAGGCTGCGTACACACGAGCGGACTTTCCCGTGGGATTGTCCGCCAGACAATCCGCCCGTGTGTGGGCGCCGGCGGACTTTTTCCTCCCAAAATTCCGGCGGACTAAGTTTTAAGTTCAGACTTAAAATTGTCCGCTGGACGTCTGTGTGCTAGTCCGCGGGACTTTTGAAATGAACGGACTTGCCTACACACGATCGGAAAGTCCGTTCATTTAGAACGTGACTGCAGGTAGACGGGACTAGCGAAGGCAGTGAATGCCGCTGCACTAGCCCCGTCACCTGGCATGGATTTAAAGGGGAATCCCTACGCTGAAAAAACAGCGTGGGGGTCCCCCCAAATCCATCTCAGACCCTTATCCGAGCATGTAGCCCGGCCGGCAAGGAAAGGGGGTGGGGACGAGCGAGCGCCCCTTTCCCTCCTGAGCCGTACCAGGCCGCATGCCCTCAACATGGGGGGGGTGCCCTGGGGAAAGGGGCGCCCTGCGGATCCCCCACCCCAAAGCACCTTGTCCCCATGTTGATGAGGACAAGGGCCTCTTCCCGAAAACCCTGGCCATTGGTTGTCGGGGTCTGCGGGCGGGGGGCTTATCGGAATCCGGGAGCCCTCTTTAATAAGGGGGCCCCCAGATACCGGCCCCCCACCCTATGTGAATGAGTATGGTGTAAAAGTGTAAACAAAAAAAACACACAATTTTTTAAAATATTTTATTGCACAGCTCCGGGGGTCTTCTTCCATCTTGGGGGGTCTTCTCGCTCTCCTCCGCTCTCTTCTGCTCTTTTACCTAGCTCTTTTACCTAGCGGAGGAGCCCAGCTTTCTTCTTCGTCACCGCCGTCGTCGCTTAGGGGTCTCGTTCCGCCTTCGGGGTCTTCGGGGGTCTCTTCTGTTCTTCTTGCTGCTGTCGCCACTTTCTGCGCCGTTTTCTTCTTCCTTTTCCTCTTCTTCTTCTTCTTCTTTTTCCGATGTTGATGGAATGGCAGAGACACGCGGTGTTGTGACTTATATAGGGACGGGGTCACATGCTCATGTCACATGGTGACCCCGCCCCCATATGATGTCACAGTGCCAGCATCCTCTGGGACTTTGACATCATATGGGGGGGCGGGGTCACCATGTGACATGAGCATGTGACCCCGCCCCTTGTCCCTATATAAGTCACAACACCGCGTGTCTCTGCCATTCCGGCCAGAGAGAGCGACGAGTCAACATCGGAAAAAGAAGAAGAAGAAGAAGAAGAAGAAGAAGAAGAGGAAGACACTTTTACACCTTAGGTGAATGGGTAGGGGGTACATCATACCCCATACTCTTTCACAGGGTGGGGGGCCGGTATCTGGGGGCCCCCTTATTAAAGAGGGCTCCCGGATTCCGATAAGCCCCCCGCAGACCCCGACAACCAATGGCCAGGGTTGTCGGGAAGAGGCCCTTGTCCTCATCAACATGGGGACAAGGTGCTTTGGGGTGGGGGGGCAGCACAGTCCCGCTTTCCCCAGGGCACCCCCCCGTTGAGGGCACGCGGCCTGGTACGGCTTAGGAGGGGGCGCTCACTTGTCCCCACCCCCTTTCCTGGCCGGCCGGGCTGCATGCTCGGATAAGGGTCTTATATAGATTTGGGGGGGACCCCCACGCCGTTTTTTTCGGCGTAGGGATTCCCCTTTAAATCCATACCAGGTGACAGGTCTAGCGCGGCCGCATTCGCTGCCTTCGCTAGTCCCGTCTACCTGCAGTCACGTTCTAAATGAACAGTCTTTCCTCCGTGTGCAAGGCAAGTCCGTTCATTTCAAAAGTCCCGCGGACTATCATACAGACCGCGGGATTGTCCGCCAGATTGCCGAGTCCAGCGGACAATTTTAAGTCTGAACTTAAAACTTAGTCCGCCGGACTTTTGGGAGGAAAAAGTCAGTCGGCGCCCACACACGGGCGGATTGTCCGGCGGACTCCAGTCCGGCGGACATTCCCGCGGGAAAGTCCGCTCGTGTGTACGCGGCCTTAATGTCATCCAGGCTGCAATGCCTACTCACATTCCCCAGAACGGACGGGTCCCTGCTCTCAGCTGAAGGCCATGGTCCCAAGAGAAAGAGCTCCTCCCTGGCTATTTATGTCCTCACCCAGTATTATTCTCTCTCCAGCCAGCTGGAACTTGTAGTCTGCAGCAGCACTGGCTCCATCGATATCATAGCTCTCTGGACTACATGTCCCCGGACCCCCTGCTTATTTTTTTCTCTCTCTCTCCGCCTCCAGAAAATTATGACACAAGGTCCAGGCTGAACAATAGAGGGAAACAAACTCAAGGCAACACTTAACAAATGTCCCATGATAACACAGACAGACTAGCCAGCGCCTGGCTACATTAGCAATCATTTTTATGAATGGCATTCATTCATGTTGCATTGTTTACAACTGTGATAGCTATGATTGACCACAGCTATTGCATGGTACAGGTGCGCTGTGTTTGGCTCTGTCTGTACCATATGATCACTGTGACCAATCACAAAGATCACAATAGTATACAATGAATGGCTATGAATAAAATCTATTCATTGTGTACATTTGACATGTGATTGATGTGATTGGAAACAGCGATCCCACGGTACCAGGGCCAGCCAGGTACAATGCACTGTCATCCTTTGTGTCACAGCAGGTTACAGATCCTGTCTCTACGCGGCACTTAGGGTGCACACATAATGCATGACTGGGAGAATGTCATATGATGTCCACCTGGAATAGCAGTGCTCCTGCTTGGCCACCTTTTACTATTGGTTGAATGGGACGTAGTTAAATACCAAATCATGCTGGGAAAAAATAGAATTGCTGCTTGCCCATGATTAACCGTTTGCCTACTGGGCACTTTTACCCCCTTCCTGCCCTGGCCAATTTTCAGCTTTCAGCGCTGTCGCACTTTGAATGACAATTACGTGGTCATGCAAAACTGTACCCATATGACATTTTTATATTTTTTTCACACAAATAGAGTTTTCTTTTGGTGTTATTTAATCACCACTGGGTTTTTTTTTTTTTTTTTTGCTAAACAAATGAAAAAAGACCAAACATTAAAAAACAAAACAAAAAAAATGTTTTATTAATTTCTGTTATAAAATTTTGGCAAATAGGTAATTTTTCTCCTTCACTGATGTGCGCTGAAGAGGCTGCACTGATAGGCTGCACTGATGGGCCCTCTTGAGGCAGCTCTGATGGGCACTGATAAGGCGGCACTGATAAGGAGGCACTGATGAGCCTGCACTGATATGTGGCACTGATGGGTACTGATAGGAGGCCTGATTGGCACATTTACTTTTTGGGCACTGTACACTCTATGTATCCTGTACAATACAGTACAGTATTTTTGTTTATATTTTTGTGTTCTGTACTTCTGCAAAATACAAAAACAACATTATTGCATTGAAGTTTTGTGTTTAGACCTTTTTTTTCAGAATACAGTACAGTACTGTAGTTAGGAATGCTTAAAATATTGATGACTTCCTTGTTTAATGACCAATTCCTTTAACGAACTGGTCGCTGGAATGGAACCCAGTCGTTAAGTGAGGAGTACCTGTACTATTTTTGTTATCTGCTACCTGTGTGAATATGAAGAAAATTATGAATACATACAGTATCTCACAAAAGTAAGTATACCCCTCACATTTTTGTAAATATGTTATTATATCTTTTTATGTGACAACACTGAAGAAATTACACTTTGCTACAACGTAACGTAGTGAGTGTACAACTTGTATAACAATGTAAATTTTCTGTCCCCTCAAAATAACTCAACACACAACCATTAATGTCTAAACTGCTGGCAACAAAAGTGAGTACACCCCTAAGTGAAAATGTCCGAATTGGACCCAATTAGCCATTTTCCCTTACACAGTGTCATGTGACTCGTTAGTGTTACAAGGTCTCAGGTGTGAATTGGGAGTAGGTGTGTTGAATTTGGTGTTATCACTCTCACTCTCTCATACTGGTCACTGGAAGTTCATCATGGCACATCATGGCAAAGAACTCTCTGAGGATCTGAAAAAAAGAATTGTTGCTCTACATAAAGATGGCCTAGGCTATAAGAAGATTGCAAAGACCCTGAAACTGAGCTGCAGGTAGGCAAAAACCATACAGAGGTTTAACAGGACAGGTTCCTCTCAGAACAGGACTCGCCATGGTCCACCAAAGAAGTTGAGTGCCTGTGCTCAGCGTCATATCCAGAGGTTGTCTTTGGGAAAAAGACGTATGAGTGATGCCAGCATTGCTGCAAAGGTTGAAGGGGTGGGTGGTCAGCTTGGCAGTGCTCAGACCATCCGCCACACGCTGCATCAAATTGGTCTTCCAGAAGGAAGCCTCTTCTAAAGATGATGCACAAGAAAACCTGCAAACAGTTTGCTGAAGACAAGCAGACTAAGGACATGGATTACTGGAACCATGTCCTGTGGTCCGATGAGACCAAGATAACTTTATTTGGTTCAGATGGTGTCAAGTGTGTGTGGCGGCAACCAGGTGAGGAGGACAAAGACAAATGTGTCTTGCCTACAGTCAAGCATGGTGGTGGGAGTGTCATTGTCTGGGGCTGCATGAGTGCTGCCAGCACTGGGGAGCTACAGTTCATTGAGGGAACCATGAATGCCAACATGTACTGTGACATATTGAAGCAGAGCATGATCCCCTCCCTTTGGAGACTGGGCCACAAGGCAGTATTCCAACATGATTGCAAACCCAAACACACCTCCAAGACGACCGCCGCCTTTCTAAAGAACGCTGAGGGTAAAGGTGATGGACTGACCAAGCATGTCTCCAGACCTAAACCCTATTAAGCATCTGTGGGGCATCCTGAAATGGAAGGTGGAGGAGCACAAGGTCTCTAACATCCACCAGCTCCGTAATGTCATCATGGAGAACTGGAGCATTGGAAGAGGACTCCAGTGGCAACCTGTGAGACTCTGGTGAACTCCATGCCCAAGAGGGTTAAGGCAGTGCTGGAAAATAATGGTGGCCATACAAAATATTGACACTTTGGGCCCAATTTGGACATTTTCACGTAAAGGTGTACTCACTTTTGTTGCCAGCGGTTTAGACATTAACCACTTGCCGACCGGCGCACGACGATATACGTCGACAGAATGGCACGTACAGGCAGGAGGGCGTATATATAAGTCCCTCCTTTAGCCTGTCCGTGCCATCGGGAGCGCGCCGGGAGCAGCGCGCTCCTGCGCCGGTCGGGACCCCTGTGAGTCCGATTGCGGTCCCCGCGGACTCGATCGCCGCGGGGACCCCCGCGATCGTCTCACGGGGCGGCTGAACGGGGAGATGCCGAGATAAACAGCATCTCCCCGTTCTGCCTAGCAACTAGTGACGCCGATCTCTGCTCCCTGTGATTGGAGCAGAGATCAGCATTCACTAGCTGACAGCCACGCCCCCCTACAGTAAAAAACACACCCCTAGGCATACTTAACTCTTACACTGCCACCTAGTGGTTAACCCCTTCACTGCCAGTGTCATTTATACAGAAATCAATGCATTTAAATGCATTAATTGCTGTAAAAAATGACAATGGTCCCAAAAATGTGTCAAAAATGTCCGATGTGTCCGCCATAATGCCGCAGTCACAAAAAAAAATCGCAGATCTCTGCCATTACTAATAAAAAAAAAAATATTAATAAAAATGCTATAAAACTATCCCCTATCTTGTAAACGCTATAACTTCTGCGCAAACTGATCAATAATCGCATATTGCGATTTTTTTTACCAAAAATATGTAGAAGAATACAAACTGAGGAAAAACTGAGGAAAAAAAAAGTTTTTTTATATATTTTTTGGGGATATTTATTATAGCAAAAAATAAAAAATAATGCATTTTTTTCAAAATTGTCGCTCTATTTTTGTTTATAGCGCAAAAAATAAAAACCGCAGGGGCGATCAAATACCACCAAAAGAAAGCTCTATTTGTGGGAAAAAAAGGACGTCAATTTTGTTTGGGAGCCACGTCGCACGACCGCGCAATTGTCAGTTAACGCGACGCAGTGCCGAATCGCAAAAAGGGGCCTGGTCCTTTGGCTGCAAATTGGTCCGGTCTGAAAGTGGTTAATGGCTGTGTGTTGAGTTATTTTGAGAGGACAGCAAACTTACACTGTTATACAAGCTGACCAATCAAGACTTTACATTATAGCAAAGTGTAATTTCTTTAGTGTTGTCACATGAAAAGATATAATAAAATATTTACAAAAATGTGAGGGGTGTACTCACTTTTGTGAGATACTGTATAATGATTGTGTACCTTGACAGACACTTGATTGAGAGAATGATGTGAACACAGCTTTACCTTATTCAATTATTGAGCAGTCTGTAAATCAATCTCAGAGTCATGTTGGGAACTTGCAAATAGTAAAAAATAGGTCTGTGCTAGAGGTATAGAGAAGGCAGCTAGCAATAGGTCTACATACAAAATCCAAGAAAAAAAAAAAAAAAGAAAAAAAAAAAAAAAAAAAAAAAAAAAAAAAAAAAAAAAAAAAAAAAAAAAAAAAAAAAAAAAAAAAAAAAAAAAAAAAAAAAAAAAAAAAAAAAAAAAAAAAAAAAAAAAAAAAAAAAAAAAACAAAAAAAAAAAAAAAAAAAAAAAAAAAAAAAAAAAAAAAAAAAAAAAAAAAAAAAAAAAAAAAAAAAAAAAAAAAAAAAAAAAAAAAAAAAAAAAAAAAAAAAAAAAAAAAAAAAAAAAAAAAAAAAAAAAAAAAAAAAAAAAAAAAAAAAAAAAAAAAAAAAAAAAAAAAAAAAAAAAAAAAAAAAAAAAAAAAAAAAAAAAAAAAAAAAAAAAAAAAAAAAAAAACAAAAAAAAAAAAAAAAAAAAAAAAAAAAAAAAAAAAAAAAAAAAAAAAAAAAAAAAAAAAAAAAAAAAAAAAAAAAAAAAAAAAAAAAAAAAAAAAAAAAAAAAAAAAAAAAAAAAAAAAAAAAAAAAAAAAAAAAAAATAAAAAAAAAAAAAAAAAAAAAAAAAAAAAAAAAAAAAAAAAAAAAAAAAAAAACAAAAAAAAAAAAAAAATAAAAAAAAAAAAAAAAAAAAAAAAAAAAAAAAAAAAAAAAAAAAAAACAAAAAAAAAAAAAAAAAAAAAAAAAAAAAAAAAAAAAAAAAAAAAAAAAAAAAAAAAAAAAAAAAAAAAAAAAAAAAAAAAAAAAAAAAAAAAAAAAAAAAAAAAAAGTCCCAGAATAAAGTGTTTTCCAATAAGAAAAAAGTCTATATCAATGAGAAAAAAGGGAGAGTCTTCCAGTGTCCAAAGAAAATCTTCCACCTTTGAATCTTAAGGCACCACCCCTTGTGGTCAGTGCTAATAAAGCATTCACCAGATTCTATGCTGCCATTAGCAGAAACAAACACTTTAATATCAGATAGAAACTCCTTGCCTCTCATAGACGACCATCCAACTGCTAGATAGGTCCACAGGTGTCCAAAGTTCCAATGTTTGCCAGGGGGAAGCATCACACTGTGCCTACAAGGGCTGTATGGAAAGAGGCTGCTCACCACCAAGAGCCACAACGGAGGGTCTCATATAGCGTAGTAGTTTATTAAAATGTAAAGGATCCACATAAAATCACACACATCCAAAAGGATAACATGGCATGACAGCAGTTGAAATCCACTTATTAAGATGACCATCAATTCTGATCCCCGGAAATGGTGGCGTGACCACAGCACGTTATCCAACCCTAATGCATTTCATGCAAGGACATGTCTTCAGAGGGAATTTACTATCAAATATGTATAAATATATATATATATATATATATATATATATGTGTGTATAGAGGCAATACACATTATTGTTTATGTTGGGAACTTTACAAGTAATTCATTATAAAAAGTGAAAAAGAAAAAGGCAACACTTTTTTTTTTTTGGATAGAGTGTAAAGGGATTAGAACGCTTGTCAATTTTTATTGCTCTCTGTGCCCCCGTTAGGGAGATTTACCCTCTCTAATTGTTCTGTTATTTGTTTAATCATCATTTAAAATTAAAGTAAAAGAAAATCCCAAGAGGGAAATTATCTTCCAATTGGGACACTAGTTCCTGGGACCTGGAGGTCCCCAAGGAATTCCCTTAATTTGTAGTGATTTCCTCACCCTTCCTGTTTGGCTATGGGACAGGAAGTGAAGGGAAATCTCGTCAATAGGACACAGATGACTTCTAACCAAATGAAAAAAAAAAGTTTTGCCTATAGTTCCACTTTAATACTGTACTGTAAGTATTGAATGTGACATCCGTCAAACATTTATTGAAAGTGATGATTTATGATATGGTGAATGTCACATTCACTAAATAAATAAAGGGGGCAAGAAGGGTTCAGGAGGGCAGTATTTTAGTATAAAGCTTAGAGCAAGAACACAAGGATATGACCTCAAACTAGCAGGAGTAAAGTTCATAACTAATCTTAGAAAGTATTATTTTAGTTAAAGAGTAGTTGATGTTTGGAATAGATTTCCAAAAGACGTAGTGAGTCAGTCAACAGTAAGTGGATTCAGACATGCTTGGGACAAACATAGATGTATACCAGGGGTGTCAAACTCAATTTTATCAGGGGCTTCATCAGCATTATGATTGCTCTCAAAGGGCTGCCTGTATCCATAAAACTAGATTCCCAGAACACCTCCACCCAAGGGCCACATGAAATGACCTGGTGTGCCACATCCAGCCCACAGGCCTTGTGTTTGACACATGTGATCAATGGTCAGACACAAAAGTGAGTACACCCCTCACATTTTTGATAATATTTTATTTTATCTTTTCATGTGACAACACTGAAGAAATTACACTTTGTTACAATGTAAAATAGTGAGTGTTCAGCTTGTATAACAGTGTAAATTTGCTGTCACCTCAAAATAACTCAACACGCAGCCACGCATGTATATCGTCGTACGCCGGTCGGCAAGTGGTTAATGTATAAACCGCTGGCAACAAAAGTGAGTACATCCCTTAGTGAAAGCGTCCAAATTGGGCCCAAAGTGTCAATATTTTGTTTGGTCACCATTATTTCCCAGCAATGCCTTAACCCTCTTGGACTTGGAGTTCACCAGAGGTTCACAAGTTGCCACTGGAGTCCTCTTCCACAGCTGGTTGATGTTAGAGACCTTGTGCTCCTCCACCTCTGTTTGAGGATGCCCCACAGATGCTCAATTGGGCATTACCTTTACCCTCAGCTGCTTTAGCAAGGCGGTGGTTGTCTTGGAGGTGTGTTTGGCATTGTTATCATGTTGGAATACTGCCCTGCGGCCCAGTCCAAAGGGAGGGGATCGTATTCTGCTTCAGTATGTCACAGTACATGTTGGCACTCATGGTTCCCTCAATGAACTGTAGCTCCCCAGTGCTGGCAGCACTCATGCAGCCCTAGACCATGACACTCCCACCACCATGCTTGACTGTAGGCAAGATACACTTGTCTTTGTCCTCCTCACCTGGTTGCCATCACACACGCTTGACACCATCTGAACCAGATACGTTTATCTTGGTCTCATCAGACCACAGGACATGGTTCCAGTAATCCATGTCCTTAGTCTACTTGTCTTCAGCAAACTTTTTGTGGGCTTTCTTGTGCATCAACTTTAGAAGAGGTTTCTGAAAAGCGAGGAGGATGCACCAGGACGTGCTGACGTAGAAGGGCACGGAGGGAGGGGCCTGATGCAGCGGGCTGCTGTAGGAGGTGCAGACCGTGAGGAGGGAAGACGCCGGCGCTCCATGGAGGGTATGAAGCATCGTGTGCCTCCGTGCGCCTGGACCTGCCTCGGGGAATGCCTAAGAAGATCCGAGTCTACTTGCCGCCAGTAGAGAGAAGAGGAGCGCGGTAGATCTGCTCCATTCCACGGCACGTCATCTCCTCCGCCGACCCTGACCCCCGCCGCTCTCTCCACTCCAACAAAGCCTCAGACCGCTCGGACGTCAGATGGGGCCCCCGGTCCATGAGTATCCCCTGGTATAAACTACCTCAGGGAAAGGCTAGATCCCCACACTAGCGGAAGGAAGGTAAGCAAATGTCTTTACCTCACTACCTCACTACAAGGAGGACACGAGTAGTCCTGGTGCCAGTGTGTTGGACTGGACCCGCAATCTGATGAAGGGACGGACGGACTGTATGCAGGGTCTCAAAAGTATGTTTCTTAGCATTGCGGCTACTAGCCTGTACCTTAACTAAGCAAGAGGCCCGCTGTGTACCCATACTGCACTAGTCTGTTTGATTGGACTTGAATCCCTGACTGACTGAGGGATGGATGGATTCTATGCATGCTTTCAAATGTTGGGTTGATATTATTGCTGCGATAAGTTTGTACCCTAATCATAGCAAGAGGCCTGCTGTGTGTGCATACTGTTCCCTGTATATAAAACTACCGCTAGAGAGAGGAGCCACAGGGACCTGGAGCATAATTCAGGAGGTACTCCCAAAAAGGTGCCTATCCATCTGAGGCGCAGTGCATCCTCCCCATAACGAGTTTTTTTTTTTTTTGAGGGGTTTCTGTTCTTTTTTTTTTTCCCTCCCCTTGATTTCTGGTGTGCGCTCGTGGCTGGACCATCATACTCATGCCCGAAGACCGCAGTCAGTGACTATATAATACCCTGGTACATCAAAATATCCCCAGTCTGGGGCTACCTTTTGTAAATTTTAAGGTTTACTGTAGGGCCCTTGCATCGATGTAATGTGACTGTAAAATCAGGAGGTACGGCTTAGGACGGAGCCCCATTTGCCTGTAGTTATCTGTATGAAAAGCAGGCACTCTTATAGTTATCCCGGTCAACCAACCCTATGAATGTACCCCCAAAAAATCTATAACTCCTGCAAACCGTAATAGGCACCCCATGTTTAGGGGGCCTACCTGGGGGAATTAAAAGAGGGACTGTAAGGGTTGCGGAACGGGAGGATTCTCGGGGTAGCACCTCCCCAGGGTACTCAGCACCGTGACTCATAAATACTGGGAGGGTTGCGACCCAGAGATAAGGGATAATTGCGGAACACCCTACAGGGGGGCCCCAGAGCGCATAGCGCTGATACTGTATCGGATCTACCCCGGCTGTCTGTGGCCTAGACACCGGGGCGCACCGATAAAAAAATCTGGGAAAGATATTCCCCCAACATAAGTGAAAAAGGGAGGAGAGAGCTGGGTCAGGTGAAGGCAGCAGAACGCACTAAAGCAAATTAAAACATCTGAAGGATATATTCCTGCCTGCAAACTGGGGAAGAGAATCAGAAAGATTCGAAAAGTAAATATGAGTAAAACCTCCAAGAAAGCCCCCCCAAAAACCCCTAAATCAGCGGCGAGTGATATAAAACAATATTTGAAAACGGGAACAAGTCCACAACTACATAATCTGGACCATCAACCTAAAGCTACGATGGATAAAAGGAAAGCTAAAGAAAAGAAAACTGATGTGACACCAGACCAGTCAACAACCGACCATACACTGGAAAGTGAGGCGAATGAAAGTAGGACTGTGGAACAGGAGATGGGGGCACAATGCCCTACAAAAAGTGAGATGGAAGAAATGCTTCTTAAGATGGAAAATGCTATCAAAGGGGAATTCCACCTTCTTAGAGAAGATTGGGGTCATTTACTAGGAAGGGTTGAACTCATCGAGAACAGAGTCGAGTCTCAGGACCAAGAAACTCTCAAGTTGAAGGATCAGATTAGACTAATACAACTAAATCAACGGGATACCCAATACAAGTTGGAAGATTTTGAAAATAGAAACAGGAGACAAAACATCAGAGTGAGAATGGTTCCTGAGAAAAAAGGAGAAGATCTAAGGGGTATTGTGATAACGATACTCAACCCTCTGTTAGGAAGAGGAGAGGAGGACTTCCCCAAGATGGAGAGGGTCCACCGTGTTGGCAGACTGCCGGTAACTGAAACTGGAAGACCCAGAGACATCATAATTAGATTCCGACACTACGAGGATAAGGCTGAAATCTGGTCAAAACTGTATCGAAGAGCACCTTTGAAATACGAGGACTCTGAGGTCCAAATATATGCAGATTTGTCCCCCCAAACCTTAGAAAGGCGTAGGTATCAGAGACCCCTCCTAGAAGTAATGCGACTTTCGAATGTAAAATACACCTTGGGGTTCCCTGCATGCCTGATAGGATCTAAGGACGGGCGCTCGGCCAGATTGCGGTTCCCGGAGGAGCTGCCTGAGTTTTGCAGTAAACTGGGCATCCAGGCCCCAGACTTGCCAGGTTGGGCAGACAGGGGAGAGAACGGGTAGCCCTCCCGAGAGGAGACAGGGAGAGGGGGGGAAGGTTAGGGGAGAGGGGAAGAAGGTTCGGATGCGGGCCGAATGCTGGTTGGTACAGTTGAGAATCGTTGGCAACTTGCCCACTGACCCCCGATATCTAACCGATATTGGGGTAACGGCTAGATAAATCAGCCGATCAGTGCCCCACCTCACCTGGGATACTAGGAGAAATGAGGTAGGCCAGAAACTAGAATGGCCTCCAATGACTCCGAGACCCTAGAGGGGGTCAGGGAGGGAGGGGAAGGGAGGGGGGGAGGAGGGGGGATAAGGGAGGGAGAGGACGGGAGGGGGGAAGGGGGGGTGTGGGGGTGGGATGAGGGAGGACGACGGGCGGGGAGGGGGGATGGGCAAATTTCCACATCGCTCCGACACTGCTGGCCCATAGACAAAAAGAGCTTCATTATAGAAACAGGATGACGATGATTAAGTATGTATCCTATAATGTAAAGGGGCTGAACTTGCTTGGTAAAAGACAAAAGATCCTGGAGGAGTTGAGGGGTTATGGGGCAGGTGTGGTCTTCCTTCAGGAGACACACCTTTCCCACATGTCCAACACCAAATTATTTTCGAGTCATTACCCAACCTGGTTCTATGGCGATGCAGTCATTAATAGGGCAAGGGGGGTGGCTATAGGCTTCTCGAAGGACATACATTTTTCAGTTGAGAACAGGATGGTGGACCCAGAGGGCAGATACCTGTTTCTGAGGGGTTTGCTTGGTGGCAATAAATATACCTTTGCTAATATATATGCTCCTAATGTAAAACCTATCAAATTCTTAATCGAGATTCTGTTCAAATTACGAGACTTCAGGCAGGGATATGTTATATTGATGGGGGACTTGAATTTTTGTATGGACCTGGAACTCGACTGTACGTCCAGTGCCCGGGGGACAAATAATGTACAATTAAAAATGATCAAACAGAAACTAAAATTAAACCAGTTGGTGGATGTTTGGAGGGTACAACACCCTAAAGTTAGGGACTTTACATTTTTCTCCCCCGTGCATGGGACGTACTCACGATTGGACCATATCCTAATTGATCACGGTCTGCTAGATAGAGTTAATGAAACAAAGGTGGAGATAGTTTCATTATCTGACCACGCTCCAGTTTCAATGGTATTGGACTGCCCGGAATTTCAGGCCCCATCTCTTAGCTGGAGACTGAATGAGGAACTTCTCCGAGACGTGGAATTGGTAGAGCAGTTAAAAGGCGAGATAAAAATCTTTTTCAAAAGAAATGACAACGGGGAGGTACAGGGCTCAACCCTTTGGGATGCCCACAAGGCATACATAAGAGGGATTCTAATTGCAAAGGGAGCTTGGAGGAAAAAAGAATGTGTAAAAAAAAAAAATGCCCTAGTGGAAGAAATAAAAATAGCCGAGCAGATCCACAAATCAGCCCCTGATTCAAATAGGAACCTTTACTTAAAAATAACATCTTGCAGAGAGGACTTAAAAGAACTGATGGAACAAGAAGTAAAACAAGCATACAACAGAGTTGCTAAAGAAAGGTATATCTGGGGTAACAAATCTGGAAAACATTTAGCCAGAACTCTCCGGAAAAAAAAGACACGTAATTTTATTGAAAAAATAAAAAACAAAAATGGAGACATTAATACCTCTCTAGGGATATAGCTGAATCCTTCAGGGAGTACTTTGAGGATGTCTACTCGGTGGAGTCGAAGGGAAAAATAAGAAGAGATAAGGTCCAGCGATCGGAGAAATTTCTCACAGAAGCTGGTCTCCCCAAACTCTCGAGGGACATAAGCGAGGGATTAGATAGCCCCTTTACGGAGGATGAAATTAAAAGGGCACTGATGTGCTCTCCGACAGGGAAGAGTCCGGGCCCGGATGGGTTTACAACTGCTTATTATAAAACTTTTCACGAGCTGTTAATCCCCAGATTATGTTCATATTTTAACGGATTAGGATCGGAGTTCGGAATGTCAGCGGAGTCACTGACCGCGGACATTACCCTGATCCTGAAAGATGGAAAGGATGGATCAGTGTGCTCGAGTTATAGGCCAATCTCGCTCCTGAACGCTGACACTAAGCTTTATGCGAAGGTTCTGGCGGAGAGGATCAGGGGCCACTTGGGCACACTGGTCCATCCCGACCAGGTGGGCTTTGTCCCCGGTAGAGAGGGTCGGGACAATGGGGTCCGCACGCTGTTGGTACTCCATAGAATTAGGACAGCAGGGTCCCCAGGTCTACTCCTGTCAATCGACGCCGAGAAAGCATTTGACAGGGTAGACTGGGGACTCATGTTTCAAACCCTGGCTCATATGGGATTCGGCCCAAAAATTATCCAAAAATTAGGGGTGTTGTACGCCCACCCAAAAGCCAGGATAAAAATAAATGGAATTACCTCCTCTCTGATGGAGATGGAAAACGGAACCAGGCAGGGATGCCCATTGTCCCCTCTCCTATTCATACTGACCCTGGAATCACTCCTGTCTACAATCAGGGGACATCCAGGAATAAGCGGGGTGATAGCAGATGGAGAGGAACATAAGCTAGCGGCATTCGCTGACGATATTCTGTTCTTCTTAGGAAACCCACAGACATCAATGCCCAATTTGATAAAAACTTTGAAACAATACGGGGAGATTTCCAACTTCAAAGTTAATATATCAAAGTCTTTTATTTTGAATATTAATTTATCCAATACGGAGCAACAGTATTTTCAGGAGAGATTCGTGTTCCCCTGGAAGAAACAAATTAAATATTTAGGAATAAGCTTGTCTAAGTCTCTGAAGGAAATGTTTAAAATCAACTACCTTCCCCTGCTCGACGACATAACGAAAAAATGTAAAGAGTTCAATAATAGACCCCTATCTTGGATGGGGCGAATAAACTCAGTGAAGATGATGATCCTACCACTAATTACCTACAAATTTCAGATGCTCCCAATTCCACTATCGGTGAACTACTTAAGAAAACTAAAGTCTCTGATAATGAATTTCATATGGAAGCATAAGAAGCACAGAATTGCACTTCGTACCTTAAAACAAGATAAAAAACAGGGAGGTTTAGCGGTCCCCGACATAGAAAATTACTACTATGCAGCGGTATTGTCTAGAATCCCCGTGTGGGGACAGGACCACAGCGATAAAAGATGGGTGAAATTAGAAAAATCACTTAGTAATTCTCAACTTGGTATTCTTATATGGAACCCACCATCCCACAGGTTTCTGGGTGAGAGCATGCACATTATAACTTTAAACACATTAAAAATATGGGATAGGATTTATAAGCACTTAAATGGGGATTATAACTCGCCACTAATCGCACTTAAAAATAACGAATATTTTCAGCCAGGGAGGGTAAAAGTGGGGGGGGGATGGGTCAAAAAAGAAGTTATACAATTGAAAGACATAATGCACAAAGGAAAAATGTTATCACTTACTGAACTACGTAATAAAGGAGATATGCTTAGGATGGATGAATGGCGCTATCTACAACTGAGCCACTTTGTCAAAAGCCTTCCCCAGCCGATCAGGTCAGGGGACGACCTGACACGAATGGAACAGGTTTTTACGGCTGTAAAGGCGAAAAAAATGATCTCCAAGATATATAAACTACTATTGGAAGCGGACGAGTTGGGGATACTGCCATACATTCAAAATTGGGAGAGGGAATTGGGCTCACAAGTATATGCACTCACGATAGGTAAAATTCTGAAATTAACCCACAGGTCAGCAATTGATGCCAGAACTGTAGAATTGAACTACAAATGTCTAGCAATGTGGTATATTACCCCTGTTAAGTTAAGTATGTTTCAAATAGGGGCCTCTGCAGAATGCTGGAGAGGCTGTAAAGAGAAAGGGACTATGGCCCACCTCTGGTGGGAATGTAGCAAAATTAAAACCTACTGGGCAAAAATATTAAGTCACACTAAGGAAATTACAGGAAGTGAACTTGAAAACGACCCCTGGGTTATCTTGCTGCACGGTACCAGAGGGGAGACAAAACAATATGAGAAGACATTGGTCCCACATCTCCTTAATGCCGCCAAGCGAACGATTGCCAGAAACTGGCGTAACCTTGAAAGTCCATCAATATGGGAATGGATTGACATGGTGGAGGATACCCGTTTGATGGAGTCTCTTAGATTTAGGGCAGAAGAAAGAAAGGAGAACTTAGGGGAAAAAAAATGGGACGGCTGGTTAAAGTTTAAAAAAACGTGGAGTTATGCGGAAGCGGTAAGGATACGGTTTTAAACCCTTAGGGGAAGCATGGGTAAACTAGAGGAGCTCTCGGGGCGCAGTGTCGAAGCGATGTGGAGGGAGGGTGGGGGAGGGAAAAGGGTGAAAATGTATAAAGGATAGAGTAGTGGGAGGATGTATTCCCCATTTGATACTATATATTTTGTATGTCAAAGCAAAGTAATGCCACAATGATGTGACAACGGATCAGGACAGAGATGAACGGTAAAAGTTGATTCAGGTCCTTTTTGAAAGTTTGATCTGAGGTGGCAAAAAAAAAAAAAAAAAAAGAAGAGGTTTCCTTCTGGGACGACAGCCATGCACACCAATTTGATGCAGTGTGCGGCGTATGGTCTGAGTACTGACAGGCTAACCCCCCACCCCTTTCCCAAAGACAACCACTGGATATGACGCTAAGCATGTGCACTCAACCTCTTTGGTCGACCATGGCGAGGCCTGTTCTGAGTGGAACCTGTGCTGTTAAATTGCTGTATGGTCTTGGTCACTGCGCTGCAGCTCAGTTTCAGGGTCTTTGCAATCTTCTTATAGCTTAAGTCATCTTTATGTAGAGCAACAATTCTTTTTTTCAGATCCTCATAGAGTTCTTTGCCATGTTGAGCTTCCAGTGACCAGTATTAGAGAGTGAGAGCGATAATACCAAATTTAACACACTTCTTCTCCATTCACACTTGAGTCACATGACACCGGGAGGGAAAATTGCCCAATCTGGACATTTTCACTTAGAGGTGTCATTTCTTTAGTGTTGTCACATGAAAAGATATAATAAAATATATATATCAGACTTGATGGGGAACTTGGTCTGCCATCAGTCCTCTATGTTTCCTTGTTTCTATTTACTGCTTTATAAATATCTCCTTTAGAGCCGGTTCACACAGGGGCAACATGACTTCCAGCGCGACTTTTGGAGGCAACTTGGACACGACTTGAATATGAATAACAGCGCAACTTCAACACAACTTGGGGCGACTTACAACACGACTTTGGCCATGGCAAGGCGACTTTGGCCGTGGCCAAGCACAGAATAATCAGATTTTAAATAAAAAAACAGCATGGGTTCCCCCTCCAAGAGCATACCAGGCCCTTAGGTCTTCTCCCGGGCTCTGGTTCTTCTCCCGCTCTCCGGTTCTTCTTCTGGGCTCCTCCTCTATCTTCTTCCAGCTCTTTTACTAGCGGAGGAGACTGGGCTCTTCTCTCTTCTTCCAATGTTGACACGCCCCCCCTCGCTGAAATGCTGTGTGCGAGGTGCGCAGCGACTTATATAGGCATGGGACGTGGTCACCGGGTGATGTCACACGGCGACCCCGCCCCGTATGACGTCAAGTCCTAAAGCATGCTGGGGCTGTGACTTCATGAGGGGCGGGGTCACCGTGTGATATCACCCAGTGACCACGCCCCATGTCTATATAAGTCGCCGCGCACCTCGCACACAGCATTTCAGTGGGAGAGAGCATCGTGTCAACATCGGAAGAAGAGAGAAGAGTGAAGAAGGACGGAGGAGACCGGCTCCTCCGCTAGTAAAAGAACTGGAAGAAGATATCGGAGGAGCCCGGAAGAGCGGGAGAAGAGGCCGGAGAGTGGGAGAAGAACCGGAGAGAGTGAAGAAAAGGCCGTAGAGCGTGAAGGATTAGGAAGAGACCACCGAAGTCGGAAGACCACCGGAGCTGCCTTATAAATTACTTTAAAAACCTGTGTAGTGTGTTTTTTATTGACTCTTTTCCCCAGGTGAATGAGTATGGGTACGTTGTACCCCATACTCATTCACATAGGGTGGGGGGCCGGGATCTGGGGGCCTCCTTATTAAAGGGGGCTCCCGGATTCCGATAAGCCCACAGACCCCGACAACCAATGGCCAGGGTTGTCGGGAAGAGTCCCTTGTCCTCATCAACATGGGGACAAGGTGCTTTGGGCACCCCCCTTCCCCAAAGCACCCACCCCCCATGTTGAGGGCATGCAGCCTGGTGCGATTCAGGAGGGGGGCTGCTCGCTCACTCGCTGGGCTGCATGCTCGGATAAGGGTTTGGTATGGATTTTGGGGGGACCCGCACGCCATTTTTTCGGCGTAGAGGGTTCCCCTTAAAATCCATACCAGACCTAAGGGCCTGGTATGCTCTTGGAGGGGGAACCCATGCCGTTTTTTTATTTAAAATTTGGCGTGGAGTTCCCCCTCGAGAGCTGATTATTCTGTGAGAGAGACGACATTTTCGCTTCAATATAGATGGAGATCCGACTTGGAGGCGACTTCCATTGAAATCAATGGGTACAAGTCGCCTAGAAGTCGGATTGAAGTCGTACAAGAACCTTTTTTTGAAGTCGGAGAGACTGCTGTAGTGTACATTAAGACGGCTCCATTAACTAACATTGATTTTCTAAACAGCGCGACTTGGGGCAACTTGGGGCGACCTGAAGTCGGATCCCGAGTTGCCCCTGTGTGAACCGGCTCTTAAGTTTTATGAATGTGCCTATATAATGTAATACATATAAAGAGAGCCCGCAGCAATGCCAGAATTAATAGGCGTAGGGCAGACATGACAGGGTTAACAGTAGGATAGAAGAAAGAGTAAGGGCAAGTACTAGGGTGCCGAGGGGGAGGGGCTAATATAGTTGTTATAATCTCCCGCTGCATGCTGGGTGCTAACAGAAGTTTTGGGGAAAAGTTCCCACCCTCCCTCCCTTTAGTGGTAATGTTGTATGTCATGTATTTTGGTATGTTGAATTTTTTCATCATGACAGGTTCCGGACAAGTGGATGTCGTGGCAGAGGCGGGTGTTGGTCTGTGCAGGGGAAGGAGATATGGCAGAAAAATAGTTCAGGAACTATCGCTGGATGGGTCCTGATGGTGGTTTCCGGATAACTAAGGTTAGACGGAAAGTGTTATGGGGCACTGCGGCCAGTGTTTGTCTTTGAGCCTGCTTGTCGGCTTGAGGCCTATTATTATGCTTGGAGAGGGACCGCAGTGTCAGATTGTTATTGTTTCAGAAGTTTTACTAATTGCCTGCACAGACCAATGCCAGATAGTTGTTGCTAATAGAAGTTTTATATATTTGATATTTCATTTTATTTCAGAGTTTTTTATTGGAATTTATTTGTTTAAAATAAAGTAGGCTGCTGTGGCCTTTTGTTACTCCAACCGGTGTGGTCTCAAGTTAATGGGTATAGGGTAAGGTTGGGGTCTGGAAGCATCATATCTGTTATACAACAGTCATGTAATACAATGTAATACAATGTTTTCTCTTTCTTTTCTTAATATGATTGTTTTCTAGGTTCCAGTGTCAAGGTGCTCTGAAGACTGTCCTTTGGGTTTCAGAAGAATGATGAAGAGGGGGATTCATCGTTGTTGCTTTGAGTGTGTTCAGTGTCCAGAGGGGGAAATATCCAATGAGACAGGTGAAAAAAAATTTGTTTTCATACTTATGTAGCATTCTCCTACAAAGATACAAAATAATGGAACATGGTGCAATACTGTGGCCTTTGTGTCATAAAGCTATCTGTATATATAAATATATATATCATTCACGGTCCCCCCACTGTGACTTCACCAATAATATCAACAACACAATCATTGGTCCCTCCACCCATGCCAGGGCCCTTTGTGTGATCCTTGACTCTGAACTCTCCTTCAGCCCCCATATCCAATCACTGGCTAAATCCTGCTGCCTTAACCTCTGCAACATCTCCACAATTCGACCCTTCCTAACTAATGACACCACAAAGCAACTTATTCACTCCTTGATTATTTCCCACCTTGACTACTGCAACTCTCTCCTTAATGGCCTACCCTTAAGCATGCTATCCCCCTTCAGTCTATTATGAATGTTGCTGCTAGACTAATACACCTCACTAGCTGCTCCTCTCTGCCAATCCCTTCACTGGCTCCCCATACCCCACCGTGTAAAATTCAAAATGCTAACCATAACATACAAGGCCATTCACAACATCGCCCCATCTACATCACCAACCGCATCTGCAGATATCACCCAAATCATCCCCTACACTCCTCCCAGGACCTCCTACTCTCTAGCTCCCTTGTTACCTCCTCCCATGCTCGCCTTCAGGACTTCTCCAGAGCATCTCCCATCCTCTGGAACTCCCTGCCCCGGTATATCCGATCAGCCCTTAACCTGTCCACCTTTAGGAGATTCCTGAAAACTCACTTATTCAGGGAAGCCTATCCCACACCCACCTAACAACTGTTCCCGAGCCACCCCCATCAAATCATTCTCTGCAGCTATTACCTTTTGTACCACCACCCCCTCCCTTTAGAATGTAAGCTCTACGAGCAGGGCCCTCCTGTAACTTTTGTATTGAACTGTACTGTAATTGTGTTGTTCCCCCCTATACATTGTAAAGTTCTGCGTAAACTGTTGGCGCTATATAAATCGTGTATAATAATAATAATAATAATAATAATATATTTGTATATACTGTATAGTCCACAAGTAGCTACTAAAAGAGTCTATGGAGTAATAGATATAAGTCCATCTGAGGATGGAGTCGCAAAGCCACAGGGGTGTCAGCACATTAGGGTATGCCTCTTGTTAGGAGCAGAATCAGTCTCCTGGATACATGCAAGAAGGAGAGATAAAAAGGCGCCTGTAAACAATTTATTCAATAAAAAAAGGGTATATACTGTATATCCACTCACATTAGTATAAAAACAGGCACTGGTTAGTCATTGTCTGGTGAGATAGGGAACAGCGCTCACGCTGTTGGTGTAGCCACCGCCACTCAGCTGGGTCCAGGAAGCTGGCTAGTCTGTGGAAGGGAACCAGAACAAGGGGTGGAGCGCAGCATGGAGCGATGACATCACCGGACATATCGCAATGTGTTTCAAAGCATGCGCACTGAGGTGAGGATCCTGAAAACAGGTGAGTTCCTTTGTCAAACTATCAGAACGGGACTAAAAATGCCATTATAAAGCACGTTATTTAGTGGCCATAATTCAGTCCCCTACGGAACAAGTTAAAGCCCAGACGACACGCGACTGGGAGGGAGCTTGCATATTGATGTCACATCACGGTCATCTTGAGAATTATTTTTTACCTACTCTTTTTTATAAGAATACATATTTTATAAGGAGAGCACTCAATTTTGCCACCCTTCTTCCTTTACATACTTATGCTATTTGGCGAAACAATCGAGTTATATGTCCCATGAAAGCAGGTGTCTTGGAGGAAGAAGGCTGATTATCAGTATTATGCCAATTATCTCTACTATACCCAGAGGTGAACATTGCCGATTCAATTCAGATGTGAGGTGAGCAGCCTGTGAAACTGGTGGTAGAGAGCACATGCACTTTGGTATCGTTGTGCCATTTGATTTGTTTGCAACATTGATGCACCGATGTTTCTGAATTTACTTCAATCAATCACTGAATACATTATATGAACATTCTTTTAATTTTATTTTGTTTTATTCATTATTAATTATATATTTATCACCATTAAATATAATTGTAATAATAGCGCAGCACTGTTTATGATATTTTGTATTTGTTTAAGTGGAACGAGAGCCCTTGTTAGTGATAGCAGCTATTTCATTGTAATATTAATTGCATATAGTATTTATAGTGTTAGTATTATTATATAGTATTATTTTTTTCACACATGTTATATGGGCTACGGATATAAACCAAATCCTACATGAAAATAAATGTTAAAATAAATAACAAATAATTGTATAAACCAAATTGTTGACAGTAAATAGTAAACAGAACAGAATTAATTAATGATTAATCAGTTACTAATGGATAAAAGACAAACTATAAATATCTAAAAGGTAATAACTTAATAATAATAAAATTGATTAGTACCGTTAAGTTTTATAATAAAGCTTCTATAATAAAGTATTCTATACCAAAATGCCACAAGACAATTGATTGCTTAAGTAATGCAAAAATTAATAAATATATAAGTTGAAAGATATACAGTATATTAATATATTTTTTAATTAATGGACATAAGAACGAAGAAACATGTATGTACATTGAGATAATTATGATGGGTAATGTGATATTTACTTGTTCCAGGGAAATGTAGGATATCATTATGGTACACCACTTCATTTATATATTACAATATTATACCAGTGTGTGTGTTCTTCTGCATATAAATACTTAAGGTGGTGCATATATAGAAAGTTAACTCATGCCAATGTTGGCCGCAAGCCTGGCTCGACGTTGTGAGTACGGTATATAGGTATGCACAAGCACCTCAGACATGAGAAAAAATGACTCAAAATGATATGGATAAAAGGAGAAAGAAATGGTATAACATACCTATTACTGAATAGATAAACTTACTGACAATAGGGCCAACCACCAACCCAAAAAGTAGTATCCACCCAATCAACCAAAAAGATATCTAGAAGAGATGGAAAAAACAATAATCAGTAATACAAAACTACAAAATCGTAGAGACCACAAGTTCCTCATTAAGGCCACCAGATGAAAGTAGCATTGTATATCCAGTATGTATCCCTTTCACAGAGCCTGTGAAATTGTTCTGCTTCAGGGAGACACCTGGATATCTATTTGATGGCCCAAACTTGTAGATTTTTTATGGCACTCTGCAAAGTGATGGGGGACACTGTGTTTTGTCTTTTCATTCTTCTACTATGATGATGTTTGCCAAATTGCTTCCTTAGTGGGCCAATAGTTTGGTTTTTTTTTTATATTTTAAATTCTTTATTTTCATAATTTTCCTTTTACACGTGATTCATCACATTTACAATCAAATATTAGTCAAATACCTCTGTTCAAAGGTTTTTTTTTTAAATTACATTTTTCACATTTACAATCAAATGTTAGTCAAATACATCTGTTCAAATTACATTTTTCCCCCCCCCCCCCTCCCCCTCTAAGAGAAAAGGAAAAAAAAATAAAAAATTTAACGCCTACCCCGTCTCGCTCACCCCCCCCCCCCCCCCCCGTTCCCCACAGTATTTTTTTCCATAATCCTCACGTATTGTTCTGTTTCCCTGAACTCAATCCATTGTTGCCATATCCTCTGATATTTTTCTTCTAGATTCTCTAGGGTGTATAATGACTGTTCTATTATTCTCGTCCTCTCCACCCTCTCTACCCACTCTTTCATTGAGGGTATCTCCTGGGATTTCCAATAGCAAGGGATTAAGGCTTTGGCTGCATTTAATAGGTAGGGGGTGAGATTTCTAGCGTTTCGTCCCTCTCTCCTCTCTGTGTCATGGAATAAACATACCCATGGGAGTTTCTTCAGCCTAACTCGTGTTATATTAAAAATTATTTCTATTATTTGCTCCCAATATTTTTTTATTTTCGGGCAATACCACCACAGGTGTGAGAAGGACCCCACTATATCGCACCCCCGCCAACAGTTTGGAGAGTTATCTCCACTATAGGCGTTCGCTCCTTGGGGAGTTACATACCACCTGGCTAGAAGTTTGTAGGACATTTCTACTGATTGTATATCTTTTGCTGATGAAAAGACACGTCCTAAAATCTTGTTCTTCTGTTCGTCGCTATTTAACGGGCCAATTTCACTTTCCCATTTCCCTAAGTACGAGGGGTATTCGTGCTCCGCCTCCCGCAACAGGATTTTTTAAGTCTTTGAGATTCTTTTCTCACGGTTATTGGGGGATTCTATTAATTTTTCTAGAGGTCTAAGTTCTCTCTTACCGCGTAGGGGTTTTGGAAGTGTCTGTGTGAAGTGTTGTATTTGGGTGTAACGCCACTTATCTAGTGCTCTGTGTCCCCACTTCATAATAATCTCCTTATAAGTGCTAATTCTATTCCCTTCCATCACATCTATCAATCTCAAATTCTCTTTATTAGACCATCTGCTAAAATATATAAACTCCTCCTTTCCTGGGGGAAAAAAATTTGTGTCTAATAGTGGAATTAGTGGGGAATTATAATCCCAATTGTGCCTTTTGTGTACTACGTCCCAAATTTTTAGTGAGTGTTTTGTGAGTGCGGTTGTGTTTGGGGCTAAATGTCTATAGTGTGGGGGTATCCATATAATTTCTCCTATTCTTGTTCTACTTAACTTTATTTCTAGCTCCACCCAACTTTTCTCATCATGATTATGACTCCAGTCTATTATTCTAGAAATTGCGACGGCTTCATAATACTTTTTAAAATCCGGAGCGGCCAACCCCCCTCTTCCTTTTTCTCTTACTAATGTGTCGAATGTGATGCGCGCCCGTTTACGTGTCCAGATGAATTTTATTATTATTGACTTTATTTTCCTCAAGTATGGATGAGGGAGAGAAATTGGGATCATTTGGCAGGTATAGATAAATATGGGGAGAATAAACATTTTGACCGCATTTATCCTTCCAATCCAAGAGAGGGCTTTATATTGCATTCCTGTAAGTTGCTTTTTGATTTTATTAATCAGCGGAATATAATTATGATTAAAGAGGTTATCTACTTGAGGCGTTAGTTTTATTCCCAGGTAATTAAGTTCATTTTTGCACCATTTAAATTGAAATTTAGATTGTATGGCATTCTGTTCTTGTATTGATAGAGTTAAGTTTAATATCTCGGATTTTGACATGTTCACTTTGAAGTTCGACAATTTACCATATTGTTTTAATTCTTTCATAGCCATTGGGATTGATATTCTGGGGTTGGAGATATAGAGCAACAAGTCATCCGCAAATGCCGATACCTTATACTCCCTATCTCCCACTCGGATTCCCTGGATATCGGAATTTTTGCGCATCGCTGTCAGTAGGGGTTCTAGAGTAATTATGAATAGGAGAGGGGAAAGTGGGCAACCCTGTCTTGTCCCATTAAACAAGTCGAGGGGAGAAGACAGGGTCCCGTTGACTCTTATTAATGTTGTCGGATGCTGATACAGGGCCTCGATCCATTTCATCATCCTATCGCACAATCCCATATAGCTCAATGTTTCAATCAGGAATACCCAGTTGACCCGGTCAAAGGCCTTTTCGGCATCAATTGACATGAGGACTGTAGGAGCCCCCCTCCTGACGGCTTCTTGGATCAGCATTATTGATTTCAAAGAATTGTCTCTTCCTTCCCTCCCCTGCACAAACCCTGCTTGATCGTTATGGATCCATTCTGGCAGATATGACTTCAATCTCTCGGCAATTATTTTTGCAAATAACTTTATATCCGAGTTTAATAAGGAGATTGGCCTATAGCTTTCCACTGCCGTAGGGTCTTTCCCCTCCTTCAATATCAAGGTAATATGTGCCAGTAGTGTCTCATCTCTAAATTTCTCACTTTTCCCTATTGCATTAAAGTATTTACATAGTCTGGGTACTAGCTGCTTGGAGAACTTTTTATAATATATAATAGAGAATCCGTCAGGACCCGGGCTTCCTCCTGGGGCCGTGCTCGCTATAGCTCTTTCAACTTCTTCTACCGATATAGGTGTACCCAATGCCTCCATTTCATCCATTTTACCCTTTGGAAAATCGATATTCCGTAGGTACTCCCTTATTTCCTCCCGCCGCTTTCCTTCATTTTCTTTGTGTTCAATGTTATATAGGGTACTATAGTATTTCTGAAATGCGCTCGCTATTTCCGGGGATGATATCAAGATCTCGCCATTTACGTCTCTAATCCTCTCTATAAACGTCCTGTTCTTTTTTTCCTTAACCCGATTGGCCAGCCATTTGCCTGCTCTATTCCCCCACTGATATCTTTCCCTCTTTAAAATGTGTAATGCAGCTGTCCTCTCTTGCTCTACGTATTCTTCTAGCTCTCTTTTTTTGGTTATCAGCTCTTGTTTTTCCGATATTCCTTTAGGTCTTGTTTTCTGCTCTAGTTCGTGAATATCCTTATATAACTCCCTTTTCCTTTTTTCCCTTGCTTTTTTTTTACCTGCTCCAATACCTATTAGGCTGCCCCTTATCACTGCTTTATGGGTTTCCCAAATTGTTGAGGCCGAAACCTCTGGTGACTCGTTTAGAGTAAAGAAAGTTTCTAATTCCTGTTCTATCTTAATGATCGACTCTTGGTCTTGCAGTAATGTGACGTTGAGTTTCCAGTTTGTTCCAGGTCTATGGTCCCCTTTTATATCTAGTTGAATTTTCACTGGAGCATGATCTGATAAGGTCATTGTTTTTATTTCTGCATTCCTGAGGATCGGGACCAGCTGATGTTCTATAAAGATATAATCTATCCTGGAAAAGGAGCTATGGACCTGGGAGAAACAAGTGTAATCTCTGTCTTTTAAATGTAATATTCTCCATGTATCTTGTAACTGCCAATCTCCCAATGCTTTAATAACTTTTTTTTCCCTTTGTTCTGTAGCTTGAGACCTACCCAGTGAGGTATCTAACTTTGGATCTATACTCCAATTAAGGTCTCCTGCTAAAATAATTTTACCCTCTTTAAACCCCTCCAGTCTACTTAATACTCTCCTGAGAAATTTGTCAGGGTTTTTATTTGGTGCATAAATATTCACAATTGTACATTTCATGTTATATAACATACCTTTTATGAATAAGTATCTTCCCTCCGGGTCCACAAGATGCTCCTCTAGCTTAAATTTTATTAACCTGCTAAGGCCAATTGCTATACCTCTCGAGTAAGGGGATGGAGAGTCTGCATAATACCATAGTGGGTAGTGGAACGAATTTAGTCTAATTCCTGAAGTATGGGTTATGTGCGTCTCCTGCAGGCATACAATACCTGCTTCAAGGAAGAGGAGTTCGTCATTTACTCTATGCCTTTTTTTTTTTGGATTTAACCCTCTTACATTATATGTAATAAAATTTATCCCCTCCATGTTGGATTTTTAAGGAGGCAGTCTATAGGTGCGTCTTGTGGAGCCAGGGTCGATTTCCGTACTGTGGTGGCGGGGAGTGAGCGAGACCCCCAAAGAGAGGAAAAAAAAAAAAAAAAAAAAAAACCCCCACACATAACCCCCCACATCCCCCTCCCCTCTTCTGAAACGATACACCCTGGTGGGTTGGACAGAACCCCCCACAATCGTTTAATATATGGGCCAGGCAGACTCCTTCACGATGTCGCCTGCATTCCATATTCTCCATGAGGCTCATTTCCGTAACCGTGTAACCCCGTCCCCGTCCCCCACCCGCTCCCCCCTGCCCCCCCCCTCGCTCCCCCCCGCCCTCCATATTTCATCTTCTGATAACCATTTTATTGCTAAGTTGCCGCCAGACACTGAGGGTCCATCAAGTTCCCTCTTCCCTCCCCCCGGCCTCCCTTCGCCCGCCACCCCTCCCAGACCGTTCATTTTGGGGGGGCCAGATACCCTCCTCCTTTCCCCATTCCAATAAAGTTGGGGGTGGATCGATACCTAGACGCTCGCAGAATCTTCCCACGTCCTCCGGGAAACGCAGGACCGCAGATCGCCCATCCCTTTTCCCAACCAAACATGCCGGGAATCCCCACTGATAGGGGATCTCTGCTGTCCTCAATGATGAGGTCAGGGGTTTTAATCGCCACCTTCTTCTCAGCGTCTCAGGCGCAAGGTCTGCGTAGATCTGCAGCTCTGCTCCCTCGTAGGATACCCCCTTAAGTGTTCTAATTCTGTTCATAATTAAGGCCTTCTCTTCCACAAAATTAAACCTTATTATTACATCCCTGGGGGAGTCTGATCTACCTCTCGGGGTCCGGACCAGCCTATGAATTCTGTCGATTTTCATAGTTTCTGTAGCTTCTCCGTCAAGAAAAGGGTTAAATAATTGTTGTGCTATACTTCTCAACTCTGTATTGCCGTATAACTCAGGAAGACCATTTATGCGTAAATTCTTCCTTCTACTTCGATTCTCCTGGTCTTCTAATTTATATTGCAACGACCTATTGGCTCTCTGTAGGGCATTTATCTGCTCTGATATTTCTGCTATCTTTTGGTCATGGGCTCCTAACCTGTCCTCCACCTCTTCTACTCTCCCCAGGACTAGTCTGATATCTCCCCTTAGGGCTCCAATTTCTCCTTTCAGGGATGTTTCCAGCTTTGAGAACATCTCTGAGAGCATCTCTCTAATTTGTGGCGTTTCCTCTTGGGGTGTGGGCTGCACAGTTCTTTCTATCTCAGTACCTCCTCCCTCCGCCCCCCTATCCATCCTCCCGTTCTGTGTCTCCTCGTGTCCTACAGTGATACTTTGTGAGTTTTTATCGTCCACCTTTGGCCCTGTTGTCTTTACTCCATTTACTTTCCCTCCTTTACTATCCTCCGGGCCTCTCTGCCTATTTAGGCCTGATCGTAGGGGTGCTCCTCCCTGGCTCAATCTGGGTCCTCCCTGTCCTTCCTCAACTGTACTCGTATTAGTGGCCATGTATCTCTGAATGCCACCCGGGCTTTGAGATGGGGGGATCGGTTTAACAATCTTATTTGTTTTTCCCCTCCCTTCTTTCTATTTAAAGTACTCCAACTGTCACTTACGGGGGTCTTTATTATCCCTTCTCCTTCCCGCAGTACCGACCTTAGCTTATTTAGTTTCGTTTACCTGATAGACGACAGGGGCAACCGGGTATGTACGTTATAAGTTCCTGCTGTGGCTACTATCCTTACCCCTTCCCTCACCTAGGTGCCCCAAAACCTCCTGTTAGGGCTTATAGCATAGTATCTAGTACATTACATTTACATTACATTTACATTGCATTTACCCCCGCGTTTACCAGCACAGATAACATTGTTCTACATTTTGTAAGAAAGTTCAATCAACCTGCTGAAATGTCTCTTAACCTTGCCTCTCCTCCTTTCGAGGGGGCAGACAGGTAGATAGGGGGAAGCAGAGGGACAGGGACAGATGCCACAAAAATACCAGGGGGACCTGGGGGGCCCTTGGAAAAAAAAAAAAGGGGGGAGAGGGGACCAATACACTCCGAGTCCAGAATATTGGTAAGTATTTGGTGAGAGTTCTTCGGCCCTTCCTGTTCTCTATTTTCAGGGATGTAGGCTAGTTGCAATAGTATTTGCCAGGGACTTTTGCAGGCCTGTGGCTGCCACCTCGGTACTCTGGTACTCCACAGTACTCCACAGAGTTATTATTAGTGTTTCTGAGTGTTTCTTAGTCCCAGGAAAAAAGCAAAACAAAAAAAAAAAAAAAAAGAAAAAATGATGGAAGAAAAAGAAAGAACCGGTAGCATATAGGGGCGTCCTGGAGGGGAGGGAGGGGGGGCACTTTCCCCCGTAGGGTATCCACCCGACCTTCACTGTGCGAGTTCTCCTGACCCTAGAGTAGTGGCCTCGTGGGGATTTACTTCTGTCGTCACATCTGCTTAGTTATCCCGTGGGGTGACCTCCCCTTCTCTAGCATTTTATCCGGAGTATGTTGCTCTTTGGGGTCGCGAGCTTGATAGGGCTTGGGGGTTTGCATCCCTGGGGTAGTCGCCCCGAGGCCAATGGGGCTATCTGCTAACTCCTTGCTGTAAGTATAGGAGCATATCCAAGTCCGGCGGAGCAGGGTATAGGGTATGTGTAGTATACTTGTTTTCTGGGGTACTTGTCTATTCCTGCCCCCGATATAGGAGTTGGGGTCAAGGCTATATAGGGCCCTTCAATGGTTTGAATATTGGTTTAAATATTGTATTACCATGTTGCCCTCTTTTTTCTCCTTCCCCTTTTTTTTAGCCAAAAAAATCTTGTTATACCTTATTGTGGGTCTTCCATTGAGCCGTTACATCCACATGGGCTTATGATATGCTTATGATATGCTAGCAGAGTAGGAAGATAAGTGGAGCAATCGCAGGAGCATCCCTGCAACCTTTCCCAAAATATAAAATATTAGCTTTACTTAATTTGCTGCAATGTCCTGTATCCAAAGTTCAAAAATTGACTGTCGGGTAAGGTTTGTATAACGAATATTTGCAATATCTGCTAGGGGCATAAATGCATATTCACATCCACTGAGCGGCTCCTCTCCGATGAAAAGAATACAGCAGAAAAACAAGTTATGGCTGGCCCAAGGGCCACTCACCGCTCCTATCGTGGGGTGCAAGCTCAGAGTTCAGTCCACTATCTGTGTACTTCTACGGAAGCTGTCTCCTCTCTGTCTTAAGGTTTCATACCTCAGGGCCGGGTCTGCGTTCCATGGCAGCTATGGCGTGTCCGGTGGGAAGCGTCCCAGCACGTCCAGATCAGCTGGCGGGAGCCCTCCGGCCACTCTCCTGATGGAGACGAGGATGCTTCAGGATACTTTCAGGATGGCGAGCAGGCAGGCGGAGGGACACGGAGGGAAAGGTCCCTCAGTAGTAGGCTATACAGCGGGCAGGTCAGCTCCACATCTCGCCGGTCATCCCTCCACCGCACACAGACTGTGGGGGATGAGTTAGCCAGCGTCCTCAGCGTGGAGGTGGGAGCGATGGTGGAGCGTGAGCAGGGATCTGAGCGGGGCTCCTGACGCGCAAAACATACGTAAAAGATAATCCAAAAGGATTATTGTTACAGTGTTCGACAACTGCTGCAACCAGGTCTTGAGGACTGTCCCAGATGAATATAATGTCCTCTATGTACCTCTCGAAAAATATCATGTTTTCTGTATCAGGATTGTTGTGCCATATGTACTGGGATTCCCAAAATCCCATAGCCAGATTTGCATACGAGGGTGCAAAATTTGCACCCATGGCAGTCCCTTAAAATTATCCATTGCTAAAACTAAAATAATTATATGTGAGACAAAATTCTCTGCCCTCTAAGATGAAGTTGGCCTGTCTCTGATTAATGAGAGTCTGTTCATAAAAAAATATTCAAAGCTGAAAGACCAAATTGGTGGGGAATATACAGTACAAGTACAATTAGTTGATGGCTAAGAACACCCATGAATAATTAGGTTCCTATCTGTAGGGTTGTAACAGTTCTAGTAAATGGGTACTGTCCCTTATGTACGATTGCAGACAGGGGGAGCTTTCTGGTTCTTACGGATCTTAGGTATATAGTAGAAGCAGCTTGTTTGGTAGAACTCCCTACACAAAAAGGAGGCTTCAACTTTGTCTATAATACTGCTATCTATGGCACAACTTACCAAAGAGTCTGCCTCAATTTTGTATTTAGTTAGGGATTATGTCAGGGAACGGTGTGACCAGAAATGTGTGGACTGCAACAGAGTGTACCAAACACAGGTAAAGTGTAAATAATATGAAAGGTGAAACTTTTCCTGACAGAACCCACCTTCGAAGGAGTGACCTCCGGATGCTTCAACCAGCCATAGCTGAAAGAGTCCAGAGAGCAAATGTCTCATAAGCCCAAGGAGTGCCGGGTTCCAAATAAGAAGCCTTGCTGCTGGGATCCAAAAAGAAGCTAGGTGTTCCACCGCCTGGGTCTGGTAACTGGTTAGGTACCCCACCGCTGGGGCTAGGCAACTGGCTAGGTATCCTGTCGGCCAGATTCTTAGAAGCATAGAACATTTGATCCTTCAAAACAGTAGGTATCCCAATGCTGGGGTACCATGGGTCATTCGCAAACTTAGCCCTGGGGTCATGTGATAACACCAAAACTTTTACACCGGAATACATTAACTCTCTCTTTTTTCCGGCACTCTTGCCTCCCCGCCGCGCCCCCCCATGGTGCAATTATTTATAATAAAGTCATTATTATTTTTGCTAAAAAACTTTTTTTGTTCCTCTTTGAAGAATCATTTTCAGGCTGTTTGCCCTCTCTTTCTCCAAATATTTTTTCTATATACCAAAACTTTGACACCGGAATGTCTGGTTACAATCATGTAGCTTGCCTGATCTCCAGGACTCGTTCCACACTTCAACGGCCATCTAGGTTTCCCCATGGCACTGGTTACCTGACATGGGTCCACTAAAGCACCTGGAGTTGTGGCAATAGCATCCATGTTGTGACAAGGCACAAATGGTGCTCTACCACTCCCCTGGAGCTCACTGCTACCAAGGTCATGAAGTTAAACGTTGCTTCCAATTGTGAAGGGTATGTCTGGACCACCAGGCTTTGGCGCCATCAGAGAAACATACTGTAGAAGGGACCCAATTTAGGCAACTGAAAAAAGAACCATAGGCAGAACAGGTAACCCCTACTAGGTACACAAAGGCTCAGATATGTCAGACCCAATGGCAGATGGCATCCTACCCTCCGCAGGACAATCCGGTCGGGCAGTAAGCATAGAGTCAATAAGATCATGCTGATCTTTGGTCAAAGGACCATCAGAAGCAGGCTGGAAAGCAGGCGTCAGATCAACAGGCACATTAGGCTGGGCAGTGGGCAGCGGGCAGAGGCACATCAGGCTGGGCAGTGGACAGAGGCAAAGCAGCCTGGGCAGCAGGCAGAGGCACATCAGGCTGGGCAGCGGGCACAGGCACATCAGGCTGGGCAGTGGGCAGAGGCACATCAGGCTGGGCAGTGGGCCGAGGCACACCAGGCTGGGCAGCGGGCCGAGACACATCAGGCTGGGCTGCAGGTCGAGACACATCAGGCTGGACAGCAGACAGCGGATCATCAGGCTGGACAGCGGGCACCAGAAGGAATTGGATTTGGGGCATATGGCGGGCCCGTTTGATCTCCCCCCGTTCCGCAACCTGAGGGTTTCCACCCTCGGTGTGGTCCCCAAAATGGCAGAGGGAAAACTCCACCTTATCCACCACCTATCCTATCCTGGCTCCTCGGTCAATGATGACATCGACAAGGAGGAATCCAGGGTCCACTATGCATCTTTTGACAAGGCACTCCACTTGATCAGGGCGGCTGGTCCTTCGGCTTTGCTGGCCAAGGCGGACATTGAGTCCGCCTTCTGCCTCCTCCCAGTCTAACCAGAATGCTTTCATCTGCTGGGATGCTACTTTCAGGGAAGCTACTTTTTTGACATGTGCCTCCCCATGTGACATTTCTTGTTATTTCTTCGACCTCTTCAGTAGTTTCCTTGAATGGGTAGTTGTCCAGGCGGCTGGTTTGCATTCTGTGTTGCACTACTTGGATGACTTCCTCTTTGTCGGCCCAGCTGACAGCAGTGGGTGCCAGTAGCTCCTGTCTGTTTTTCAGGACACCTGCAGGCGGTTGGCCATTCCACTGTCAGCTGACAAGACTGAGGGCCCTGTGACGGTTCAGGCCTTCTTGGGTATTGAAATCGACACGATGGCAATGGTTTTTCGGCTGCCCAGTGACAAGCTGGCCAGGCTCCACTCCCTGCTCCACTTGGCAAAAGGGGCAAAAAACTGCAGTTAAAACAGCTCCAGTCCTTGCTGGGTCACTTGGTATTTGCCTGCCGAGTCATCCGCACGAGGAGGGCTTTCTGTAGACTCCTGGAGTGGGCCATGAAGGGGGTGGCTGCCCCCCACCATTATATCCATATCACCAAGCCCATGCGGGATGACTTGGGGATGTGGCTATCCTTTCTCCAGTCCTACAATGGCCAGTCATGTTGGTTGCTGGAGGAGGTACCGAACTCACAGCTGGAGCTATACACTGATGCGGCAGGCCCCTGTGGTTTTGGTGCATTTCTCCAGGGGGAGTGGTCTGCTGAGTGTTGGCCGCATGGATCGTTTGCGCAACCTCACCCTGCTGGAGCTCTTTCCGATTATTGTCGCCATTGAGCTGTGGGGCGAGCGGTTGCACAATCGCCAGGTGGTTTTCTGGACCGATAACATGAGCGTGGTGCAGGTGGTCAATCAACAGTCTGCTAGATCCCTCCGGTCATGTCGTTGCTGCATTTTTTTGGTTCTAAAGTGCCTGCAGTTTAAGCTATGCTTTAGAGCTAGGCATGTCCCTGGAACTGCTAACGATATTGCTGATGCTCTCTCTCATTCACATCTCAATTGTTTCCGTGCCCTGGCCTTGTTGGCTTCCCTGGAGGGCCTCCCCTGTCTGGCCTACTTGTGGAACCTCATTTACGAAGTTTGTTAGACCTCCTCCGGGCATCGATGTCCCCGCGGACATGGTAGTCGTACTGTCGCGTGTGGAAAAAATGGGTCCAGGTGTCAGGCAGTGAGTTATCCATCTTGTCTTCACAGGAAAGATGATTGGCTTTATTTTCTTATCTTGTTTATTTGCTACAAAAAAGGTTTTTCTGGTTCCACGGTTTCGTCGGCTATGTCTGCTTTGTCCTTCTGGTTTCAGCTCATTGGGTGGGAAGACATCACAAAAGCGTTTCCTGTCCATCGGGTCTTGTGTGGTTGGAGACGTGCGACCAATTCCCCCGATTCCTGGGAAACCCAGTTTCCCTCACTATTCTCTCCAGTATCCTTTCCCTGTTGCCGTCCGTTTGCTTTTCCCCGTTTAAGACTCTCCTTTTCCAATGGCCTTCTCTTGGGTGTTTTTCGGGGCTTTTCGCATTGGCAAACTGGTTTCAAAATGTCCTCGGCGGGCGGCGTTCTGGCGGAGGATGTTACCTTCTCTGAGTGCTGCATGTCAGTTTTGTTGCGCACATCAAAAACCAACAGCTTCAGCAAGGGCAGAAGGGTTGTCTTGTACCCTTGTGGGGGCCCCTTCGGCCCTTTTTTGTTGGCCTCCCCCTTCCTGTCCTTACGCCCCCCATCCCCAATTTTCTTTGTCCTCGCCGATTCCTCCTCTCTTAGCAGGTTCTAATTCTTGTGGGTTTTTCATTGCTGCCTCGAAAAACTAGGCCTCCCTTCACGTGACTTTGCGACCCACTCCTTTCGCATCGGTGCTGCCAACGTGGCTTCGGGTATGGGTTTCTCTGATATGGAACTCCAGCGTTTGGGTAAGTGGGAATCATCCAGTTTTTCCTTGTACGTCCACCCACACCTGTTGTTTTCATTTTCAGATTGTTACCCGGCTCTGATCTGGATCGTTGGAGATTCCTTAATTTAATGGGATGCTCGTCGGCAGAAGTTCGGAACCATGGAAAGAATTTGGGTTTTACCTCTGATCTCGCCAGGGTCTGCTGGCTTGGGCTCCATGGTTTATGCTGGCCTCAAGTCCTTCTGGTGTGTTTGCGCTTCCGGTCCCATGTGTCTGGCCCCATCATCTTGATTCTTCACGCTGGAGGGAATGATGTGGGTTATACACGTTCTGTGGACTTAATCTCTGCTATCAAGTGGGACATCGCTCAATGCTATGCAGTTTATACCAATTTGGTGCTCATCTGGTCTGAAATCGTGCCTCGCTTGCTATGGGCCAGGGAAATACCTGGCCCCGGCTGGAACGCTTCCGTTGCAAAGTAAACGCCCAGGTCGCCAAGTTTGTTCGGCAAATCGGGGGGTTCGTCATCCGACAAAAGGATCTGAAGGGTGCTAATGATGATCTGTTGAGACCAAATGGCGTTCACCTTAACCACTTCAATACCCGCGTATAGTCATATGACGCCCACAAGGTGGATCTACCATCCTGGGTGGGCGTCATATGACGTCCTCGGATTCCCGGCCGCCTGGGGGGCGCGCCCGCGGCATCGCTCGGGATCCGGTGCGAGTGCCCGGCGGCCGCGATGTCCGCCGGGCACCCGCGATTGCCCGTTAAAACAACGGGACCGGGCGGGACCGTGGAGCTGTGTGTGTAAACACACAGCTCCACGTCCTGTCAGCGGGGAGGAGACCGATCATGTGATCCCAGTACGGAGGAACACATGATCGGTCTCCTCCCCTTGAGTCCCCTCCCCCTACAGTTAGAATCACTCCTATCAGGGAACACATTAACCCCTCCAGCGCCCTCTAGTGTTAACCCCTTCCCTGCCAGTCACATTTACACAGTAATCATTGCAATTTTATAGCAACGATCGCTGTGTAAATGTGAATGGTTCCAAAAATGTGTCAAAAGTGTCCGAAGTGTCCGCCGCAATGTCGCAGTCACGAAAAAAAAATCGCAGATCGCCGCCATTACTAGTAAAAAAAAAAAAAAAAAAATTCAATAAATCTATCCCCTATTTTGTAGACGCTATAACTTTTGCGCAAACCGATCAATATACGCTTATTGCAATTTTTTTTACCAAAAATATGTAGAAGAATACGTATCGGCCTAAACTGAGGAAAAAAATTGTTTTTTTTTTAAAAAATGGGATATTTATTATAGCAAAAAGTAAAAAATATTGTGGTTTTTTTCAAAATTGTCGCTCTTCTTTTGTTTATAGCGCAAAAAATAAAAACCGCAGGGGCGATCAAATACCACCAAAAGAAAGCTCTATTTGTGGGAAAAAAAGGACGTCAATTTTGTTTGGGTGTAACGTCGCACGACCGCGCAATTGTTAGTTAAAGCGACGCAGTGCCGAATCGCAAAAAGTGCTCTGGTAAGGAAGGGTGTTTAAAAGCCCTGTATTGAAGTGGTTAATGACATTGGGTTGGACATCTTCAACCTTGGCCTGCAGCGTGGTGTGGAACAGGCGCTGGCTGAGGTGGGGCGCTTGTCAGCTATCCACTAACGTGCGGATGGCGGATTTTGACCTTGCCAGCATTTAAAGTTGCTGTAATGGGCTATGCCCTTGATGAAAAATTGTAAGTAGGTTTCTGTCCAGCACTTATGGTAAGGACAGGCCCCAATTCCCCGTTTTTGAATTGAGTGCTCACAGTACGACTGTGACTGGCACTGGTTAAATGTGTTCCCATGTTACGTGTTGGAATTGAATAAAGCTGTGGCCTTGCCCTTTCCAACCTAATGGTTGTAAGTGCTTTATTTAATGGGGTAAAAGGGCAAGGGTGGTGGGGGATTTGATCCCATTGTGTTACATTAAATTGGACCTAGACCCATTGCGCCTCAGAAGTCATGCATATGACTAGATAAATCTCAGGTATTATTAGAATGAAAAAGAAAAAGATTATAGTTCCCTTCTCTCTCTCTCCACCCCTCCATCATAAGATCAGGCATTAAGTCCTGGAATACTATATGATATCCCAGAGCAACCACTATACTCATGTATTCAATAGTACTTTTAATTGTATCCCTTGTCCACATCAAGTATTTTAGCTAGAAGGAGATGGCCACTTGCAAAGACCAGAAGCAGAAATACATAGCATGTATTCCCCACTCTCCATTTTCAACCTTGTTTGTAATATGGGTCATCTATCCATTTTTTCCATATTTTCTGAAACTTCCAAGATGCTTTACATTGAAGATAAGTATATTTCTCAAATAGTACATGTTTATCCGTTTCCTTTACCCATTCCCTAAGAGTAGGAGGGTTAGATGGAATCCATCAAGAGGCTATTAATTTACACGCCAGAAAAAGCACTCTCATTATGGCTACTGTCTCATCATGTACTAAATTGTTAGAATTTATATACCTGAGGAGTCACTGGACAGGGGTAAGTGAGATGTCATATATGGAATGTATCTTATCTATCACATCTTGCCAATACCAATGAAGTTTTGGGCATCTCCAAAACAAATGTATAAAATAGCAGAAGATTTCACACAATCTTAGACAATCAAAATTCTCCATTCTACCTACTCTATGCAGCAACTCCGGGGTATAATAAGCCCTGTACAAAATAAAAAGTTGGGCCATTCTGTGTGTTGGGGATATTGAGACAAGCTGAACATTCTTCATTATTTGGTCCCATTTTTCTTCTAGAGCCACATCAATATCCATCTCCAATTTTTTGTCTACATGGAATCAGAAATTTAAGAAGCAGTTCAGATAATAATTTCATATATACTTTAGAGATAAGTCCCTTTGTGTTGTTTGCTTGTACTACATTGTCTAAGACAGGGATTTTGTAGAAGGGGACTGTTGGGGCTATACCTTGTTTTTTTTAAAGTGTTTCTTAATTGTAGGTATTGAAAGAAACACCTTGTATCCAAACCATAGTCGGTACAAAGCTGCTGATGAGTTTTCAGCACTCCATCGGAATACAATACCATCAAGGTAATAATCACAGCACGTTCCCATCTAGAAAATCCTTCCAAGTGGTAAACTTCAGAAAACTCCCTAATCGACCATATTAGAATTACTACCTTATTGAAAAACTATTCTTTCGGTAAAAGCATGTTGTAGCATTCTGATTACCTCATCAGTATTCACAACTTTATTTCATAAAAATGAAACTGACAGTTCCAGACTGTGTTGTGAAATGCAGCAGAGGGAAGTCCTTAGATGGGTGAATACTCATGATGTAATGACTGTGTATTCTTTACGTTTGGTCTATTAGAAGTAAGGAGGACTCCCTTACATCTATCACCTGACACTCAGGAGATGGTGGAAACCATTTTGGAGCGGAGGATGGTCTTTATCTTCTAACTGTTAGTAAACATAGTGTTTGAAATAAAGATCTCACATTCGTTTTTCACACTGTAGAATTTTTTTTAGATAAAGGTTCGTGTCATAAGTGTTCAAAAGAGGAGTGGCCAAATGATAACAATCAATGTGTGCCAAAACCCGTTGAATTTCTGTCTTATGGAAATGACCCGGTTCCTCTCACAATCTCAGTTATTTCTGTTTTACTGTTGGTTAAAACATCTGCTATTTTTTGTGTTTTTATTATATTTCGAGAGACTCCAGTAATCAGAGCTAATAACCAAACCCTGAGCTTCATTCTCCTGGTCTCCATCATCTTGAGTTTCCTCTCTGTGTTTTTGTTTTTGGGTAGACCTGGACCTATCAGCTGCATGTTTCGTCAGACCTCCTTTGGAATCATCTTTTCTGTGGCTGTATCTGCCATTCTAGCCAAAACTATTATAGTCTACATGGCCTTCAAGGCCACCAAACCTGGAAGTTTCTGGAGAAAATACATTGGAGTAAAAATATCAAACTGTTTGGTTCTTCTTTGTTCATTTATCCAGGTTTTAATTAGCGTCATTTGGCTATTGACTGCCTGTCCATTTCCAGAAATGAACACTGACCTATATGCTGATAAAATTATTATTCAGTGTAATGAAGGATCTACTCTGGCATTTTCAATACTCCTTGGTTACATTGGACTTCTAGCAGCTGTGAGTTTCTTTGTGGCTTTTCTGGCCAGAAATTTACCAGACAGTTACAATGAGGCCAAATACATCACCTTCAGCATGTTGGTGTTCTGCAGTGTCTGGGTCGCTTTTATCCCAGCTTATATGAGTGTTACAGGGAAGAACACTGTGCTTGTAGAGATATTTGCTATAATAACTTCTAGCTTAGGAATTTTGGTTTGCATATTTACTCCTAAATGTTACATTATACTGGTGAGACCAGATTTAAATTCAAAAAGTAAAATAGTAAAACAAACCAAAACCTGACAATAAATTCTCTTATTGAATGTTTGTTTATAAATCATTACATTGAATTTGAATGGAAATCCACTTCATCATTCCCATTATACACAGAATATAATTTTTCAGTACGATTGATTGGACAGAAAGGGTTCTACAAAAAATTATTGTCATAAAGGTTTATTATTGTTTTTTTTTTATGCAAAACATCTATTTAAACTGTTACTTTGCTCTCTTTATTTCACACATATTAGAGAAACATGCAACGTTGAAAGTTCCTTTAAACAAACAAATAAAATATAAAAGGCTATTGAAAACAAAATGTATACATTTAAAAATTAGCATGTCTGAATACTATCAGTTCAATTCATATTAAAAATCTAGCTTCTAGTTCTTTTACACTTTGGTGTTCTAGTAACTGTAAAAGTGTCACAATCTTTTTTATTCACTTAACTCTATATTAATTGCAGAAAATTATTATTAAATCTAGTTATTATGGTTCCTTTTTCTGGATGATTACTTTATGCATCTTTTAAATATTTACAAAATGACTTCCATTTGCTGGGACACTTTTTACTTACCTCAAAATATTTCACTATTGCTGTAATTTACTGTATCCTCTTACAGGTCCTTAATCTTTTTTTTTTTTTAAAGTAGAATTTTATTTATTTTCACACACAACAAACAATACAGAAAACAAACTGTATATGGAGCGAACATCGCTCAAACCATTACATAATCTAGTAAACTGGTATACATTTAGTGGAAATGTGACAACCTAAAGGTCAAATGTCTATTCTGCTTAATTAGAAACAATTAATTATCAAGGGGCTTCATTTAGTCTTTCAAGGAGCCGGTGGTATGGTACTTTCGGAGTTGACCCAAGAGCCCCAAATCTTAAGGAATTTTTTTGGGCATCCTCTGGCCTCATACGTCAACTTATATAATGGTATTGCCTGATTAATAGTGATCCAAAAGGCTATAGTGGGTGAGGATTGAGACTTCCAGTGGATGGTAATCGATTTCTTAGCATAGAACAATAGTATGCGCAGAAAGGTTTGTACATTTTTAGATATACCTTCATCATCAATGTATCCCAGTAAACACCGTAGAGGGTTGCAGATATTGGGTATCTGAGTTAGGCCCCTTTCACACTGGGGCGGGAGCGGCGGTGAGGGTAAAGCAGCGCTATATTTAGCGCTGCTTTACCGTCATTTTAGCCGCGGTATTCAGCCGCTCGCGGTGCGGTTTTACCCCCCCGCGAGCGGCCGTAGCGGCGCTTTGCGGCGGTATTGCCGCGGTTTCCCATTCAAATCAATGGGAAGGAGTGGTATAGGAGCGGTGAATACACCGCTCCTATACCGCTCCAAAGATGCTGCTAGCAGGACTTTTTTTACCGTCCTGCTAGCACACCGCTCCAGTGTGAAAGCACGCCGGCTTTCACACTGGAGTGAATGGGGCTGTATTTTTTCAGGCGGTATACAGGCGCTATTTATAGCGCTGTACCGCCTGAAAAACGCGAAAGGGGCCTTAAAGGAGCTAATGAAGGCCGTGACCTCCGACCAGAACTTCCTAATGCACTCCCACATCAGTTGAAAGAATGTGCCATCTGCCATACCACTTTGAGAGCATAGTGCAGAGGGTAATCTGTTTAATTTGTATAGTAAACATGGTGTAAAATAGGATCTGTATAGCAATTTTGTCTGTATCACCTTGTCACGAGAAGAAATGACTGAGGGGACCTGGAGGGGAAGAACTTCCTGCCAGATGTCCTCCGTCAATTCAGGGATGTCAGCACTCCATTTATCGGCCGTACTGCTGAGCCTATGAATTGTAGAATGTAGGAGAGATCTATAATATGATGAAACCAGTTTAGTGTGAGAGGAATCAGTCAGTAATCGTTCTAGCGGAGAGAGTTGAACAACTATGTTACAAAGCCCAAACTGCGTTGCAGCAGTGTGACGTATCTGCAGATATAGGAAGTAGGCTGTATTGGGTAGGTTATATTCCCGACTAAATTCCTCAAAAGGGCGCAACATATTATTTGAAAATAGGTGCATGATCGTTTTCACCCCCCGTGTAGACCAGAATCCCCCATCAGTTCTGCGGTAGAATTCCTGCAAATTCGGATTTCCCCATAATGGGGTATTTGGTGAGTATGTATTGTGTTCGTTGGATGGCAGCATTTTAGTGAGCCTAAAAATCCGTAGGGTCATTGCTAGTATAGATTTACCCTCCCTCCCTTTAAGTGACATACGATGAATCAAGTTTTGAAGGGACTCATAGGAGGTAAGTATAGCTGCTTCCAGGGCAGTGGCCGCATTGTTGGTTTTAGGATAAAACCACCAGTGCGTGTGAGCCAACTGCAAGGCAATATAATAGGTTTGAAGGCAAGGTAAAGCCAATCCACCCTCCATTACTGGCAACTGCAGGGTGTCTTTCGCAATCCTAACTGCTCCCCCCCTCCAAATGAAAGTGGTAAGAATTGAGTCTATTTCCTTAAATTTGACCTTAGTGACATATACTGGCGAATTACTCAGGATCTACAGAAATCGTGGTAAAAAGATCATTTTAAAAATGTTTATCCTACTTAGTAGTGTTAGGGAGAGATTGGTCCAAGTCTTTAATGTGGTTCTTAGTCTTCCGATAAGAGGATCTAGGTTAATTTTGATGTAGGAGGAGATTGTTTTTTGTATCATAACCCCCAGATATCGGAAGGAGCTGACTATTTGTAAGGGACAGGAGGGAGGTAGCACGATCGACGTTGCTTGGTCTATCATAAACAGAAGGGATTTGTCCCAGTTGACCTGGAACCCAGAAAATTGACCAAACCTCAGAATAATTTCCAGCAGGGCTGGGAGAGACGATTGGGGGTCAACATATAAATCAACATGTCATCAGCGTATAAAGACACCTTTTCTTCCATACCCCCAATCGTCAGTCCCACTACCTCCCCACTGGATCTTATTAGCGCCGCCAGAGGTTCTATCGCCAATGCAAATAGCAGCGGCGACAGGGGACATCCCTGTCTAGTGCCTCTCTTTATCAGAAAGGGATCAGACACGGCTGTATTCACTCTTAGTCTGGCGGTGGGCTTCGAGTAGAGTAGTTGCACCCACCTGATAAAGGTATTACTGAATCCGAATTTTGCTAAAACTTTCAGCAGGTATGGCCATTCGACCGAGTCAAATGCCTTGTGTGCGTCCAAGGCCAATACGGCCCGAGATCCCATATTATCATGAGTGACTTGCAGATTAGTAAAAAGCCTACGCAAATTGATGGAGGTCGATCGCCCAGGGATGAACCCAGTTTGGTCCGCTCCGATAATAGCAGTGATGACTAGTGAGAACACGGCTGTCCCATTTTATTTTTATTTCTTTTTAAGAAGAGCCACATTGTTGAACAGGCATAAGTGCTCTGTGTAGTGTCGTCTGGCGACACAGTGTATGGTCGTACAGCGCAATGCGTTTGTGTATGCATACACTGTGAGGGGTAGAGATCTGATTCGGGGGGTGATGACGCCCTTGTTCAGGTTTCTAGTTGAAGGACTAGCTGTAGTCTGACGATCCACCGCAAAAGCAGCCACCTGGCGGTGCTCTCCGAATTTTAGGTGCGTTTACGGTTTCCCTGGACACGGGGGTAAGACGATAAGCCAATTCGAATTGCCATGGACACTAGGGGGTTCATGTATGGGAAATAATGGAGATTTCCCACAGTCAGACAGTATGGCACAGTGCATGAAATATGTAGCTCAGCTGTGGCTTCAGAAGTTTATTATGGTAAAGCGGGAGGGGATGTACAGAGGGTGGTTTCAGTCCGGAAGGAACCGCATTTATGTACACCTGGCCCGAGGGGATAGCAGTGACTAGTGATCCAATGCTGAGAGGCAGGCTGGGTCCACCAACACTAGATCTGTTGTAGTTTCCTCTGATAATTCTGCCAATGTAACCAACTTATTTTGACGGGATCAAGAAAAATAGATAAACAAAATAAAAAATTTTCAGGCCTGTTTTTTAACTTTGTTCATGCAAAGATTTCAAACTACTGTTGTGTTTTTTTCCAAATTGTATGTATTTTCTTCTATCGCTAAGAGTGAAGGCAGAATTCCCTCTGGTTGGTTTTAAATTTACATTTTTGATTTAGGAACTATAAAATATCTCCCCCCACATAAGTCTCAAGTTTTAGGTGTCATGTTCTATGTGGTAAGAAGAATAAGTCTGAACCTACCGCAACAGCCGCGTTGTGGGTGTTGTATTTTAGTAAAAACGTGAAAGTAAGGGTTACAGAGGGTTTAGCTGTTCTTAGAGGAATGTCATTGACAATTTACAAATGTACACAAATGTTGTATTGTTTATCACAGATTAATAACTTGTGTGTATAAGTATATTTTCAGGTCCAAGGAGTTTCTGAGGCTCTGCACCACTCTAAACCCTGCATGTTTTCCTCCACTTTGTAAAGATGAGGAAAAGGGGGGAAGAGTAGGCTGAGTGACAATTTTTCAAGCCAAGGATACTAACCACTCTAATTCTAGCCAAGTTTGTGACAGGTGACAGGTGACAGGTGACAAGTGACAGGTGACTGTGTCGTTGCAGAGAAGATTGATGAACAAGACAACAAGGAAGAGAAGTATCTTTATTTATATTTTTTAAAGTGTATTTTCTAACTAGCTAAGAAAGTGAACAGGACACATGGTTGGGTCTACTCTAAGGCCCCTTTCACACGGAAGGCCCGTTCAGATCCGCCTGTCAGTTTTGACGGCGGATCTGAACGGGCGCTCCATGTTACTCTATGGAGCGTCGGATGTCAGCGGAGACATGTCCGCTGACATCCGATCCGGTCCGATCCGCCAAATCCAGACGTATGGACCACACGTCCAGATCCGTCGGATCGGGTGAGATCGGGTGAGATCGGGTGAAAACGGACACACTGTCCGTTTTCATCCGATCTCTCCATAGAGATCAGCGGCGCTCGCAAGCCCCTCCCCGCTCAGTGAGCGGAGAGAGGCTTGTCATCCGCCGGCTCAGCGGAGATCAACGGACAGATCCCCCGCTGAGCCGGCGGACAGAGGCGGGCTCCGTGCAAGCGGAGTCCGCCTCGTCTGAAAGGGGCCTTAGTCTCCACTGAGCTCTAGTGCCCCAGTGATGACAGCGGTGTATGATATATAGGCATATTGGTATGAGGAGTTGTGACAAACTAGTAAAGACTCCAAACAGACACTTGTAAATGGAATTTATCCATACATTTCTAGAGGGTAAAATGCATTGTAATTTTGACAATAGCTCTGGTTCTCACCAGCTTTGGTATCGGGATAACTAGGTAGCCCACAAGTGTGCTTCGGATCTACAGTTTATAAAGTAATTCCCCTAATGGAAGAGATTAATTTGTGCTGGTGAATCTCGTCCCAGCATCTTATGTCGCGGCCGATCGCGAGGATCTGATGGCGCGAGGGAAGGTAAGAATGACAGGGACACCTAGAAGGGAATTGCTTGTACACGGTGGGGGCTTGAGCTTATGAAACGATTGAAAAATTGTACCGTCCATTGAGGATGGGATGTTTTCATGTAACTGTTGAAGCTACAAGGAAGTTCCCACAATCCAAGGGGGGTCCTGGGAATTCATAAGTAAAGATTGTTATACCTGAATCAGGGATACTAGTGACAAAGTTCAGGCCCATATGGATGGGGCTTGGATCCCTGAGAAGCGAAGCCAGAGCTGTAGCTAGTGAAGGATGGAATTCTCTAAAAAGTCTGGGAATCTGTGGGGATTTAATTTTTATTTTTGCAGCGGATCATAGTTGAAGGAAGTAGGGGTATATTTACACATGTTGTTTTTGTTTCTATTCCTTATATATATCGTGATGAGGTGCTCCTGCTGCCTGATTTGGACACGTGACCAGAGCCCGAGCAGATGACCACATTTTTTTACAGGATTTTACAGGATCCCAGACCGACCAGCGACTACTACAGCTCACCATGTCATTTCTACTGAAGAACAGAGTCTACATGTCAAGCCGTGTTTTCCTTTTTATGGACTGTAAGGCCAGGTGTAAGAAGATCGAAATTCATCAAGAGACACATGGGAGGATATGACAAAAACGAGGGACTGTCATGGAAAATTTTATTAATGTATGTTGTCAGATGCCCCCCAGTGTCGGTTTTGCTGTAATGCACTCATCTGAGCGTATTCGCACATAAAGACGTTGGCGGAAGACCATTGGCTGCGTAAATCTTCCTGTGGACACTACAGACGTGTTTGCTGGTTTAAGGAAGTTAATTTGTGCCTCATCGGGAGACTGGCCATTTCCCGGTGACTGTATTAATAACTTCAAGCGAACATCTCTGTGTACATGTTGGAACTTTAGCATAACAATATAAATATTATGGCCCACGGAGCCATGGCTTTATATCATTCGTTGTCATTGAAAGCAGTTAGACAGTTTGGACATCACTGCTTAGTCTGTTTGAATGTATACATCTGTGATTGGTTCTTTTGAAGGAAAACAATTGTCCCTGTATTGTAACACCATTGTATTGAATTTGTGTGTCCTTATATGGTCATTTACATCCTGTGTGAATGAGATGAGGCCACATCCTTTGTGGGAGGGGTTTAGCTGTTGGAGGCAAACCTTTGTGGGTGTGGCTTTTGAATGGTTTCAAAATAAAGGAGTTCACTGAGCTGGGACAGTCAGTCATGCTGCCCGATGCTGAGATGAACATGTAAGATATATACTGGTAATGGCTCCTTTAATGCAATGCTTGGCTGGTGAGGTTTGAATGAGGGGGCTGAGATAAGGATGAATGCATGGATGAAGGGGTTTGGGAGGTAATGGAAGATATGTAGGTAAGGCATTATATCATTAAGACAGAAATGGGTATTTATATTAGAAACAGAAAAAATTGGCTGTGTGTCGGAGCTGAAATCTATGAAAATAAATCTTTAAAGGGACCCTTATGACGGTCATGGTGGAACAGTGAAGGAACAGTAAGCCCAATCAAATACCAGCAGCTCCTTCAGGGGTTAGTGCTACACATACAGTACAAGTGCCACTGGTCTCATGTTACAGTACATAACATTGAAGGATGTTCAAGAAAGTGCAGAGTCAACTTTTATAACCTCTGTTTATTCTTCTTAAAACGATTGTACAAAATTCACAGATCTATACATATCCAGTATGTTATGTACAAATTTAAAAAATGTAACAGTGGTTGATAACACAAAATAAAATATCTATAATCCTGAATCACTATCCGAAAATACTATCGATTGTCCTTTAGGTAATTAATCACTTCATGCGCAAGTGATCAGCCTGCCTGCTATTATTACATATTCTTTGAATATACAATTGCTGTACCAAGATCCATGGTGTATCTTCTCCCCCTTACTTTACTCTTCTTTCTTCTTTCCTCCTCAGACTACATCATCCACTATACGATGCTAATTTGTTTTTCCTTCGCATAAGATGACAGTGATGCTTCTCTGTATCGTGTTTGTTTGTTTTTTCCTGTTTTGTTATGAAAAAATCCTTAATAAACATACATTTATAAAAATAAAATAACTAAACCAACTTCAACAGTATCGAATGAGTCATTATTATATAACTAACAATTAGTCAGATACGCCTTTTATGGAAAACTTACTGTGAATTTTCAAGATTCTACAACCCTTTGAGATCCAGGGCTTTTTCTAGGTTTTGGACATATGAATGATTGTTTTATGATTACTGTTTTTTTTTCTAGTCAACTAAGCCAATCTTGTTTTTTTTGTTTTGTTTTTTGGAGACAGATAGTATTTTCTTTTAATACCGTACTTTAAAGTATATATTAGATGATCCAGGGATATATTCCCTGTGCCACATTTAACAAATATCCCATTATATATATATATATATATATATATATATATATATATATATATATATATATATATATATATATATATATATATATATATATATATACTGTACCCAGTTGAATTAGGCTAGGGGGTTAGGGGTTGGGGTTGACGTTGGGGTTAGGGTTAGGGTTAGGAATTATATACTTAACTGTTGATTTTGTCCACATAAAGATGTAAAAGAAAAAACACAGAATATTTTTTTATGAAATCTTTTTTTTTAATTTGTCTTGAATCATACAACATCAAATGTGATGGGGAAAATAAATTGTGCATAAACAACGATTAATAAATTTGATTTTATTTACAAAGCTTTTTACTCATACTATGACATGACAATGAAGGCACTTTTTGAAAATATGCTGAAAGGCCTCAAAAATTGTGCAATTTTGAACAGTAAACTGTTGGAGGTTTCAATGTTTTAAACATTTGTAATTTATGGTTTTATACTTAGCTTGTTTGAAATTGGAGGAAGAATGCTTTTTTCTTAGTTTATAAGACTAAAAAGTAGTTAATACTACTATTTTAATACTCAAGACACCACATACGTATGCTTTGATCACTTGGTGGGAACATGGCAGAGCTCAGAAACAAGGGAATGCAATTTGGTCATCAATGGGTGAGAACTGCCATGTACAGTACATTTTTTGGCACTGAACTACATTTATGGAGGCTCATAAATTAGAGGACAACAGAAACTACCCCCAAATTACTTTATTTAGAAAAATAGCCCCCCTAAGGTTCTTGGAATTTGAAATCCAATTTTTCAGAATGCATATGGCAGCAAAATTAGGGGACAAAATGGAGTTACCAAATTTTCAACCAAAAAGAGGAAAATCAAACACACGCAGCGATGGCATGATCAAAACTGCATCCAACGTTCAGCTATCTTTCTGGTGCACAGAGATGCCATATAAGTATCACTTAGTCACTTGGTTGGAACATGACAGGATACAGAAACAAGGGCTTTCAATGGCTGAAAACTGCCATGTCATTAGGTTTTGATAAATATATATATTTTTTTTCTTGATTTTTTTAAATTAAGAATAGGTTGTAAAAATTTTGAATAAAAAATCCTGTAATGTTTTTTCAAATCAACATTTACATATAAAGATGTAAAAAACAAGACAGGATTTTTTTTTCTGAAATATTTTTTTTTTTTTTTATTTGTCTTAAATTGTACAACACCAAATGTTATGGGGAAAATAAATGGTGTAGAAACAATAATGTATTGATTTGATTTTATTTACAAAGCTTTTTACTCATACTATGACATGACAACAAAGGCATTTTTTTGAAAGTATGCTGAAAGGCCTTAAAAATGGTGCCATTTTGGGGGCGTGGCGACCGAGCTCTAAGATGGACGCCTAATCCACGAGCTCTGCTCAGCCACAGCTCATCTGAGCCCACCACCATACTAGCAGCTACTGACTACCTCCTTCGATCTCAGGGAACAGCTGCAAGATGACCCGGCGCAGGAAAGAAGCAGTGCGGACGAACAAACTGCCCGCATTCTTCCCCGCGATTCCCCGACAACAGAAAAATGGTGCTTGCGCCCACTCCTTTACAGCACTACGAGTGCGCTGAGAACAATGCGGTGGGCCGTGACCAGCATAACGATAACAGGGGACAAAAAGGGGGCCACAGCAGCACCTCCTTCAGTGACTCCAGCCCAACCACAAGGAGTCCAGTGAAATCGAAAGCCTGCAAACACTCTCCACCCAGAGAAACAGAGGCACCAGACATGGAAGTGAGTGGACACCAGACATCCCAAGGAATCACCTCAGTATCAGACCCCATATCAGCTTTTCCCACTACAGGACAGTCTGTGTCAGACACTGTGCTGAAGGATATGATGCTGTCACTCAGGGCATCCCTGCAGGCTGACTTAGTGTCCACTGTGAAACAGTGCCATGTGGAAGTGCAGGTTTTGGGAAGCAGAATAGATCATGTGGAACACACCATGGGGAATACTCTGCATCCTTTAATACTCTAGTGGATTCCCATAATGCACAAAATGAAGATATTACATGGTTAAAAGACAAGATTTCTGACCTGGAAGACAGATCCAGGAGAAATGACATCAAAATCAGAAGCATTCCTGAATCTGTGCCACCCAACCAACTGCCACAATTTGTACTGAGCCTATTTTGCTCCTTAGCGCCAGCACTGTCAGCACAAGATCTAACGATCGATCGGATCCACAGATTGCCAAAACCATCTTTTCTGGCTGCTGATATGCCCAGGGATGTCCTTTTAAGAGTACATTTTTACCACGTGAAGGAAATACTGATGACATCATTCCGGGAAGCTGAGCAACTACCAGATGTATATGCAATGATTCAGCTCCTACCTGATTTATCCAGACACACCTTTCAACACCACCGCAACATAGCAACAATCACCAAAGCGCTAAGAAGCCATTGGATTCTACATAAATGAAAATACCCTGCTACACTTTCCATTACCCACAATAGAGTAACAACCACAGTGTCAACACTAGAAGAGGGTCTGACCACCCTACGCCAATGGGGCATACTCCCTGAATCTACATCCGCACCAACCCAACCAATACCGCCGCTGACCATGGAACCAGAATGGCAGGTGGTATCACACAGAAGAAATACTAAAAAACATGGTGGTGGATCATAGCTCTTCCGCATATCACCGAACTGAGCACAACCCCCTGGTTAGAGGAAATTTATCCATACGTTCCTTCCCCCCCTACATCAGTTGCATTTATTGCACTCAGATCTGACAAAGGATTCTCTTTTTTACTGTAAAAAGAAAAGACACAGCAGGAGATGGCTCGGTTGCTGCTCACCCCTAAGATATAACAAAGAGAAAAAATCCCCCCAGAAAGAGTAGGTGGGGTTTTTAGGCAGCGGGTTCGAAAGAATTATTTAAATGATTGATACAAAGATTATCTAAATATAAATGTTTATTAAAGATGTCACAAAAGTGGCATGATGGGTATAAGACATGAGCCCCAATGGGGAAAATAAAACAGAGCAAAAATATGTAAAAATACACTAGCAGACAAGACTTTCACAACAACATGATTTAACAAGACCAATACTGGTGGTGGGAAAGTGATTCTGAAGCTTTCTGCTATTGAAAGCCTTTGATAAAGTCACGTGGGCGTGACGTAACGCGTAAGGAATCAGAGCCTGGTGACATTTGTGTGTGTGAGATCTTGGCCGGGATCTCACACTGTATTGTTTTTAACCGCACCGCTGCACTTACTCTGCTGTAACTGTAAGTCATTCATTTGTTACCTAATAAATTATGTTATGAATTACTACACTATGGAGCGCTTCCCATCTTTTGCACATATGTCCGCCTGACACCTGGAGAGGGAGTTTTGTAAGGACACAGCTAGAGGAGTGGAAATCGAGGAGGTGGATGCCTTTCCGTTTGCTCATTAAGGTTGTTTTTTCCTTGCCTATAAGGTAAGGGGTTAGGGGAAACGGCCTTGGATACCTGCATGGGAAGGAGCACCTTTCTGATAACCTTTTTAAAGACTGTTTGATCGCATCTGCTAAATTCACGACACTAAATTCACTTGGAGATTGCTTAGAGATTGCACCGTGTATGGGGAATCATTTTGCCGAAATGCACAGGACTTGAATTTATAAGCACTTTTATTTTGGACTATTAATTTATATTCATATTTTTGCACATTTCTTGCTTGAACTACACAGGTTCAGTCGGTAATTTTTTGCTTATGTGCACAGGTTTAGCTGCCATTTATTTGTTCGCTGACTTGCTTATTTGCACTTACTTTTGGCTCTTTTATTGTTTGCACTGATCAAACATTGCAACTTTTTCACAGATTTATATTTATTTATTTATTGACTGTCACCTTATTAATTTATTGCACTTATTGATTGCTATTTATTTCGGTGCACTTACTATTTGGAATTCATTCACATTTGTAAATCAATTATATTTAGGTATTTGGCTGATGCCATGTGTATAGCACTGTTCAATACTTGATGCTATATGCTCATTATTTATTTCATTAATTTCTTGACGCTTTGATTTGAGCCATCCTTGCTGGATCATCCCCTCGGAGTGGCTTATTTCTCACAAGCGCCACACTTTTTACCTATTTAAAGATTGTCATTATTCTGATTTTATTTTTTCAATGCAACCTTATTACGCATTTATCTCTTCTAATTTTAGCATATTTACTTTTTATGTCAGCGCCCCATTATTTATATAACCTTTTTATATAACTTTTTACTGATTGCTGGTGTGTGAACACCTTGATGGTGGCTGCGGCAGTTGTTGTCTTTAGTTTACATAATATTTTTCTCATTCCCTTTTTGGTTTGCGCAGTTGGTCACCCCCCTCTTTTATAAAATTCCCATATGGGGATTCCCTGAGGAGGTTCCTGCTTTCCGGGTGACCCTGAGAGCACCTCCCAAACGTGCGGGCCGGGTCGAGAGAGGTAGTCCAGGTGCGTGACTTACAAGAGGTCACATCCAAATATTGACCTCCTACATGCGGACACGTAGGCCGGCAGTTGGGGATGGAGGGGACAGAGAGCACACCTGCCATGAGAGTCCAATACCAATCAGTTACAAGTCCACCATATTAAGTAATTTGAAAAAATCATTCAAAAAATAGATGATATAATTTTAGGAGGCATATAATCCCAGAAGCCAGTGTCTGCCTAGTGACCAATGAGTTTATATCCCAGCTTTCCCCCTCTCAGCAGGGTGGTAGCAACGTAGAAGGGAAAAAGGAAGTGTGAACGGTGACTGGGAGGTGTAAGAAAAGAGGGGGGGGGGGTATGAGAGGAGAGAAGATGTGTAAGGAGGGAAAAGAGGAAAAGAGGGGAAGGAGGGAAAGGGGAAAAGGAATGAAGGGGAGAGAAGGAAGAAGAGGGAAAGAGGAACTGGGGGGGGAGAAAGGTTGGAGATAGTGGGATGGAGAAGAATAGTGGTGAGAGAGGGAAGGGAGATAAGGGGAGGGGGGGAAGAGGGAGAATAAAGCGAAGGGAGAAAGGAAGAGGGTAGAGTGAGAGTACATGGCACGCACATGTAGAGAGAAGAGACATGAGATATTAGATCATAGAGGAAGGTGATGAAGAAGGGGATGGAGTGAAAAGGTGAAGGTGAGAGAAAAGAGGAAGAAAAAGGAAGAGGAAGAGAGAGAGGTGGGGGGGAATGTGAAGGGGGGGAGAGATGGGGGAGAGAGAAGATGAGGACACAGGAAAGGGGTGGGAGAAAAGGAGGGGAGGAAATGAGGGGTGGATGGCATGGGGTGGTGTGGGAGGGAAAAAGGAAGGAGAGAAGGAGGGGAGAGGAAATGGACAGAGGATATAAGGGGAAAGTGGGGAAGGAGGAAACATGCATATGGGAAAGGGAGGAAACGAAGGGGAGAGGGAGAGGGAAAGGTGAAAAAGTGGAAGGGGTGGTGCTCACAAGTGATTGTACTAAATAAATGAATAACAGTGGGGAAAATTTGGATTACACAAAAGACAGTGAGATGGTGCCACATAGAGGTGATAAGCAAAGAAAAAGTGAATACAAGGTGGGGGTGCATGTCCAATCATGTAGCATGCGTGTGTGTGACTCTATATTCATTGCAATTAATGTGGTTATTGTGTGGGTATGCGGGGTGGGATTTGTGTGGGGTAGAAAGGCCGTGAAAATTGGAATGACTAAAAATAATATAGTGTGAGAGAAAGAAAAAGAAAAACACAGTTGCAACTGGATTTACCTGATATATTTTGATACAGCAACACTCAGTCGCCCGGTGGAGTACACCTTGTAGCCTGTGATTTGGTTCCAAAATGGTGGTAGGCTGCGGCAAACTTTAGAGAGTGTGCAATCCAGAATGCGAATAGGCAATCTAGAGTCAAATAATAGGGACACTGTATAATTATGTTCTTAAAGCAATGGGATGGGGAAGCATATTTAAGGGATGTACTTACTAGTCAGAAGCCTCTGGTGTTGCGAACACTCACATGGAGATGGAGTCATTGCTCCACTCCATGGGGTTCTTATACATGCCAAAATTAGAGTATGTGCCAATTAACTAGGACAACAATTAGTGCTGATTGGCGGGGACTTTCCGCAGGTGCGCAAGAACGCCCCCCCCCAGGCCCAATACTCACCGCCTCCGGCGGTCGGCTGTGGTGGTAGTGACGGCCATTGGGACCATCTTGGGTGACCTCCCCGGTGTCTGTGAAGCCCTTCCGGGGTCGCCGCTGCGTCGTTCACGTCGCAATAGCATGACGTCCCGCATCACGCGCACGCACAGGGCCCCGCGCGTGCGCAGTGATCGGGAAAGGTCCGAGAACGCTCAGGGACGCCGCCAGCAAGGGGGAGGTTCCCCATCGGCATACCTGGGACCAGCCCAAGCATCCGAAAGGAAAATGTAATTGGAGGAGCCATGATGGATGTTGGCTCCTCCCCCCCTCGCTAGGAAGACACGCATCAGGACACATCACGGCCCAGGCTCCCACACGCAGTTACTGTTACCTATGTTCAGGTTACTGTTTTTTGTACTATTTTGTTTTTCTCTCCCCTTATACGGTATACAGCACGGTGAAAAAACACCCAATAATCGCTTCTGAATTTTTTAATTCGACGGCACACCCCACAGTCTTCGTTAGACAGACAAGATATCCAAAACAAAACCACCAACTATGGCTATAGTCTCCTCCCAAAGACGAAAACAGGCACGGAGGAGCACACCAACACACACCACAAACTTGCAGTACCAGTGAGTAGCAGCACTACATCATCACACACATCTATGACAATACAACATGACCTTAACTTGCCTGTCACTCAATGCTAGGGGCCTAAACCACCCTGCTAAACGTTTCTCTATGTGGAGGGAAGCAAGCAAGCATAAAGCTGACATACTCAGCATCCAGGAAACACATTTTCAAGCCTCCAGCATAACCAAATGCTCACATAAACACTATCCCTACATGTATCTGGCAAGTGCCCAGGAAAAAAAAAAAAAAGACGTTCTTCTAGCCATTCGAAACTCTCTTGATTTTCATCTAAAGAAATCCATCTTGGACCCACAAGGCAGATTCATCATTATTACCTGCGACATCAATGCTCAACCATATACATTGGTGGCATTATATACACCAAACTCCCACCAACTTAGATTCCTACGTACACTTTTTAAAAACATTGTTTCTGTGAAATACGGACAACTTTTGATATTTGGGGACTATAACTTAACAATAGACCCTCACCAAGACAACAGCTGTCAGGTGACAGGCCGTAATGCCTCATTATGTCAACTACTTCTTTCAGAGGAACTGTACGATGTCTGGAGATGCCAACATGCAAGCGAAAGAGATTGCACATACTTCTCTCCCAGACATCGTACATATTCCTGTATCGACATGTTCATGTCTGATAAATGGCTGTTACAAAAGATATCCTCATCCAGGATACACAATATAACCTGGTCCGATCATGCTGCAATTACCATAACTATAGCAGAGAAGGGACTTCCGGCCGGATGTGATCAGGGCAGCAGCTCGCGCTCACAGCTCCACAACTCCGGACATTATCCGCACACACCAGGGTCTCTCTTTCCCCTGAAAAGGCGTCTCAGCACGGGAGAAGGTAAGCGGAAGCGAATGATGCCATCCTCGGCCACTAAGAAGGCAGCGAAAGGGCATACGGAGCAGCGGCAGACTCGGGCCGGGAAAGACATGGCGACAAGCTCCGCCCACGCCATCTTGGCTCCTTCACCGCCACTGCCCCAGCGCGCCAAACCAACACACAAGATGGCGCAGGCTAAGGGACATGACGAGGGGGAACAGATACCAGAGCAGCCATCTGTGATGGATACGGATGCTATAACGCGGCCGATCCTGGAGGCAATTGCCGCTAGCAGAGCGGAACTGGTGGGGAGGATTGATCACCTCTCCTCAGAGTGCAATCTGATCAGACACGACCTGGACAAGATAAGAGGCCGCCTAACCACAGCCGAATCACGGGTATCGGAGGTGGAAGATGCATCTCATGTCCACAGCACCCAGATAGCAGAGCTCAGAGATCAGGTGAGAGCCCTGCAGCACAGAGCCATAGACGCAGAGGACAGACAGAGACGCAACAATATAAGGGTGGTGGGACTCCCGGAGGGTGTTGAAGGTGATAAACCGGCTCAATTCGCTGAAGAATTATTCAAACGCCTCCTGTCTATGCCCGAGATGCCCCCCACATATGTTGTTGAACGGGCGCATAGAGTCCCCACTGGCAGCAGGCCACCGGGTGCCTTCCCTCGCCCCTTCCTAGTCCGTTTTCTGAACTTTAGGGACAGGGACACGATACTGGCCCAGTCCAGGAGAATCCAGGAGCTTCGCCATGACAATGCAAGAGTTATGCTGTTTCCAGACTTTTCTGCAGCCACACAGCAAAAGAGAAGGTCTTTCACAGAGGTCAGGAGGCGCCTAAGGGAGAAAGACATCAAATACAGCATGCTGTACCCCAGCAAGCTTAGAGTGCAATACAAAGGAGCAGTGAAGTTCTTTGAACACCCTGAAGATGCCTGCGAATGGATGGACAAAGAATTCTGAAAGCATGAGATGCCCTGAATGAAGCAACCATGCGGGTATGATGTGTTTTTGGCCTTCGTCCCTGCGGATGACATCCTGGACCACCTTAGTATATCTTTTTTATATATAATTCTTCCTTCTGGCTAATATTCCTCACCTGCCCAGAGTTCTTTTTTTTATATTTCTTTTTTATGTTTTTTCTCCTTTTTATTTTTTGGGCCTCCTTGAAGGGGGGGCTGCTGAAACTGCCCTGAACGGGCCTGTGCGCCCTGCAAGCCTCGGTTGGGGTCCTGACAACATAATCTGCCTAACGTTCCTGACACGAAGGGCCCCTGGGTTGCACTTACCCTTGATCAACGGAGATAGGTTGGCTTTCCACAAGGTGGCTGGGACTGACAACGCTGGCCTATGCTGCCAGTCTGAGACACACCAGCAGAAGAGGTGTCTATGTTTCCTTTTGGGCCTTCAACATGTCCAGCTCCCTCCATCCTCCCTTTTTTCCTTTTCCTTTTTTTTTGCTATGTTGGTCTCGCATATTCCCTGCATTATCGGAAGCCTTTTTTACATTTTACTTTTTATTTTGGCTGGTACATTGCAGACTGCCTCTTCTCATCAGAAACAGGCCTGTATACTGTCCACTGACATCGTGTTTCGGCTGTTTATTTCTGATCACATGGTTCAAATAGAAAATGCAGATATCCTGGCCGTGCATTCTCCTCGGCACTTTTTTTTTTTTTTCTTCTTTTTTCCTTTTTTCCTTTTTTTTTTCTCCCTTCCATGCCGTGCTGCCATTTGTCCCCTGCAACTTGAGCGAACCCTGGTTAGAGGTTGGGAGCACGAGGAGAGGCAAAGGAGAAAGGACATGCTGCCGAACTTTAGGTCACAGCGGCTGGGAGCCGCAGGAGCTGTTTTTTTGCTTTTTGGTTTAGGGAGAAAGCTACATACCACAGTTGTTGTTGGGGGGGGGGGGGTTGGTATAAAAGCAAGGGTGGGTTGTATTACAGTCACATCTCGGCATGGGGAAGCTTGTAAAATTTTTGTCCTGATATTTATACTCTGTGTTCTTTTGACGCAAAGGCGGAGAAGGAAATGGTGTCAAACGCTACGATAGATTTTACATACAGTTTTGTTGCATGCTATTGACTGCCTCTCTTGTGAGGATGGAGCCCCGGGTCAGAGAGAACCGGGGGCGCCATCGCCGCGGGAAGGTAGGATATATGACCACCTCATCATAAATGGTGGATGATATTAAGATTGTTTCCTGGAATGTCTGAGGTCTGAACCATAAATTAAAAAGAGCCTCGACCTTCCAGTACCTTAATCAAGCCCGACCACATATCATCTTCCTGCAAGAGACACACTTGGATGGCAGCAGGGTCCTCTCCCTGCGCAAACCATGGATCCAAAGGGCCCTTCATTCAACATACTCCACCTTTGCCAGAGGAGTATCGATTCTGATAAGCAGGTCCGTCCCTTGCTCGATAAACCAAGTGTTTTCTGACCCAGGAGGTAGATATGTGGCGGTGGTATTGGACATATGAAACATAAAAGTATTGTAATGGTGAATGTGTATGTACCTCCCCCCTTTCAGGTAGAACTGTTGGTTGGTCTGTGGATGCGGCCTTGGACTCCTCCAATGGGGAGGGGATCACCGGAGTTGATTGGATGGGTTTCGGTGGCTAATTTAACTGAACTTTGGAGATGGAAGCATCCAACAGAAAGATGCTACTCACATGTATCGACAGCACATAAATCGGCAGCTAGAATTGATCTAGCTTTTGGGAACGACTTATTGTTACCATTTTTTTAGGGAGGTTACTTACCTTCCTGGAGGCCTAACAGATCACAACCCCCTTGCGGTCACCTTGTCCTTTCAGATGGGGTCCCGGAGGGGTGGTTGGAGGCTCCAACCAGGTTGGATTCAAAACGAACAAATTTTAGCTCAGGTGACGGACGCCATGCAATCGTTTTGGTTGTCTAACGAGGACACGGCTGACCCCATGACTGTTTGGGACGCTTTCAAGGCAGTGACCCGGGGGGGAGTATATTTCAGCCATTAAAATAGTGAAGAAAAATGACAAGGAGGAAACCGAGTTACTACAACAGGAAGAAAGAGTGAGGGCCAGGGCGTATGCTGACACCCCTACAGGGGAGTCATATGCGGCCTTACTGGAGGCAAGACGTACTTTATCTATACACTTTACAGGACAGGCTCAGGCAGACCTGGTTAGGAACGCACAGACGACCTTTACCGAAGGGGACAAGAATGGTAAACTATTGGCCATGCTGGTGGCAGATCGTCACTCTCTCACATGCATCCCAGTAATAAAAGACAAGGGTGGGAATTTGGTAGACGAACCGGGGAGAATTATGCACACTTTTGTCCAATTTTACTCCAACCTATACTCACCCATCCCATCGTATGACATGACGGCTCTGGACTCTCTCCTGAAGCATTTACCCATACCAAGACTGTCGGACACAGACATGCACACCTTAGATGCTGAAATTCCAAAAAAAGAAATCGAAAAGGCCATTTTTACTTTTCCTCCCAACAAAGCCCCGGGACCTGACGGTCTCCCGGCTGATTTTTATAAGGCTAATGTAGAAGTAGTGGCACCTAGGCTGAACATGCTTCTGGCATATTGCCATGAGCATGATACTTTACCGGATTCAATGCTAGACGCTTATATGGTCTTGTTATTGAAACCAGGTAAAGACCCACAGGAATGTGCCTCGTACAGACCGATAGCTTTACTTAGCACGGACTTGAAAATCCTGACCAAGATACTAGCCCTCAGACTGGTGAATGTACTCCCCTCCATTGTCAACATTGACCAGACGGGCTTCATGCCAGGGAAATCTACAGACATTAACCTACGACGACTTTTCACACACCTGCAAATCCCCCCAAACCCAGACAGTAATAGAATAGTAGTATCAATAGATTTTGAGAAGGCCTTCGACTCAGTCGACTGGTTGTACATGTTTAAAGTGCTAGAGGTAATGGGATTTGGACCACGATACAGGAAGTGGGTATCCCTGCTCTATAGACGGCCGAGAGCTGCTGTGCGACTAGGAACCTCCACCTCTGAATTTTTTGAGGTGGGCAGGGGGACTAGACAGGGATGCCCACTGTCCCCCTTTCTGTTCTCCCTCGCCCTAGAACCTCTGGCAGTGGCACTCAGGTCTGATAATGCCATCAAATCCATCCGCGTAGGAACGATTGATGAAACCCTGGCTCTATATGCGGACGATATGCTCCTGTTCCTGGACGACCCGAGGGAGTCTCTGACAAACGCATTGGAAACGATAGACCGTTTTGCCACCTTCTCGGGTCTAAAAGTGAACTGGAGCAAATCCTCTATCCTGCCATTAGACTCCGGAGCTAAGGACAAAGCAGATCCTAATCTACCGCTCCAGTGGGTCTCTTCTCTAAAATACCTAGGAGTCCAGGTGACTGCAGAGGTGCGGGACTACATTCCCCTTAACATACTTCCTCTAATCACGCGACTGAAGCAGAAGGTACAAACCTGGTCCAAACTCCCATTGTCCCTTGTAGGCAGGATAAGTCTCTTAAAGATGAAATTTCTTCCCGTGGTCCTGTACTTCTTACGGCATGCACCTGTCTGGATTCCGAAGTCTGTCTTTCGGAAGTTTGACAGTGTTGTTTCAACCTTTTTATGGACCCCTAAGCCCCCCCGAATAGGGTTAAAAGTGCTACAAGAGCCAGGAGAGCAAGGGGGGTTGCCGGTTCCTGACTGGCAGAAATACTACCTGGCCGGACAAATGGTCTTTGCCCGCAGGTGGTTGTTGGCAGATGATGGGGACGCAGCCACGGTTTTGGAAGCGGCCCATTTGGGATCCTTTGACAGTTTGAGATTTGCGCTATTTAGGGGCACTAAATCGGATCTTCCATTGACGTTGACCATGAAAGCAAATATCAAGGCATGGGAGATGGCGGTAAAAACTGCCTGCCCCAGCTACAAGGGGGTTTCACCCTCAACGCCCATCTGGATGAACCCAACTCTTCCTCAATTCTATAATTTACCAGATCCTATGATCTGGGCGACCAAAGGAATTAAGACGTTAAATGACATAACATCTTTTGGAGAATTACAATCTTTCCTGCAACTTAAATCTAGGCATGACCTTCCAAACCATTATTTGTTCAGATTCTTGCAGGTCCGACATGCTTTTCAAATGCAATTTCAGGAATTGAAAGTAGAATCTATACCCTCGTCCCTAGAAACAATGCTGACAAGAGAAGAACTAGCAAAGCCACTGTCTGCATCGTACAAAGAATTCTTTAAAGTGACTCCCAAAACCATCACAAAGTGCAGGGGAAAATGGGAGAGAGAAGTCCCAGAGATTCAGGGTGAGGATTGGGATGACATGTGGACTCAACCCTTCAGGAACTTGGTATCAGCCAGGGATAAATTGATCCAATTTAAATTTTTACACAGGAGTTACTACACTCCTGCCAGATTCGGGAAGATTTTCCCCTCGGTCTCGACGGAGTGTTGGAGGTGCTCTCATGCACCTGCAGATGCGGATCATATATTCTGGCATTGTCCTCTAATCCAGAGATTCTGGGTGGATGTTACTACTTGCATTACAGAACTTATTTCAGTCCCGATCCCAATGAATATTAGCGTTTGTCTCTTGGGGTTAGTGGATGATGTGGTGCCCTCAAGGGCCATGCGTACGATGCTAAGTATACTGCTCTTTTATGGTAAGAAGGTAATCCTATTAGCCTGGAAAAAAACGGTGGCTCCTAGTGTGGCTGCCTGGAAAGGCCTAGTGAACTCAATGTTACCCTATTACAGAGCCACATATGAAAGTAGAGGGTGTAGGAAGAAATTTGACAGGGTGTGGCACTCATGGCTTAACTCTGATAGTACTGTAGGATGAGTGAATCCCGAGTGAAGCAGGGCGGCTAACCGTCCTGACCCCCAAGGAATTTGAACCAGCCAACCCAGGAAATTATGAATGGAAGTGACACCTTGATCTTGCAAAGCTAGAGCACTCTTGAATGTATGAGCCAATCTTGGTGAATCCGTACACTGGTCGAGATGTGACTGGGGGGGGGGGGGTTGTTATGTTTTTGCAGTTAGTTGGTCTATGTTAGACAGTTGGCCTTTGCCTTTTGGATGCAGTCATATGGACGCATTCACGTTTGTATGTTATACATATGCAAAAATTTTCAATAAAAAGATTTTTCAAAAAAAAAAGAAGAAGCATGCCTCCCCCTCTGTTCCCATCTGGCGCTGTAACATTCACTTACTACAAGAGCCTACCAGCTCTAAAATTATCACTCAACATCTTCATGACTTCTTTAAAACTAATGCATCTTCTATTGACAACCCTTCCACCCTATGGAATGCTCATAAAGTATACATGAAAGGTATTTTGAATCAGCTAGGTGCTAAGGCAAAAAAATGTTATAACCTCAAGTTCAATTTCCTTATGTCTGAGATACATAAATTAGAATCCCAGAAAAAATGTGACACCAACCAGAACACATCTATAACTCTTAGCAAATTACGGGAGGAATTAAAGTGGAAGTAAAGTCAGATTTTCCACTTTCACCTACAGGTAAGCCTGTAATGAGGCTTACCTGTAGGTACAAAAAATATCTCCTAAACCTTTACGGTTTAGGAGATATTCCCCGTGCAATACGCCGCTGACTGCAGCGGCGCATGCGCACGGGGGATTCTCGTCTGAAAGGCCGGCAGAATACGAACCCTGCCGGGACGAAGTCTCCCGTGCGCATGCGCGGGAGTGACGACATCGCGGCTCCAGCCACTCACAGCGCTGGAGTCGCGATACCCGGAAGACACGCCGAGGCAACATGTCAGCGACCTCGGCGTGGACCAGGTGAGTTACCGACGCCTCGTTCTAAGGTAAGTATTTCATAATGAGCTAGTATGCGGTGCATACTAGCTCATTATGCCTTTTCCCTTACAGGTGTAAAAAAAAAAAAAAAATGTCAGCGGGTTTACTCCCGCTTTAAGAAACCCACTAAATCAGCAGTATGACACAATTCTCCGCCATCTAAAGGTGCACTTCTATGCAAACACGAACAGAGCAGGCACCCTACCCCACAAAATAACCAACCCCCAAGATATAGAAGACAAATTTGCTGACTATTAAGGGGCTTTATATAATCTGAAGGATGACCTAAACACTCCCCAACCCTCGGAAGAGAACATAAAAGATTTCCTACTGAAACTGAACCTCCTTACCCTCTCAGAAGCACACCTACTTAAGCTTAATGCCCCGTTTACAACCAAAGAAATCAAACATAATATAACATCACTCCCGAATGGGAAATCCTCAGGCCCGGATGGTTTCTCCAATGAATATTTAAAAATTTTCAATAACATTTTATCTCCTCACTTACTACAAGTCTACACAAAAGCAGCCCTATCATCATCCCTCCCCAAGGAGATGCTAACCGCTTATGTTGTCACATTACCTATACCAGGAAAAGATCATAAGACACCAATTTTAGGCCAATATCACTTCTAAACACAGACATCAAAGTTTATGCAAAAATATTAGCCAAACGCCTTACGGATATTATGCCGTCTTTAATCAAAAACAATCAGATGGGATTCATAAGGGGCAGACAAACTTCTGATGCAACAAGAAGAGTCCTTAATATTGTGCACTATGCAGAACAAACTCAAACGCCTTCTCTGCTGCTCTCCATAGATGCAGAGAAGGCATTCGATTGAGTACACTGGCAATACATGTCATCAGTATTATGCAAATTTGGATTTCAAGGTAATATACTATCGGCTATGACAATGAGCGATAGTATATTACCTTGAAAACCAAATTTCATTGCCAAAAACAGGGTTAGACTCTAGAGGGAAATCTGCCAAAAGGAAGAAAACGAGGAACGAACCACAACATTTTTATTTTTATTTTTAATTAAAGATTATCAATGTAAATGTGTGATTATGTGATGTATGGCGATGGCGGAGGGATGCTCCCCCCGCGGTCGCTGCTTCCCCACCCAATAAAAAGGGGTGAGGGCGAGGAAAAGGGAGAGAAGACAAGGGGGTGGGGAAGGGGACATCAAGTAACAATACACATAGAGCACAAGCAATTGAAGACTTAAATTTATATAGATTTATTTGCATTCACATAAGGACACAAAAGGAAAGACATTCGTATATACAACACTATAAAAACAGGATACAAATACTTGTAGAAATAAAATTAAGAAAATATGCTTATTTTATTATATATATATATATATATATATATATATATATTTCATTCACGTTAATACACGTTGTACATTCCATTAAGGGAGAAGGGTGGGCGGGGGGGGTTAAGGAGGGGAGGTATCATGAAACAACACACATAGAGCACAAACAACTGAAGTGTTAAATTTATGTAGATTTATTTGCATTCACAAAAGTACACAAAGGGATGGCATCCGTATAGACGGCACAATAAAAACAGAATACAAATAATTGTACAAATAAAAATAAGAAAATATAGTATAATATTATTATTTTTATTTTTTTCACATTTTTGGGGGAGGGGGGCATGGACGGGCGGCGCTGGGGGAGCCAATCACCGGAGTCGACACATATCTATCAGGTGAGAATTCATACTCTAATTTCTTTTTCTTTTTTTTTTTTATGTGGATATGTCATGTAAATGTTAATTGTAATAAGCAGTGATGTAAGTAACTGAGTTAAAATAAACAGAGTTACTTAACGCAGTTACTTTGGAGGGTAATGAGTAATCTAACTGATTACTTTTCCCCTCATGGTAATGCAGTTCCCATTACTTGGGCTGAGTTACCTCAATTACATCTACCGCTACTAGATGGCAGTAGTGTAATTCCGGTGTCCTGCCAAAAAAGTTCCCCCGCCGGATAAGGACCCCTGTACTGCGCAGGCGCAGCACTTGCGCAGTACGAAGGACTACGGAGCTTATGAAAATTGCCAAACCTAAACAGCTCTGAGTGAACTCTACACTGCGCAGGCGCAGTTAACATGTAATTGTACGAGGCAATGCCATACGCTCCCGATGCTCGTGCTACTCTGCAAGGGGCGTCTATCGTGTAACTAAGGGGCGGGTCTAGTATTACTGTAACCAAGGGGCGCATTTATTATTATTATATATCGAGCTCTGCCCATTAATTTAACATTCGCCCTCTTCTGTAGCCATCCGCCCTTACACGATATAATAATAATAGACCCGCCCCTTGCTTACACGCTATAACAGATCTGCCCCTTGGCTAGAGTAATAATAGAGCAGCCCCTTGGTTACATGATATATAACAATAATAATAAATGCGCCCCTTGCTTACAGTAATACTAGACCCGCCCCTTAGTTACACGTATAGAATATTAAATAAAAAGTCACAGTTACTTTGCTGCGTAACTAATTACTTTTCCAATGTAGTAACTGAGTTACTAGCACAATTACTTTTTGGGAGAAGTAATTTGTAACTTAACTAATTACTTTTTTAAATTAAGATGACCAACACTGGTAATAAGTGAGAAAATGCTCAATAAAGATTAAATTATTAAAAAAATATATATACTATATATTTATATGGCTAGTCTAGCTTTATACTTCAAAAGGAATCCCATATCTGGGCATTACCTTGACACACACTATTTCCTCCCTAGTCGCAGATAACCTAAACCCACTCATAATCAAGGTAAAAGAACAGCTATGACACATCCCACAGCATGAACTATCCTGGGAAGGGAGACTGGCAGCCTTCAAGATGACCATACTCCCCCAAATTCTCTACTTGTTTAGGGCCCTACCTGTTCACATACCTAACCACTACTTTAAAACCCTGTCGAGTCTCTTTCAAAAATTTCTATGGGACAACAAGAAAGCAAGATGTCAAAATTCTAACTTGGTTAAACACAGATCAGTTGGGGGAGCATGAGTGGTAGACATTCGCGACTACTTTTGGGCGGTCCATTTGGATCAACTTAAGTTTTGGCTCAGAGACAAGAACATTCCACTTTGGACAGAAATTGAAACAGCACTAGCCCCTACCTCCAACTTAAGAACCCTTCTAGAATGTGAATTATGGAAACGATGTGATATCTCCGTACTAACTGCACCTACCCAAGCATCAATCCTAGCTTGGAGATACCTACTCCAACAATTGGATACACAAACAGACCCGCAACGGACTGACTACTCTCTACACATCCTAGAAGATCTAAATCCCAAAATATCCCTCAGCTTCCTACCACAACATGGTGTACAATCTATTACAGATGTAATAGACCCAAAACAGTGGAAGCAATAATAACAGAATATGATCTCCCAAGAGAGCATCATTTCACATGTGCTCGCATTGTTCACTTCCTAACTTAAACTTTGGTCCCTAAATTTAACATGCACCCCACAGCATGAGAATTCTGTACCTTACAAAAAATAAAGAAAAATAAAAGAATTTCTATTTTTCCAAGCCTCCAAAACAAACACACCTTTCAAAAAACCACAACAATGATCAAATGGGGAAAAGACCTTCATTACACAATTTCTCCCTTACAATGGCAAAGAGCCTTTCGAACAATTCATCAAGCAACACATTGCACTATTCATTGGGAAATTATACTTAAAATTACACACAGATGGTACTATACACCAATACCGGCTGGACAAATTCTCGAACTCTTCATCACCCAAGTGTTGGAGAAATTGCGACCAAGTAGGACACCTGCTGCACACCCTATAGGACTGCCCCAGCTTAACAAGCTTTTAGAAACAAGTATTTAAACTTATATCCTCAGGGACAAGCATACTAATGCCCCATACACACGGTCGGAAATTCTGACCACAAAATCCGTCGGACAAAGTTGTCGGAAAATCCGATCATTCTGAACGTGGTGACGTTCGTTGCGTACGACGGAACTATGTAGAGGCTAGTAGCCAATAGCTTTGGTCTCGTAATTTGATCTGAGCATGCGTGGCACTTTGTCTGTCGGAAGTCCCTACACACGATCGGAAAAAGTCTGATCGGATTTTGTTGTCGGAAAATTTGAGAGCAGGATCTCAAACTTTTTCTGTCGGAAATTCCGACGGAAAAAGTCTGATGGAGCCCACACATGGTTGGATTTTCCGACAACAGGGTCCGATAGGACATTTTCCGTTGGAAATTCCGACCGTGTGTACGGACATAACACCCCCTAATCCAAGCTTGGCATTTCTTAATATCAGTATAGATTTATACCCAAACTCAGATAGAAGTGTGGTCACACACATCCTACTTGCAGCCCGCTCAACAATTCATCTCTCCCAACCTTTTGGAGGTGACCTCCTTAGTACAACAAAATTATACCTATGAACACATATTAGCCATCAACTCCCCCACTAGTGCAAAATTCAATAAACAATGGAAAATATGGACTAGTAGGATAACAAACTCATCATCGCCCAATTAGACCATCCAACCAAGAACTAAAACGTGACCCAGTATAAGATCCTTCCGCTATTAACATAATGATAAAATCCATACAATATACTTATAACTCCGGTTTTCCTACTGACAATTCAACGTGCACCAATAGGTAAAAATGGTACGAATACCCAACAGTTGCACTAATGACCAGCAGTTGGTATCAATTTCTAATAGTTTGTTCTAATAGTTTGTTCTACCACCTATTAGCTTGTACCATCACCTATTAGTCTATATGTATACCTCAGTGTTTGCATTTCCTGTGTACCGTATTTGTATAACCTTTTATACAGTTGTATATCCTTGTATACAGGTCTATAAACAATTTCTTTCTGTATACCCTTTCTATTATACCAATAAAAAACGATTGACTCAAAAAACAAAATGGTGCCATTTTGACCAGTATACAGACAGAAGTTTCAGACTGGAAATATTTTAAACATTTGTAATTTATGGTTTTATACTTAGCTTGTTTGAAATTATAGGAAAATGTTTCTAGTTGTTTTTTCTAAGTTTCTAATGTAGGTAATAAGACTAAAAAGTAGGTAATACTAATGCCACGTACACACGATCGGACTTCTTGGCCGGACTGTCCGGCGGACAATCTGCCGGACTTTCCGAACGCGAGCACTTGCCCACACACGCCTGGACTTTTCCGGCGGACAATATTTTGGCGGAAGACCGCAGGACTTTTGAAATTAACGGACTTGCCCCACACACGGAGTAAAGTCTGTTCATTTACAGTGGTGTGAAAAAGTGTTTGCCCCCTTCCTCATTTCCTGTTCCTTTGCATGTTTGTCACACTTAAGTGTTTCGGAACATCAAACCAATTTAAACAATAGTCAAGGACAACACAAGTAAACACAAAATGCAATTTGTAAATGAAGGTGTTTATTATTAAAGGTGAAAAAAAATCCAAACCATCATGGCCCTGTGTGAAAAAGTGATTGCCCCTAAACCTAATAACTGGTTGGGCCACCCTTAGCAGCAACAACTGCAACAAGCGTTTGCGATAACGTGCAATGAGGCTTTTACAGCGTCCTGGAGGAATTTTGGCCCACTCATCTTTGCAGAATTGTCCTAATTCAGTTACATTAGAGGGTTTTCGAGCATGAACGGCCTTTTTAAGGTCAAACCACAACATCTCAATAGGATTCAGGTCAGGACTTTGGCTAGGCCACTCCAAAGTCTTCATTTTGTTTTTCTTCAGCCATTCGGTGGTGGACTTGCTGGTGTGTTTAGGATCATTGTCCTGCTGCAGAACCCAAGTTCGTTTCAGCTTGAGTACACGAACAGATGGTCGGACATTCTCCTTCAGGATCTCTTGGTAGACAGCAGAATTCATAGTTCCTTTTATCACGGCAAGTCTTCCAGGTCCTGAAGCAGCAAAACAGCCCCAGACCATCACACTACCACCACCATATTTTACTGTTGGTATAATGTTCTTTTTCTGAAATGCAGTGTTCCTTCTACGCCAGATATACTTGGACACACACCTTCCAAAGAGTTCCACTTTTGTCTCATCGGTCAACAGAATGTTGTCCCAAAAGTCTTGGGGATCATCAAGATGTGTTGTGGAGAAATTGAGACGAGCTTTGATGTTCTTTTTGCTCAGCAGTGGTTTTCTCCTTGGAACTCTGCCATGCAGGCCATTTTTGCCCAGTCTTTTCCTGATGGTGGAGGCATGAACGCTGACCTTAACTGAGGCAAGTGAGGCCTGCAGTTCCTTGGACGTTGTTGTGGGGTCTTTTGTGACCTCTTGGATGAGTCGTCGCTGCGCTCTTGGGGTAATTTTGGGCGGCCGGCCACTTCTGGGAAGGTTCACCACTGTTCCATGTCTTCGCCATTTGTGGATAATGGCTCTCACTGTGGTTCGCTGGATTCCCAAAGCTTTGGAAATGGCTTTATAACCCTTTCCAGACTGATAGATCTCAATTACTTTCTTTCTCAATTGTTCCTGAATTTCTTTGGGTCTCGGCATGATGTGTAGCTTTTAAGGATCTTCTGGTGGACCTTACTGTGTCAAGCAGCTCCTATTTAAGTGATGCCTTGATTGTGAACAGGTGTGGCAATAATCAGGCCTGGGTGTGGCTAGAGAAATTGAACTCAGGTGTGGACAACCACAGTTATAGTATGTTTTAACAAGGGGGGCAATCACTTTTTCACACAGGGCCATGATGGTTTGGATTTTTTTTCACCTTTAATAATAAACACCTTCATTTACAAATTGCATTTTGTGTTTACTTGTGTTGTCCTTGACTATTGTTTAAATTGGTTTGATGTTCCGAAACACTTAAGTGTGACAAACATGCAAAGGAACAGGAAATGAGGAAGGGGGCAAACACTTTTTCACACCACTGTAGAACGTGACTCCAGGTACACGGGACTAGTGAAGGAAGTCAATGTCGCCGCCTTGATCTGCGACATTGACACCTTGCTAGCCCCGTCACCTGGTATGGATTTAAAGGGGAATCCCTATGCCGAAAAAAGGGCGTGGGGGTTCCCCCCGAATCCATATCAGACCCCTATCCGAGCACGCAGCCCGGCCGGTCAGGAAAGGGGTGGGGACGAGCGAGCGCCCCCCCTTCCTGAGCCGTACCAGGCCACGTGCCCTCAACATGGGGGGTACCCTGGGGAAAGGGGGGCCCTGCGGCCCCCCCCACCCAAAGCACCTTGTCCCCATGTTGATGAGGACAAGGGCCTCTTCCCGACAACCCTGGCCGTTGGTTGTGGGGGTCTGCGGGTGTGGGGCTTATCAAAATCCGGGAGCCCCTTTAATAAGGGGGCCCCCAGATACCGGCCCCCCACCCTATGTGAATGAGTATGGGGTACGATGTACCCCTACCCATTCACCTAAGGGAAAAAAGTGTAAATAAAAACACAACATAAGTTTTTAAAATACTTTATTACACAGCTCCGGGGGTCTTCTTCCATCTTGGGGGGTCTTCTCGCCAGACTCCTCCGCTATCTTCTTCTAGCTCTTTTACTAGCGGAGGAGCACGGCTTTCTCCTTCTTCGCCCCCGCCTTCTGGGGGTCTTGTTCCGACTTCGGGGGTCTTGTACCGCTCTTCTGTTCTTCTTGCTGGGCCTCCGCTTTCTTCTTCCAGGTCTTTTACTAGTGGTGGCCCAGGCTTCTGTCGCTATCGCCGTCGCTGTCGCCGCCGCCTTCTGCTTCTTCTTCTTCTTCTTTCTTCATAAGATCTTGATTCGATGCTGTCTCCTCTTCTAATGGCTCAGACGTGTTGCGCTGCCAGTTATATAGGGACAAGGGACGGGTCACCGGCTCATGTCACATGGTGACCACGCCCCCTTATGATGTCACAGTCCTGGAGGACAGTCCTCTAGAACTGAATCTAGCTCTAACAGCTAACGCGGAAAAAAGTATCAGATGGCAAGGGGCGAAATACTATCATCAAAGGGACAAGCCATGGTCCCTCTTGGTTTCCAGACTTACACCGAGCACCCGCACACGCTTTCCCCAAAATAAGAATAGCTGGCAAACCACCCCCTTAGCATCATAGAGGCCTTTCACAAGTTCTACGCAGACCTGTTTATCGGACAACGGGACGAAAGGGCCCCGGTTCTTTCAAGATTCCTTGAGAATCTACCTATTCCTACTTTATCAGAGGACCATAGAGACAGGCTCGAAGCTCCCGTTACTACGGAAGAGGTGTTGGAGGTAATTAAAAACCTAAAGAAAAACTCGGCCCCCGGGTCCTGACGGGTTCTCTATCCCCAACTATAAAGCATTTGCACACACAATAGCGCCACACTTGGCAAAATTCATCAATGCTAAATCCAAAGGAGACCCCCTGGGCACACAGTTGAATGCTGCATTCATAACTGTCATCCCAAAACCAGACAAAGATCCAGGTGAAGTAAACAACTATAGACCTATATCCCTGATCAATAATGATCTAAATATAATGACTAAAGTCACGGCCGATCGCCCGGCTTCCTTAATAGCAGCATATATACACAAAGATCCAGTAGGGCTCATCCCGGGACGACAAGGCTCTGACAAAGTTAGAAGAGCAGTGGATGTGGTCTCTATCTTACAATCTGGATGGGATGGCGGTCATAAACATGCCGGGATGCTGCTGTCGCTAGACCTGCAAAAGGCGTTCGATTTTGTCTCTTGGTCTTACATATTCTCTATAATGGAGCTCTGGGGCTTCGGTCCTCGATTTACAGGACTTCTTAAATCCCTATACTCTACCCCTGAGGCCAGGATTAGACTAAAAGGGCTATACTCAGACCCCATTAAAATAGCTAGAGGAACGCGCCAGGGATGCCCCCTATCACCGCTGATCTTTGTTATAGCAATAGAATCACAAGCAATTGTTCTACGCACAAATGCAAGCATATCGGGGTCCGATGTGGTCCCAATATCCATAAATGCAGCCTTTTCGCAGATGATCTCATCCTCTTTGTTACTTCCCCTACCACATCCCTACCAGTTATATGTAAACTCCTAGAAGACTTCTCCAAGATCTCGGGTCTACAAGTTAACTACACCAAATCCCAAGCACTTAATGTTTCTCTCCAGCCGTCGTCACTAGTAGCCCAGCTGAAGGTGTAATTTCAATTTTCATGGAGTGACTCCTCCATCCGAAATCTCGGAATAAATCTCATTCCCAAATTTGAACAACTCTACAATGCTAATTATCCCCCCATCTACAGAAAACTAGAAACAGATCTTAAACTGTGGACACATAAAAATCTCCTGGTTGGGCAGGATTAATTATATCAAAATGACCCTACTCCCCCAAGACTTAAATTTGTCTGGGATAAGTCTGGCCACCGTCTTGCATGGCAAACTTAGATTTAGATTGAGGAATAAGGGGGGATTGGGCCTCCCTAAGCTGCTCTGGTATTACCAAGTGGCTAGACTGGCTCAGCTTTCCATGGTCTATTCCAGACTGGCTAGACCAGACTGGGTAGACATGGAGAGACAGGCAGTCCCATCTTTCACTCTAGACTTCCTCCTCTGGTGCTCGCCCACTGCTAGGCCCCCCATCCTTTCACCTTCCTTGTCACACACTTTGGCAATATGGGATAAACTCAGGCATTCCCCCTCTCTAGTGTCACCATGCAAACCCTTAGCCCACATCTTTCACAACCCGAAATTCCATCCAGGAATGGACATCAAAACCTTTCAATGGTGGCTGAATAAGGGGGGTGTACCGGATCTGGCACTCCTTCACCTCTGCAGGACCCATCTTGCTTCCCCATTGCATTAAGACTTTGGATCTACCCGATTCGGAGAGATTCAGATTGCAACAACTTTCACACTACCTACATTCTATCTTGCCTACAAAACCTAACCCACCTCAATTCACACCCTATGAACAGTGGTGCAGACAAGTCATGGAGCAGAGGGGAGGGATTTCCATAATTTATTTGTCACTTGCTCTAAATAGCCAGAAACCCAACTATATGCTATACAGATTCACAGCCTAGGTAGCTTATTACCTTGTTACAGTGGGCTGTGTGTATTTGCAAGGGTGAGCATACATCTCTGCACCATGGACTCCAACCTAGGTAAGCCCTTACATGCTGCACCACCAAATTGAGAGCATGTGCCATCTAAGGGCGGACAGGAGGTTTGTGCCATTATCACACACCACCATTCCTGGCTCCAGCTGGCGTGGAACCAGCTCTGAGCATTCCCCTGCAAAGCTGCAGAAATCTCTGCACTGGTGTGGCTCCTATTTGCTACACAGAACAGCTGAAGCACTACATGGCACCTTTTAGCGCAACTCATTGGATAACCCCTTGAACGCTTAGGGGGTACTGGTGGTTTATAGGACAATTCAGCAGAGGAGGGCATGGAGGAGGAGGAGGGGGTAGAGATGATAAATCTTGCATCATATCCAGTAGCTGTATGGAGGCATGGCAGCACAACAAGCTGCAGGACTGAGCCCTGTCCTTCATCCTTCCAGGTTGCAAGCAGAGCTATCCAGTGTGCTGTGAACTAAATATGTCATCCCTGCTCATGCTTGCTGAACCACGTATAAGCAGTAACGTGGACTTCGTGACTGACTGCCTTGCCCAGCGATGCCACAACATTGCCTTCCATGTGATGGTACAGAGCTGGAAATGGCCTTACATGAAAAGAAATAGAGACTGGGAACCTGCCATTGTGGTACAGCACATTCAGAAAACTTACAGAAGGAGGCAGAATCCACCAGATAGAAAGGCAAAAGTTGTAAACCGAGCAGCTTTGACCAACTTGAATTTAGACGCTGGGCATGTGGGTGGGAGTGACTGTATTGTTTTTTTTCTTGGAGTATCAGAAAGAACTCTGGACAGCCGCACACCAGAAGAAGATAAAAATTCCTGCTTTTTAAATAAATTCATCAAATTTTTATCTTCTTCCGGTGTGCGGCTGTCCAGAGTTCTTTCTGATACTCCAAGTCTGCTGTGTTATTAGCCAGCACCTGGGGCTCCTAAACAGGAGTAGAAGCATTTGCCCTGAAGGATTGTCCTGGAGCGGTGGTTATCTCTCTCATTGTTTTTTTGCTGCAACAGATGGGGAAGAGAAATGTGCCTGCAATAGTCTAAAGCTAGGGGTGTGCTACAGGCAGATGTGCTGCAAGGACCTGTGACACCATTCAGGAGCCAATTTTTTTCCCTTTTGTGTGGCTTTCATGTGCTCTTGCCAATGGGCTAAGTGGTGGGAGGTTAAATGCCTTGTCAAGCCACTCTGGCAGCTGTGGTGGACTGCACACTAGTCTCTGCTTGGGTGACAGAGGATGAGGACAGTTTAGTAAGACAGTCCTCCACCAGCTTCTCTGCATTCTGTGGCTGGATAGCACTGGCAACATCACTAAACAGAGGAAATGATGCCCTGCCCGAGGACAGACCACGTCCACCTTTGCCTGTGGACACAGATGCTGCTGGCCCCCTCACAGTGTCACAATGAGAACATCAGCTTCTCCTTGTTTGCCTCCCAGACATGATGGGGGGCTTATTAACAAAATGTAATAAAGATGGGGTATGTGTAACTCATTGAAATGGTCCTTGTTCTGTAGTAGAGAACAGGGATCTTTTAAATATAAAGCTTTTATTAATGTACTCGCAAATATCTTTAACTCGGACCTGGATAACTGTAAAAAGAAGACAGAGGTTCTAACCTCTATTTGGGAAAGTGATTCCTATAGTGGTGGTTGTGAATCTAAATGAATATCTTCCTGCTACAGTAACAGCCAGAGGTTCAGTGCAGGTGAACTTAAGTGATTTACTTAGCCCATTTGGCAACCTTGAAGCTAATCCCTAGTTTCTGATACAGTTCTGATTTGTCAATATCTAAACATGTGGCAATCTTGTGCATGCACATATTAGGTAAATCCTGCAACTTTTATTTGCGGAGTTACCTGCTCTGAAAAATAATTTGCCTTTTCTTTTGATGACATCAATATTGTACATCCTAAAGCTGAACTCCAGAAACTCAGCCACTTTGATAAATTTGCAGGCATAATATGAGTTGAGTCTGAGGCCTTTTTAAAACATTATTCTCTAGAAAGATAATAAAGAATTTTGTAGATAGAAAAGTATGTATAAAGCATAATCATCAAGCCAAAAATATTGTGTACCAAAAATGGATAAGTGTTGTAAAATCATAAAATAATTTATTCATTAAGTTATTTCTTCACACATATTGAAGACTATAAAGGCTGGCTATAAAACAACAATGCACACTTACAAGCAGCAGGCTGTAATAGATATGACAAATGACAGTAGAGAATAAAACAACAGATTGGCTTGGAATGTTTGGTAAAGCTGTATTTGTTGTATATAATACTTTTATTCTACTAGCACGATGTCAAGAAGTAGGCTTTGGTCCTCCATGTCTTATTACTAAAAGAAAGCTTTCATTTGCGTCTGACAATATTCGGGAAGGAAATATTACTATTGGTGGAATATTCTCAGTCAGCAATTTTTTTAATCTTCAGAACAAACGTTTTAACTCAATTTCTTTGCAATTGTGCACCCTGTAAGTATTGTACTCTTTTCATGATAATATATAGAACGCAGCAAGGGTGCCACAGCAATGGTAATACTGCATTACTTACTGGAGTCAACATTTGAAATGGTATTTAAAACATTTTTAAATCTCTCGGAGTCCAGATAGTCACTAAAGTTTTATAACATGATGAAAAGGGAAGTGTGTAAACCTTCAAAATGCATTGGTTGGTAACTAATAATTAAAGCGCTCTGGATTCTTGTAGCACCCATCTTTGCTTGGGTATATATGGGAGTAGCCTCATCAAAGTGATTCAACTTGATTGATAAGATGGTGGTAATTTAAAACCCTGGACATTATTAATAGGAGATCTAGTGCTTCTTATTCATGTACATCTTACGATGAGGCTATCTGTGTTTTTCAATTAAAGGTAGTCAACACAAATTTACAAATTAGTATATGAAGACAAATGCATATGCTTAGAAAATAGGAAAGAAAAGTGCAGAAACTGAAATATATATTTTATCGGTCTTGCTGCTCTAAACTGATAAAGCTGAATGTTACTGCAGCATGCCTATATTCATTTGTAACATGTTAAAAGTGGTTGTAAAGCTTAAATTTTTTTTTTCTAAAAAAGCAAACATGTTTTACTTACCTGCTCTGTCCAATGGTATTGTACAGAGTGCTCCAAATCTCCTCATCTGGGTTCTAGGCACATCCCATTCTTGGTGCACCCCCATAGGTAGCTGCTTCCTATGGGGTCACACACAAGTGGGCACACACAGCATGGCTTGGCCCCCGCCCCTGCTCTCTGCTCAGCGGATTTGACTGACAGTAGCAGGAGCCAATGGCTCCTGCTATTCTCAGCCAAGCTTGTGAGAGTGGGGAGAGAGGACAGAAAAGCTGAAGACAGGCACAGCACTGGATCGATACAGGACATAGGTAAATATTTAGGGAAGGGGGAGGGAGGAACAGCAGTTTTTTTTTTTTTTACCTACCTACCTCTACTGCTTTCCGAACGCCTCACGCAGATATACTGTGGCAGAAGGGCACGTACTGGCAGAATCACATACCTGTACATTGCCCTTTAAAAGGCAGCCTGCGGGCACGTACCCGCCGGGAGCTTCGTGAGTGTGATCGCGGGTCCCGCAAACTCGATGTCTCTGGGGATACCCACGATTGTCTCATGGAGAGGAAGAACGGGGAAATGCTAATGATGACGGTGATCAGTGTTGTGTCAAACACAGCCCCTCCCACCCACAGTTAGAATCACTCCCTAGGACACACTTAACCCCTACAGCGCCACCTAGTGGTTAACCCCTTCACTGCCAGTCACATTTACACAGTAATCAATGCATTTTTAATTGCACTGATCGCTGTATAAATGTGAATGATCCCAAAATCATGCCAAAAGTGTCCGATCTGTCTGCCATAATGTCGCATCCACGATAAAAATCACTACTAATAAAAAAAATGATTAATAAAAATTCTATAAAACTATCCCCTATTTTGTAAGCGCTATAACTTTTGCGCAAACCAATCAATAAACGCTTATTGCTAATTTTTTACCAGAAATATGTAGAAGAATACGTATCGGCCTAAACTGAGGAAAAAAATATGTTTTTTTATATATTTTTGGGGGATATTTATTATAGCAAAAAGTCAAAAATAATGCATTTTTTTTTCAAAATTGTTGCTATTTTTTGTTTATAGCGCAAAAATAAAGGTGATCAAATACCATCAAAAGAAAGCTCTATTTGTAGGGAGAAAAGGACGTTGATTTTATGTGGGAGCCACGTTGCATGACTGTGCAATTGTCAGTTGAAGCGACGCAGTGCTGAATCGCAAAAAGTGCTCTGGTCTTTTGCCAGCCAAATGGTCCGGGGCTTAAGTGGTTAATGCATGGCAATGGCAAGTTTTTAGACTCAAATTTCTCCTCTTACAGGTTAAAGGCCTCTCTATGTTTACACTTTCAATCAGGCCAGACCTGACCCATAAACTTGTATTAGGAGAGATGGACAGTGAACTACAGTCACTGTGTAGCGCTACTACGCAGAAATAAGGCTTTTTTATTATAAAAGCCCTGCTGGGTCAGTGCCTTTAAGTAACATGAAGATGTCTCTCTTTTCTCTTACCTGTAAAGCCCCATACACACGGTCGGACTTTTTCATGGATTCTGTCTGATCGGACAATGTTGTTGAAAAATCAGACCGTGTGTATGCACCATCGGACAGTGTACGTCGGTTTGTCCGACGGACAAAGTCTTATCTCCTGCTGGAAAGATTTGCCGTCAACACGGTCCGATCACACCAAATCCGATCGTGTGTACGGTTGTCCGACGGACAAAGTGCTACGCATGCTCAGAAGAAATTCTGTGACGGAAGCGCTCGGTCAGGTAAAACTACCTTTCCTAATCGACACAGCACATTCGTCACGCTGCAATGTTAAAATGTCTTTAATGCAGCGCATTCTCTTTTTCTTTACAATGCAACAAGAATGACATGTTTTAGCTGCTCCTATTCACCCGCACTTCTCACAAACTTAGTTCTTTATTACTTTATTGTACTTTATACACTACATGTTTATTTTTACTCAGATCGTAAAAGAATCTTTGTTATATTTTTACCATGATTTGTCTTTTTTGTCTTTTTTTTTGGGAATACATCTTTGAAGGTTTTTTTTTCTTTTTTTTGGAGGGGGGTTGTGTGTCTCAACTTAGCAAAACCACATTATTAACATTTGTATTTCTTGCTTAAATTTACTAGGAGTTTGTTGGTTGTTGGTGCCCCTTGTTAATTCTACTGTAGGATTAGTGAAAAGTACCTGCCTACTCAAAGAAAAACTGTCATTGTAGAAAAGTAAAACACAATAGTCAATGATTATTTCAAATCAAAAAACATTTATTTAGGTCTCAGCAACAAACCAAAGAGGAACGCAGCCATGGTGAAACTTGGGGAATTTGCAAAGCCTTGGACACCCATGGCAACCATCATTTTTCAGGCTTTAACAATTGGGGGCATGAAGAGTACCTATCTAAATCATAAGGGAGCGCAATCTGGTCCTGAAGTCCAAAACATCCGGAACTGCAGCAGATGCCATCTAGGTCCCCAGGCTCTGGTCCTACGAGAGGCTCCATCTTCTCTCAGACCAGACTTAATCAAGGTCATCACTCTCTTGTCTTCCTTGTACGCTTCCTTCCACGCCGTGGTGCTGGTGCTGGTGGGGTGGCAGAAGGAGGAGGAGGAGGCGGAGCAAGATCACTCTCGCAAACATGTGTGAGGGGAGTCATCTCCCCAGCCATCCCCTCATTTAGGATTTTGAGGATGACATCCTCACACATGCTGCGTTGCCCCGCCTCCATACCCGTCATTTTACTGCCAACCAAGGAGGCAAAGGCCTCCTCGTAGGTGGGTGTGGCATATAGGGAGGCTGAGGCATCTCGGATCAGCTGGAGCGCTGACTCTCCCACCTCCCCCATCTTTTCGCCCTTCTGTAGGGAAGGCGGAGGGGAGGGACTTGGGAGACAGTCAGGCTCCTACGCCTACCCCCCTGTTGGCTGCCACTAACCCCTGCCTCCTCCTGACTGCCACCTTCCACAGCCACCTCCTGGCTGAGGTCTTCCTGTGTATGAAAAAGGGCCATAGTTTCAGTTATTTGTTCATCAAACACACACAATTCTCATCTAGTGACTGTTGCAAAATGTTTACAAATAGAAAACCATACAATTCTCAGCCCTGCAGTTTAGACTCTTCCCAAAAATGTCTCCAACACTACTGTCTGTTGATATGTCAATCACGTTAGGAACTAAGCAATTGGGGATCCAGAATTAACTGAACATCATTCATTATTCCCCAAAATGGTTACAAAACTACTATACCTGGAACAAGCTGGGCTCCTGTACATATTCCATACTGGAAGGCCCAGGTTGGTCCTCGGAATCCTCATCAGGGGTGGCGTGCGCGGAAGGACGCGTGCAAGGAAGAGTCGAGGGTGACTTCCTGACAGTAGCCTGGTCTTTGAGAAAGTGGAGCCTCTCATAGTACCAGAGCGTGGGGGCATAGACATCATCTGCTGCAGCTCCAGATGCTAGGGACTTCCGGACCTTATTGCGCTCCCGGAAATAGGTACTCTTCATGTTGTTAATCTTCACTTTTAAGTTTGCCACGGTTGCCATGGGCAGGTTAGGCTTTACAAATGCCACAAGTTTCAGCAGGGCTGCGTACCTCTTTGGTCTGTTGCTGTAGTCACGATGTTTAGGTTGCCATAAGAGGGGGAATTCCCGGTATTTATCAATGAAGAGGGGGAGAAAACTCACGTCGTAGAAGGCCTCCATCACCTCTGCAAGACACAACACCACACCAAACAATATAAATAATGTCAGCCTAAACTCTCCTAATCTTATCCATAAAGAAGCCTCAAGTTCTAATCAGTCTAGGCTAGTTATGTACCAACGTCAAATTGTACCTTCGTTTCTAGCGATCGTCTCGTGCGTGAGCTTTCTCTCCCCTCGTCTCCCAGATCGTGGCTACGACACAGGTGTGTGACGTTTTATATACAGTGCGCATGCGTCAAACTCCGCCCGCCCCTGATGATCTTTCTCGTCTATTCCCCACCCCTTCTCTTTACGGCGCAGTGGGGAGAGCACATGGCGGGGACACAGCAGGTGCGCCCCAAATATCCCACCAACGAGGAGGAGGACGAGGAAAGTCCGGAGGCACAAACGTCCCGATCCCGGAGCCTGAAATTCAAGGCCTCCAATATGTCATTTGGAGAAATGTTGGAGATGGTGGACATATTAAAGAGGAGCGACTATGATGGGAAGTATGGCCCTTACCTCAACCCCAATGTCCGCAAGGCCAAGATCATGTCTAAAGTTGTGAGGAGGCTGTACAATCATTTTGGGGTACAACGATCCAAGGAGCAACTCAGGAAACGCTGGTCAGACCTGAAACTGAGGGAGGCCGATCAGTACAGAAAGATCAAGCGAATTCTTCAAAAAAGTAAGTAGTTGTGTTTTGTGTTTGATTTCTTGCTTGCATACTGCTCCATGTGGTTTGTTTTTTACAAAGTTGTACATTCCAAAATGGCCACTTTCATGTTCGTGTGTGCATTCGATCGTACTCAGCCTCGATCTTTCTGCCACTGTCATGGTCGTGTGTGTGTCCATTCGATCGTACGCAACCTCGATCGTTCGGCCACTTATAATACGATGTTTGTTTTTTTTGGTTGGGGAAAGGAAGTTTGTTCTCACTAGAAATGTCATCAAGAATGTAAAGCCAATTTATTCAATGTAAAGGAGAGGTCACCCAGTAGCTGTTTACCCATCTGGACTCTAGAGCACTAGTGCTGGGACACCCAAACCCCCTTTTTATTAGGCTTTTCCACACATGTGCTCCAGTGGATACTAGAGGGGTGTCTCCATCACACAAACTTCTACCAAAAAGCTAGTCAGTTTAGCACCTTTACAAAGTGACTACATTCATGTAGTTGGCATTTGTAACTGGCCAAACAAAAATAGTGTCCGTCACTTTCAAGCAATGTTTGTCATTTCCTATTTCTGCCCTCAATAGATTGTGTTGCTAAATCTTCCTTTTGTACATTCTCATAGGGGAGCAAAAACTTGGGCCGTCTGAGGAAACCCCAAAACCAACACCTCCCAAAAAAGGGGAAAGAGCAGAAGCAGAGGAGGAGGAGGAGGAAGGAGAGATCATCGAACTTGGAGAAATTGTCACCACAACAGGTGAGTGTGGGAGAACACAGCTACTGGTAAGCTAATCAATGTATGGCTGCCTCATTTCCAACACCCGATTTTTGTTTGTTTGTGGTTTTTAGGTGACGTGGATGTTGTGGAAGAAAAATCGCACTTTACCACAGAGAGTGCCCACGTACTCATCGGGGATATAATGGTCTGCAATAGAGATCTAGATTACATAAAGCAAAACATCAATGATGTTCAACAAAAATTGAAGAACATCATTGATGTTTTAGGAAAAATATGAAAACGCACCAAGTAATTAACACACATTTGTGCCAGCTTCTGAACACATTTGCAACTTAAGAACTGTGTGAAATTTGGAACATGCACACATTGTGTCCACATGTGCTAGCTCCCATCATGGTGGATGAATGACAACGTTTTTTTGGGGGTGCAACCACTTTACGAACTACGAAAGTGGTTGTGGTGAAGGGGTTGCACCCCCAAAAAACGTCCATTCATCCCCATGATGGAAAATGGCACTTTTGAAGCTTCTAGGCATGTGTTTTACCATCTGATGACCATTTTCAGACCCAAATTGTGTTCATGTTCTAAATTTCCACTTTCCAGGGGTGACCCCCCCATGTGATGAAGGCAAGATCAAACACACTTTGAACATATAGTCATGTCTGATCTTGTCTTCACTTTACAAAGTTGAACTTTCCAAGTTCATAGGTTCTGTTTTGCTCCATGCCTGGTTTTACCAATTGCGCAATGTTTGTAAACAATGTTGTAAATAACCAAGATGTTGTCAGTTTGGGCGTGAAGATTGTAAACGCACTTGTGAATGTTTTCCAAGTAAACTTTTTTATTTTTCTAAATGTGTGGCTTCCTTATTTCAAAAACACAATGCATTATGTATGTCAAATGTAAAGGATATGGGGGGCAACTGGTGTTATTTACTAAAGGCAAGTCCACTTTGCACTGCAAGTTTCTTTTCCAGGGCACTTTTTCACTGCACTTGTAGAGCATAGTGGATTTGACTTATGTAAATGACACCCACAGTGCTTTGTACGAAAACACGGAGCACAGCATTTTTGAGAATACACACATGTCTGACCTGGTGATGAAAAGGATTTTTTTTGGTGTCAGTTATGCAGTACAAACCTTATCTAGACCAAAGATTAGGTAGCAAACACACAACATGAGACTAATCTTTTTGGGAAGAAGAGACTGTTACCTCCTTTTGCCCAGAAAGTGCATTCCCACTGTCGAAGGCAAAGGGAAAAAATTTCACAGTAAAATAAGCTAAAAAGAATAGTGAAATGACAAGAAATCATAGGTTGGTTGAAATATCAGATTTATTAAAAAATGCCTCTCACACATCGTCAGGCAGAGCAATGGCCCCCCTACCCACAAAGTACTCCATATATTGCTCGCGGACCGCGCGGGCATTTAGAGGGGGCAAGCCTGGACGTGCCACTTGAAGGGCTGTGAGGTCCGCATTTGGAGGGCCCTCCACATCTGGGCCAACGGGCACCACATAGTTCCTGTTATGTCTTTTGAGGAAGTTGTGCAATATGCAACAGGCAAGAACTATGTGGTTCAGTTTGTATTCCGCCAAGTTAAATGCCGTCAAGAACAGGCGGAAGCGGCTGGCCAGGATGCCAAAAGTGTTCTCCACCACTCTTCTGGCTCTGGACAGCCTGTAGTTGAAGACCCTCTGGTCTGGGGTGAGGGTCCTCATCGGGAACGGCCTCATCACATGGGGAGTCAACGCAAACGCTTCATCTGCGACAAAGACGAAGGGGAGTCCTTCTGCATTCTCCTCTGGAGGTGGCAAGCACAGACTGCCACTTTGGAGACGCCAGTAGAACTCCGTGTGCGTAATGGCACCACCATCCGAGATCCGGCCGTTCATCCCCACGTCCACATACATAAACTCGTATGTTGCCGACACCACCGCCAACATCACTACACTATTAAACCCTTTATAATTATAATAGTAGGACCCCGAGTTGGGCGGTGGGACGATGCGGACGTGTTTCCCATCAATTGCCCCTCCGCAGTTAGGAAAGTCCCAACGGCTGGCAAAGTGGGAGGCCACAGTCTGCCATTCCTGTGGCGTGGAAGGGAACTGTGGAGTGAAACAAGAAAAAAAAATTAGTCACTTTGCACCTAAACATTGCAAGCAGATTAGACAATCAACATCTTGGAACAAGAGCATTGTTTAAAATTGGAGGCTGGAAAGTATTTGCACAGAAAAGTAGAGGCTCCCCTTCACAGATTACTCACCCCCCATCAATCCCACCACTTCTGATGGGCCATTGGCAATAACTAGGGTTTTGGGGGGGGGGGGACAGGACAGGTAACCCTCTGCACTTCATTGATTGGCAAATGGCTCAATAATGTGTGCTAGTTTGGCCAGACCCTCTGTACTTAACACTATTGGCAGCCCCCAGGAAAGATAAAATAACATTCCAACCCCCCCCCCCTCCAAAAAAGGCAAGCACATTGGGACATTATGAAATTACCAAGCAAGCTAATAGGAGGGAAAGAACACAAAAAAATAGGAAATGGAAAGTATGGAGGCAGCCCCTTGCACTACATGCTTTGCTGAATTCATCCCTAAAGATGCCCACTATAAAGAGGTAGGTATATAGTGTGCATGGACCTTGGGAAAGCCAGCAGATAAAGGATTGGTACCATCTGACAGAGCAGTTGGGGGAGGGGGTTCCTAATGAGTTTGCCCCCCCCCCCCCCCCCACACCAAAAAAAAAAAAAAAAAAGGGGCTCTACATGAAGTAAACCACACAGCAAACATTTGTGCATATTTTAGGGGGTGTTTGGGGGCAAACAATACTATGCAGCAGACAAAAGACATTGCTTAAGTGACTAGGCCATAGGTGTCTATTGGGGCAGAAGAGCATGCTGGGGAGGTAAGTGAAGGGAAAAATGCATGAAGGAGAAAAGGGGCACAGCATATTAGAGCATATTGCAATCATGGTATTTAGGGAAGGAGGTCAAAAATACAAGTCATTAGCAAACAGAGCATACATAGAAGGGAATAGTAAAGGAGAAATGTTACCTTAATATAGTCCTCCTGCAGGACCTCGATGATGGCAGAACAGGTCTCTGGAATAATGATTCCCAGGGCCTGGGGAGAGATACCTGAAGAGAACTTCAAATCCTGAAGACTTCTCCCTGTCGCCAAGTACCTCAACGTGGCAACAAGCCTCTGCTCCGGAGTAATGGCTTGTCTCATGCAGGTATCCTGCCGGCTGATAAAGGGGGTCAGCAAAGCCAAAAGACGGTGAAAATCGGGGTCCGTCATCCTGAGAAAGTTCCTGAAATCATCAGGATTATTCTCCCGGATCTCACGAAGCAAAGGCATGTGCGAGAATTGGTCACGCTGAAGCAACCAATTCTTGGTCCACATACTCCTCGTCACTCTGTTCATGGACGGGTCTTGGGTCAAAGCTAAAAGCCCGACACCAATTCCGCGTACAGCACGAACTCGGCGACGAGTACGCACGGGAAACATCGCTCACAAGGTCACAAAAGGTCGGCTGGTCAGAACGGACAAACAGAAAGCACCGATAAACAGCAAGGCCTGAAAGAACGAAATGAATACCAGAAACGAGCAGACAATAAGCAGTGCAAATCAAAGCGTCCTATATCAAGATATAGGCCGCAATGACCAACAAATGCGAACTGACTACACGCACTAATAAACAGATACGCACGACAAGCACAAACTGAAGAGCAGTAACGATCTGAGTCAGAAAACTGAGAAGCACGAATCTTAAGTCACCAAACTTCGACTAAATCTCGATAAACACGGGATCAGCAGAAGGAGCCCAACGGGTGCCTGACGTGGTGCTGAACTTCCCTTTTCTAATCTCGTGGACGACGACTTACGTCACAACGTTCTTGCAGACCGGATATTCCGACAACGTAGTCCGACCGTGTGTACGCAACACCAACATCGGACAAAGTACGACGGACAGGATCCGACCGACCTGGTCCGCGGATTGTCCGACCGTGTGTATGGGGCTTTAGTGTGTTCAACTGAAAAGCAACCAAGTATATAGACCCATGCTGTCTCCAATAGCTCTTGTACCAGAAGTTTTCTTACCAAATGACCACAAGACACAAGAGCAGTGTGTGATATAAACAGATACTTTGTTGTAATGGTGTGAAACTTGTTTGTACTGAACCTCTACAGTTGGGCAAAGCTTTAGTCCAACAGTGCACTCTGGGGTGGATACACACCAGATTCTCTGGCAGAGGAAGTCCATTTATCATAAGAAACAGATAGTAATTAAAAAAATAAGCCTATTTTTAATAAAATCCAAGCAAACAAGGGAACCCCACTTGCCCACTTGTTTAACCATAATGTCAATTATTACTGTTAATACCTCAATCGGAAACAAATTTGTTACTTGAGATTGGATCAGACGGTTGAATGCATTGTTCAATATACTGAATAAAATGATCCACAGAAGTTTCAACAGGTGTATAATTAGTGGAAAAACAAATGACAACAGCCCTATGTGGATTTTGCTGAGACCTGTAGTCCCTCCGGCCCTCCTATCCAGAGATGTGTCAAAACGCAACACTGCATTTTTACATGTGAGTGGATATTGTCTTTTTAATAAATGTTTACTTGATACATACTCAGAGGCGCCCCTTTCCTTGTGTTTCTCTTCTAGTTCCTATTGGACCTGGCTTCAGGCCTCTTCGGTGGCAGCCCTGATAAACTTTAGATGCTCTATTGTGTATATCGTTACACATATATGTCCTGCCCCTTCCCCCCTTCTTTGGACTATTAGGAACCATATACATATAAACGAGGTATTGTGACTCTGCGCCTTTTTACTTGTTTTTTTTTTTTTTACATATCTCACACAGTATGTGCAGAGCAGTGGCGGCTGGTGCTCCATTTTTTTTTTTTGGGGGGGGACAGAACACACCCTCCCTGCCAGGTTTGCACTTACCCCATTCAGGTCGCAGCTTCCTTGGCTTCTCCTCCCTGCCAATATGGTCTTAAGACCCGCTTCCTCTCCTGATTGTCTGGGAAGAGAAGCCAGAAGACAATAGCGAATATTGATTCACTAATGTCACACGTGGGTGGGATTGGGGCACAGAACCCAACCTTTTTGAAGCCAATTAGAGCCTCAGGCACTAATCATGTGCTTCAAAAAAAAAAAAAAAAAACTTGTAGAAGTCTATGTATCCAGCGTGCCGCATGAACATTAGGGGGTAGCGCATAGAGATTAGTGGGACGGTGCCTCTGCGCCCCTTATGGGCAGCCGCTGTTGGTGCAGAGGCAAATAGGGTGGACTTTAATGCCGGACATGTGCATCCATGGACAGTCAAGGTTTATATGCTGAGAGCGCACTCACTGCATTCTTTCAGCATAGTGACTGACTCCTGGTCTCTTTTTTTATAATTCTTTTTATTTCTTTAATAACAACAGACAAAACATCATACACATTGGATCAAAATAATAAAGCAAGATCGAGATCCAAGCACATTACATATCAGCCATCAATTCAAAAATAGAAAGAAAAATTTACGCAGGAGTATTTTTACTGGGCCATCCTATTTAACAAATTAAATATCAATCCACATCTAATATAGCAAAAGAAAAAAAAAATACTTTAGTCCATTCCAACCACAGTGGCCCCAGACATCCTATATATATAGATAAAAGGCTATATTAAATACATTGGTCGGTAACCCTCGTGGGCATAAGATGCCGTATATGGCTTATCCAGCCACTTTGCCCAAACTTTGTCAAACTTACCAGGGCAGCCCTAGTATTCATACAGACATTGAAAGATGCCGTATATGGCTAATCCAGGCACTTTGCCCAGACTTTGTCAAACTTACTAGGGCAGCCCCTATTCGTGTAAGGGTCTCTATACAGTGGGAGATTATTATTTACAAATTGTTTCCATAAGCGTAGGAGCAGAGGGTTTCTTCCAATGTTAGGCAATAGCTTTTCTCGCATAAAATAATGTAGTATTAGCAAACATTCGCTCTGACACTGTAGGGAGAGTTGCCTCCACCAGACCCAACAAGCATACAGACATTGAAAGCTGTAAAGGAAGTAATAGAATTCAACAAATTCACCCCTTCCACCCAAATAATAAGTATATACAGTATGGGACAATACCAGTACCAATTTAAATTGAATCATACGGTCTCTCAAGGATACCAAGGATCGCAGAGGGAAATCCCACAAACTCTTCCAGTCTTCTAAGTCCAAATCTGGTATGTCTCGCATCCACCTAGCTCTAAGACCCTCCAATGGCAGGAGGGAAATTAGGTTAAATGAGACTATAATCTAGAAGTGGACCTCTCCAAACATTCAGACCTAAGTACTGATTCTAGAGTGGGTTGAATATTTATTAAGCTATCATTTGGAAACTGGGCATGAAAGGTATGAGAAAGCTGAAAATATCTAAATAAATGAGAACTAGGCAAATTAAAAGTTGAAGCAAGTGTAGAAAAGGTAGACAATTTCCGATCAGTGACCACCTGCGAAAGTAATTTAATATTATACTTAGTCCATGCAATGGGCTCAGGTAATTTATTAAATTGTACATTAGACAATTTAGTAATACATTAAGATGTGAAGCATGAATATTAGTAAACAATCTCCGAAAATTCACATCAGTGGCCCTACCGGTCATAAATAATATCAATTATGTTGGGCATCATCGGTTGTAGTCATTGAGAGATAAGTTTTGTCAAAATCTTAAAGTCCACATTCAAAAGAGCAATAGATCTATATGAGGCACAGGATGATGGATCTTTTGGGGGCTTATAAATTAAGACTATATGGGCATGACTCATTGAATCCGGCAAAGCTTCCTCTTTTAAACAGTTAGAATAAAGGGAAGGCAGTACGAGAGCAAGGAGATCTCCATGGACCCTATAGAATTCAATGGGAAGGCCGTCCAGTCCCAGTGATTTCCCCAAGGATTAGGAAAGGATTAAATCATAACGGAGCATTTGGTGAGATTGCGTCCTTAAGATAATGCTCATATGTAAGGCAAGCCTCCCAAGTTCAAATAGTATTGAGCATTGAAGCAGTCAACTGGTAGGGTGCCCTACAGCCCCTACGGTACCTTAAGAGCTTCTATAGAACCCACCACCGCTGCTTCCAACCGGGTAGAGGAGTTTAATAAATCTGGATTTAGCCACCATGCGGCCGTAACCAGCTGAGTCACTAAAAAATATTTATATAAATCTGGAAAAGCTAGACCATCCTGGTCATAAGTGTACATCAGGGTAGTCAATTTATACCTGGGCTTTGATCCCCATACAAAGGATGAGAAAAGTTGATTTAATTCTGTAAAAAAGGAGACAAGGAGCCACTGAGCGGACTGTCTAAAACGGTTCATAAATGTTGGTATAATTTTCATTTTTAAGAGATTAATGTGTCCCAATAAGGATTACGGTAGAGACTTCCACATTTTCAACTTTAACCCAAAATCTCCCAGGTCAAATTCAAGGACATAAACTCAGAAGCTTGATGAGAAATTACAACTCCTAAGTACTTGAAATTCTCTACCCACTTCAATGGAATATCACTCAAAGCTGTATTACGGGCCTTGATATCTATTAGGAACAACCAATTTACCTTCAGCCCAGTAACTGTTGAAAAAGAGTCCAATATCTGTAAAGCTCCTTGGAGAGAAGGTCCAGCATCATCATAAAAAAAAGATCATCTGCATGCAAGGCTACCCTCTCCTCCAACCAACCAACCAACCAACCAATCCGCAGCCCCGCAGCCCCTTAATATTGGGGAAAGTGCGGAGTGCCTCTGCCACAGGCTCCACTGCAATAGGAAAGAGGGTCAGAGAAAGAGGGCAGCCCCGCCGAGTTACCCTAAATAATGAAAATGAAGTTGCCAACCATCCCCCCATTTTAACTGTAGCTGTGGGATGTCTATATAGAATCTGCAACTATTTTATAAATACCATTGGAAAGCATATTCTATGGATTACCTCCCATAAAAATGGCCATTCAAGAGTATCAAAAGCCTTCTCTATATCTAAAGAGGCAACAACCCTAGATCCTACATTAAGATGTGAAGCATGAATATTAGTAAACAATCTCCGAAAATTCACATCAGTGGCCCTACCGGTCATAAATAATATCAATTATGTTGGGCATCATCGGTTGTAGTCTTTGAGAGATAAGTTTTGTCAAAATCTTAAAGTCCACATTCAAAAGAGCAATAGATCTATATGAGGCACAGGATGATGGATCTTTTGGGGGCTTATAAATTAAGACTATATGGGCATGACTCATTGAATCCGGCAAAGCTTCCTCTTTTAAACAGTAAAGCCCCATACACACGGTCGGACTTTTTCATGGATTCTGTCCGATCGGACAAGGTTGTTGAAAAATCAGACCGTGTGTATGCACCATCGGACAGTGTTCGTCGGTTTGTCCGACGGACAAAGTCTTATCTCCTGCTGGAAAGATTTGCCGTCAACCCGGTCCGATCACACCAAACCCGATCGTGTGTACGGTTGTCCGACCGGACAAAGTGCTACGCATGCTCAGATCACATTACAAGACCAAAGCTATTGGCTACTAGCCTCTACGTAGTCCCGTCGTAGGCAACAAACGTCACCACGTTCAAAATGATCGGATTTTCCGACAACTTTGTCCGACCGTGTGTACGCAAAACCAACATCAGACAAAGTATGACGGACATGGTCCGACGGACCTGGTCCGCGGATTGTCCGACCGTGTGTATGGGGCTTTAGAATAAAGGGAAGCCAGTACGAGAGCAAGGAGATCTCCATGGACCCTATAGAATTCAATCGGAAGGCCGTCCAGTCCCAGTGATTTCCCCAAGGGAAATGAACAAATAACTGAAAGGACCTCCTCCAATGTTATAGGGCATACTAACATCTCCCTCTCATTATCTGTTAACCAGGCCAGTGCAACTGAATCCAGCCAACCCACCAATTCCATTGGCTGGATATCGGGTGACAACTGGGATGTATATAATGTATGATAAAAGTGCCGAAAGATCTCCAAGATTTTAAACTGTGTAGAAGCCATATCTCCTGAGGGGGTATGTATTTCCAGAATCGGAATACTCGGTTGTTCATGTTTAGCCATCAAGGCCAAAAACCGTCTATTACAATCCCCCTGCTCAAAGGATTTCAGTTTATTTTTATATAGATACATCCTCATAGCCTCAGTCATATGCAAATGCCAGGTCCGTTTACCATGAAGTAAAGCATTAAAGTTGGCTCTGATGGATCCGCCACATATTGGGCTGTTTTTTCATCCACTGTGGCCTGCAGAGTATCACTACTCACTCGTTGTGCCCTTCTAACCACCTTAATGATGGATATATACTGTCCTTTGGTATAGGCCTTAAAGGCATCCCATATTGTTACTGAAGTGGAAGATCCTGCGTTAAACTACCAATACTCTGCTAAAAGGGGCGTCATTTTATTAGCCACAGCTGGATGTGATATCCAGTGTGTTCCTAATCTCCACTGAGCTGCATCCTGAAAGTGATGAAGACAAAGTGTAAGCATTAGCAGGGTGTGATCTGATAACCCACTAGGCAAATATTTAACATTTACCATGTCCGCTAATATATCCAAATTGTCAAAGGCTAGATTTATACGGGAAGCAGTCTTATAAGAATTTGAAAAACAGGAATATGATCTAGTTAATGTGTTTTTCCATCGTCAAGCTTCTACCAATCCTACCGTCTGAGCCCAAGTAGAGAGCTCTCCAGAGAAATATTTAGGGGGGATTGGTATATCCAAAACAGGGTCAAGTATAGCATTAAAATCCCCCATTATCAGTAGTTTAGCTGGACCGTACAAATACATTTTTTTCTAAGAGACTATATAAAACAGTCCCTGCAAAAGGAGGCGGTACATACACACTAACAACTATGCATCTCTGGCCCCACAGGAGAAACACAACCAAAACATATTTACCCTGGGGGTCCAAGAATACATCTTCCTCCGTACATGGTAAAGATTTACTAATCTACATTGATACTCCTCTAGATAACGTAGAATATATAGCATGGTAAGCGTTCTGTACCCAAGGCTTCTTGAGTGTTAGATGCTTGCTATCCATAAGATGGGTTTCTTGGAGTAGCACTATATGTGGAGAATAAACTTTTAAATATCTAAATAGTAATGCTTTTTTAAATTTTGAATTAAGGCTGCGAACATTCCATGACAAAATAAAAAAAAATGTGATGTCATATAAAGAGTAAACAATATGGTACTTCAGTGATAAATTGCAAGCAACAAGCATTTAAATAAACAAAATTAAAAAAAAAGCCACAATGTGTATAAACTAACAACAAAAACACACCCCACAGGTGTTAATATGCCTACCCTGTCTTTCTCTAACGCCATCCAAAAAAAAACAAAAAACAAGGAGGCATAGTGAAGGCCTTATCCCAAAATAGGCAACTAGAGTGTACTTGTCCTATATACAAAAAACACTGTAAAACACCCCAAAAAAAAAAAAAGGGAGGTCAGGGGGAAGGGAAATGGAAAGGAAAAGAGAAGAGGAGGGACAACCCCCACAGGACAGCTTCCCTCCCACCACCCCAGATATATATTCTGGGGCAGGGAGAGAAAGCTGTAGTTGGTACTATGGGTATCTCAATAAATAAATAAATAAATTTATCAGGAGCTCCTGATAAAGGATAATAATTTCTTAGCGTGCATCCAACCAAGTGGAAGCTGCATCCGGAGTATCAAAGAAAAATGTCTGGCCGCCCTCTATAATACGCAGTCTGCTGGTATAAAGGAGGCTAAACTGTATACTATTCTCTCGTAGTCTCTTGTGGATCTCCATGTAAGACTTGCAGTGTTGCTGAACTTCATGAGAATAATCCAGAAAAAATAATAACTTAGTGTTTTCCACCTCAGAGACCCTGGCTTTAAACCCATCTAAGTCCCAATGGATATGGGAAACATCAGAAGCTATAAGATCCATCTGCCCCTTAAGAGTCTCTTTGCACTCCACAATGGCTGCCAAAATAGGTGCAGCGAAAGAGGAATCTTCTACAAAGGTGACTTTAAGGTAGCGGTCATCCCTGTTTTTACTGTTTTTACAATTTTTATTTTCCTTGTAGGGGAAATAACTGTTGCAGCAATTGAGTCTGATTCTAGCTTACTTGATGTCACTGAACGAGTTTGAGGCTCAGACATCTACCCCCAGCCAGAAAAATAAATAAAAAAATTAATGAAAAAGCGTTCCTTATCCCAAGAGATAACAACAGTATTTAAAGCCCTATTACCAGTGACCCTAGCACTATCACTGGCAATTTAAATGTTTGAGATAAGCAAAAGAAAAAAAAAAAGGGAAGAAAAAAAGGAGAAATCTGAATCTGGATCAAAAACACATCAATCAATAGCCAGAGGTACTGTCTTTACACATAACTCAATATCCACTTATATATCCAGCCATGTATGCAGCTGAGGTGTCCCAAACCAACAACCTATTATAGGTTGCAGTTACAGTACAGTACAATACTCCTGTAGATTTGGTTTGGTTATAATGTAATCGGGCTCAGTCACAGAGAAAAACATTTCCATAGAAATACAGTAGCAGTTAAATACAGTGTAGCACGATGACCGCTTCTCACAGCACTGGGTCAGGAACTGAAGCTCAGTCGTCCATTCAAAAAAGGATATATGGTCAGTCTCTTCCAATTTCTTTTAATGTATATGTCCTTATGAGACCGCAAACAGTTACCAGCAACTGATGAACCAATAGGCAAACAAGCAACCAACAGGCAGACAAGCTCAGGATAATGTAGGATGCCAGCTGAGTGCCTCAGGAGCCAAGAGCTGGGAGTCGGGAACCAGCATCAAAGGGCACAGCAGGCTAGCGCAGATTAATGCAAATTAATGTTGCCTTTATAACTGGCAAAGAAGCCGGGCCAGGATCAAGGGACAGAGCGGGAGGCCGGGTAAAACAGGATAACAGGATGGCAGCCCCTCTCCACTCACCACGCTCCACACTGAAGCCAAGTCATGCTGTAATCTCCCGACACTTCGTCCTTTGTCCTTCAATCCATCCTTGGCTGAGTCAGCTGAAACTGCAACCAGCGGCCTCGGCTCGGTTTGGCTATCTCCGGTCACCAGAGCAAGTGTCACAGGAGCATATCAGGATAACAGGAGCTCTCTCACAGACGTCCGTTCAGAACCTCATCCGGTCACACCCCCCCTCATATCCGGATCACACCCCCCTCTCATCCGTCTCTAGTAATGATCAGGAGCTGGTGGGACTGGCTCACAATTATGTGACTGCTGTGAAATCTAATCATGTGACTGGAAATCAATGGAAATGGTCATGTGACGGGAAAGCCCTTTGTGCCCCTGGGCACAACAAATATGTTAAAAGGATGCCAGAGAGGGTGTAAAGGAGTAAATATGAGGAACATGTTGATATTACTGAAGTAAGGTAAGAAAAAGATGTATATTTTTCATTGCCACTGCATAGGGTCCCCGAGAATGAGAATAGGCCTCCTAAGTTTATTACCTATAAATGTTTTCTGTGGTGTTATACCACACATCAAAAATATCTTTTTTTTGGGGGGGGTTATATAGTTAGCAGGGCAGCAACTGTAATGCCCCGTACACACGGTCGGAATTTTCCGACAAAAAATGTCCTATCGAACCATGTTGTCGGAAAATCCGACCGTGTGTGGGCGTCATCAGACTTTTTCCGCCAGAAAAAATTTGAGATCCTGCTCTCAAATTTTCCGACAGCAAAGTCCGATCGGACTTTTTCCGATTGTGTGTAGAGAATTCCGACAGACAAAGTGCCACGCATGCTCAGATCAAATTACAAGACCAAAGCTATTGGCTACTAGCCTCTATGTAGTTCCGTCGTACGCAACGAACGTCACCACGTTCAGAATGATCCGATTTTCTGACAACTTTGTCCGACCGTGTGTGCGAACAACAGTGTCGGACAAAATCCGTCAAAAAAAATCCGACGGATTTTGTGGTCGGAATTTCCGACCGTGTGTATGGGGCATAAGACTGCTCCCCCTCTGTCAAAGCTACCTGGTTTATTACCATATACTTGGCTTATCTATATATTTATTCTATCACATGCATTTGTTTGTACTACTTCATCATTCCTTTTTTTTTTTTTTCATCTCTTTCCCAGACCTTCCTTTCAAAACTACAAATATATAATTGCTTTTATTTTTGCCATAGATGAGATAAACAAGAACCCCAATATTTTACCCAATGTGACTCTGGGATATCACATATATGATTCCTGTAATGATGTGAATAGGGCCATAGAGAGTGTCTTGAACATCCTGTCTGGTGCCAAGGCCTCAATTCCAAACTACTCCTGTATGGATCAATATAAACTGGCTGGTGTTATTGGAGATTGGTCTTCAGAAATATCTATGCACGTAGCACAAGTGCTAAATCTATATGGACTCTCACAGGTGAGAATAAATTATTGCTACAAATTAGTCAATATATTTAACATGGGTAATAGAATGAAAATAAAAGGCAAAGGGCACTTTTTTGAGTTGGGTCCAGCTCAATAAAGGTATCAGTTGTTGACATATGATGATTATCAGATTAACAGATGTACATTATTTTTTTTCTATTAAAAAAACAATTTTATTTTAGTTAGAATTTGATCAATATTGGATCAAATTTGAATATGTCTCCTTAATTTGTCTTGTATGTAATTGCTCCTGGGGATGTTGGGAAGGTGGTGATTTTAATGTAAACCTGCCAGGGAGGTATCTTGATTATGGTGCTTACCAGTAGACAATTGAGTGTCACGTTCCCTTATATAGAAAATGCAAAATAGACTTTGCAAAGGAAGTTGCACTTTGCAAGGGATTTTTCCCCAGAGACTAGTGAAGGAGGTGAAGTTATGCTGACTTCCATCATACAATCATGTGCAAGCAGACATTTTATATTTTTTTTCACAAACTAAGATTTCCCAGCACACCTACCAGCTAGCCTGCAAAAAAACGAATTGAACCTGTCTAACAATTCACGTTAAAAATGGAGGGTTTTGTTTGTACACATTTGTAAATATATGTGTAAGCCGAAGTGCCTGCGTCAATGCTCCACTGTATACCGCGGTCCTAACTCTATCATTTTCAGAGTCTCCAAGTTGGAACACATATAGCAGTGGATAGATGATGGCAGGCTTGCTTGGAGGGAGCCAACCCCTCCTTTAAGGCACAGGGATGAATGGGATTCACAGGAAGCCAAGCAAGAGCACAATGGCAGCTGAAGACATCCAGTGAGTCCCTGCATCCAATTCAACCAACTGTTCAAAAAGGTGGCCACCACCCCAACCTATAACTAGCCTTTGCAGTAAGCTGCACATGGAAGGGCAACACACATAACATTATTTTTTCTTGCATGTGATTGAGTATTCTTAGAAAAGTAAAATTTCATCACATTCACTAAGTTCTAGGGAAAATTCTCTTGCAATATGCAACTTACTTTCCAAAGTGAATAGTCTATTTCCCTTAGTAGGATAACCCCAAAGAGCACAGGCAGGTGCTTTACTACAGGAGGTAAAAGACCACAGGTGACACCATAGAGCAATACTGGACAGCAGTAGGACTTCATTTTTTTTTTGGTTTATTAAAATTCTATTGTTTTTAAGATTAATGCGAGAATAGTTCAAGTGTTCAAGCAAGGAATAAATATCTGAGAAGCAAATTTAGGGCTCGTTTACACTAGTGGTTGGGGGCTGCAAAACCATGCGGTAGAGACACATTTTTACCACCCCTTAACAGCTCCCCCTTTAGCTGGAAAGGCAGTGATGTGGGATGTACACATTACTATGGCCACAAGCTTTGCCTTGTGGCTGGGGCAGGAGTTATACACCTTGTCGCTCTGTCAAGTGAATGGGATTGCACTGCAACTTTCCTACAACCATGCGCAGCATATGAATTTAAGGGGTGAAAACAGGCAGTGAGGGGTGATGTAATGCCTCATCACTGCCTGTCAAATGCTGAATGAGAATTGCTCTTTAGAGCGCAAAGCAGGTGTAAATGAGGCCTTAGGGTCCTTTCACATGAGCGGTCTGATCAAGTCCGCCTGTCTGTTTTTCAGGAAGACCCAATCCGATCTTCCATTCTCCTCTATGGGACTTGTGTCTATTTACACCCAGCTACCTCATATATGATCTGGAAAAAACAAAGGGAAGGGGGCCCATTCCCATCTAAAAAAGAAACATAGAAAAGTGACAACAGAAAAAAGACTGAGTGGTGCATCGAGCCTGCGATTTTTTTTTTTTTTTATAAACAAGTTTTGTATTTTTTTAAAGCCATTTACTGTAGGCTGGCTCACTGCCTTTGCTGTAAGTTTATTCACAGCATCAACTACCCTTTCAGTAAAATAATACTTTCTAGGATTAGTCTTAAACTTTCCTCCAGTTAGTTGGAGGTCATGTCCCTGTGTTTTTGATTTTGGTTTCATATTGAAAATACTGCCCTCCTATATCTTATTCACCACCTTGATGTATTTAAAGGATTTTTATGACAGACAATACTCTATTGATCTCTTCTGCCTAAACTGTTTCTCCCTGCATGTCGGAGTTAACCACTTCCCATCCAAGATGATGTTACCCTAAGTAAATATATAGCTAACATGTCACGCTTGAAAATTGCGCATGCTTGTGGAATGGTGGCAAACTTTGGTACTCAAAAATCTACACTAGGCAACACTTTTTACAAATTTTTTACAGATTACCTGTTCAGAGTTACAGAGGAGTCTTGGTACAGAATTATTGCTCTCGCTCTAACGTTCATGGCAAAACCTAACATGTGTGGTTTAAATGTTGTTTACATATGTGGGCGTGATTTACGTATGTGTTCGCTTCTGCGTGAGAGCATGTGGGGACTGGGGCGCTTTAATTTTTTGTTTTCGTTTATTTTATTTTTAATTTTTACACTTTCCCTTTAAAAAAAAAATGTTGATCACTTTTATTCCTTTTACAATGAATGTTAACATCCCTTGTAATAGGAATAGTGTGAGACAGGTCCTCTTTATGGAGAGATGTGGGGTCAGTAAGACTCCACATCTCTCCTCCAGGCTGGAAAGCCTGAGATAAAAAAAACGAAATTGGACGATCTTGGCTTTCAAGCCGAGTATATGGCAGTATTTACAGCTCCGAGAGACATAAAGATGGTCGGGGACCATCTGTTCCCTGGAAATCTCTATGGTCAACTTCCACCACCAGGGGATTCCTTCTCAGGCTCGTGGATCACACGGACGAGCCATTAGAAGCACTGGAGGGGTGCGGGGGGGCGGCCTGTTAGAACAATCAATCGGCTGAACTGCCGCTATGATTGTTCTTATGGTCCAGGGAATCGCTGGAAGTGGTTAATTTATACTGAGCTATTCATTCACATTTGTGCCACTGCTCTGTACATGTTCATGTGCATGCATGGGATTGATGTCATTGTGGGACTGCCAATCAAGTGGCCAAAGGGTCCATATCCAGAAGGAAGACCAAGAGATAATGCCCGTGACAACTGAAAATGCATCACGGTGCTGGGGGTTAAATTCCACTCTAAAGATGGATTCCAGTAGGGTAGACTGTATTGAATAACAGTACAGTTAATCTGAAAAAAAAAAAGCAGTACAGAGTCACATTGGGACTCTACAATAAGCCGTAAGTGATATGTGTCCCCTCAAAGACACATAAAACAAGAATACCAAGCAGCTATGAAAAAAATATATTTTTTTTTTAAATCAGGTTGTCCCTACAAATGACAAGAAAATAATGTAGGTGTAAAAGAAACGTAATGGTTAATGGAAGAAAAGGGGGAAGGGGTGGCACATATTCTAAGATTTCAAAGCCATGCAGTGCATTATGGATTTAAAAAAAATCTCCTGGTTGCATCTGCTCAAAAATTTACCAGGAATTTGAATCTCAAACCCATAGGATCACATTCAGTATTTTTACTGACAGCCAGTAAAAAATGGGCACTTGTCTGTTGACAGTAAATGCCAGTAAAAAATATTGCTGTGACACTCGGCTCGGAACTGTGCATGGGCAATTCGGGTCCGGAGCTTGCTGAGTGCCTGCTACAGTGTGTTTGGCCAGTGCCGACAGGAGACGGGACTGGCAGAGGCGGTGCCTGAGCATGTCATGTGATGTCATGGTGCAAGGGAGGCAAGTGGAGTAGCCAAAGCCTTGTGTGCAGGACGGGAGCGGGACTGTCAGTGTTGTTTGCAATGGAGGGACCACCTGGTGTGGAGAGAGACTGTCTGTGTAACTCAAGAGGGGACGTGTCGTGCCAGTGATCTGTGGTGCTGCACACTGCTGTCAGTGTCACTGTGAGAGTCAGTTTCATGTGTGTGTGCCGCCCATTCTAATTTCTTGCCCTGCTGTGTCCTGTCCCTGAGCGACTTACTATATCAAAAATTACAGTGCCTTGCAAAAGTATTCCTCCTTGGCCTTTTACCTATTTTGTTACATTACAGCCTTTAGTTCAATGTTTTTTTTAATCTGAATTATATGTGATGGATCAGAACACAATAGTCTAAGTTGGTGATGTAAAATTAGAAAAATTAGAAAAATATATACATAAAACTATTTTTCAGAAATAAAAAACTGATAATTGGCATGTGTGTATGTATTCACTCCCTTTGTTATGAAGCCCATAAAAAGCTCTGGTGCAACCAATTACCTTCAGAAGTCACATAATTAGTGAAATGATGTCCACCTGTGTGCAATCTAAGTGTCACGTGACCTGTCATTACATATACACACCTTTCTGAAAGTCCACAGAGGCTGCAACACCTAAGCAAGAGGCACCACAGAGGCTGCAACACCTAAGCAAGAGGCACCACTAAACAAACACTGCCATGAAGACAAAGGAACTCTCCAAACAAGTAAGGGACAATGGTATAAACGAAGGAGGGATTTGGAGAACTAGGGATTATAGCGGTGCAAAAAATAATATAAGAGAGTCGGGGTTCACTCACGGTTCAATGCTCACGACACATATTAGTTAGTAAAAATAATTTTATTACATATATGAAAATACACAAGCATAGAAAAAGCTCAAGAAAAAATTATTGAAATACATTTAACAAGACTCAATCATAAGAAGTCATGACTAGAAATGATTAAAAAACATTTGAAACAGCTTGTAGCTGTTTAATATGGAAGACAATCCAAAATTATCGAAAGGAGGCTTCAACTTTGTCTATAATACTGCTATCTATGGCACAACTTACCAAAGAGCCTGCCTCAATTTTTTATTTAGTTAGGGGGTCTTTTTTGACATAACTGGATGTGTCTGACAATAATCTGTATGCCTCAGCTATATAATCTATTTTGTCTTAGATAACTACAGGCATACCCCACTTTTAAGTACACAATGGGGTTTATTTACTAAAGCTGGAAAGTGCAAAATCAGGCTCAATGCAGCATAGAAACCAATGAGCGTCTAACCCCAGCTTGTTCAATTAAGCTTTAGTAATAAAACCTGGAAGCTCATTGGTTTCTATGCAGAAGTGAGACAAATTTTGCACTTTCCAGCTTTAGTAAATAAACCCCATTGTGTACTTAAAAGTGTGTAGCCGTGATGATATCATTGTTGTCCATGAGATTTTGAAGTGCTTGATGTTCAATAGAGGTTAAGTAACCTAAATTATTATATTTTAGTTTTGGTTGTTAACAAAGTTTAGGAAAATTAAAATACACCATTTTGTAAAAATGTCTCAAGGTATGGGCCTCTGGCATGATATGGGTGGAAAATGGATCTGGTCTTAAGTGAAGAGTGTACTATAGGGGGAGAAGCGATGAGATGTTGGGTGTACAAGCTGAGTTCCTCATAAGAGCTCTCTTGCTATAGTTGTTCAAATGTGTCAATAACATCAGCTTCAAAATCGAATTCTATGGGGCAAGAAGGGTAAGGTGTGGGTGCAAGTCCCCGATTCATGGAAAGGGAATGATTTTCTTTTGCTGTTTTGACCTGAAAGAACCTTTTTTATGCCCCGTGCACACGGTCGGATTTTCCGACGGAAAATGTACTATCGGACAATGTTGTCGGAAATTCCGACTGTGTGTAGGCTCCATCGGACTTTTTCCGTCGGATTTTCCGACGGACAAAGTTTTATCTCTGGCTCTCAAATTTTCCGACAACAAAGTCCTATCGGACTTTTTCCGATCGTGTGTAGCGAATTCCGACGGACAAAGTGCCACGCATGCTCAGATCACATTAGAGGACCAAAGCTATTGGCTACTAGCCTTTACGTAGTCCCGTCGTAGGCAACAAATGTCACCACGTTCAGAATGATCGGATTTTCTGACAACTTTGTCCGACCGTGCAACACCAATGTCGGACAAAATCCGTCGGAAAAAATCTGATGGATTTTGTGGTCGGATTTTCCGACCGTGTGTACAGGGCATAAGAGTCAATTTTCATATACATCTATTAAGATCTTAATACAAAAGGTAGGGGTTGGGTTTATTTTAGGGGGTAAAATTAAGTCCTCGACTCAGTAGTAGTTTTTTGACTTCTGACATATTTTTACAGTCTGCAACATTTTGTTTTGTTGCTTCCTATTTGTTCCTCATAATCCTATAAAGCCTCTCTTATGTGTTTTCTTTTTTTGGGAACTGGCTGGAACGGGGTCTATCTCTAAAAAAAAGTCTCTACCACTGTGTTGTAAAACAATAGAGGCAGTAGGTGTCAGGATGGTATGGTTGGCATAAATGGACTTATACAGAAGGGCCATTGCATTATTGATGGAAGGTTGTTAACCTAGCGCTCCAGCCTTCGTTCTGTTTCCCTTTCACAGATTAGTCAGCTCCCAGCTGAGCAGCTAACACTTGCAATGTAAACAACCTATTTGCCTTTCGTAAATAAGCACCAAAAATGTATTACTGTGTCTGTAGCCATCTTGGTAGAACCAGAGCTTTTGCTCCCTCATGTCAGAGCCAGGTATGAGTCAACAGAGTTGATCTAAATCTAGGTTTTTCTAGTGGTATTTATACCACTCCTATATATGACAGCTTTCTGCTGTCACTGGTTCCTAAGAAAGGAGTGGGTGCTATTTCTGTCTGAAAGTATTTTCTCTTACCTTCTGCTCTGCTAGCAAATATCAGGGATTCAGGAGAGATCTCTCCAACTCAGAAAAAAAATGCTAAAATAATTTATGTTGCGAAAATGTGGGACTGTTTCAAGTTTTAATTGCAGTGCCCCTGCTGAGGAGAGTTCTTCAGCTTCCTGCCCAAGAGTCAATGATAAAGTGGGAAAGGAAAAATGGGAAGATCTTCACAGATAGCAATTATCACCAACATAGGTTCTAAAATACTCTATTCTATTCCCCCCTGATAACATAAAAACATTTATGCAGATTTTTTTCACTGTTAGATATTATTTAAAATGATTCCCAGAAAAAGCATATGAACTTATCTAAATATAGTGTGCATCTATAATTAGTAGTGTGTTGTCTTTTTTTTTTTAATGCATATGACTAGATAAACCTCAGGTCTTATTAGAATTATTACCTTAGTAAAAAACTATTCTTTAGGTAAAAACATGTTGTAGCATTCTGATTACATCATCAGTATTCACAATGTTATTTCATAAAACCAAACTGACAGTCCCAGACTAAGAATACATGGTTATATTTAAGTCTGTGTTGGTGAAATGCATCAGTGGGAATACTCATGATGTAATGACTGTGTATTCTTTCCATTTGGTCTATTAGAAGTAAGGATGACTCCCTTTCCATCTATCACTTGACCCTTGGGAGATGGTGGAAACCATTTTGGAGCGGAGGGTGGTCTTTATCTTCTAACTGTTAGTAAACATAGTGTTTGAAATAAAGGTCTTGCATTTGTTTTTCACACTGTACACTTTTTTTTTAGATAAAGGTTTGTGTCATAAGTGTTCAAAAGAGGAGTGGCCAAATGATCACAATCAGTGTGTGCCAAAACCCATTGAATTTCTGTCTTATGGAAATGACTCGGTTTCTCTCACAGTCTCAGTTATTTCTGCTTTACTGTTGGTTAAAACATCTGCTATTTTTTGTGTTTTCATTGTATTTCGAGAGACTCCAGTGGTCAAAGCTAATAACCAAACCTTGAGCTTCATCCTCCTGGTCTCCATTTTCTTGAGCTTCTTCTGTGTGTTTTTGTTTTTGGGTAGACCTGGACCTATCAGCTGCATGTTTCGTCAGACCTGCATTGGAATCATGTTTTCTGTGGCTGTATCTGCAATTCTAGCCAAAACTATTATGGTCTACATGGCCTTCAAGGCCACCAAACCTGGAAGTTTCTGGAGAAAATATATTGGAGTAAAAATATCAAACAGTTTGGTTCTTCTTTGTTCATTTATCCAGGTTTTAATTAGCGTAATTTGGCTATTTACTGCCTGTCCATTTCCAGAAATGAACACTGACCTATATGCTGATAAAATTCTTATTCAGTGTAATGAAGGATCTATGCTGGCATTCTCAATACTCCTGAGTTACATGGGACTTCTAGCAGCTGTGAGTTTCTTTGTGGCTTTCCTGGCCAGAAATTTACCAGACAGTTACAATGAGGCCAAATACATCACCTTCAGCATGCTGGTGTTCTGCAGTGTCTGGATTGTTTTTATCCCAGCTTATATGAGTGTTTCAGGGAAGAACATTGTGCTTGTAGAGATATTTGCTATAATAGCTTCTAACTTAGGAATTTTGGTTTGCATATTTACTCCTAAATGTTACATTATCCTGGTGAGACCAGATTTAAATTCAAAAAGTAAAATGGTAAAACAAACCAAAACCCGACAATAAATTTTTGTTTATGAATTATTACATTGAATTTTAATGGATATCCACTTCATCATTCCACTTATACATCGAATATGATTTTTCTGTAGGATTGATTGGGCAGAAACGGTTCTCCAAAAAATTATTGTCACCAATGTTTATTTTTGTTATTTTTTTATGCAATACAATTATTTCAACTTTTACTTTGCTCTCTTTATTTCACAGATATTAGAACAAAAATGTAACATTGAAAGTCCCATTAAACAAATAAAATATAAAATCAATTAAAAAGAAAAGATATACATTTATAAAGGAGTTTGTTTAAATACTACCAGTCAAATTTCCTAAAAATAAAAATTAAAAAAAATTAAAAATCCAACAACACGATCCACCAACTACACTCTCCCACAGGTAACATCCTCCCGAACAACAATGACATAGCGAAAGAATTCAAAAAAATATTATTCCTCCCTATACGACCTCAATAAATCAGACCCCCCCACGACATCTCCCGCCATAAGATCCAAGGAACTTACCTCGTTCCTGGACCAGTTTGCCCTAGGTAAAATTTCCAAAGATGCAGCAACAGCCCTGGAATCACCAATCACCATCTCAGAATGGGAGCAAATAATTAAACAACTAAAGCCCGGAAAGAGCCCGGTTCCAGACGGCCTATCTGCAGTGTATTATAAACATTCTCGAAAACCCTTTAAACACCCTTCTTAAAAGCCTTCAACTCACTCTCTCCCACATCTCCTCTTACTCGGGGGATGTTGGAGGCCCACATTGTGGTCATCCCTAAAGACGAGAAAGATCCTACCCAAACTGGAAACTACAGGCCAATATCACCAAGATTCTAGCAAATAGACTACTACCATTCCTTCCCTCCATTGTCTCACAAGACCAAGTAGGATTTAGCCCTGGACGCGAAGCCAGGCATAACACCATCAAAGCTATAAATCTACATCATCTGATAACCCAAACAAATCAAAAAGGCTTTTTCCTATCCCTGGATGCAGAGAAGGCATTTAACATAGTGTCTTGGGGACTACATGACAGCTGCTCTTCAAGCTATTGGCATAGGCCCTTACATGACCGGCCTGATACTCTCACTATACGCAAACCCCTCAGCCAGGGTTTGGGTCAACAACACTCTGTCAGATGCCCTCCCCATCTGCAATGTGACGAGACAGGGCTACCCTCTGTCCCCTATCCTCTTCGTGCTAACTCTTGAACCCCTTCTCCACAAATTGAGATTAGACCCAGACATACAGGGAATCCGTTCACCCAAGAAAGAATACAAATATGCTGCATTCGCAGATGACATACTGCTATTCCTTACAAACCCATTGATTACCCTACCAATCATTCTGTCAGAATTTAAACACTTCCAATTTCTCTCTAATCTTAAAATTAACCTTTCAAAATCCTTTGCCCTTAATATTTCTCTCCCGCAAACCCTAGTAAACCAATGCAAGGAGAATTTTCCCTTTCAGTGGAAACATGACTCAATCACATATTTGGGCATCCAAATCCCCTCCAAACTTGCAGATCTATACACAAAAAACATCTTTCCCTTCTAAACAAATTAACCTCTGACCTTAAAAACTGGAACAAACCATTATTCTCCTGGTTCGGCAGAGCGGCCATCCTGAAAATGAATGCTCTGCCGAGACTCTTGTTCCTACTCCAAACGATTCCCATACATGTCCCGCCTTCCTTCTTCAAAACTTACAGATAGTTATGCTCTAAGTTATTCTGGAGTGAGCGCAAACATAGAATTAGCTACAATCAACTCACGCGCCCGAAAAACCTGGGAGGCATTGGTATGCCGAATCTCCTAAACTATCATACCGCTACCCACCTCACCAGGATAGTAGACTGGAATATCCATGCTCCCCACAAAGATTGGGTCTCTCTGGAAGCCACCTTTACAAATTTACATCTAAATTCACTTTCATGGTTCTCCCCTCACCACGTACCATCAGAAAGGCCATTTCCTCCCCCCCCGGCCTATTGACTCCAATAAAACTAAACCCGGACTTCCCTCCAGGAATGCATCACCTCTACCTTACCGATCACTGGCCATCAAACCAAATCAGGACCCACCAATTTTTCTACCAAAGCAAACTGCTATCTGCAGCTCAGATTGCCACACAGCTAGAGAAATCTTCTATCCCTCCCTGGGGATACCTACTAATTGCCCACTAACGTAAATCCTTGGACAAAAACTCTCATTGCTCAAGGCAACTTTCCCCCTTCAAAATCAAACTAAGACTACACCTCAAACCCACCTTATATCTTATATACACAACCTTATCTTCACAGATCTCAAGGCCAACGACACCTTAGCCTGTAAAAAATGGGAAAATTATAAACAAAGGAGAGAAATACTCAGCCCAGTCATGCAATAAATAATAAAATAAAATAAAATAAAATATAACCCTAGAATGCCTGCTGACACTCAAGGTAAATTTAGGAACACCTCATATAGACTCAAAAAATGTAATAGTGCAGCGCAAAAAGATAATCTAAGAAATAAATAAATATAAAATCGCATATAATCGCATAAAATGATCATGAAATGTCCCAGAAAGAATCATTAAAATTGCAGAGATATTAAATATAGTTGCAAGAAATGATCACGGACTGTCCCAGAGATAATCATATATGTAGTCCAAAATATAAAGTGCAAGTGCATGAAGACTAAATGCAGCTTTAAGTGAAGTGATGACAAAATTGTCCAGTAAAATATTAGTGCTGGTGATCCCTTCACCGAATGAAGTAAGGGTGGCCTCTCACCTCCCTGCTTCGAACTAGTGCTCACGCTGATGAAGTCCTGCCCAGGACGTAAAGCGTACAAGGGTCAGGGAGTGCGAGTGACGTCACCCGCGGCCATCTTGGAGTTTTCTATTGTACACATTCAGCGCTGGCACTCGCGGTAGAGTGCCGATTAATGTGAGTGTATTTCCTATGTGTGTTATTTGTGCATATTAAATATATTCAAAACGGAGATCACTATATTGTCCCCTCTTACTTTACATATGTATGCTGCTACTGCTGGAATTTTGGTGAGGTTGCTGCTGGAGTATTGTGAAACTTCCCCCTGCTGGAGATGAATTCCTGTTGGTGAGAGAGAGCAGAGTTTTAACTTACTGCTTTGTGACCTATTGTAGGTCGAAGCAGGGAGGTGAGAGGCCACCCTTACTTCATTCGGTGAAGGGATCACCAGCACTAATATTTTACTGGACAATTTTGTCATCACTTCACTTAAAGCTGCATTTAGTCTTCATGCACTAAACTATCATACCGCTACCCACCTCACCAGGATAGTAGACTGGAATATCCATGCTCCCCACAAAGATTGGGTCTCTCTGGAAGCCACCTTTACAAATTTACATCTAAATTCACTTCCATGGTTCTCCCCTCACCACGTACCATCAGAAAGGCCATTTCCTCCCCCCCCGGCCTATTGACTCCAATAAAACTAAACCCGGACTTCCCTCCAGGAATGCATCACCTCTACCTTACCGATCACTGGCCATCAAACCAAATCAGGACCCACCAATTTTTCTACCAAAGCAAACTGCTATCTGCAGCTCAGATTGCCACACAGCTAGAGAAATCTTCTATCCCTCCCTGGGGATACCTACTAATTGCCCACTAACGTAAATCCTTGGACAAAAACTCTCATTGCTCAAGGCAACTTTCCCCCTTCAAAATCAAACTAAGACTACACCTCAAACCCACCTTATATCTTATATACACAACCTTATCTTCACAGATCTCAAGGCCAACGACACCTTAGCCTGTAAAAAATGGGAAAATTATAAACAAAGGAGAGAAATACTCAGCGCAGTCATGCAATAAATAATAAAATAAAATAAAATATAACCCTAGAATGCCTGCTGACACTCAAGGTAAATTTAGGAACACCTCATATAGACTCAAAAAATGTAATAGTGCAGCGCAAAAAGATAATCTAAGAAATAAATAAATATAAAATCGCATATAATCGCATAAAATGATCATGAAATGTCCCAGAAAGAATCATTAAAATTGCAGAGATATTAAATATAGTTGCAAGAAATGATCACGGACTGTCCCAGAGATAATCATATATGTAGTCCAAAATATAAAGTGCAAGTGCATGAAGACTAAATGCAGCTTTAAGTGAAGTGATGACAAAATTGTCCAGTAAAATATTAGTGCTGGTGATCCCTTCACCGAATGAAGTAAGGGTGGCCTCTCACCTCCCTGCTTCGACCTAGTGCTCACGCTGATGAAGTCCTGCCCAGGACGTAACGCGTACAAGGGTCAGGGAGTGCGAGTGACGTCACCCGCGGCCATCTTGGAGTTTTCTATTGTACACATTCAGCGCTGGCACTCGCGGTAGAGTGCCGATTAATGTGAGTGTATTTCCTATGTGTGTTATTTGTGCATATTAAATATATTCAAAATGGAGATCACTATATTGTCCCCTCTTACTTTACATATGTATGCTGCTACTGCTGGAATTTTGGTGAGGTTGCTGCTGGAGTATTGTGAAACTTCCCCCTGCTGGAGATGAATTCCTGTTGGTGAGAGAGAGCAGAGTTTTAACTTACTGCTTTGTGACCTATTGTAGGTCGAAGCAGGGAGGTGAGAGGCCACCCTTACTTCATTCGGTGAAGGGATCACCAGCACTAATATTTTACTGGACAATTTTGTCATCACTTCACTTAAAGCTGCATTTAGTCTTCATGCACTTGCACTTTATATTTTGGACTACATATATGATTATCTCTGGGACAGTCCGTGATCATTTCTTGCAACTATATTTAATATCTCTGCAATTTTAATGATTCTTTCTGGGACATTCCATGATCATTTTATGCGATTATATGCGATTTTTTATTTATTTATTTCTTAGATTATCTTTTTGCGCTGCACTATTACATTTTTTGTGTAAAAAATGGGAGACAGATCTCTCCATTTCACTCACTGAAGAGAATTGGGAACAAATATTTATGACCATACACAAAGGGTCAGCCAACGTTACCACCCAGGAAAACGGATTCAAAATCCAATCCAGCTGGTACCGCATTCCTGCACTCCTACTGTTGTGGAAATTTTTATGAAGATGTTTTAGATGTATTTTAATATGTATTGTCATAGGAGTCCCCCTTGTGTTCGTTCTCCCCCAGCCCGCTCTAAAGATCTGACTGGGGCAGACTGACGCTGGTTGAGACCTGTTAGGTAGTGGAAGACTTTCTTTTTGGAGAGAGAGGTGTTTGCGGAGTGAGGACATGTCCGCCAGCGAGGGGCCCCTGTGCGATGCATGGAACAATCGTCTGGGGGGATTTGTTCACCCTGCAAACACATTTATCGGTTTTAGTGGATGTGCGCTCTTGTCACCCCTGTATGCCTGATCAACATATTTGAGGTGCCATGACGTACACCTGCAGATAATCTCCCACCCACAAGGAACTGTAGTCATTGGTTATTTAATCATTTATCCTGTGTTACATCCTTATATGGTCATGTCCTTATTTGGTAATGTCCTGTGTTGTCTACATCCTGTGTTGTTAAATCTTTATTTGGTCATGTCCTTATATGGTTATTCACATCCTGCTCATTTCCTGTGAGGTCACAAGCTTTGTAGGAGGCATTTGGCTGTTGGAGGCACACCCTCAAGTTTGGGACTTACTGTTTATATGTAAATTAAAGCAGATGCACGGCTCAGGGAGGCAGTGATGCTGACCGAGTTGAGAACGTAAGAATGCTGGTGATGTCTCTTTAATGGGGAACCAGAGGAGATGCTGACCGAGCCATGCTGAGATGAGGACGTGAGAATGGGGTAATGTCTGATTAGTTGGATTAGTGGGTTGATAGGTAAGGTATTATATCATTAAGACAAATGTGTTTATTATTAGAGACAGAAGATGTGGCTGTGTGCATAGCATACAGCCAAAATTCTACCACACTACATAAATTCAAACCTGAAATCCCTGAGCCTTGTTGGAGATGCCACCAAGAAAGAAGTACCCTACTACACATCTAGTGGTCATGCTCCCCACTGCAACACTATTGGTCAGATGTTCCTCGCATAACTGCCCAATTTACCTCCTACAGCCTAGACTTCACCCCGACCCAATTCCTTCTTCATCACTTGCCCTTGCCACATACTTCCTACCACAAATTTCTAACAATGCATATGATCAACGCAGCTAAACAATGCATCCACATACACTGTTACTCAAAACAGATACTTACTCTCAAAGAATGGTTCACAAGAATTCAAAAAGTTGCTGAAATGGAGAAACTCATTCACATTTCGTGAGACACCCCGACAAAAGTCAGCCATAAGTGGGCCTGCTGGCTACACTACCAGTCGACACATGAATACTCTACTATCATGAACTCACCTATTTAGAAAGGATTTCAAGCTTTAATAGAACTCACTCAATTTATCTCACATTCCTTTCACCGTATATTCTACCCCCTTATTTATCCCTTTCCCCCTAATAAGGAGACACCCTCTAAAAACTACCCAAACTGAACCTCACTTTCCACACCCGATTGAAATTAATAAGGGGAAGCCAGAGACAGCCCAACCCTCCTATCCATCCCCCATCTACTCCACCCCCTCTTCCCCTTCCCTTCCCTCACCCCATCCCCCTTCCTCTCTTAAATATATAATTTTGGTACCCACTTAATTGAGGAACATCCTCACTTCACACGACTGTAAAACACCCGCCCTGGAGACCAAATACAGGGAGAATACAAAACTATTCTCTTCAACAACAGATAACACCTAAACCATACTTGATTTACGCACTAACTACTCTCCTTCTCAGTAATGTCCTCCCACCATATTACAAACCTCACAAACCCATTCTACCACCAAACGCATACCAGCCAAACTTCTGTATTGATACTATTCACCATATCTGGATCCAATTAGACCTACAGGATGGGTCATTTCCCCCGTTACAAATGACTCAGTGTAATTGTTTTTCTTATGTGCAACGGTATGACAATACTCTGTAACTCATCATTGCTTTACCATAGCTTTCGTTTTCTGTAAATGCATTCTTTTTTTTCAATAAAAGAAACCATTTGAAAAAAATAAAAAATAAATACTGCCCCAAAGGCTGAATACGATACTTACTACTGAGCTGGTCTTTTTAAAACTGTATGAGGAAAAAAATTGCACAATGTAAGGACAAATGTTCTGCTTTTTGAGTTGTTGTAACATGAATGCTTCATGTTTTTGTTTGTTTTGCTTGTCTGTTTTGTCTGTGTATATAAAACCACAAAACCTTTAATAAATAACATTTAAAAAAAAAGAAAAAAAAAATCCTATTAAAAATCTAGCTTCTAGTTCTTGTACACTTTGGTGTTGTAGTAACTGTAAAAGTGTCAACATCATGTTTTATTCACTTAACTCTATATTAATTGTAGAAAATTATTATTGAATCTAGTTAATATGCTTCCTTTTTCTGGATGATTACTTTATGCATCTTTTAAATATTTACAAAATGGCTTTTATTTGCTGCCTCAAAATATCTCACTATTGCTGTAAATTACTGTATCCTCTTACAGGCCCTTAATCTTGGGGTTGCTATATATATGCTAAATAATTGCCTTATTCAGTAGAAAATGTAAGCCCTTCATTTAAAGTGTTTGTAAAGTAGAAGTTTTTTTTTTCTATGCATTAAGATAAAAAAAAAAACCTTCTATTTGCAGCAGCCCCCCCTAATACTTCTCTGAGGCCATCTTAATCCAAAAATGTTGCAGGAAAGACTCTCCCTTCTCATTGGCTCAGACAGCAGCGTGGTGTCATTGTAAGTATGACATGTTTGTTATTTTTAAAGAAAAAAACAGACTTTATTATCACTAAAGTTAACCATAAGGTTTGTTCTTGGATAGAAAACTGGCTATGGGGCCTGTCCAAAGGGTTGTAAATAGGGTTGAGCGAACCCAAACAATTTACTGTATGTTCGGTTCGAGTTCGGTGTTCAGCAAGGTAATGGCGCTTTTTAAAAAGCTGCAGGGCAGCCAATCAACATTAGTTTAAATCGTGTGCCCTTAGAAGCCATCACAGCCATGCCTACTAATGGCATGGCTGTGATTGGCCAGCGCAGCATGTGACCCAGCCTATATATAAGCTAGAGGGACATAGCACAGCACATCACTCTGCTTTAGATAGTGTAGGGAAAGGTTGCTGCAGCTGCTTTGAGGTAGAGAATTAGATAGGAATCCTTATTCAGAAATCTAATTACTCAGCGATCTACCTTGATTTTCTTGTGTGGGTGCAGTGCACAATCTTTTTACACTGCCCTGAGCCCAGCCCAGTGCCAGAGAAAAGATAGATAGTGTAGGGAAAGGTTGCTGCTGGTGATTTGAGGGAGAGAATTAGGTAGATAACTTTTATCCGTCTGTTAGTTAGGTTGGCGTCGGCGGGCATTTTATGCAAGCTCAGTGCACCAGCACTGCATATGTTACTGTGAGATACACCCTTTAGATACTGTTGGTCTATTCTGCTATTCAAAAAACACCCATTTACGGCAAAACAAAATATTTTGCAGTGTTTTCTGCATATCTGTATGTGTGAGATACACACTTTAGATACTGTTCTTCTATTCTGCTATTCCCAAAAAAAATTTTAGGGCAAAAAACTTTTTTTTTGAATAGCATTTTCTGCATATCTGTATGTGTGAGATACACCCTTTAGATACTGTTGGTCTATTCTGCTATTCTAAAAACACCCATTTAGGGCAAAAAAAAATATTTTGCAGTGTTTTCTGCATATCTGTACGTGTGAGATACACACTTTAGATAGTGTTCTTCTATTCTGCTATTCTGCTATTCAAAAAAATTATAATTTAGGGCAAAAAAATTTTTTTTTGAATAGCATTTTCTGCATATCTGTACGTTTGAGATACACCCTTTAGATACTGTTGGTCTATTCTGCTATTCAAAAAACACCCATTTAGGGCAAAAAATTATATTTTGCAGTGTTTTCTGCATATCTGTACGTGTGAGATACACACTTTGGATACTGTTCTTCTATTCTGCTATTCAAAAAAATAATAATTTAGGGCAAAAAACTTTTTTTTGAATAGCATTTTCTGCATATCTGTAAGTGTGAGATACACCCTTTAGATACTGTTGTTCTATTCTGCTATTCAAAAAACACCCATTTATGGCAAGATCCTAAATTTGAGAAATATGAGGAGAACGTCAAAAAAAGATACATGGCCCCGGTCGTGGTGCTGCTGGTGGAGCTCCTGTTGCAGGGAGAGGACGTGCTCGATCTGTGCCAGCTACACGCACAATTAAAACACCTTCCTCAGGTGCGAGTAGGCGATAGAGCCTGCAGCGGTATTTGGTCAGGCCTAATGCGGCTCTACGAATGTTGAGGCCAGGACAAGTACAGGCGATAGTAGATTGGGTTGCTGACAGTGCCTCCAGTTCCTTCACATTGTCTCCCACCCAGTTTCCTGCTGAAAGATTAGAGTTGGCACCTGCAGCCGATGTCCATCAGTCTTTCACCTCACCCCCTTGCAAATCAGCCAAGCAGTCTGAGCCCCATATCATGCAGCAGTCTCTTTTTGATTACTCTGTTAGCATTGTTTCCCAGGGCCATCCACCTAGCCCTGCCCCAGAAGTTGAAGAGATTGTGTGCACCGATGCCCAACCACTTATGTTTCAAGATGAGTACATGGGAGGACCATTGCAGCACGTCTCGGATGATGACGAAACACAGGTGCCAACTACTGCTGCTTTCGCAATTGTGCAGACCGACAAGGAGGGCAGGGGTGAAGACTGGGTGGAAGATGATGTGGAGGACAATGAGGTCCTCGACCCTACAAGGAATCAACATCATGCAGGTGACCTGTGTAGTTCGGAGGAAGAGGCGGTGGTCGCACAGAGCCACCAGTACAGCAGAAGAGGGAGCAGGGTGCAAAAGCGGAGCGTCCGTCCCCTAGACAGTACGCCTGCTACTGCCCAATGCAGCAAGGGACCGAGCACACCAAAGCCAGGTTAAAGGAGTTCCCTAGCGTAGCAGTTCTTCAGACAATGTGCTGATGACAAAACACGAGTGGTTTGCACGCTGTGCAATCAGAGCCTGAAGCGAGGCATAAACGTTCTCAACCTGAGCACAACCTGCATGACCAGGCATCTAAGTGCAAAGCACGAGCTGCAGTGGAGTAGACATCTCAAAAACCAAGAAAGGTCTCTGGCTCCTCCTGCTTCCTCTTCTGGTGCAGTCTCAGCCTCTTCATCCACCTCTGTAGTGACAGTGGCACCTGCCAATCCGCAAACAGAGGATCTGCCAGCAACACTATCACCTGGGTCACCAATAGGGACGAGCCGAACACCCCCCGGTTCGGTTCGCACCAGAACCTTCGAACGGACCGAAAATTTTGCGCAAACTTTAGAACCCCATTAAAGTCTATGGGACTCAAACGTTCAAAATCAAAAGTGCTTATTTTAAAGGCTAATATGCAAGATATTGTCCTAAAAAGGGTTTGGGGACCCGGCTCCTGCCCCAGGGGACATGGATCAATGCGAAAGTTTTTTTTAAAAACTACAGTTTTTTCAGGAGCACTGATTTTAATGATGATTAAAGTGAAAAAAAAAAGTGAAATATTCCTTTAAATATCGGGCCTGGGGGTGTCTATAGTATGCCTGTGAAGTGGCACGTGTTTCCCCTGTTTAGAACAGTCCCTGCACAAAATGACATTTAACGGAAAAAAAGTCATTTAAAACTGCTTGCGGCTTTAATGTAATGTCTGGTTCCGGCAATACGGATGTAAATCGTTAAGAAAAATGGCATGGGTAGCCCCCCCTTCCCATTACCAGCCCCTTTGGGTCTTGTACGGATACCACTTAAGGACCAAGCCTGTCTTATAGACTCAGTGTTTACATGCTTAAAACTGTTTTTTTTTGCTAGAAAATTACTTAGAACCCCCAAACATTATATATTGTTTTTTTTTTAACACCCTAGAGAATAAAATGGCGGTCATTGCAATACTTTTTTTCACACCGTATTTGCGCAGCAGTCTTACAAGAGCACTTTTTTTGGAAACAAAATCACTTTTTTGAATAAAAAAATAAGACAACAGTAAAATTAGCCCAATTTTTTTTTATACTGTGAAAGATAATGTTACGCCGAGTAAATTGATACCCAATATGTCATGCTTCAAAACTCAAAGGTTGCATGTTTTGAGTAACAGAGTAGGTCTATGGCTAGAATTATTGTTATCGCTCTACCGATCACGGTGATACCTCACATGTGTGGTTTGACTACCGTTTTCATATGCGGGAGCTACTCATGTATGCGGGAGCTTCTGCGCGCGAGCTCGTCGGGACTGGGGGGTTTTAAAAAATAATTTTTTTTTTCTTATTTATTTTACTTGATTTTATTTATTTTTCCACTGTTTTAAAAAAAATTGATCACTTTTATTCCTATTACAAGGAATGCAAACATCTCTTGTAATAGAAAAAAGCATGACAGGTCCTCTTAAATATGAGATCTGGGGTTAAAAAGTCCTCAGATCTCATATTTGGACTTAAATGCAATAAACAAAAATGTCATTTGAAAAAATGACATTGAAAAAAATGTTCCTTTAAGAGGTATGGGCGGAAGTGACGTTTTGACGTCGCTTCCGCCCTCCTATGGTATAGAGACGAGTCAGGGCCATCTTAGCCTCACTCGTCTCCATACCCAACAGTGTGCAGGACCCGATCGCCTCCGCCGCTACCGACGGCTCCAGTAAGCGGAGGAAGGTGCGGGAGAGCGGCGGGAGGGGGGATGGCACCTCTCCCGCTGCCGATAATGGTGATCTTGCGGTAAACCCACTGCAGAGACCACCATTATCATAAACAGAACCGCCTCCTGTAAAGATGGATATCTCGGTTGTGGCACCAGCTGCTGCCATTACCGAGATATCCCTCTTCATAGTGCCGATGTATATGTACAGGAGGTGGGGCTTAGGTGGTTAAGGGGAACACCGTACCCAAATTAAAAAAGGGAAAAGCGTGGGGCCCCCAGGCCTTATATACTCAGAACAGCAGTATACAGGTGGTGCAAACAAGACAGGGACTGTGTAGGTTTGTTGTGTTAAGTAGAATCTGTTTGTAATTTTGAACTGGTACATTTTTAAAGTGTAGCGCCAGTCAAAAAATCTATTTTTAAGCTTTTTGGAAAACATAGGGAAGGGTTATCACCCCTGTATATTTTTTTTGGCCGACCTTCTTTTTTCATCTCACTTCCTGTTGTCTCCTTCCATTTGCAAGTAGGAAACCTTTGTAAGTCGGATGTTTGAAAGTAGGGGCCTGCCCTATATGCTCTGCAGACATTTGGCCCTAAGGTGTTGGTGTTGCCACAAGTTAACACTGTTAGCCCTCAAAGTGACTCTTGGTGGGTGCTGGAGCGCCCTGCTGTGAACTATTATATCAAGAATTGTAATTACATGCCATTGTTGAACAGTGGTAGAAAAATTGGGCCTGTGGTGGTGGTGGTGGTGCTGGTGCCACAACACTGTAAGTCCTCACAGTTACTCTCAATGGGCTCTGGAAGGGGCCCTGCTGTGAAATATTATATCAAGAATTGTAATTACATGCACCTGTTAAACAGGGGCCATAAAAATTGGGCCTTAGGCACTGGTGCCACAACACTGCAACCCCTCACAGATACTCTAGTTGGAGCGCAGGAATGATCCCTGCTGCAAAGTATTGCATTACAAATTGTATTTACATGCCCCTGTTAAACGGGGGCTGAAAAATTTGGCCTTAGGCACTGGTGCTGGTGCCACGACACTGCAACCTCTCCCAGATACTCTAGTTGGAGTGCAGGAATGAGCCCTGCTGCAAAGCATTGCATCAAAAATTGTACTTACATGCCCCTGTAAAATCCAACTGTATTGTAACATGTGCTGATGCAGCTCCAGCCAGCCAGCAGCCCCAGGCAGCAGCTCCAGCCTTTAGGAGCCTTTAGGAGCCCTTAGGAGCCCACAGCCCCAGCGAGCGGGACCCAGCTAGTGCCCCCATCCATTGGACCCACTGCGGATCCCGCAGGCCCCGCAGGCCCCCCGCAACCAATTGGCCCCTTTCTCCGCGCCGGCCGCGGCCGCCCATTGGGCTTCAGTAGCTAGGAAAGTCCCCGGCTCCGGCCTAGTCCCGGCCGAAGCCGGCCATCCGCTTCCCCACTTCCCCACTTGCCTTAGCTAGGAGGACCCAGCCAGTGCTCAGCACACCCAGACCCCACTGCGGATTCCCGTGGGCCCCCGCAACCAATCGGCCCCTTACTTCCGCCGCACCGACCACAGCTGCCCACCGGGCTTCAGCCGACAGGCGAGTCCCCGGCTTCGGCCTAGTCCCGGCCATCTGTCTCCCCAATCGCCTCTTCTGCCCCCTTTTTTGTCCAACTGGGCTGCGGCAAGTCCCCCCCCCCCCGCCTCCTAGCCCTCAAGCCCTCCAGCACTCACCGAAGAACCAGGAACCACCAGAGCTAGTCCGGCGGCCATCTTGGTACACCCACTACACCCAGCTACTGCAAGGACATCCCCAGGACCTCCCGGACACCCCAGCAAGACACTTTGGGCACTCCTTCCACCGCAGGTCAGTCCCCTAGGTGGGGTTACATCCACAGCCACCATCGCCGCGGTTCTAGCTTATAGACAAGGAAGAAACCGGCTGCGGATGAGACTCACCCCACCTCATCCCACCCCCCAGCTTTTCCTTTCCCCCTTTCCGCAGGTCGGCGTGCCCACCCCCCTTCAGCACACCCCTACCCAGCAACCGGACTTCATCGCAGAAGCACCAGGCAACACAGCAAGCGCTTCAGGGATTATCTCCTAACAGGTAAGCTCTCGGGGTCCCCCCCCCCCACTAGCAGTTGATCCATGGCACTGTGGTCCGACCGCCTCTCGGGGTCAGGAAGGAATTTTTTTCCCCTCGCTGAGCAATTGGCTAGCTCAGTTAGGGGTTTTTTAGCCTTCCTCTGGATCAACGAGAGGGTGGTAGGTTCAACAGGCCCCCATCACCCCCACAGGAACTACTCGCTCCAACTAAGCAACACACCGCAGCTGTCATCAGCAGCATTCTTCTGGTCCAGGATTCCTCGCAACAAGCAGAGGCAGCTGGAACAGCCAGGAACTTACTACCCAACCAAACCAAGTCCTCACACATAGGGCACCACACGATCGACTTGCTGGCTTTAGTCTACGCGGCGGCAAGTCTGATACCTAGACTGATAACAGGACAAACCTGGATCAGAATCAGCATCTTCACACATAGGGCACCACACGATCAACTTGCTGGCTTTAGTCTACGTGGCGGCAAGTTTGATACCTAGACTGATAACAGGACAGACCCGGATCCGGATCATCAGCTCAGTCACCCCAGGACCATTAACTTCATCCTCTGGCCATGTGCTACTTTAAATATTCAGCAGAAGTCCTCCACAGACTAAGAAATTCCACTGCAACATTGCCAGCTCCCATTCAAAAAATTCTAGGAAAAGAACGTCTATTAAAGACCAACCTACAATCAACCTGCAAAAACAGGAAGATACCAACCCAACCACAACAATTAACATGCGCCATGATCAACACTAGATCTGCAGCCAAACACAGACTAGAAGTACACGACTTCATCACCCAAAACAATATAGACTGCCTCTTCATCACGGAAAGCTGGCTAACACCCGACTGCAACACCATCCTCACTGAATTGGTGCCGGAGAACTACAGGATCCTAACTGAACATCGGATAGGAAAAAAAGGAGGAGGCCTAGCAGTGATTTTTAAATCGCATCTGGCGCTCACCAAACCAATCTTACAGAACCCAGTGCCTTTTATGGAAACATTGACGCTACATCTTCAATCAACACCCCATGACACCACCCACATTCTACTTTGCTACAGACCACCAGGACCAAAGACCAATTTGCTTACACCACTCACGGAGTTTATCTCAATACACACACTGAAATCCAAAAACCTCCTGGTACTTGGAGACTTCAACCTCTGGGCAAACTCTACCCAAGACCCTATCACCACCGCCTGCATCAGCCAACTGGAAGAACTGGGTCTCCAGCAACTGATAAAGACCCCCACACACGGATCAGGACACACTCTGGACCTCATCTTCAAACAAAATCTGGACATCAACACAGTAGACAACATACCACTACCATGGACGGATCACCACGCCATCAAATTCAAAATCTCCACCAACATCACCCACCAAAAACAGAAACCTGCAACAACAACTCATTGGACCAGATCGCAGAAAAAACTGCACTCCGATTCCTTCAAAACCACCTTATCAAACAAAATAGCAACTCTGAATTTAACCCACTCATCAGAGCAAACTCTCAGCTCCCTAAACAATGTATTACTACAATCAGCAGACTCAGTGGCTCCAAAACGCAGAACACTCATCAAGAGGAAAAATGCAGGATGGTTCAACAGCTCGCTCACGCTACTCAAGCAAGAACGCAGAAGAGCCGAAAGAGCATGGAGAATAAATCCCACCAAGGGAAATCACACAAAATACAAAGGACTCACACAGAATTATCAGAAGGCAATCTTCAAAGCAAAAAAAGACTATTTCTCAAACACCATCTCAGCGGCCTTAAATCGGCCCCGGGAACTTTTTAAAATAGTCGCTCAGTCGATGAACCCAGCATGCTTAGAGCCCCCCGCTAATGAAACCCAAGATTTCTGCAATGAATTATCAGATTTTTTCATCAATAAAATCGTCAACATTAGGAAAACAATTGATCAGAAAAAGACATCCGACGGCAGGCAACCAGAGCAAAAAGTCGATATCGACACAAATATCCCACAACCACCAAGGTTTTCTCTGATTCCAATCACCACGGATACCACTAAAAACATCATCAAAAATCTCAGAGACAGCACATCTTCTATTGACATCATCCCCACAAAACTCCTGAAAGAATGCTCCGACATCCTGGCTCCCACCATAACGCACCTCATAAATCAATCGTTCAAAGAAGGGATTGTTCCAGGCACCCTCAAACAAGGCATCATCAAACCCCTGCTAAAGAAACCCAACCTCGACCCCCGGGACCCCAACCACCGAAGACCGATAACAAGCTTGAACAACATTTCCAAGATTATGGAGAAAGCGGTAGTACAACAGATACAACGCCACCTGGACACACACACACTCCTGGATCCGTTACAATCAGGATTCCGCCCAGGCCATGGGACAGAAACCGCACTCCTGAAGATTTGGGATGATGCCCTCGAAGCAGCGGATGACGGAGAATCATGTCTCCTGGTACTGTTAGACCTCAGTGCAGCGTTTGATACTGTGGACCACAATACTCTACTCATCCGCCTTACAGAAGTAGCAGGAGTCACCGGCTCAGATCTACAATGGTTCGGATCCTTCTTAGGAAATCGCTCTCAGACGGTGAAACTAGGAGCTTTCACCTCTGAAACCCGGGCAATCTCCTGTGGAGTCCCGCAAGGATCACCCCTGTCGCCAGTGCTCTTCAACATCTACATTCGCCCACTCCTCAACATCATCAGAAGATCAGACCTCTGTTTCCACTCGTACGCCGACGACACTCAATTATATTTTCGTATCACCGGACAAAAAGACCATCATCAGCAATTAGGAAAATGCCTCTCTATGATAGACGACTGGATGACTACTAGCTCCCTCAAACTTAATGAATCAAAGACAGAACTTCTTATTCTACATGCAAAGCATAATCCCCGAGCCAAGATCCCTTGGACACCTCCTACCATCTTTGGACGGACCATTACCACTAGGACCAAGGCCAAGAGTCTCGGAGTCATTTTTGACTCAGAAATGTCAATGGATGCCCAAATAGGAGCAGTAGTCAGTGGATCACACCATCTGCTCCGCCTGCTACGCAGACTCATCCCCTTCATTCCAAAGGAGGACAAAGCAGTGGTAGTTGGAACAGTCATCAATTCTCGACTGGACTACGCTAACTCCCTTTACATAGGATTACCCCAATATCAACTTGCGCGCTTACAACTTATCCAAAACACTGCGGCAAGACTGATAACAGGGAAAAAACCCTGGGAATCCATCTCCCCTTCCCTGAGGAACCTACATTGGCTAAACGTAAGGAATCGGGTCGCATTCAAGACCCTCTGCCTCACCCACAAATGCACACATGGAAACGCTCCACAATACCTTCGCGAGAAAATAAAACACTACACACCAAATCGCAGTCTTCGATCGGCTAATCAAAATCTTCTCCTCATTCCTAAATCCCGCTACAAATCAAAGGGGGAACGGACCACGGCTATGGAACGCTCTACCAGCCGACATTCGCATGGAAGAAAACCATCAGGCCTTCAGGAAGAAACTCAAGACCTACCTCTTCTAGAAGCTTGATAACCATACGCCAATACAGCGCCTTGAGGCGATTCAGTTCGCATTGTAGCGCTATACAAGTTATTCATTCATTCATTCATTAAACAGGGGCTGAAAAATTGGGCCTTAAGCACTGGTGCCACAACACTGCAATCACTCCCAGATACTCTAGTTGGAGTGCAGGAATGAGCCCTGCTGCAAAGCATTGCATAAAAATTTTTAATTATATGCCCCTGTTAAACAGGGGCTGAAAAATTGGGTCTTAGCCACTGGTGGCGGCACACAGAACCAAATTTTTTTTCCAAGCTATCAGCAGGATCATCACCTAGACCCACTGTAACTGCTGCAGATGCCCGTGTTACACAACAGAACAACACCAGCAATAAAGGGGTAGCTTCAGGTGTATACTGTGCAGGAGGCACCTACACCCACTGTAAATGCTGCAGATGCCTGTGTTACACAACAGAACAACACCAGCAATAAGGGGTAGCTTCAGGTGTATACTGTGCAGGAGGCACCTACACCCACTGTAACTGCTGCAGATGCCTGTGTTACACAACAGAACAACACCAGCAATAAGGGGTAGCTTCAGGTGTATACTGTACAGGAGGCACCTACACCCACTGTAACTGCTGCAGATGCCTGTGTTACACAACAGAACAACACCAGCAATAAGGGGTAGCTTCAGGTGTATACTGTGCAGGAGGCACCTACACCCACTGTAACTGCTGCAGATGCCTGTGTTACACAACAGAACAACACCAGCAATAAGGGGTAGCTTCGGCTGTATACTGTGCAGGAGGCACCTACACCCACTGTAACTGCTGCAGATGCCTGTGTTACACAGCAGAACAACACCAGCAATAATGGGTAGCTTCGGGTGTATACTGTGCAGAATGCACCTACACACACTGTAACTGCTGCAGATGCCTGTGTTGCACAACAGAACAATACCAGCAATAAGGGGTAGCTTCAGGTGTACACTGTGCAGGAGGCACACTACACCCACTGTAACTGCGCTAGGTTAACAAGCAAAGATGACACTGTCCCTGCCTATCCTGCTCTCTCCCTGCACGCCAACACACTATACAAGGCCGCCGCGCTGGCAGCCTTATATAGTGTGGGGCATGTACTAAGCCCCTGAGCTATAATTGGCCACAGGCATCCTGCCTCTGACCAATTATGGCTCTCCTGGCTGCCGGCGCTGTGATTGGCCAAGCATGCGGGGTCACAGTGCATGCTTAGCCAATCATCAGCCAGCAATGCACTGCGATGGCGCAGTGCATTGTGGGCCATTCGCACCACACGAATATGTTGCGAACGGCCCACAAAGTTCCGGATTCGCCGAACATGCGAAAAGCCGATGTTCGAGTCGAATATGCGTTCAACTCGAACACCGAGCTCATCCCTAGTCACCAACCATCTCCACAATGTCCCATGGAAGCGTTCAGCTCTCTATCTCCCAAACACTGGAGCGGAAGAGGAAGTACCCCCCTACCCACCTGCGATCCCTGGCCCTGAATGCCAGCATTTCCAAATTCCTGGCCTTTGAAATGCTGCCATTCCCTCTGGTGGAGACACAGAGTTTTAAAAGCCTGATGGCATTGTCTGTCCCACAGAACGTTGTGTCCATCCGCCACTACTTTTACAGGCGAGCAATCCCTTCCCTGCACAACCAAGTGGGGGACAAAATCAGGTGTGCACTGCGCAACCCCATCTGTGGCAAGGTCCACCTAACTACAGATGTGTGGACCAGTAAGCACGGTCACACTGGGTAAATGCAGTGGCGGCTGGGCCTGAGGTGGATAGCAATTTGGCGCATGTCCTTCCACCACCGAGGATTGCAGAGCGCTTCAGTTTGCCTCCTGTTGCTAACTCCTCCTACTCTGCTTCCTCATCCTCTACCACCTCCTCATCCGGTCAGCATAACACCTTCACCACCAACTTCAGCACAGCCAGGGCTAAACGGCAGCAGGCAGTTTTAAAACTTTCCTGTTTGGGGGAAAAACTCCACACCGCGCAGGAGTTGTGGAGGGGCATGGAACAACAGACCGATGAGTGGTTGGTGGCAGTGAGCCTCAAGCCCGGCCTGGTGGTGTGCGATAATGGGCGAAATCTTGTAGCAGCTCTGGGCCTAGCCGGTTTGACGCACATCCCTTGCCTGGCGCATGTGCTGAATTTGGTTGTGCAGAGGTTCCTTAAAAATTACCCCAATATGCCAGAGCTGCTGCAGAAAGTGCGGGCCATCTGTGCGCACTTTCGGCGTTCTCACCCTGCTGCTCGCCTGTCAGCGCTGCAGCGTAACTTCGGCCTTCCCACTCACCGCCTTATATGTGACATGCCCACAAGGTGGAACTCCACCTTGCACATGCTGGCCAGACTGTGCGAGCAGCAGCAGGCGATAGTGGAGTTTCAGCTGCAGCACGCATGCGTGAGTCGCTCTGCGGAACACCACCAATAACTGGGCCTCCACCAACATGGCCAGTGCCGATGACGCCGTTCTCAGCGTTACTATCCCAGTTCTATGCCTCCTTGAAAAAATGCTTTGGGCAATGATGGAAGAGGATGTGGCACAGGAGGAGGAGGAAGAGGGATCATTTCCAAGGCTTTCAGGGCAGTCATTCACAAGTGGTTCCGAGGGTGGGTTCCTGCACCAACAAACGCCATGTACACAATTGTCCAGCAAGGGCACAGTTCTGGAGGATGACGAGGTGGAGGATGAGGAGGAGGGGATGGAGGAGGAGGAACCATGTTCACAGCAGGGTGGCACCCAGACCAGCTCATGGCCATCACTGGTGCGTGGCTGGGGGGATACAGAGGACACAGGACGATACACCTCCCACAGAGGACAGCTTTTCGTTGCCTCTGGGCAGCCTGGCACACATGAGCAATTACATGCTGCAGTGTCTCCGCAACGACTGCCGAGTTGTCCACATTCTAACTGATGCTGATTACTGAATGGCCATGCTGCTGAATCCCGGTTACAAGGACAATGTACCGTCCTTAATTCCCTCTCTGGAGCGTGATCGTAAGATGCGCGAGTACAAGCGCATGCTGGTAGACGCGCTGCTGGTGGCATTCCCCCCTGACAGCGGGGGCACAGTGGAAGCACAAGGCGAAGGCAGAGGAGGAGGAAGAGGTCGCCAACGCAGCCGAGGCACCACCAGCACCTCAGAAGGCAGGGTTAGCATGGCCCAAATGTGGAAAAGCTTTGTCAGCACGCCACAACAACCAGCACCACCAGCTGATATGGAACGTCTTAGCAGGAGGCAGCATTTCACCATCATGATGGAGCAGTATGTGTGCACACGCCTACACGTACTGAATGAAGGGTCTGCCCCCTTCAACTTCTGGGTCTCTAAATTGGGCACATGGCCTGAGCTTGCCCTTTATGCCTTGGAGGTGCTGGCCTGCCCTGCAGCCAGTGTATTATCTGAACGTGTATTTAGCACGGCAGGGGGCGTTATCACAGACAAGCGCAGCCGCCTGTCCAGAGCCAATGTGGACAAGCTCACGTTCATTAAAATGAACCAGGCATGGATCCCACAGGACTTGTTCGTACCTTGTGGAGAATAGACATGTATACCGGCCTTACCCAGCCATTGTTGTATTTTTGATCTTTCTCACTCTTTTGGGGTGTACCCTAATTTAAAAAAAAAATAATTAAAACAAAAACCAGTGTTGGCTACCTCGTCCTCCTCCACCACCGCTTCCACCTACACCACCACATCCACCGCCACCTCAACCTCCTACTCCATATGGACCTCTTCCTCCTAGGCCAAGATTATTATTATTTATTTTCATGTATTTTATGTTATGTTAAGTTATTTCCCTATTCACATTTGTTTGCAGAGCACTTGCCATGCTCTTAACAACATTTTGCTGCCATTTGCAGCCCTCTAGCCCTTTCCATAAAATTTTTAGAGCCATTTCAGTCCTCAAAAATTCGGGTCCCCATTAACTTCAATGGGGTTCGGGTTCAGGGTCAAGTTCGGGTCCCGAACTCAACCTTTTTACGAAGTTCAGCCGAACCCGTCGAACCCGAACATCCATGTGTCGGCTCAACTCTAGTCAGGTTTTTTCTAAACAGTTATATAAAGCTTTATCAGGTTTTAAATCTCCTTATCATTTTGTACGCATCACATCTGAATTGGTTTTGGATCTTTTAGTTTGGGGTGAATTTTTGGCATCTTACAACGATTGCTTTTTTGTTTTTTGCTCTGTCAGCCCCCCCCCCCCCTGTCAGCTCCCCCTCTGTCAGTCCACCCCTCTCTGTCAACCTCCCCTCCCCCTTTGTCAGCCCTCTCCTCTCTGTCAGCCCCCCTCCCCTCTCTGTCAGCCCCCCCTCCCCTTTCTGTCAGCCCCTCTTCCTCCTAGGCCAAGATTATTATTATTTATTTTTATGTATTTTATGTTATGTTAAGTTATTTCCCTATTCACATTTGTTTGCAGAGCACTTGCCATGCTCTTAACAACATTTTGCTGCCATTTGCAGCCCTCTAGCCCTTTCCATAAAATTTTTAGAGCCATTTTAGTCCTCAAAAGTTCGGGTCCCCATTAACTTCAATGGGGTTCGGGTTCAGGGTCAAGTTCGGGTCCCGAACTCAACCTTTTTACGAAGTTCAGCCGAACCCGTCGAACCCGAACATCCATGTGTCGGCTCAACTCTAGTCAGGTTTTTTCTAAACAGTTATATAAAGCTTTATCAGGTTTTAAATCTCCTTATCATTTTGTACGCATCACATCTGAATTGGTTTCGGATCTTTTAGTTTGGGGTGAATTTTTGGCATCTTACAACGATTGCTTTTTTGTTTTTTGCTCTGTCAGCCCCCCCCCCCTGTCAGCTCCCCCTCTGTCAGTCCACCCCTCTCTGTCAACCTCCCCTCCCCCTTTGTCAGCCCTCTCCTCTCTGTCAGCCCCCCTCCCCTCTCTGTCAGCCCCCCTCCCCTTTCTGTCAGCCCCCCTACCCTCTCTGTCAGTCCACCCCTCTCTGTCAGCACCCCTCCCCTCTCTGTCAGCCCCCCTCCCCTCTCTGTCAGTCCACCCCTCTCTGTCAGCACCCTTCCCCTCTCTGTCAGCCCCCCTCCCCTCTCTGTCAGCCCCCCTCCCCTCTCTGTCAGTCCACCCCTCTCTGTCAGCACCCCTCCCCTCTCTGTCAGCCCCCCTCCCCTCTCTGTCAGCCCACCCCTTTCTGTCAGCCCCCCTTTTTGTCCCCTCTCTCTGTCCGCCCCCCTCTCTGTCTGCCAACCCCTCTCTGTCCACCCCCTCTATGTCTGCCAACCCCTCTCTGTCAGTCACAGCAGGGTGCACCATGCCACCCACCCACTGACCCACAGCAGGGAGCCAGCCCAGCCACCTGCAGCAGACTGCACCATTCCAGCCACCCACCCACTAACCCACTGCAGGGAGCCAGGCCAGCCACCTGCAGCAGGATGCACAGTGGTGCCTGCCAGCCAGCCAGCCAACCACAGCAGGGAGCCAGGCCAGCTACCCACAGCAGGGTGCACCATGCCAGCCAGCCACCCACCCACTGGCTCACAGCAGGGCCAGGGTGCTAGCCACCCATGGTGACCCACCCACAGCAGGGCCAGGGTGCCAGCCAGCCACCCACTGTGACCCACCCACACCAGGAAACCAGCCAGCCACAACAGGGTGTCAGCCAGCCATCCATCCACAGGAGCCAGCCAGTCACGGTGACCCACCCACAGCAGGGAGCCAGCCACCCACAGGAGCCAACCGGCCACTATGACCATCCACAGCAGGATGCCAGCCGCCCACGGTGACCCACCCACCGGGGAGCCAGCCAGACACAGCTGGGTGCTGGCCAGCCACCAACCGGTGCCAGCCAGCCACCCACACACAGAGGACGCAGGAGTCATCCACAGCTACAGTACCCATAGTTAAGGTAAGAGGAGCGCTACACAGTGCCAATTTTATTTCTTTATTTGTGAAAGGTTGGGGCAGGGCCGTAGGGGTTAGAGTCATGGCACAATGAGGGGATCCCGTGAGGACCAGAGTGAATGAAGGTGTTAACTGTACACTCTGTTTAAATGAGGCCCCCCTCCAGGTCCCATTATACTCCTTTTCAGTCTATAATTGGACCTGAAGGGGGGACTCTAACAGATTTTACAATGAACACTGAAAGGGCCTCTGTTAGAGAGACCCCCCTCCAGGTCCCATTAGACTCTGTTGTAGTCTCTAATGGGGCCTGAAGGGGACACTTTCTAACAGACTGTCCAATGGACACTGTCAGAGAAAGACCTCCCTCCAGGTCCCGTTAGACTCTGTTAAACAGTGTTTTTTTTTTTTTTTAAAGGGCAGAAGTTGTACTTTATGCAAAATGAAGAAGCGGGGCCAGGGGCGGGTCATGGGCAGGGCCTGACAGGGGGCCCTTGCTTAATTTGATCCGGGGGGCCCTGGATGTTGTCAGTCCGCCCTTGGTCTCAGCTAAACTTTCTGTTGCTCTAGAGTTTCATAACGACAATGTTATGAAGCCACGTTTTACTCTCCTTAACCCACAGAGACCTCACTCCATAGTCCAGTCCATTTTCATGTTTGTTTTGACAATATGTTTTGTAATATTCTATAATTCATGCATGCTCTTTGCCATTCTGACTCTGTTTCACATTATTCTAACATTAAATCTATTTAATAAACTGCATGGAATGCTTACTTTTTGTCTGATCATTCTGCTGATTAACCATAATTCTAAGGTGGAGTTTCAGTTAAAAATAAAAATCTGCCCTAGTTTAGTGTGTGCAATAACTAAAACATTTACATTATGCTTTATTGTCATTGCTGATTGTCTGATTAGAAACAATAGTCTAATCTAGAATAACAGCAATCCTCCTGAACTTCATCGAGCCCAATCCCTAATTATTGTTACCAGATTATCTCACACTAAAGTGCAAATATAAATCACAATATTCCACTAATAAATATAAATAACTAATGCTGAATTTCAGCCAACCACGCACTGGCTGTGTATGACCACCTGACATGGCTACAGACTCTTCTGGTCTGCTTTAGCAGATCTTCCAACCCTAGGTACCTATTTAAGAAATGCTGCACCACCAAATTCAGGGCATGTGCCATCTAAGGGTTGACAGGAGGGAAAGCCATAGGGAAGTCCCTGTGCGTCAGAGGAGGGCGGGGTCACCGGGTGGCCCCACCCTCCGTTTTTTAAGAAGTGACAGAAGAAGCGAATCGTCACACTGCTGAAGACTCCCACAGAGGTGGATCGTGCTGACGGTGCCGAGAAGCCGGAGCAAGATGCGGGACGAGAAGAGTGGAGGAAGAAGAAGATGAAGAAGAAGAAGAAGATGGAGAAGAACAACACCGTAGGAAGACCAGAAGAAAGAAGATGAAAGAAGAAGCATTTAATAAAGGACTTGTCAAAAACTGTCTCTTGTCTTTCTTAACATTTTTATCACTTTTTTTTGTGAAATAGTAGGGGTACATTTGTACCACATTACCAACTCACACAGGATGGGGGCCAGGATCTGGGGGTCCCCTTGTTAAAGGGGGCTTCCATATTCCGATAAGCCCCCCTGCCCGCAGACCCCCGCAACCACCGGGCAAGGGTTGTGGGGATGAGGCCCTTCTCCCCATCAACATGGGGACAAGGTGCTTTGAAGGGCTACCTCAAAGCACCCTCCCAATGTTGAGGGCATGTGGCCTGGTACAGTTCAGGAGGGGGGGTGCTCTCTCGTCCCCCCTCTTTTCCTGCAGCCTGCCAGGTTGCGTGCTCGGATAAGGGTCTGGTATGTATTTTTGGGGGGACATCACACCATTTTTTTTTTTTGGCGCGGGGTTCCCCTTAATATCCATACCAGACCTGAAAGGCCTGGTATGGAATTTAGGGGGACCCCCATGATTTTTTTTTTATTTTGGTTCAGGGTTCCCCTGTGGGGAAATCCCCATGCTGTTTTTATCAATGAACTTTTATGTGTATTGCGGACCGACAATTCATTGTAGCCGCGAGTAGTTTTAAATGATTTTTTTTCCTTTAGAAATATCATTTTGCTGTCAGACTGTTCAAAATACGGGAAACATGCGCCCCTTTACAGGCATACTATAGACACCTCCCAGGTACGAAATTTAAAGGAATATTACACTTTTATTGTTTCACTTTAAGCATTATTAAAATCACTGCTCTCGAAAAAACGGCCGTTTTTAAAACCTTTTTTTGCACTGATACATGTCCCCTGGGGCAGGACCCAGGTCCCCAAACACTTTTTATGACAATACCATGCATCTAAGCCTTTAACATTAGCACTTTTGATTATTTATGTTCGTGTCCTATAGACTTTAACGGTGTTCACATGTTCGAAACAAATTTCTTGCCTGTTCGCATGTTCTGGTGCGAACCAAATGGGGGGTGTTCGGCTCATCCCTAGTACTCACAATTCTCTTTAACTCGGACCTGGATAACTGTAAAAACAAGACAGAGTTTCTAACCTCTATGCGGGAAAGTGATTCCTATAGTGGTGGTTGTGAATCTAAATGAATATCTTCCATCTGCAGTAACAGCCAGAGATTCAGTGCAGGTAAACAAGCCCATTTACTTAGCCCATTTGGCAAGCTTGAAGCTAATCCCTAGTTTGTGATACAGTTCTGATTTGTCAGTATCTCAACATGTGGCAATCTTGTGCCTGCACATATTAGGTAAATCCTACAACTTTTATTTGCTGAGTTACCTGCTCTGAAAAATAATTTCTCTTGATGACATCAATATTGTATACCCTAAAGCTGAACTCTAGAAATTCAGCCACTTTGATAAATGTGCAGGCATACAATCATTTGAGTCTAAGGCATTTTTAAAACATTCTCTAGAAAGATAATAAATAATTTTGTAGATAGAAAAGTATGTATAAAGCATAATCATCAACAAGCCAAAAATATTGTGTACCAAAAATGGTTAAGTGTTGTAACATCATAAAAAAAATGATTCATTAAGTTATTTCTTCACACATATTGAAGACTATAAAGGCTGGCTATAAAACAACAACGCACACTTACAAGCAGCAGGCTGTAATAGATATGACAACTGACAGTAGAGAATAAAACAACAGATTGGCTTGGAATGTTTGGTAAAGCTGTATTTGTTGTATATTATACTTTTATTCTACTAGCACGATGTCAAGAAGTAGGCTTTGGTCCTCCATGTTTTATTACTAAAAGAAAGCTTTCATTTGCGTCTGACAATATTCAGGAAGGAAATATTACTATTGGTGGAATTTTCTCAGTCAGCAATTTTTTTAATCTTCAGAACATACGTTTTAACTCAATTTCCTTGCCATTGTGCAGCCTGTAAGTACTGTACTCTTTTCATGATAATATATAGAAAGCAGCAAGGGTGCCACAGCAATAGTAATACTGCATTACTTGCTGAAGTCAACATTTGAAATGGTATTTACATTTTTTTTAAATCTCTCGGAGTCCAGACAGTCTCTAAAATTTTATAACATGATGAAAAGGGAAGTGTGTGAACCCCCAAAATGCATTGGTTAGTAACTAATAATTAAAGCACTCTGGATTCTTGTAGCACCCATCTTTGCTTGGGTATATATGGGAGTAGCCTCACCAAAGTGATTCACCTTGATTAATAAGACGGTAATTTAAAACCCTGGACATTAATAATAGGAGACCTAGTGCTTCTTATTCATGTACATTTTTCTATGAAGCTATCTGGGTATTTCAATTAAAGGTGGTCAACACAAATATACAAATTAGTATATGAAGGCAAATGCATATGCTTAGAAAATAGGGGAAAAAAAGTGCAGAAACCAAAATAAACAATTAAAAAATATATATTTTATTGGTCTTGCTGCTCTAAAATTATAAATCTGAATGTTACTGCAGCATTCCTATATTCATTTGTAACATGGTAAATCTTAAAGTGGTTGTAAAGCTTACATTTTTTTTCTAAAAAAAGCAAACATGTTTTACTTACATGCTGTGTCCAATGGTATTGTACAGAGTGCTCCAAATCTCCTCTTCTGGGTTTCCCCTGCCAGCGTTCTAGGCACATCCCATTCTTAGTACACTCCTTTTGGTAGCTGCTTCCTATGGGGTCACACCAGTGGGCACACACAGCATGGCTTGGCCCCCGCCCCTGCTCTCTGCTCACCGGATTTGACTGACAGTATCAGGAGCCAATGGCTCCTGCTTTTCTCAGCCAAGCTTGTGAGAGTGGGGAGAGAGGACAGAAAATCTGAAGACAGGCACAGCACTGGATCGATACAGGACATAGGTAAATATATAGGGAAGGTTTTTTTTTTTTTTTTACCTTAATGCATGGCAATGGCAAGTTTTCAAACTCAAATGTCAACTCAAATGTTTCAATCAGGCCAGACCTGACCCATAATCTTGTATTAGGAGAGATGAACAGTGAAATACAGACACTGTGCAGCGCTACTACGCAGAAATACATTTTTTTATTATAAAATCCCTGCTCGGTCAGTGCCTTTAAGAAACATGACGATGTCTCTCCTTTGTGTTCAACTGAAAAGCAACCAAGTATATAGACCCATGCTGTCCCCAATAGCTCTTCTACCAGAGGTTTTCTTACCAAAATGACCACAAGACACAAGAGCAGTGTGTCATATAAACAGATACTTTGTTGTAATGGTGTGAAACTTGTTTGTACTGAGCTTCTACAGTTGGGCAAAGCTTCAGTCCAACAGTGCACTCTGGGGTGGATACACACCAGATTATCTGGCAGAGGAGATCCATTTATCATAGGAAACAGATAGTAATTAAAAAAAAAAAAATAAGCCTATGTTTAATAAAATCCAAGCAAAGAAGGGAACCCCACTTGTCCACTTGTTTAACCATAATGCCAATTATTACTGTTATTACCTCAATCGGAAACACATTTGTTTCTTGAGATTGGATCAGATGGTTGGATGTATTGTTCAATTTATACTGAATAAAATGATCCACAGAAGTTTTAACAGGCGCATAATTAGTGGAAAAGACAAATGACAACAAACCAAAACTTTAATTGCCAAGAGTAGTATCTGAAACAGGAATAATCAAGGTGGGTCTTAGAGAAATGTTGGCTTTCAATCCAATGGAGCAGGAAAAAAAAAAAACATTTGACATATAGATTCTGCTTTCTTTCAAATGAGAGAACCCTTCAGCAAAGCCTCCAAGCAGGATGAAGGCTTTTTTTTTTTTTTAAGGTGCACTTTTTTCCTTTATTGCTGAAGTATTTTTTTTTCTTAGTTTTATACTCAATATAGACAAAATATACTGCAGTGCTTGGACACATATGGTTAGCAACAATGGCAAGAATTCCACCTGTGCAATGCATTTGGGGATATTAACACGGAAGCTGCTTGTTTCACTGTTAAATTTTAAAGTTAATTGTTTCTGGTTTTAGAAAAGGTGTTTACATTGCTAAGAAATCATTTGCTTACTTGAGCATTTTTTACATCCCCATATTTTTATGAACAACCTAAAGCCATCAATGACTACTTTATGTGCCACAGTAGCATGTTGTACATAAGACGGCCCTATGAAGGGAAAAACACATTCTTTATAAGTGAGAACTTCACCATGAAATATAGAACACCCCTTCTCTTTAGGTTTGTATAGTATGGGGAAGGGTTAGAAATCCTGTCAGGTTTTTATTGTTTTTTGTTCCCCCGATGTAAAGATTCACCCGCAACTGTCACTGAGACAGAAAGTAATGGAAAATATAAGATTTTTTATTTTTAACTAGAATAAGTAGGGTAAAATCTTTATTGGGGGCACCTGTCCAGTGACAAATGCCTAGAAGGGAAGTTCCCTGACTTTGCAGAGACTTCCTTTCACTTCCTGTTGCATTTCAAGGAGAGGAAGTGAAGGAAAATCTTCTCATTCATATTTAGACAGCAAAAAATTTAAGGAAAAAATTCAAAACCCTCCTTCCCTATTCTACTCAAAACAAAAAATGTTTGCATATGCTTTAACCTTGCTGCCTACATATCTCATACAGTATGTGCAGAGCAGTAGCAGCTGGTGCTCCATTTTTTTTTGGGGGGGGGCGGAACACAAATCCCCCTGCCAGGTCTGCACTTACCCCATCCAGGTTGCAGCTTCTTTGGCTTCTTCTCCCTGCCAATATGGTCTTAAGACCCGCTTTATCTCCTGATTGGCCGGGAGGAGAAGCCGGAATACAATAGTGAATATTGATTCACTATTGTCACAAGTGGGTGAGGTTGGGGCACAGAGCCCAACCTTTTTGAAGCCAATTAGAGCCTCAGGCACTAATCATGTTCTTAAGAAAAACAAAAAAATTGTTGAAATCTATGCATCCAGTGCTCCGCATGGATATTAGGGGGGCGCATGGAGATTAGTGGGGCAGCGCCCCTGCGCCCCTTATGGGCTGGCCACTGTTGGTGCAGAGGAAAATAGGTTGAGCTTTAATGCCGCACATGTGCATCCATGGGCAGCCAAGGTTTATATGCTGAGAGCGCACTCACTGCATTCTTTCAGCATAGTGACTGACTCCTGGTCTCTAGTAATGATCAGGAGCTGGTGGGACTGGATCACAATTATTTGACTGCTGTGACAGCTAATCACAGTGGTTGTGTGACTGGAAAACTCTTTGTGCCCTGGGCACAAAAAATATTTTAAAAGGATACCAGAGTGGGCAGAAAGGAGTAAATATGAGGAACATGCTGATATTACTGAAGTAAGGTAAGAAAAATATTTTTTTTTTTGGGGGGTTATATAGTTAGCAGGGCAGCAACTGTATGCCTGCTCACCCTCTGTCACTCTGAGTGTCAAAACTACCTGGCTATTACTATATAGTTGGGTTATCAATATACAGTGCCTTGCAAAAGTATCCACCCCCTTGGTATTTTTTGTGTTTTGTTGCCTCACAACCTGGAATTAATATGGATTGTTTGGGGATTTGCATCATTTAATTTACAGAACATGCCCACAACTTTGAAGATTTTTTTTTTTTATTATTGTGAAGCAAACAACAAATAGGATAAAATAACAGAAAAAGTCAATGTGTCAAAACTATTCACCCCCCTAAAATCAATTGTAGTGCCACCTGTTGCGGCTATCACAGCTCCAAGTCACTTTGGATAAGTCTCTATGAGCTTGCCACATCTTACCACTGGGATTTTTGCCCATTCCTCCGTGCAAAACTGCTCCATCTCCTTCAAGTTGGATGGTTTGCGCTTGTGAAAAGCAATCTTTAAGTCTGACTACAGATTTTCTATTGGATTGAGGTCTGGGCTTTGACTAGGCCATTCCAACACATTTACATGTTTCCCCTTAAACCACTCAAGTGTTGCTTTAGCAGTGTGTTTGGGGTCATTGTCCTGCTGGAAGGTGAACCTCCATCCTAGCCTCAAATCACACATAGAGTGGTACAGGTTTTGCTCAAGAATATCCCTGTATTTAGCACCATCCATCTTTCCCTCAACCCTGACCAGTTTCCCAGTCCCGACTGCTGAATGGGTGATGTGATGTGTTGGGTTTGCACCAAACATAGCATTTTCTTTGATGGCCAAAAAGTTCCGTTTTAGTCTTATCAGACCAGAGCACCTTCCTCCATACATTTTGGCAGTCTCTAACATGCCTTTTCACAAACTCAAAACATGCCATTTTGTTTTTTGCTGAAAGTACTGTATTTTCTGGCGTATAAGACTACCTTTTACACCGAAATTACACAGCCAAAAAGCGTCTTATACGCCGGGTCAAGAAGCCGCCAGATGAATATCAGTCCGCCGGGCGCTCTGTAAAATTGTAATATGTATACAGTATGCGCCGCTCAGCCAATCCCGGCGGGCGATGCACTCTGATGAATACAGAGCCTGCATGGATTGGGGAACAACCTCTGCCAATCCGAGCAGGCTACATGAGTCAGAGCAGCGCGTGCTGATGTCACAGCCTCTGCCAATCCGAGCAGGCTTTGTATCCATCAACAGATTAGTAAAATACAATGCCTGCCGTGATTGGCTCAGCAGTGCACACTGTATTCTAAAGTGTACTACTGTACTAACACAGCATCACATACTGTGTGTACTTGGTGCTCTACATATTAACAAAGCATCTTGTACTGCACATCCAGCTCCAGATCTCCCCTAAAATACAGGTATGATTTATGGTGCTTTGGAGGAGAGGATTCATTGTTGCTGCCTACCAATTGTGGGATCTCTGGGACTTGTAGTTCACCAGTTTCCTTTTTTTGATGTTAAGTCTGATGTTTTTTTTTGTTTCTGATGGTTTTTTGTAAATGGTGTTGCCTCGGAAGGGGGGTAGTCTTCTATGGCGAGTATAGCCCCAAACCTAAGTTTTCACTGGAAAAATAGGGGGTCGTCTTATACACCCAGTCGTCTTATACGCCGGCAAATACGGTAATGGTTTTCTTCTGGCCACTCTGCCATAAAGCCCAACTCTATGGAGCGTACAGCTTATTGTTGTCCTATGTACAGATACTCCAGTCTCTGCTGTGGAACTCTGCAGCTCCTCCAGGGTTACCTTAGGTCTCTGTGCTGCCTGTCTGATTAATGCCCTCCTTACACGGTCTGTGAGTTTTGGTGTGCGGCCGTCTCTTGGCAGGTTTGCTGTTGTGCCATGTTCTTTCCATTTGGTTATGATAGATTTGATGGTGCTCCTAGGGATCATCAAAGATTTGGATATTTTTTTTATAATCTAACCCTGACTTGTTCTTCTCAACCACATTGTCCCTTACTTGTTTGGAGAGTTCCTTGGTCTTCATGGCAGTGTTTGGTTGATGAAAGATTTTTGGGGGAACCTGGTCCCCAACCAGGGCCCTCCAAGGAGGGGGAGCTGTCGGACTATCACGGTACAATACAATATATTAACATAATTCATAAACCAATGTATATAAAATACAACGTTTTTTATTTATACAAAGTGAACTTTTCAGTCATAAAAACAAATGCGTACAAAGTATTTTGACTAGTTTCGCTATAGAGATAGCTTCATCAGGAATTATAGTGTTTACATCTGCAAAAAAGGAATTTGAAATTGGTAACTAGGTATAGTCAATTCATTTTTGCTGCGTCAACATTCAGCAGCAATATTTCATTCTTAATATGGGGAAAAGATACGTAATAGTAAACAGTCTCTTACCCCACCTGGATGCACTAAGGAAGCATGGATGCGTCCGGCAGAGCCTTTCGTGGTGACTGTGGAGGGACCAATTAGGGTCACCAGGTCAATCTAGAGTGTGTAGGTGTGGTAATAATATTGTATCAATCAGAATGGTAAAATCTAGATCAAAGTACCTCACCCGAGGATGGTCTAAAGCAGGGATCCTCAAACTACGGCCCTCCAGCTGTTGCAGAACTACACATCCCATGAGGCATTGTATTAACTCTGACATTCACATACATGACTAGGCATGATGGGAATTGTAGTTCCTGAACAACTGGAGGGCCGTAGTTTGAAGACCCCTGGTCTAAAGTAACGGCATCAAGGTCCGTATTGCCACCAGACAGGTGTGAAGATAGTGATAGAGTGAATTTAGGAGGGCTGTTGGGCGGTGATATATCCCCAGCAGTCCTCTGAAATGAGGGTGGGAATGTGCCCAGTGTGAAAAGGTAAGAGGACACAATTGTGCCTAGTGTGGATGAAATAGGGGAACATAAGTGTGGGGGGGGGGATCTGAGAGAATAGAAAACAAAGAAAGGGAAACGAGAGGGGACAGAGGGGGAGGGGGAGGGAGAGGGAGGCGGGACAAAGGAGGGAGGGAAAAAGGGGGAAAAAAGGGGGGAAGGGGAGGAGAAAAGAAAGGGAAGGAGAGAGGGTGGGGATTGTATTGTACCGTGATAGTCCGACAGCTCCCCCTCCTTGGAGGGCCCTAGTTGGGTACCAGGTTCCCCCAAAAATCTTTCTTCATATTATACGGATGATGGTACCTTTTATCTTCTAATTCTTTGATTTACGCAGAAAGTTAGGCCAAAATATTTTTCAGTGCTTGGTTGATGGTGCCTCTTGCTTAGGTGTTGCAGCCTCTGGGGCCAAAAAGGTGTGTATATGTAATGACAGATCATGTGACACTTATATTGCACACAAGTGGACATCATTTCACTATGTGACTTCTAAAGGTAATTGGTTGCACCAGAGCTTTTTATGGGCTTCATAACAAAGGGGGTGAATACATACGCACATGCCAATTATCAGTTTTTTATTTCTGAAAAATAGTTTTATATTTTTCTAATTTTACTTCACCAAATTAGACTATTGTGTTCTGATCCATCACATATACTTCAGGTTAAAAAAAAAACACTGAACTAAAGACTGTAATGTAACAAAATAGTTAAAAAGCCAAGGGGGTGAATACTTTTGCAAGGTACTGTATTTATTCTATCACAACCGCATTTGTTTGTACTACTTCATCATTATTTTATTTATTTTTTCATCGGTTTCCCAGGCCTTCCATTCAACACTACAAATATATAATTGCTTTTATATTTGCCATAGATGAGATAAACAAGAACCCCAATATTTTACCCAATTTGACTCTGGGATATCACATATACGATTCCTGTAATGATGTGAATAGGGCCATAGAGAGTGTCTTGAACATCCTGTCTGGTGCCAAGGCCTCAATTCCAAACTACTCCTGTATGGATCAATATAAGCTGGCTGGTGTTATTGGAGATTGGACTTCAGAATTATCTATGAACATAGCACAAGTGCTAAATCTATATGGAATCTCACAGGTGAGAATAAATTATTGCTACAAATTAGTCAATATATTTGACATGGATAATAGAATGGAAATAAAAGGGCAAAGGGAACCTTTTTTGGATTGGGTCCATCTCACTAGAAGGGATCAGTTGTTGCCTGTCAGGAACTTCTGGGATTCTGGGAGCACAACCCTGAAGATGACACAAGGATGCGGTGCCCACAGAAGCACGGGTTGCCTGGTAGGTGAAGCTGATTGCCAGGAACTTGGTAGAACAAGCAAAGGAAACAGGCGTGCTTAGGAGGTCCAGCAGATGGAACCATGTAATGTAGCAGAGTCAGAGGCCAGGCCATGGGTCAAACACAGCAAGACAGTCCAAGATCAGAGGGCAGCTAAGTCCTTAGCACAGGAGGCAGGAACAATGGAGTCCATTAGCCAGGCCGGGTTCAATTGCAGGAAGCAGGCAGGAGGAAGTCAGATACAAGCCGGAAGGTCAAGCCAGGGAATCAGAAGGAGCAGGTCAAACAAGCCGGGTTGGTACGCAGGAGATCATAGGGACATCCCTATGGCTTTCCTGTAGCGTCAGTGGTGTCGGGGTCACTTGATTACGTAACCAAGTGACCCCGCCCCCTCTGACGCTACGGGAAAGCCCTAGGGATGTCCCCATGCGTCAGAGGGGGGCGGGGTCACAGAACTGTTACCTGAAAGCCCCGTCATTACGGCGGGTGCCTCCCATGGAGGCAGATTGTAGGCGTTTTTTTTTTTTCGGTCTGTCGGAGCAAGAGAAGAAGAACAAGACTTTGCGGGACAGTTTTATTTATTTATTTTTTAATAAACGACTTGTCTCAAGGTGTGTATTGTCTTTTTTTTTTACCATTTTCACACATTTTTTGTGAAATGGTAGGGGTACATTTGTATACCCTTACCATTTCACACAGGGGGGAATGGAATCTGGGGGTCCCCTTGTTAAAGGGGGCTTCCAGATTCTGATAAGCCCCCCGCCCGCAGACCCCCACAACCACCGGGCAAGGATTGTGGGGATGAGGCCCTTCTCCTAATCAACATGGGGACAAGGTGCTTTGGGGGGCTACCCCAAAGCACTCTCTTAATGTTGAGGGCATGTGGCCTGGTATGGAATTTTGGGGGGCCCCCACGCATTTTTTAAAAAATTTTGGTTCGGGGGTTCCCCGGTGGGGGAATTCCATGCCGTTTTTATCAATGATCTTTTATGTGTATTGCTGGGACCGACAATTCATTATAGCCGTGAGTACTTTTAAATTACTTTTTTTCCATTAGAAATGTCATTTTGCTCTCAGACTGTTCTAAACATGGGAAACATGCGCCACTTTACAGGCATACCATAGACACCCCCCAGGTACGGAAATTAAAGGAATATTACACTTTTATTGTTTCCCTTTAATATATATTAAAATCACTGCTCCCGAAAAAACTGCAGTTTTTAAAACTTTTTTTTACATTGATACATGTCCCCTGGGGCAGGACCCAGGTCCCCAAACACTTTTTATGACAATACCATGCATATAAGCCTTTAAAATTAGCACTTTTGATTATTCATGTTCATGTCCCATAGACTTTAACGGTGTTCACGTGTTCGAAACAGACTTCTCCCATAGACTTTTAAAAGGTGTTCCGCGGCTTTGGAATTTGCCGCGAACACCCAAATTGTTTGCTATTCAGCGAACAGGCGAACACCCGATGTTTGAGTCAAACTTACGTTCGACTCGAACATCGGGACCATCCCTAGAAGGGGATTCATTCCCATCTAAAATAGAAATATAGAAAAGTGACGACAGAAAAAAGACTGAGTGGTCCATCGAGCCTGCACATTTTTATAAATTTTTTTATACAAGTTTTGTATTTTTTTAAAGCCATTTACAGTATGCTGGCTCACTGCCTTTGCTGGAAGTTTATTCCAAGCATCAACTACCCTTTCAGTAAAATAATACTTTCTAGGATTAGTCTTAAACTTTCCCCCAGTTAGTTGGAGGTCATGTCCCTGCGTTTTTGATTTTGGTTACATATTGAAAATACTGTCCTCCTATATCTTATTCACCCCCTTGATGTATTTATAGGATTTTTATGACAGACAATACTCTATTGGTCTCTTCTGCCTAAACTGCTTATCCCTGCTTGTCAGAGTTAACCACTTCCCATCCGGGCCAATTCTGGCACTTTGCTCCTACATGTAAAATCATAATTTTTTTGATAGAAAATTACTCAGAACCCCCAAACATTATATATGTTTTTTTAGCAGAGACCCTAGGGAATAAAATAAAAATGTGACAACTTTTTATGTCACATGGTATTTGCGCAGCAATTTTTCAAACGCGTTTTTTTTTGCAGAAAGAAAACTGTTTAACCACTTCAATATCCACCCATGTACATATGACGCCCACAAGGTGGATCTCCCATCCTGGGTGGGCGTCATATGACATCCTCCCATTCCCGGCCGCCTAGGGGGCACGCGCGGGCCGTCGCTCGGGACCCGGTGCTGCAATGTCCGCCGGGCACCCGCGATTGCCCGTTAAAACAGCGGGTCCTGTCAGTGGCAAGGAGACCGATCATGTGTTCCCAGTACGGAGGAGCACCGATCGGTCTCCTCCCCTTGTGAGTCCCCTCCGCCCACAGTTAGAATCACTACCTTAGGGAACACATTAACCCCTGCAGCGCCCCCTAGTGTTAACCCCTTCCCTGCCAGTCACATTTACACAGTAATCAATGCAATTTTATAGCAACGATCGCTGTGTAAATGTGAATGGTCCCAAAAATGTGTCAAAAGTGTCCGAAGTGTCTGCCGCAATGTCGCAGTCACGAAAAAAAAATCGCAGATTGCCGCCATTACTAGTAAAAAAAAAAAAAATGCAATAAATCTATCCCCTATTCTGTAGACGCTATAACTTTTGCGCAAACCGATCAATATACGCTTATTGCGATTTTTTTTTACCAAAAATATGTAGAAGAATACGTATCGGCCTAAACGGAGTAAAACAATAGTTTTTTTTTTTTAAAAATGGGATATTTATTATAGCAAAAAGTAAAAATATTGTGTTTTTTTTTCAAAATTGTCGCTCTTCTTTTGTTTATAACGCAAAAAATAAAAACCGCAGAGGTGATCAAATACCACCAAAAGAAAGCTCTATTTGTGGGAAAAAAAGGACGGCAATTTTGTTTGGGTGCAACGTCGCACGACCGCGCAATTGTTAGTTAAAGCGACGCAGTGCCAAATCGCAAAAAGTGCTCTGGTAAGGAAGGGGGTAACATCGCCCGGTGCTGGAGCGGTTAATGAATAAAAAAAACGCTAAAGTTAGCCCAATATTTTTGTATAATGTGAAAGAGGATGTTACCCTGAGTAAATATATACCTAACATGTCACGCTTTAAAATTAAGCACGCTCATGGAACAAACTTAGGTACTCAAAAATCTCCATAGGAAACACTTTAGTTCTTTTTCCAGGTTATCTTTTTAGAGTTACAGAGGAGTTTTTGCTATAGAATTATTGCTCTCACTCTAACATTTACGGCGTTACCTCACATGTGTGGTTTGAATGCCGTTTACATATGTGGGCGCGACGTATGTATGCGTTTGCTTCTGCGTGCAAGCTTGTGGGGACAGGGGCGCTTTAAAAAAAAAATTGTATTTATTTTATTTTCATTTTTTTGATTTTTAAACTTTCCCTATAATTTTTTTTATCACTTTTATAACTATTACAAGGATTGTCAACATCCCTTGTAATAGGAATAGTGTGTGACAGGTCCTCTTTATGTTGAGATGTGGGGTCAATAAGACCCCACATCTCTCCTTCAGGCTGGAAAACATGAGATAAAAAACAAAACAGGACAATCTCGGCTTTCCAGCCGAGTATATGGCAGTAATGTCATAATGTTACGCCCGAGCCTCCAAGAGTCATGGAGATGACTGGGGACCATCTGTTCCCCATACAGCTCTATGGTCAACTTCTGCCATGGTGGATAACTTCTCAGGCTCGCAGATCACACGGGCGAGACGGTAGAAGCACTGAAGGGCTGCAGGAGGTGGGGGTTTTACCCTGCTGCCTGTAAGAACAATCAAGAGGCTGAACTGCTGGTATGATTGTGCTTATGGTGCAGGGAATCGCTGGCTGAAAAGATCGATACTGGGTTGATGCCTGTAGGTGCAGGCATCAGCCTGGTATAACCACTGAAACAGGAGGACGTCCATGTACTCCCTCCCGGCGGGAAGTGGTTAATTTATACTAAGCTATTCATTCACAGTCTCAGAATACATTTATGCCACTGTTCTGTACATGTTTATGTGCATGCATGGGATTGATGCCATTGTGGGACTGCCAATCAAATGGCCAAAGGGTCCATATCCAGAAGGAAGACCAAGAGATAATGCACATGACAACTGAGAATGCACCTTTGTGCTGGGGGTTAAATTCCACTCTAAAGATGGATTCCAGTAGGGTAGACTGTATTGAATAACAGTACAGTTAATCTGAAAAAAGCAGTACAGAGTCACATTGGGACTCTACAATAGGCTGTAAGTGATATGTGTCCCCTCATAGACACATAAAACAAGAATACCAAGCAGCTATGAAAAATATTTTTTTTTTAAAACAGGTTGTCACTACAAATTACAAGAAGATAATGTAGGGGTAAAAGAAACTGAATGGTTAATGGAAGAAAGGGGGAAGGGTGGCACATATCCTAAGAAGAATTCAAAGCCATGCAGTGCATTATGGATTTAAAGCAGATTTCCACCCAAAAATGGAACTTCCACTTTAAGTGAAGGTGACCCCCTGACATGCCACATTTGGCATGTCATTTTTTAGGGGGTGAGCAGATACCCTCTTTTTAGAGGCATCCAGCTCCCACTTCCTCCCGGGGGTCCGCGGCGCCGGAAGGAAGTTCACCTCTTCCCCCTCCCTCCCTTCAATCTTCTGGGACACGTCACAGAAGAGTTAACCCTCATCGCTGGACCATGGAATAGATGAGTGTCCGCTTATTAAAAGTCAGCAGCTACACTTTTTGTAGCTGCTGACTTTTAAATGGGTGGAACTCTGCTTTAAAAAAAAATCTCCTACTTGAATCTGCTCAAAAATTCCCCAGGAATTTAAATCTCAAACCCATAGGATCACATTGTAGTAAAGCTCTCAAACCCCATCCCTATCCAACACTTCTGTTTAATGTCAGAGCTTTCCCACTCTTTTGTGCACCCACGCATTCCCTAATGGTTGATCATTGTTATAGGTTGCCTCATTTGGTAGGAGTGTAGGAGTTGGGATGGGGCAGGGAAAACTACTTCACTGCCAGGTAGTGCCAAAGCTTTGCCAATTCAGAACAGTTGGGTCAAGGACAGCTTCTGTTTTTTTTTATAAAATGTCCTGTATAGTCAATACCTGGAATGTTACTATCACAAAATTCTCCTATTATTTATTTAGATCAGCTATGGAGCACCATATGCTGCACTGACCAACAGACGACTCTATCCGTCCTTCTTCCATACCCTGCCCAGTGATCACATTCAATTTCTGGCAGTTGTAAAGCTACTCAAACACTTTGGCTGGACATGGATTGGTGTTATTGTGTTTGATGATGATTATGGAGATAGTCAGACTCAGGAGTTGATATTGAGTGCTGCCAGCCATGATATCTGCATTGAGTTTATTATTAAAATTCCAAATGATCAAGTAAATCAAACCAGAAATGTAATTTATGAGAAAGCAGAGATTCTAAAAAATTCAACCTCCCAAGTTGTTGTACTTTGTGGGAAATCTTCATATTCTGTGAAGTACTTTCTAGAAGTAGAATGCGAAGTTCAGAGTAAGACATTTATTATGCCAGTAACATGGACTGTTGAGAGTTTTTTTCAACCACATAAAATACCATACCATGGAAGCATATTATTTACACCACCTAAAAAAAGTATACCACGTTTAAAGGAATTATTGAAAAATGTTACCTCTGCCAATTGTACTGATGACTTTTTACTAGAACATATTTTAGCACACTGCTACTATTGTTTAACATCAGATTCATATTTCAATAGAATATATGAAGATAAATTCAAAGTTAAACTTCATAAATGTAAAGCTATTCCTGAACTCTGGAAAAACATTAAACCTTTTAGAACCACATATCATGTATATAAAGCTGTCTATGCCTTGGCACATTCTCTGCACAATATGGAATTCTATTTGTCCAGAAATGCCAAAGGCACCTTCATGAATAATCTGAAGCTTATGCAAAAGGTAATGTGTTTATTACTGTCTTGTACACAAACAGTAATTACTGCTATGTATTTTTTTTTTACATCTTATTTTTTACCACCAAATTTGGTTAAAGCAGAGTTCCACTGAAAAGTGGAAGCACCACTTATCTGCCTCCTCCCCCCTCCGGTGCCACATTTGGCACCTTTCTGGGGGGAAGCGGGTACCTGTTTTTGACAGGTACCCATCCCCACTTCTGAGAGATCTTTCTGTGGCAAGATCACTCAGAGGTTTAGCCCCCTCCTCCTTCCCCTGCTGCAGGGCCCTTCAGGAAGAGGACCACGCTTTGCACATGAGCAGTAGGGAACCGGCTGTGAAGCCACAAGTCTTCACTGCCAGGTCAATGTACAGGCAATGGGGTCAGCAGCACCCGAGAGCCGATGGAAACATAGGCTGGGTTGCTGACATCGCTGGATTCCAGGACAGGTAAGTGTTCTAATACTAAAAGTCAGCAGGTACAGTGTGTATGTTTTTTTTTTTTTTGCTGGGGGGGGGGAATTCCACTTTAATTTACTTAAATTATATCTAAATCCAAAACTAAAAAATATACAGTAATATATAATCATATAATATATATATTGCAGGTTAATTTTCCTTAGATCTGCTGTCTGCAGAAAAAAAACCCAAACAATTATCAATCAATTTTTTTCTTAGCTCTGATGTTCATTGACTCCATCCCACCACTAATATATATTTGGGCAAATGTTTCTGGACATTAAACCATCACATTTATATAAACATGTTGGACATCTGATTCCAAAACCATGGCCATAAAATCAGGCACATAGCAATGCAATATCCATTGAAAAACATTACCATTCAAAGACATTTTAAACAATTTTACATGTATACTTCCAACCATATGGAAAACATTTGGGGAAGGCCTTTTTTTTCAGCTTAATTTTGTCAAATCCGGATTCATAAAAGGTCATAAAGACATGGTTTGAGGTGTTTGGTGTAGAGGAACTCAAGTGGCCTACACAGAGCCCTGAACTCAGTCCTAGTGAACACCTTTAAGATAAATAAAGACACTGATTATGAATCAGATATTTTCATTTAACATCTGTACCTGAATTCACAAGTACACTTTTGGATGGATAGGTAGAAAATCCCACAGACACTTTCCAAAATTTTAGGTAAAGCTTCCACAAATGATAGGAGGCTGTTATTGTTGAAAAGGGTGGGGAATTCTATAATAATGCCCATAGTTTTCAAATAGGATGTCCAGCATAAATGTGGGCTGCATCCCATCAATATTTTAGGCACACAATGAATTGCTTTAGTCTATTTAAGTCCTGTGTGCAGGTACAGCAACATTGAATATTAACTATACAAAAAAAAAAAAACACAGGCCCTGTATGAGGGAAGGGACCCCATTTCTGTATGTGTGTTATATTCTAAAAGAGAGGGGTTCCTTACGATACAGTATCACGTAATCTGCTTTTTTTCAACTGCTCAATTTGGATGATTGTTTCATGTATTGGAGAAGGAAATAATAATAAATATGTATGTAATTTAAGTTTAATATATTGGACGGAGGAAAAGACTTGGTATAGTCTTGTGCAATTTCACTTTTTTTTTAGTTTTTAAGAAGAGTCCATTTTCAAGATCCCACTGGAGAAGAAGTATTTTTTAATGAGAGAGGAGAAATGAGCGCGTTGTATGATATTTACAGTTTTGGAATGAATTCTAATTTTGGACTTATATTTGTACGTATGGGAAGTTACAATGCTTCTTCTTATGGAGAAGAATTTGTGTTTGATGGATTACCACCAATATGGAAAGATGGTGAGGTTTGTGTTTTCACTTGACTACTGATTCCTACATAGATGTGTTAAGTAGCGTAGGAGCTTGCCACTAATTCTCTCTAACATTCCTATTGACCTATCACCAAGATGGACTGCATAATTAGACAGAAGGGATGTGCAGGAGGTAGGAAGGAATGGACAAGCTTTAGTTATTTGAGAAAGTATTGGAGTTTTCATGTCAACTGTAGGATAATAAAGACTACTGTATGTGTAGGCATCTCTAGGAGCCCGCATAATGCATTGCAGGCCCCTAGAGATGTCTACAAAAGGGTTCACTAAGTAAAGTGCATGTTTTTTTTTTAGCTTAGGTGAAGATATGGCTATTTTAGCCACTGCCTGACCGACTGGTGAAAGTATGTAAAAAACATTTTATTTTTTATTTTTACCATTTTCTTTTTTATTTATTTATTTTTTTTTCACATTTTTTTATATACTGTGACCAGAGCAGTGCAGTGTTACTATAGTGAGGAGGTGATCAGGATTTTTCTTAACATTGTGATGATCACTGTTATAAGTGTAGCATCACTCTCGTACGGGCCACTGGAGGATTACTGACCCCAAAGATTATGCTGACCTTCCAAGCCTCCGAACACCTCTGACACTCTGGGTTCAGACATAATTCAAAGAAAGAATGCAATTGCAAAGACACCAGACTGTATCAAATAAATTTGTATTTTACTAAGATTTCTTAAGTCAACAAGAACAAAGGATTGTCAATGCAGATACCTTTCAATCTCAAATGTTAGTCTTCGCAAGTATACAAAAGATAGGCAATGCAAAGAAAGAACACAATAAATAAAACAGTAATAGCCAGCAGGCCCTGGAAGAACCTATGACAAGTATAAAACAACTAAGAGAATGACCTATCTGTGTCAAACTGCTCCCTTAAAATCCTGATGCCATGGACCCAGAAAGGAAACAGCACAATTTAAAAGAACACAATATGTGAACAGTGCAAAAAATGGAGTGCAGTGCTAGGTTTTACACAAAAATGACATAAACAACATATATAGAAAATACAAATGCAAAATAATAAGATAAATGTGCAGTGTAACCTAAGACATAAGTGTCATACATCCAATAAAGTGCAACTGTGCAGTGCAATATACAATGCTGTATACAACCAGAAGACAATGCAAACAAATTGGTGCAGTTTTGTGCAACTAAGTATAATAAAACCAAAGTTGAATACAAAACGCACAGGCGTGTTAAAAAAGCAAATATGACTGAAAAAAAATTGATTAATAACATATAATGCTGGAATCCAATAAAGTGAGTGCAACGTGAAACGTAGATATGGGTGCTCGGCACCTCATTAAGATAAAAGGCTTACCAGAAAGCCTGCGACCTCCCTTATTCAGGGGGGTCAAACAGCGCTTTAGTAGAATCAAAGATTCGCTGATGGAAGACACTGGCGTCCCCCTCCGGAAAGATCCGTGGACATCAGATGGAGAACATTCTTTCTTCAATGACCAGTCAATACTGGAAAAGGTTGAGGGCTTTCCTGTGTACCTGTCCAATTCTGATTTTGTTTTTGTTCCTGCCTTCCTTCAACAGTTAAAGGAAGGCAGGAACAAAATTAAATCTTACTGTTTTGCACCCCCCCCCCAGTCCATTTCCAGGCCCTTGGTATCTGGTTTGAATATTAAGAGGAACCCCAAACCCAATTTTTTTTTTAAATTGTGTGGGGATCCCCCAAAATTCTTACCAAGCCCTTCAGGTCTGGTATGGATATTAAGGGGGACCCTGCACCGAAATAAAAAAATGGCATAGGGGTTCCCCCCAAAATCTATACCAGACCCTTATCCAAGCAAGCAACCTGGCAGGCCACAGGAAAAGAGGGGGGGACAAGAGAGCTCCCCCCTTCTTAACCATACCAGGCCACATGACCTCAACATGGGGAGGATGTTTTGGGGACCAGGGCCTCATCCCCACAACTGTTGCCCGGTGGTTGTGGGGGGTCTGGGGGCGGGAGGCTTATCAGAATCTGGAAGCCCCCTTTAACAAGGGGACCCCAGATCCCAGCCTCCCCTCTATGTGAATTGGTAATGGGTACCCCTACCATTTCACAAAAAAGTGTCAATAATAGTAAAAAAGACAGGAGACACTTTTGGGACAAGTCCTTTATTACAAAAAATGTAATTAAAATGTCCCACGATGTAAATCCATCTCACGCCGCCCGACGAGCTGCAAAAAGAAAGAAAAGCCGAGTGACTCTTCTTCTCAGTGACAGCTGTTATATAGCTGAGAGCGGGGCCACCTAGTGATGTAAACAGGTGACCCCGCCCCCCTCTGATGCCACATCACTCGGCGGGAGACTTCCCATGGAGGCGGAGCCTTTGCAGCTTTTTTTTTTCCTTTTTTCGGCTCGTTGGGCGGTGTGAGATGGATCTACATCACGGGACATTTTTATTCTTTAGCTTTTAATAAAGGACTTGTCCCAAAGTGTCTCCTGTCTTTTTTACTATTTTTGACACTTTTTATTGTGTAATGGTAGGGGTACAATGTACCCATTACCAATTGACATAGGGGGGAGGCCGGGATCTGGGGGTCTACTTGTTAAAGGGGGCTTCCAGTTTCTGATAAGCCCCCTGCCCGTAGACTCCCACAACCACTGGGCAAGGGTTGTGGGGATGAGGTCCTGGTCCCCATCAACATGGGGACAACGTGCTTTGGGGTGACTCCAAAGCATCCCCCCATGTTGAGGGCATGTGGCCTGGTATGGTTCAGGAGGGGGGCTCTCTCTCGTCCCCCCTCTTTTTCTGTGGCCTGCCAGGTTGCGTGATCACATAAGGGATTTTGGGAGGGGGACCCTATGCCATTTTTTTTTTAAATTGGCGCAAGGGTTCCCCTTAATAACACATGCTGTTTTTTTCATGGAGTTTTATCTATATTGCCGAGACCAAACAATTCAGGACAGAGGCTGTGGAGATGGTACAGATGTCAGAGGCTGCGGACATGGTAAAGGACAGAGGCTGCGGACGTGGTACAAGACAGAGGCTGCGGACATGGTACAAGACAGAGGCTGCAGACATGGTACAAGACAGAGGCTGCAGATATGGTACAGGGCAGAGGCTGCGGACATGGTACAGAACAGAGGCTGCAGACATGGTATAGGATAGAAGCTGTGGACATGGTACAGATAATTATACACTGTGGATGGATTACAGGAGATAATCAGAGACTGAGGATGGATTACAGGAGATAATCAGAGACTGCAGATGGATTAGTTAAAGAAATAATAAAAGTGAGCATACATAAATCACATTAGACAGGTATTTTTTTCTTTTTGGTGTGTGGACATTCTTATAAGGACTTCCTCAGGCGTGTTCCTTCATCGGGCATATTGTTCAGCCATCTTGGATGTGGTTTATAGGACTGGCAGGGCAGGCGGGTCAATCGAATCATGGGAGCCTCCCCTTTTTTCTTTAATCATACACATGGGAGCCAAGAGGTAGGAATAGGCGTGTATTGTTTATAAGGACAAGGAGAACATGGTGTAAGAGAGAACACAGAGCAAGGGATGGACAAAGCGCACAGGAACAGAAAGAAACAAAAGACATACTGAGATTTACAAAATATATAACTAGAATGGAAAGGACAATCTGATTGGGGGTTAAATGTAGTAACCATACAGTGTACAGTTAAAATAGGAAAAATCTTTAAAAAAAATGTATCCCCTCTGTATGATTAAAGAAAAAATGGGAGGCTCCCGTGATTTGATTGGCCCGCCTGCCCTGCCAGTCCTATATACCACATCCAAGATGGCGCAACAATATGCCTGATGAAGGAGCATGCATGCTCCGAACGCATGCATGTGACAGCATTACCACACGGCGACCTGGAACCCTCCAACCAACGACTTCCTCCTGCGTCCCACAGTTTCAAGCCAGGGACACCAGAAAACACTGGCGCCGCCAAGATAGATCCTGAAACCCTGCCAAGATGTTTGATCTTGCATCCTGTCACCCATTTGACTCTTTGACTAAGATGTGCCTGCTTTTATCTTGCTTTGAGTAAGTTCATTACCTTACATTAAACATGTTAACTTATTGCTGCAGTTAGATTGGCGCTGCTTATTCTTTTTAAGTTTAAGCTGTAATATACAGATACCCCTCGTTTAACAACCTACCTGTTTAACGACCGCTCTGACTTATGATTAGAGCTCCCCGACCCACGCAGGATGACTGCTCGGACTTACAACTGCTCTCCAGACCGCGACCACTCGAACTTACGAGCAGCTCTCCCACTCTCCCAACCCACACGCAGGACGTCATGTCATCATTCTGAATCAGCATCATTCTTACTTCAGGCCTGCTGTTTTACAGGTATGCACTGTACTTTACTGTACTCTGTTCTCCTAAATGCCCCTTCCAGCATTCTTTATACTGCACTGTTTTATGTCCTTATTTACACAGTACTGTAATGTAATGTGTGCTTGCACTGTATACAGGTATTGCCCACACCATGTCAGCAAAAAGAAAAAGCATGCTTGCACCTGCAGACAGTGCTCAGAAAAAAAGAAAATCTATTGATCTTGATATGAAAAATAAGATCATTAAGTACTATGAGGCTGGCAATAGAGTTAAAAAAAATAGCAAGTGAATTGGAACTGCACATTCTATCATCTCAACAATCCTAAAGGATAAGGTTAGAGTGAAAGAGGAAAAAGCGTTGATAGGATATCAAGCCATAATAACTAGGCAGTGGAAAGGCCTCATCCCTGAAATGGAGAAATTGCTGGCGATAGGGATTGACGACCAAAAAAAGAATGGCAATTAATGTTTTATTGATTCAAACCAAAGCATGCAGTATTTTTGAGAATTTGATTGAAAGAATGAAGTGAACACAGCTTTACCTTATTCACTTAGTGAACAAAAGAGAAGATTCAACTGAAACATTTACAGCAAGCCATGGATGGTTTCAAAGTTTTGGTCAAAGATTCAACCTCCATAATCGGAGTATCAATGGGTAGGCTGCAAGGGCAGATGTGGCAGCAGCTGACAAATTTGTGGTGAAGTTTGCTAAAATCATCGAAAAAGGTGGCTACTGTACAGAGCAGATATTTAACGTGGATAAAACTGGACTTTTTGGGAAAAAAATGCCTGAAAGGTCCTACATACACAAAGATGATAAACCAATGCCGGTTTTAAGGCTTTTAAAGACAGGGTCACGTTGTTGTTGGGAGGAAGTGTTTCTGGGTTCAAGTTTAAGCCTCTCCTGATCTATCGTTCACATAACCCACGTGCATTGAAGCAGGTTAGTAAGCACACACTGCCTGTTTATTATTGTGAAAATAACAAAGCATGGATGAAACAAGCTTTATTTGATGACTGGCTCACCAACTGTTTCATACCCTTGGTCAAGGGTTATTGTCAGCAAAAGGGTGTAACCTTTAAAATGATCCTCCTGCTTGACAATGCCCCAGGCCACCCCCAGCATCTTGATGACCTACATCCAGATGTAAAGGTAGTGTAGCTGCTTAAAAACACAACTGCTTTCCTACAACCCATGGATTAGGGTGCAACATTGAAGGCCTACTATTTGCACAACATCTTTTCCACATCTGTAGCAGCAAATAAAAATGATGAAGTTACCCTTCCTGATTTTTGGAAACCTTACAACATTTTACACTGCATCAAAAACATTGCATCAGCTTGGGAGCTAGTAACAGAAAAGTGTACGCAGGGTATATGGAAAAAATGCTTAAAGCATTTTTTTTATGAACAATACCGAAGAGTTTGATGAAATAGACGTTGAAGTTATAAATCAAAAAAGTGTGCAACTTGCTAACATGCTTGACTTAGATGTTGAAGGGACCGATATTAAAGAATTTGTGGAATTTTTTGAGGGAGAGCTAAGTAATGAAGATATATTAGAGTACAACAGCACTTAGAACAGGAAAAGGAAGAAAAGGAGGGAACAATGGAAGAAGTACAAAATAAGTTCAAAGTCAATTAGAGAGTATGGACCCAAGGGTTGAAAGGTTCTCTAAAGTGGAACGGCAGATGAAGGAACTTATGCAATGCTATCATAAAATTTATGATAAAAAAATAAATAAATTACAAAGCAGAGTACCTTAACAGAATTCCTCTTGCAAGCTACCAATACCAGTTCTATCATTTCCTTGTAATCTTTTCCTTTATCTACAACTCCTGATGGCCCTGCTGGTAATTTCAATTTCAGTGATGACCCTGAAGCACTATCACCCTTTGAAGGATTTTATGACTAAAATGTTACTCTAAATGTCTACTGTACAGTACACCTTTACTTTTTGGGCACTGTACACTCTATGTATCCTGTACAATACAATACAATACAGTATTTTTGTTTATATTTTTGTGTTCTGTACTTCTGCAAAATAAAACAACATTATTGCATTGGAGTTTTGTGTTTAGACCTTTTTCTTCAGAATACAGTACAGTATTCTAGTCAGGAATGCCTAAAATATTGATGACTCGTGGTTCCTCGTTTAACAACCAATTCGTTTAACAACCTGGTCACTGGAACAGAACTTGGTCGTTAGGGGGGAGTACCTGTAATATTTTTTTGTTGTTTTTGTTCTGTTTTGGAGTTTACTAACACTTTAGGTTATCTGTGCTACCTGTGTGAATATAATGAAAATGATGAATACATATAATGATTGTGCACCTTGACAGACACTTGATTGAAAGAATGAAGTGAACACAGCTTTACCTTATTCACTTATTGAGCAGTCTGTAAATCAATCTCAGTGTCAGATTCATGTTGGGAACTGCAAATAGTAAAAAAGAGGTCTGTGCTAGAGGTATAGAGAAGCCAGCTCACAATAGGTCTACATACAAAATCCAACTGAAACATAAACAATAAGTGCCTCTATACAAACTTATATACAGTATATGAATGATATGTAAAGAAATAAAGTCCTATGAACTGTGGTGATATATTGAATCAAAAAAAGTCCCAGAATAAAGTGTATTCCAATAAGAAAAAAGTTTATATAAATGAGAAAAAAAGGAGAGTCTTCCAGTGTCCAAAGAAAATCTTCCACCTTTGAATCTTAATGCACCACCCCTTGTGGTCAGTGCTAATAAAGCATTCACCAGATTCTATGCTGCCATTATCAGAAACCAACACTTTAATATCAGATAGAAACTCCTTGCCTCTCATACACGACCATCCAACTGCTAGATAGGTCCACAGGTGTCCAAAGTTCCGATGTTTGCCAGAGGGAAGCGTCACACTGTGCCTACAAGGGCTATATAGCAAGAGGGTGCTCACCATTTAGAGCCACACCGGAGGGTCTCATATAGCGTAGTCGTTTATTAAAATGTAAAGGATCCACATAAAATCACACACATCCAAAAGGATAACATGGCATATAAAAACAGCAGTTCAAATCCACTTACTTAGATGACCACCAATTCAGATCCCTGGAAATGGTAGCGTGACCACAGCACGTTATCCAACCCTAATGCATTTCATGTAAGGGCATGTCTTCAGAGGGAATTTAGTATCAAATATGCATAAATATATCATCATGGTTATGAGGACTTTATTGCTTTACATATGATTCAAATACACGTACTGTTTTATATATATATATATATATATATATATATATATACATTTGTATAGAGGCACTGCACATTTGTTTATGTTGGGAACTTTACAAGTAATTAATTATAAAAAGTAAAAAAAAAAGTAACACGTCCAAATTTGAGATGTTTATTAAGAAAACTCTAAGTTAATGAACAAATGTATTAAAACTAGTAAAAAGCAAACAAGCAAAAAAACAAAAAACAAATAGTTGTTTCGTAAGAAAATCAGAACATTTAGTTTGCATCTCCACACTATGCTAGAGTTTACATTTAAAAAGATGTGAAAACATTGTATAGTATAAACTGTGAAGAATTTAAATAGTAATAGTAATGAAGTAATAGTAAATAGTCAAATGGTAATAACTGAACAACATTTGAGGGGGATATTTCAAGTGTAACTGAAGGCAAATCTTTTTTTTTATTTTGGATAGAGTGTAAAGGGATTAGGACGCTTGTCAATTTTTATTGCTCCCCATGCCACCATTAGGGAGATTCACCCTCTCTATTTGTTCTATTTACCAGTATCATTGAAAATTATCTTCCAATATGGACACTAGTTCCGGGGACCTGGAGGTCCCCAAGAAATTCTCTTAATTTGTAGTGATTTCCTCTCCCTTCCTATTTGGCTATGGGACAGAAAGTGAAGGGAAATCTCCTCAATAGGACACAGATGATGAAAAAAAAATCTGACAGAGTTCTAACCATCCCTTACTATATACAAAATGAAAAAAAAAAAAAGGTTTTGCCTATAGTTCTACTTTAATACTGTACAAAGTATTGAATGTGACATCTGTCAAACATTTATTGAAAGTGATGATATGGTGAATGTCACATTCACTAAATGAATAAAGGGGGCGAATAAGGTTCAGGAGGGCAGTATTTTAGTATAAAGCTTAGAGCAAGAACACGAGGACATGACCTGAAACTAGCAGGAGGAAAGTTCAAAACTAATCTTAGAAAGTATTATTTTAGTTAAAGAGTAGTGGATGTTTGGAATAGACTTCCAAAAGACGTAGTGAGTCAGTCAACATTAAGTGGATTCAGACATGCTTAGGACATAGATGTATACCAGGGGTGTCAAACTCAATTTCATCAGGGGCTTCATCAGCATTATGATTGCTCTCAAAAGGCCGGTTGTATCTGTAAAACTAGATGTCCAGAACACCTCCACTCGAGGGCCACATGAAATGACCTGGTGTGCCACATTCGGCCCACGGGCCTTGTGTTTGACACATGTGATCAATGGTCAGACAAAAAGTTATATACAGTATCTCACAAAAGTGAGTACACCCCTCCCATTATTGTAAATATTTTATTATATCTTTTCATTTGACAACACTGAAGAAATTACACTTTGCTACAAGTAGTGAGTGCACAGCTTGTATAACAGTGTCAATTTTCTGTCCCCTCAAAATAACTCAACACACAGCCATTAAAGTCTAAACTGCTGGCAACAAAAGTGAGTACACCCCTTAGTGAAAGTGTCCAAATTGGGCACACAATGTCAATATTTTGTTTGGCCACCATTATTTCCCTGCAATACCTTAACCCTCTTGGGCATGGAGTTCACCAGAGCTTCACAGGTTGCCACTGGAGTCCTCTTCTACAGTTGGTGGATGTTAGAGACATTGCACTTCTCCACCTTCCATTTGAGCATGCCCCACAGATGCTCAACAGGGTTTAGGTCTGGAGACATGCTTGGTGATGGACTGCATCACTTTTTTTTTGTGTTTGGGGTCGTTATCATGTTGGAATACTGCCCTGCGGCCCAGTCTCCAAAGGTAGGGTATCATGCTCTGCTTCAGTATGTCACAGTACATATTGCCACTCATGGTTCCCTCAATGAACTGTAGCTCCCCAGTGCTGGCAGCACTCATGCAGCCCCAGACCATGACACTCCCACCACCATGCTTGACTGTAGGCAAGACACACTTGTCTTTGTAATCCTCACCTGGTTGCCACCACACACGCTTGACACCATCTGAACCAAATAGGTTTATCTTGGTCTCATCAGACCATAGGACATTGTTCCAGTAATCGATGTCCTTAGTCTGCTTGTCTTTAGCAAACTGTTTGCAGGCTTTCTTGTGCATCATCTTTAGAAGAGGCTTCCTTCTGGGATGACAGCCATGCAGACCAATTTGATGTAGTGTGTGGCGTATGGTCTGAGCACTGACAAGCTGACCCCCCACCCCTTCAACCTCTGCAGCAATGCTGGCAGCACTCATACATCTATTTTCCAAAGACAACCTCTGGAGATGACGCTGAGCACGTGCAACTTCTTTGGTCGACCATGGCGAGGCCTGTTCTGAGTAGAACCTGTGCTGTTAAACCGCAGTATGGTCTTGGCCACTGTGCTGCAGCTCAGTTTCAGGGTCTTGGCAATCTTCTTATAACCTAAGCCATCTTTATGTAGAGCAACAATTCTTTTTTTCAGATCCTCAGAGAGTTCTTTGCCATGAGGTGCCATGTTGAACTTCCAGTGACTAGTATGAGAGAGTGAGAGCGATAACACCAAATTTAACACACCTTCTCCCCATTCACACCTGAGACCTTGTAATACTAACGAGTCACATGACACCGGGAAGAAAATTGCCCAATCTGAACATTTTCACTTAGGGGTGTACTTACTTTTTTGCCAGCTGTTTAGACATTAATGGCTGTGTATTGAGTTATCTTGAGGGGACAGCAAATTGGCACTGTTATACAAGCTGTACACTCACTACTTTACATTGTATCAAAGTGTAATTTCTTCAGTGTTGTCACATGAAAATATATAAAGAAATATTTACAAAAATGTGAAGCGTGTACTCACTTTTGTGAGTTACTGTGTGTGTGTGTGTATATATATATATATATATATATATATATATATATATATATATATATAGTGGGGAGAACAAGTATTTGATACACTGCTGATTTTGCAGGTTTTCCTTTTTTTTCTTTTCTTTTTTTTCTCTCTCTTTCTTTCCTCCCCTCTCTTCCCCTCTTTTGTAGAGGCTCCTGTAGTGTGTCGCTATATGTTTATATGTCTCATGTTTTATATATTATTATAATGTGGTATGTTCTTTATGATTACCTATAGGACGTGGATAATGTTTTTTTTTTGTAAATTTGAAATTTTCAATAAAATCTGAATTGAAAGAGATACTGTGTGTATGTATATATATATATATATATATATATATATATATATATATATATATATATATATATATATATATATATATATATATATATAATTATATATATATATATATATATATATATATATATATATATATATATATATATATATATATATATATTGTGGCAGAGCAAGGCTCTGTCCCTATGAAAATGGGGTTAAAGTGGACACAGAGTCTGCATATCAACGGATTGCAGAGCTACAGAACATAAATTTAAAACAGAGAAAACTGCTCTGGCAGTTTTCTCCAGATCTTGCTATTTCTGGAAGGGGTTCTGTAGTTTGGAGATCCTTCAGAGTCTTGGGTGGGACGGGATCTCCAACCCTGTGTCCGGGTCTTGTGGACAGCCAGCAGGGTGTGTGCCCAGGTGCACACAGCCTATATAACGAGGGGCTGGTGAGAGCAGAAGGGGTAGGAAGGTGGCTGCTTCTGAGTGTCTCTGTGTGAGGATAGATGCTGTGTGCGTCTAAGAAGCTCAAAGCTGTGTGCATTCAAGGGCTTCAAAGCTGTGTGCGTCCAAGGAGCCTGAAGCTGTGTGCATTGAGGGGCTTGAAGCTGTGTGTGGTCAACTTCCAAGGAGCCTAAAGCCCCATACACACGCTCGGACTATCCGAGGACCAGGTCCGTCGGATCATGTCCGTCATACTTTGTCCGATGTTGGTTTTGCGTACACACGGTCGGACAAAGTTGTCGGAAAATCCGATCATTCTGAACGTGGTGACGTTTGTTGCCTACGACGGGACTACGTAGAGGCTAGTAGCCAATAGCTTTGGTCTTGTAATGTGATCTGAGCATGCGTAGCACTTTGTCCGTCGGACAACCGTACACACGATCGGATTTGGTGTGATCGGACCGTGTTGTCGGCAAATCTATCCAGCAGGAGATAGGACTTTGTCCGTCGGACAATCCGACGTACACTGTCCGATGGTGCCTACACACGGTCTGATTTTTCAACAACATTGTCTGATCGGACAGAATCCATGAAAAAATCCGACCGTGTGTATGGGGCTTAAGACTGTGTGCATCCAAACAGCTTGTTTGAGGGGCAAGTACCTATAACAGCAGTGCTGCTGAAGAGTAGCCAGGTGGGTTAGCATTTTATATTTGCATTTTATATATTTAACAGAAGCTTTGACCCCTGCATGGGATTCCTGGATGGACTTTTTTTTTTTCCCTTTAATAAACGTGGGCTACAAGGCCCTTAAATTTAAATGCCTGTCTGATGTGGACTCACTGCACCAAAAACGCATCTATCCAATTGAGCTAAACACCCCAATGTCACAATATATATATATATATATATATATATATATATATATATATATATATATATATATATAATCAGACTTGATGGGGCACTTGGTCTGCCATCAGTCCTTGGTGTTTCCTTGTTTCTATTGCTGCTTTATAAATATCTCCTTTAAAGAGGAAGTAAAGCTTCTGAAAAAAAAATACACCCTGCAAGACAAAGGCATAATGAGCTAGTATGCATAGCATACTAACTCATTATGATTTACTTACCTGAGATCAAAGCCCCCAAATTGGCCCTCGTTTGCCTCCTCCGATGCCGCCATCTATCCCGGAGTGACTTCCGTCACGTGATTGGCCGGAGCTGAGATGACATCACTACCGCGCATGCGCGCTGGTGCCACCACTAACGGCATGATCACCGTTAGAAACGGCATGCTCAGTGCGCCTGCGCCCGATGTCTATGTTGCATGCATCGTACGCATTGGTGCCGCTATTTCTGCAAATATCTCCTAAACCTTTTAGGTTTGGGAGATATTTCTTGCACCTACAGGTAAGCCTTAATCTAGGCTTACCTGTAGGTTAAAGTGGTTGTAATGGGTTTACAACCACTTTAAGTTTTATGAATGTGCTTATATAATGTAATAAATATAATGTAATACAATGTTTTCTCTTTCTTTTCTTAATATGATTGTTTTCTAGGTTCCAGTGTCAAGGTGCTCTGAAGACTGTCATTTGGGTTCCAGAAGAGTGATGAAGAGGGGGATTCATCGTTGTTGCTTTGAGTGTGTTCAGTGTCCAGAGGGGGAAATATCCAATGAGACAGGTGAAAAAAATGAATTAGTTATGTAGCGTTCACCTACAAAGATACAAAATAATGGAACATGGTGCAATACTAGTCCACAACTAGCTACTAAAAGTGTCTATGGAGTAATAGATATAAGTCCATCTGAGGATGGAGTCGCAAAGCCACAGGGGTGTCCGCATGTTAGGGCAATCCTCTTGTTAGGAGCAGAAGCAGTCTCCAGGAAACATGCAAGAAGGCGCCTCTAAGTGCAGACTGTAAATAATTTATTCAATAAAAGAAGGGTGTGTGTATATGTGTATATATATATATATATATATATATATATATATATATATATATATATATATAAAAATATGTATAAAATATATATCCACTCACATTAGAATAAACTGGTTAGTCCTTGTCTGGTGAGAGGGGGAACAGTGCTCAAGCTGTTGGTGTAGCCACCGTCACTCAGCTGGGTCTAGTAAGCTGGCTAGTCTGTGGAAGGGAACCAGAACAAGGGGTGGAGCGCTGCATGGAGCGATGACATCACCGGACATATTGCGATGTGTTTCAGAGCATGTGCATTGTGCATGTGCATTGAGGATGCTGAAAACAGGTGAGTTCCTTTGTCAAGCTATCAGAACGGGGCTAAAAATGCCATTATATAGCAGGCCATAATTCAGGCCCCTACTGAACAAGTCAACGCCCAGATGACATGCGTCTAGGGGCGGAGCTTGCGTAATGTCATCACATCATGGCCAGCTTGAGACCTATTTTTTACCTACTCTTTTTATAAGAATACATATTTTATATGGAGAGCAATCGATTTTGCCACCCTTCTTTTACATACTTATGCTATTTGGCGAGACAATTGAGTTATATGTCCCATGGAAGCAGGTGTCTTGGAGGAAGAAGGCTGATTCTCAGTATTATGCCAATTATCTCTACTATACCCAGAGGGGAACACTGTTGATTCAATTCAGATGTGAGGTGAGCAGCCTGTGAAATTGGTGGTAGAGAGCACAAGCACTTTGGATTTGTTGCACCATTTGATTTGTTTGCACCATTGATGCAACAATGTTTCTGAATTGACTTCAATCAATCACTGAATACATTATATGAACATTATTTAAAAAAAAAGATTTATTATTATGTTATTTATTATTATTTAATATATTTTATTAATTATTAATTATATATTTATCACCATTGAATATACTTGTAATAATATTGCAGCACTGTTTATGATATATTTTATTTGTTTAAGTGGAGCGAGAACCCTTGTTAGTAATAGCAGCTATTTCATTGTAATTGTAATTGCATGTAGTATTTGAGATTGCGCATATTGATTTTTTTTCACACATGTTATATGGGCTACAGATATAAACCAAATCCTACATAAAATAAAGGTTAAAATCAATAACAAATAACTGTATAAACCAAATTGTTGACAGTAAATAGTTAACAGAACAGAATGAATTAATGAATGATTAATCAGTTACTATTGGATAAAAGACAATCTATAAATATCTAAAAGGTAATAACTTAATAATAATAAAATTGATTAGTACCATTAAGTTTTATAATAAAGCCTCTATAATAAAGCATGCTATACCAAAAAAACTAAATTGTGGAGACCACAAGTTCCTCATTGAGGCCACCAGATGAAAGTAGCATTGTATATCCAGTATGTCTCCCTTTCATAGAGCCTGTAAACCGTTCTGCTTCAGGGAGACACCTGGATATCTGTTTGATGATCCAAACTTCTAAACCTCTAGTAGTTTTTTTTATGGCACTCTGCAGAGTGACGAGATACACTGTGTTTTGTCTTTTCCTTCTTACACTATGATGATGTTCACCAGATTTCTTCCTTGGTGGGCCAATAGTCTGGCCTATATAGAGAAGTCTACAGGGGCAAGTAAGGCAATACATTATGAAATCAGAGGAACAGTTGCAGAATTTCTCTATTTTAAATGTTTTCCCTTTAGCTGTAAAATCCTCTTTTCCATGCTTAATAAAGGGACAGGTTTTACACATTTTTTTTGCACTAATACATGCCCTGTATGGGGAATAAGACACATCTGAAGATGCAGCATCGTTAGACTTGAGTTTACTCTGGGTGATATCATTTTTTAAGTTAGGGGCCCTTTTGTATGTCACCCGAGGTCTATTTTGAAGGGGAGGTTTTAAAAAAGGATCTTCCATTAATATATTCCAATGTTTGTTTATTACTGTATATATTCTACTTTTTTATAATGATAGTGAAATCTAGTAATAAATCAAATTGCTTTATTAAAATTGCCCTTCTCTTTACATACAGGTTTACCCTTAGGGTAAAAGGTGTAAGCATGTTGGATAAGAGATTTGGGGTAACCCTTCCCAAGTAGTTTTTCTTTGGAAAAGGAGCTCTGTTATATATAATCTCTAGCAACTGAAAATAGAACCTTAGGCAGAACAGGTAACCCCTACTAGATACACAAAGAAGCAAACATGTCAGACCTAATGGCAGATGGAATCCTACCCTCCGCAGGACAATCCTGCCGGGCAGTAAGCATAGAGTCAATAACATCACGCTGATCTTTGGTCAAAGGATCATCAGAGGTGGGCTGGATAGCAGGCATCAGATCAACAGGCACATCAGGCTGGGCAGTGGGCAGAGGCAAAGCAGGCTGGGCAGCAGGCAGAGGCACATCAGGCTGGGCAGTGGGCAGAGGCAAAGCAGGCTGGGCAGCAGGCAGAGGCACATCAGGCTGGGCAGCAGGCAGAGGCAAAGCAGGCTGGGCAGCGGCTCATCAGGTTGGGCAGCGGGCACATCAGTCTGGGCAGCGGGCAGAGGCACATCAGGCTGGGCAGCAGGCCGATGCACATCAGGCTGGGCAGCAGGCCAAGGCACATCAGGCTGGGCAGCGGGCGGAGACACATCAGGCTGGGCTGCAGGTCGAGACACATCAGGCTGGACAGCAGGCACCGGATCATCAGGCTGGACAGCAGGCATCGGATCATCAGGCCGGACAGCGGGCACCAAAACATCAGGCTGCACAGTGGGCACTGGATCATCAAGCTGGACAGCGGGCACTGGAACATCAGGCTGTACAGTGGGCACTGGAACATCAGGCTGGACAGCGGGCACTGGATCAGGCTGGACAGCGGGCACTGGATCCTCAGGCTGGACAGCAGACACTGGAACATCAGGCTGGACATTGGGCACGGAACATCAGGCTGGAGCAGATCAGCTGGCTTGGAGGCAGGCTGGAGCAGATCGCCTGGTGCAGAAGCAGGCTGGAGCAGATCTGCTGGTGCGTAGGCACACTGGAGCAGACTGGCTGATGTGGAGGCAGACTGGAACAGATTGGCTGGTGTGGAAGCAGGATTGGATAGTGGCAGGATTGTGGTGGTTGGGAAAAACTTTTCTTTTTAGGCTTAGCCACTGAAGATCTGTAAGTGACTGCATGGCTGTAAGCAGGAGGTGCAGCTAATGGAAGAGAAGAGCGGGAGGATAGTAAACAAGAGAAAGCAGTTGCTAAGGAGGATCTTTGTGGGATGGTTGCAGACATCTCCAAACAACACACTGCCCTGATCAACTAGGGAATGAGAAATTTGGATACATTCTAATAGCTGGTCACTGGTCCACTCCTTCAATATCTGGTGGCAGTATTTATTATCCTCTGTCACCAGCAAAAAATAAAAAATAACCTCCTCTGGATGCATTTTCCTCCAAATAGCATAACCAAGATGGCTTCCCTGTGCAGCCACTTCTGGTAAGGACTGGCCTTGGTATTATGTCAGGAACCGGTGTGACCAGAAATGTGTGGACTGCAACAGAGTGTACCAAACACAGGAAAAGTGTAAATAATATGATTTATTAAAAGATAAGTGAACAAAGAAAACGCACCTCCAATACAGTAAATAGTGTAACCCAACCAGTGAACCAACAACTAGTGAACACAAAAGAAAAGACAGTCTAAATCCAATATGTACAGAGCATGGTATAAGCAAATTGTAATCATACCAGAGCCAGGGTCATACATGGGAGATCAAGCAGGGGGAGCTGGGAACAAGACAGGACAGGGAAAGCGAACCAGGAGATGGACTGAGTGGGTAGGAAGAAATAAGGCCTCAGGATCAAGGTCAGAGTCCAGGTACAGGAGACGGGAGACAGGATGCAGGCTTCAGGCACACAGGAACACATATCAGGGGCACAAGGAGAAAATACCAAGGCAAAGTGTAATAGCAGTCACCAGGTTTAAATACACTTCCTGCAATCAGCATCAGATCATGATGTCAGCTCCTGACTGCCGAGAGACACCCGCTGGTGGACACCAGAACTGCAGCCTAAAGATCTTGGAGCACAGTGCCACCAGCGGGTGAATCCTCTCCTGACCATCAGCCTCTGAGTGCTAAAAGACACCCGCTGGTGGACATCGGAACTGCAGCCCATAGATCTGGGAGCCACAGCGCCACCAGCAGGTGAAACCTTTCCTGACAGGGTCTTTTTGACATAACTGGATGTGTCTGACAATAATCTGTATGCCTCAGCTATATAATCTATTTTGTCTGGATTACTATGCCCCCTCCCTTATCGGCAGTCGTGATGATGATATCATTGTTGTCCATGAGATTTTGGAGTGTTTGATGTTCAATAGAGGTTAAGTAACCTAAATTATTATATTTTTGTGTAGGTTGTTGACAAAGTTTAAGAAAATCTGAATATACCATTTCATAAAATGTCTCAAGGTATGGGCCCTTGGCATGATATGAGTAGAAAATGGATCTGGTCTTAAGCAAAGAGTGCACTATAGGGGGAGAAGCGATGAGGTGTTGGGTGTACAAACTGAGGTCCTCATAAGAGCTCTCTTGGTATAGTTGTTCAAATGTGTCGATAACATCAGCTTCAAAATCAAATTCTATGGGCAAGAAGGGGAAGGTGTGGGTGCAAGTCCCTGATTCATGGAAAGGGAATTTGCTGTTTTGACCTGAAAGAACCTTTTAAGAGTCTGGTTTTGTATATATCTATTAAGATCTTTACACAAAAGGGGTTGGGTTTATTTGAGGGGGCAAAATTAAGTCCTCGACTCAATAGTAGTTAAAAGGTGTCAGGGTAAGGTTGACATAAATTGACTCATAAGGAAGGACTATTGCGTAATTTATGGAAGGTTTTTAACATAGCGATCCAGCCTTTGTTCTGGTTCCCCTCCACAGACTAGTCAGCTCCCAGCTGAGCAGCTGACACTTGCAAAGTGAACAACCTATTTGCCTTTCATAAATAAGCCCCACAATGTATTACTGTGTCTCTGTGTCTGTAGCCATCTTGGTAGAACCAGGGCTCCCTCATGTCAGAACCAGGGATGAGTCAACAGATTTGATCTGAACCTAGGTTTTCTAGCGGTATTTATACCACTTCTATATTGACAGGTTCCTGCTGTCACTGCTTCCTAAGAAAGGATTGGGTGCTATTTCTCTCTGAAAGTATTTTCTTTTACCTTCTGCTCTGCTAGAAAATATCAATGATTCAGGATAGATCCCTCCAACCCATAAAAAAATGAAAAAAAATGTTGTTGTGAAAATGTGGGACTGTTTCAAGTTGGTATTGCAGTGCACCTGCTGAGGAGATTTCTTCAGCTTCCTGCCCAAGATTTAATGATAAAGGGGGAAAGGAAAAATGGGAGAATCTTGTCAAAAAATTCACAGATAGCAATTGCCACCACCAGAAATGCCCTATTCTATCCCCCCCCCCCCAAAAAAAAAAATCCTGAAGACAAGTATATTAACGGAACCTGATAACATAAAAAGATTTCTGCTGTATTTTTTACTGTTAGATATTATTTAAAATGATTCCCAGAAAAATCATATGAACTTCTGCTAGAGAATCATATCTAAATATAGTGTGCATTAATACATATAACTAGATAAACCTCAGGTCTTATGATAATGATAAAAGAGAATAGTTCTCTTCGCTCTCTCCTCCCCTCCCTCATAAGATCAGGCATTATGTCCTGGAATACTATATGATATCCCAGAGCAACCACTATACTCATGTAATCAATAGTAATTTTAATTTTATCCCTTTTCCACATCAAGTATTTTAGCTAGAAGGAGGAGGCCACTTGCAAAGACCAGAAAGCAGAAATACATACATTACATTCCTTACTTTCCATTTTCAACCTAGTTTGGAATATGGGGCATCTATTAATTTTTTCCATGTTTTCTGAAATTTTCAAGATGCATCACATTGAAGATAAGTATATTTCTCAAATAGTACATGTTTATCCGTTTCCTTTACCCATTCCCCAAGAGTTGGAGGGTTAGATGGAATTTATTGAGAGGCTATTAATTACACGCCAGAAAAAGCATTCTTATTATGGCCATTGTCTCATCATATACTAAAGCATACTATCTATCTACAATCTATACTGAGGAGTCACAGGACAGGATAAGGAGTAAGTGAGATGTCATATATGGAAGTTATTGTATCGATCGCATTTTGCCAATACCAATGAAGTTTTGGGCATCTCCAACACAAATGTATAAAAGAACCAGAAGATTTTACACAATCTTGGACAATCAGAAATCTCCCTTCTCCCTACTCTATGCAGCAACTCCGGGGTACGATACACCCTGTACAAAATAAAAAGTTGGGCCATTCTGTGAGATGGGAATATCGAGACAAGCTGAACATTCTTCATTATTTGGTCCCATATTTCTTCTAGATCCACATCAGTATCCTTCCCCAATTTTTTACATGGAATCGGAAATTTAAGAAGCAGTTCAGATAATTATTTTATATATACATTATAGATAATTCCCTTTGTGTTGTTTGCTTGTACTACACTGTTCAAGACAGGGATTTTGTAGAAGGGGACGTCCGGGGCTATACCTTGTTTTTTTAAAGCATGTCTTAAATTGTAGGTATTGAAAGAAACACCTTTTATTTAAACCATAGTCGGTACAAAGCTGCTGATGAGTTCTTAGCACTCCATCGGTATATAATTGCATCAAGGTAGTAATCCCAGCAGGTTCCTATCTAGAAAATCCTTCCAAGTGGTAAACTTCAGAAAACGCCCTATTTGACCATATTGGAATTATTACCTTAGTGAAAAACTATTCTTTAGGTAAAAGCATGTTGTAGCATTCTGATTACATCATCAGTATTCACAACTTTATTTCATAAAACCAAACTGACAGTTCCAGACTAAGGATGCATGGTTACATTTAAGTCCGTGTTGGTAAAATGCGGCAGTGGGAAGGCCTTTAGATGGGTGAATACTCATGATGTAATGACCGTGTATTCTTTCCGTTTGGTCTATTAGAAGTAAGGATGACTCCCTTTCCATCTATCACCTGACCCTCAGGAGATGGTGGAAACCATTTTGGAGCGGAGGATTGTCTTTATCTTTCAACTGTTAGTAAACATAGTGTTTGAAATAAAGATCTTGCATTCGTTTTTCACACTGTAGACATTTTTTTAGATAAAGGTTCGTGTCATAAGTGTTCAGAAGAGGAGTGGCCAAACGATAACAATCAGTGTGTGCCAAAACCAGTTGAATTTCTGTCTTATGGAAATGACCCGGTTCCAGTCACAATTTCAGTTATTTCTGTTTTACTGTTGGTTAAAACATCCGCTATTTTTTGTGTTTTTATTGTATTTCGAGAGACTCCAGTGGTCAGAGCTAATAACCAAACCTTGAGCTTCATTCTCCTGGTCTCCATCTTCTTGAGCTTCCTCTGTGTGTTTTTGTTTTTGGGTAGACCTGGACCTATCAGCTGCATGTTTCGTCAGACCTCCTTTGGAATCATCTTTTCTGTGGCTGTATCTGCCATTCTAGCCAAAACTATTATGGTCTACATGGCTTTCAAGGCCACTAAACCTGGAAGTTTCTGGAGAAAATATATTGGAGTAAAAATATCAAACTGTTTGGTTCTTCTTTGTTCATTTATCCAAGTTTTAATTAGTGTAATTTGGCTATTGACTGCCTGTCCATTTCCAGAAATTAACACTGTCCTATATGCTGATAAAATTATTATTCAGTGTAATGAAGGATCTACTCTGGCATTTTCAATACTCCTTGGTTACATTGGACTTCTAGCAGCTGTGAGTTTCTTTGTGGCTTTTCTGGCTAGAAATTTACCAGACATTTACAATGAGGCCAAATACATCACCTTCAGCATGCTGGTGTTCTGTAGTGTCTGGATTGCTTTTATCCCAGCTTATATGAGTGTTACAGGGAAGAACACTGTGCTTGTAGAGATATTTGCTATAATAACTTCTAGCTTAGGCATTTTGGTTTGCATATTTACTCCTAAATGTTACATTATACTGGTGAGACCAGATTTAAATTCAAAAAGTAAAATAGTAAAACAAACCAAAACCTGGGAATACATTTTCTTATAGAATTTTTGTTTATTATTGTATATCATTCATTACATTGAATTTGAATGGAAATCCACTTCCTCATTCCCATTATACACAGAATATGATTTTTCGTAACGAATGATTAGGCAGAAAGGGTTCTACAAAAAAATAATTGTCATAAAGGTTTATTATTGTTATTTTTTGTGCAATACATCTATTTAAACTGTTACTTTGCACTCTTTATTTCACACATATTAGAGAAACATGCAACATTGAAAGTTCTATTAAACAAACAAATAAAATATAAAAAGCTATTGAAAAGAAAAGGTATACACTTAATACTATCAGTTAAATTTCCTTTTAAAAATCTAGATTCTAGTTCTTTTACACTTTGGTGTTCTAGTAACTGTAAAAGTGTCACAATATTTTTTTATTCACTTAACTCTATATTAATTGCAGAAAATTTGTATTGAATCTCGTTAATATGGTTCTTTTTTTCTGGATGATTACTTTATGGATCTTTTAAATATTTACAAAATGGCTTCCATTTGCTGAGACACTTTTTACTTGCCTCAAAATATCTCACTATTGCTGTAACCTCTTACAGGTCCTTAATCTTGGGGTTGCTATATATATGGTAAATAATTTACTTATTCTGTAGAAAATGTAAGCCCTTCGTTTAAAGTGGTTTGTAAAGTAGAAGTTTGTTTATCTTAATGCATTCTATGCATTAAGATAAAAAACCTTCTGTTTGCAGCAACCCCCCTAATACTTATCTGAGCCCGTCTCGATCCAGCAATGTTGCAGGACAGTCACGGCTGCCCAGGACTCTCCCTCCTCATTGGCTGAGACAGCAGTGCGGCGCCATTGACTCCCATTGCTGAATGGAGCTGCGGCTAAGCTTGAGGGCCCCCATAGCAAGCTGCTTGCTGTGGGAGGCACTCAGCAGGAGGGAGGGGCCAGGAGTGCCAAAGACGGACCCAAGAAGAGGAGGATCTGGGCTGCTCTGAGCAAACCCACTGCACAGAGCAGGTAAGTATGACATGTTTGTTATTTTTAAAGAAAGAAATTTAGACTTTATTATCACTAAGGTTAACCATAAGGTTTGTTCTTGGGTAAAAAAAAAACTGGCTATGAGAGCGTGTCCAAAGTGTTGTGATAAAAAGTATACTCAGAATGGTCTAGCTTGGCTAGTGGGGTACCCCAAGGCTCTGTACTGGGACCAATTCTGTTTAATTTATTTAGAAATGATATAGAGCATTTTGCATCTTTCGGACATTCGGATGGATCCAAATGTCCGAATAAAAAAATAACGAATTTCAACTAATACGAAAGAAATTATAGCGGATACAACGAATTAATTTGACATGATTCGGTAATTTGTTAAAGATCTAATAAAACAAAGTTCAACTCAAAGTAAATCTTACAGTCCAATCAGCTGATTAATTTTGTGCTGGAGGTTGGATTACTGGCAAAGTGCATTCCTGAGAACTGAGTGAGAAGGGTGTTGTATTGTATTTGAGCAGAGGAGACGAGATATTGTCATTGTGTGTGTTAATAGATTCAATAAACAAACAACTTTCCAAACTATGAATTGTTATCACGAATCAATATACATACTAAAATATCGAATTTCAACTAATACAAAATTAATTATAGCGGATACAAATGAATTTGACATGATTCATTAATTTGTTAAAGATCTAATAAAACAAAAGGTCAACTCAAAGTAAATCTTACAGTCCAATCAGCTGATTAATTTTGTGCTGGAGGTTGGATTACTGGCAAAGTGCATTCCTGAGAACTGAATGAGAAGGGTGTTGTATTGTATTTAAGCAGAGGAGAACCGATATTGTCATTGTGTGTGTTAAAAGATTCAATAACCAAACGACTTTCCAAACTACGAATAATTATCAAGAATATTTATACATACATAAATATTGAATTTCAACGAATATGAACAAAATTTTAGCGCATATAAAGAATGAATTTGACATGATTTGAGATTCAGTATAATGAATATCGCCACTCTACAGAAATAAGGAATTATCCGAAAAACTTATTAACGTAACATAACGAATATAACAGAATGAAATTACGTATTTTACGAAAGACAACGAACCGAAAATTTTTCTTTGTGCACAAGTCTAATGATAGTGATATACAAATATCTCAATGGTGATCCCAGCGTAAGTATAAAACTTTTTTTTTCCTAGGGAGTGTATAAGGACATGGGGCCACACGATGAGGCTGGAAGAGAAGCGGTTTAACCTTAAGCTACGTAGGGTGTTTTTCACTGTCATGGTGGTAAGGATGTGGAACTCTCTTCCACAATCGGTGGTGTCGGCAGGAAGTATTGATAGTTTTAAAAGACTCTTGGATGTGTATCTTAGCTAAAACAATATACAGGGATATGGCAAATGATTTTTCTACACACACACCTACACTGGCCAAATTTATAAACCACCACTCTTGCCAAAGGTCCTCATGTCTGTAAAGTCTACAATAAGGGCCTGTTCACACCAGCCCAAACTGCTGCAGTGAATTACACACAAGTGCCACCGATCTTATGTTACAGTAGTATGAGGATTGTCAGGGCCATTCATTTTGAAAGAGCTGACCAACACACTATAACACACTAAACACAAGCATTTTTGTCACCCCCGAGCACTTCTGTGGGTACATTGGGGAGCAATTCAGAACAGATAACACCTTAATGCAAATGCGCACATAACGCACGTTACCAAACATTACGAGTTACCATACTGCAAAGATGTTATTGGGCCCTGATACTTTACAAAAAATATATACTTTTTTGGCTTACCAGATCTATGTCTGGGACCACACACAAGTAACCCCTTGATAGCAACATAATGAAATACAAAAATACTAAGAATTTAAATGTGTATGCACAATGATTATAAACAGTTTTTTAGTTTCACTTCTTTTGATATGTTTGGCAGCATTATACCTGCACTATATAGCTACACTACAATGAAGGATGTTCAAGAAAGTGCAGAGTCAACTGTTTTAAGCTCTGTTTATTGTTCTTAAAATGGTTGTAAAAAAATCACAGATCTATACATATCCAGTATGTTATGTACACAATTTAAAAAATGTAACAGTGGTTAATAACACAAAATAAAATAATTTAACAAACTTCAACAGTATTGAATGAGTCATTATAATATAATTAACAATTAGATACGCCTTTTATGGAAAACGTACTGTGAATTTCCAAGATTACATCTATTACTTTAGTTCCTGCACCTTTAAACTATCTACACCCCCTTGAGATCTAGGGCTTTTTCTAGATTTGGACATATGATAGATTGTTTTATGATTACTGTTTTATTTTGTAGTCAACTAAGACAATCTTGTTTTTTTGTTTTTTTTTGGAGACAGATAGTACTTTCTTTTAATACCATACTTTAAAGTATATATTGGATAATACAGAGATATATTCCCTGTGCCGCATTTAACAAATATCCCATTACACACACACATATATATATATATATATATATATATATATATATATATATATATATATATATATATATATACTGTACCAAGTTATTGAATTATATACTTAACTGTTGATTTTGTCCACATAAAGATGTGTAGCGGCCATAACCCTTGATGGGGCAGCCTTGACTTTTGGGCTTACCGGTTACCTGCGCCTGGCTTGTTCTTCCAGGTCTAGGGGTTCCCAGAGTTAGTACCCAACGACTTTGGAAGCTGACACCATAAAAGTCCTTTAGAAAGGTTTTTATTTGCAGGGGTAACATCCAATAAACACAGTCTCGTATGGTAACAGAGGGCAAGGGTGAAGAAACTCAGGCACCTTGAACTGCTGAATATTGAAAAAGTCTCTAGTGGAAACCCAGAGAGTAGCCACTCGCAGCTGGGCGCTTCAAAGCTGAACAAATCTCTCACCAGAGATTATGGCAATAAGCACTTTGATCCGGAACTTGAAAAGTCTCTGACCTTGAATAAAGTTGCAACCAACAGTGAACAGGAACCTTTCCTCAGTACCTGGAACGTTCTCAGTCTCCTTGGCGGTACTGGGAAAGCGTGGATTCTTTAGTGTCCTTGACAACCCAGCAACCAGGCACTTCTTGGGATGCCAGCTTGATGGCCCTCCTCTGAAGAGTCCTCCCCCGGTCGCTTACACAAGCTGCGGTGCCCCTCCAAGTTGAGAGCACACCCGGACGCCTTGAATCCTCCCTAAGTTACTGCGCCTCGGACCAGCCAGTTCCGAGACTCGGGAACAGATGGATCCTTGCCCCAGACCAAGTGGGTCTAATGGGGTTAGTCGGACTGACCATGTTGCGGGGCGGCACACGCTCCCGCGACCAGGACCACTCGTGGGGCTACCTCGGTCCAGACTCAGGAACAGGCAGCTATGGCCGCACGAACGAACCCCGAACACGTGACTTTAACATCTTAAGTACCCTTCCCCAGACTCCTCAGCGAGGCCAGACATACACCCACTGATTGGCTCTGGGGAATGCTGATACTCAAACCGCCAAACCAGGCCTGGTTCTGGGCCTGTCATGTGCACCTAACTGTACACATGACCAGGCAGAACCCTAGTACAGCCCAGCCAAACTGATGCCAGAGTTAAACCTGCACAATTAACCCTCAGAACCCCTTTACTGTTCTGAGAGAAAAACTAAATTTGCACATAGCGGACACCTTGCAAAAGTATCGCCGCTACAGATGTAAAAAAAAAAGACACAGAATAATTTTTTATGAAATCTTGTTTTTTAATTTGTCTTGAACCATAAAACACCAAATGTTATGGGGAAAATAAATGGTGCAGAAACAATGATGTATGAATTAGATTTTATTTACAAAGCATTTTACTCATACTATGACATGAAAATGAAGGCACTTTTTGAAAATATGGTGAAAGGCCTGAAAAATTGTGCCATTTTGAACAGTAAAAAGTTGGAGGTTTCAATGTTTTAAACATTTGTAATTTATAGTTTTATATGTAGCTTGTTTGAAATTAGAGGAAGAATGCTTCTAGTTGTTTTTTTTCTTAGTTTCTAATGTAGCTAATAAGACAAAATAATGCTACTCCTCTTATACTCAAGAACCCCACATATGTATGCTTTGATCACTTGATGGGAACATGGCAGAGCTCCGAAACAAGGGAATGCAATTTGGTCATCAGTGGGTGAGACCTGCCATGTACAGTACATTTTTTGGCACTGTACTGCATTTACAGAGGCTCAGAAATAAGAGCACAATAGAAACTACCCCAAATGACTTTATTTAGAAAAGTAGCCACCATAAGGTTCTTGGAATTTGAAATCCAATTTTTTCAGAATGCACATGGCAACAAAATTAGGAGACAAAATGAAAATACCAAATTTTCAACCAAAAAGAGGAAAATCAAACACATGCATCAATGGCATGATCAAAACAGTATGTTTAGCAATCGGTGGTGATTGCAGGAAGTATGGATAGTTTTAAAAGACTCTTGGATGTGCATCTTAGCGAAAACAATATACGGGGATATGGGAAATTATTTTTCTACACACACACCTACACTGGCCAAATTTATGGTAAAAACTGCATTTAACAATATGTTAAACTATCTCTCCGGTACACAGAGATGCCATAGAATTATGTCTTAGTCACTTGGTTAGAACATGACAGGATCCAGAAACAAGGGCTTTCGATGGCTGAAAACTGCTATGTCATTAGGTTTTTTTTCTTGTTTTTTTTAAACTAAAATAAATAGTAATGCTTGAGGTGATTGTAGCTGTATTAGTGCGCTTGCGATAGGGAAAAGCCTTGAAAACCCAAAATGAAAGTCTCCTTAATACAAAGAGAAAACAACCTCAGACATAAACTAATCAGCAGGAAATGTCAATCTGATTATAAAGTCACAAATAATGAAAGCATACCCTGCAATAAAGAATGCTGCAAACTGTGCAACCAGAGCAATATATCTAAAAGTGTCACAAATGCAACCTTCAATATCATGGGGTCTTATAGCTGTACCTCTAGTAATGTTGTGTACCTCATCCAATGCAAAAGATGTAGCAAAGGATCTTATGTTGGTGAAAAGTTACAGAAAAAGAATGAATTTGCACAGACACGCCATCAAGGAACGTAAAGAAGGTAGTGTCCGCACACCTGTGGGACATCATTTCTCACAACCAGACCATACTATAGAAGACCTCAAACCCCCCTCCTGTGCAGACCAATTTTCAGCTTTTAATGCTCTCACACTTTGAATGACAATTACTCAGTCATGCAACACTGTACCCAAATGATTTTGTTGTTCTTTTTTTCATACAAATAAAGCTTTCATCTGGTGGTATTTGATCACCTCTGGGTTTTTTATTTTTTTGTGCTATAAATGAAAAAAGACTGAAAATTTGAAAAAAGAAACAAATTTGTCTTTGTTTCTGTGATGCAATTTTGCAAATTAGTAATTTTTCTTCATAAATTTTGGCCACAATTTATACTGCTACATATCTTTGGTAAAAAGAACCCAAATTAGTGGATATTATGTGGTCTGTGTGAAAGTTATTGAGTCTACAATATATGGTGCAAATCATAAAAAATTGATCACATCTGATGTACTGGCGGCCTATCTCATTTCTTGAGACCCTAGCAAGCCAGGAAAGTACAAATGCCCCCCAAATGACCCCTTTTCAGAAAGTAGACATTCCAAGGTATTTAGTAAGAGGCATGGTGGATTTATATAATCAAATCCAAGATAAAAGAAGAGCCCTTGACACATTGTTGTCTGCTGACACAAAAAAGACCTTGAGATGGTCCAAAGCAAAAATTCCTTCTATATAGCAACTCTGCCTCTACCATGTCTGCTAGAAAGCTAAAACAAACTACAACCCCCCCCCCCCCTGCAGAAATTTTGTTTCTCATCCTAAAAAAGTTATGGAGATTTTCACTGATTTCTACAAGGATTTTTTATCTGCTCCTCTTTCCTCTTCAAAGCATTCTTTTTTGGATTGACTTGGAGACATTTTGCTTCCCACTCTGTCTGTCCAGCAAATAGAAAAACTGAACGCCCCTTGTACCGCTAGTGAAATAAGTGAGATTATCAAGTCCCTAAAAACTTCCACAGCACCTGGTCCAGACGGGTATTCTACCTTATAGTATAAAAAATGTTCCAATATTTTGGCCCCTAATCTATCCAAATTATCCAATTATATTTTACAAGGCAATAAATTCCCAGGAAATGCTTCTAGCCAATATGTGTCTATTACCTAAGCCCCAAAAGATCCCACATCACCAAAGAACTACTGCCCAATGTCAGTTATAAAAAAATTACCTAAAACATTTGGGCCTTTTGCTGGTGGACAAAATGGTGGCAGCCATAACCTCATTAATCCACCCAGACCAAACGGTTTTATACCAGGCAGACAGATTACAGACAATTTAATGCTTGTCACAAATATAATACAGCACGCTAACCTACATGCAAACCCAATAGTTATACTTAGCCTTGATATCCATAAGTAAAAATGTGTTAGTGGCCCTGCACTTATGGATTTCAAAGAGAAAGAGAACTGCTGCCCCCACCGGTACACCCACCTGAGTGGAATGTAAATACAAATGTTAAAGTGGAAGTAAACCCTCTGGGACCACTTTGACCTACCTAAATTAAGGCTTACCTGTAGGTCCAATAAATATCTCCTTAACCTACATGGTTTAGGAGATATTTAGAAAAGAAAAGGCACCGCTATCTACGGCGCATGCGCCGTAGACAGCGGCGCACAGGCGCACTGCGCATGCCGAGATCACGGCGATATGCCGCTCTCGTGCGCAGGATGGCGGCGCAGAAGATCATGGATGTAGACCGATACGGGAGCTTCGTTCTCAGGTAAGTCATTCATAATGAGCTAGTATGCTATGCATAATAGCTCATTATGCCTTTGCCTTGCAGGTTCCTATTTAAAAAAAAAAAAACGGCTTTACTTCCTCTTTAAATGAGGGGAGGTAGGTATGGCGCTGTTCTGGGGTGCAATATTACATGCCCCTATGTGACCCTCTATATATCCTGTTATATTAAACAAAAAACAAAATTAAAGTGTCATGTGCTTAGTTCAAATCCAAAAGTGTGCAAGTGCTGGCAATGCTCATAACAAGAAAAAATGTGTATGAAATATAATAACAAGTGTTCTTCTAAATTGTACCTCAGTGTTACTCATATGCATCAATTTCATACAAAAAGAAATATATATGTGTATATATCTACTTTGTTCCAAAATGATCCATAGAAAAAGGATCTGACAGAGAATACTATCAATAGGTGTACCACAACCCAATACGTCATAGAGAAATAATGACAAAAAGGTAAATATAAAGAACATTTTTTATTCAATACAATTCAATACATATCAAAAAATATTTACATATGATAATTTGTATATAATATACATGAATATGGATACAATTAAAAGAACATCAATGACAGGTTGTAAAGTCTACCTGAACCAACGCATTTCAGAAATTATTTCCTTCATCAGGGTTCATACAGAGAAAACTACATCTGAAGAGTTACAGAATACAAAAAGGTTTGTAATTAATATCACCACCACCATATTATACCCTAAACATAACCACAGATACAATTTACTTACATTTTAATCATTGACACTACACATAAGTATCCATATGGTTAAAAATAATGGCCCGTACACACGGTCGGATATTCCGATGGAAAAAGTCTGATCAGATTATGTTGTCGGAAAATCCGATCGTGTGTGGGCTCTAGCGGACTTTTTCTGTCGGAATTTCCGTCTGAAAAAAATTGAGAGCAGGATCTAAAATTTTCCGACAACAAAATCCGATCTGACTTTTTCCGATCGTGTGTAGATAATTCCGACGGACAAAGTGCTATGCATGCTCAGAAGAAATTTGAAGACAAAAAATATTGGCTACTGGCCTCTACATAGTCCCGTCGTACATTTTGTACGTCACCTCATTCAGAATGATCAGATTTTCCGACAACTTTGTCCGAGCATGTGTATGCAACACAAGTTTGGGCCAAAATCCATTGGAAAAAATCTGACGGATTTTGTGGACGGAATGTCCGACCTTGTGTACAAGACATAAGAGTTGTGCAACTTCACGCTAGGCTCCCCACACGCATCCCCTGAAAGGTCAACTATAAGTCTCCTGAAATGGTAGAAGAGATGTCCAAGGGGAAATATCCCAAATAGTATTGAAAAATACTGGATCCTGAACCCAGACACAGCACCTTTATGTGTTCTGGGGTCCAAAATACAAGGAACCTGGAACCAAAGGCACATCATTAGATGGGCTGTCTAATAGGGCTATAGTATATACATAGGCCAGAGCAGGACTGTAAAAAAAGGGACCTACCTAGATGCGGAAATGCAGATATAAACCGGTGGGTAGGCTGGTTGATGTAAAGAACATGGATGGCACTGATGGATCGTCTCAGAGCTGGGACAGCTGCAGTATCAACATGGCCAGAAGGCAGGTACCAGAGGGTTGTGCACAAGAAGCAAAAGGGAAAGAAAGGCAAGGAGGCCAAAATTTACTAATAAGCATCCCTGATCAATCAAACAAAGGATGCAGAGTCAAAAAGTAAAAATCCCACTTACTTGTAAGCACCTCTCAACACCTCCTCACCAAGCTGTCCTAACCCCTGACTTGTCTAGTGATGAATGAGCTGGGCTAATTATAGCCCTGCTGATTCAACCCTTTGCTGATTCCGAATTGGAATCAACTGAATGGAGGTGTGCCAGAGTCAGGTCCTCACAACAGGCCCCCCGAGTGTAGGCCGCGCCCTGCCTCCACACCGCGCCGACGATGTTCCGCGCATGCACGCCAGCCAAGCTGGAACGCACAGGCAGAAACACATAATACAGTAGTGCTGGGGAGTGACACACCATGGTCAACTCCCACCGGCACAGCAAACATGCCCTGGAGACAGCCAGGCTCGACTGACCCAAGGCTGAAGGGGAGAGGATGTGAGGAAGAAAAAACAACCCCTCCTTAAGTGTCCTCATAGAGGACATCCTGGCTGTGCCGGGCACAAGCACAGGAGTCAATACAAAAAAAATGGGCCACTAATACATCATGTTGCTGTAGGGGAAAAGCCAAAGACTCTAAACCGAAAAAACTATGAATAAATATTCATTAATCAGGTCAATTAAGAGTATATGAATAAATTATCCTACCCATTGGTGTAGAGGCAGCAAAAAGAAACTGCTGTCTAATATCTACATACCGGCTGTACCTGTAAGTAAAGATATCTTTAACAACGGGGATAGAGATTCTATGGCTAGTAGGCATGTGTATTCGTTTTTGTCCGAATGCGTTTTCGTCCGAATTTGGGGTATTTTCGTTATCGTTTTAACAAACGATAACGAACGTGCAGAATCCAAAAACCAAAAGATCCGACCTAAACAAATGCTTTATTTTCATTTTCGTTGTGACAACAGTTCATTATAGATAGGAGATTTGACATGACGCTGACAATAGCGATCTCGTCCATCGTCCATCGAACCTGTGGTCAAATGTGCCTTAGCTCTATTAGTCCAAGATTATTCTACATAGAGAGAAAAGATTTGACATAGAGAGAAAAGATTCAACATTATAGAGACAATAGCAAAAAAGGTCAAATGTGCCTAACCTAACCTAACTCTATTAGTCCAAGATTATTCGACATAGAGAGAAAAGATTCGACATAGAGAGAAAAGATTCGACATGAAGATTTCGATGAAGCAGTGGGCGCGAGCGGACATTTATGGTCAAATGCTCTGCCCATAGGCTATAGAAGAATTCTAATGTTGGTTGACTAGTAATAATAATCAATAAATATAATTGTTACTAGTGTCATACAACATTAGAATTCTACTATAGCTTGTAGACGGAACATTCGACCGTAAATTTACGATTGCAACGTAGTACAGTTTAGCTGCTCCGTCGAATCTTCTTAGAACATTCGACAGACACCATAAGCCTTCAATGACAGATTGGACCTTAATTATTTCGGATTTGCGGACGAATGCATTTTTTAACAAAACAAAATAAATAAAGATGAATTTCGGGAGTAACTAAATAAATGTATTTTTCGGACGAAAACAAAATTCCGAAACAAAATATTTCAGTGTGCACATGTCTAATGGCTAGTCTACCAAAGCATGGAGGATATGTGTAGGAGCCATCCGTGAAGCTACAGATACAAGATATGACAAGGCAAAAAAAAGCAGGCAGATATGGAACACAGTTACAAAACATAGTATTATACTATGTTTTGTAACTGTGTTCCATATCTGCCATCATGGCAACTAGATAAGGGATCAACAGATAAGTACATTACTCATACTCTGTCCTTAAAGTGGAATCAAGAAGAAGGGAGAAAAGGGACATGGATAAGTTGCATAGTGATGTAAACACAAAAGTATTAATAATCCAAATGCAAGGGGTCCAATCAGTCAATAGATCTATATTTCTCCATAAGGAAGTCCCTATGCCTTATGGAGAAATATAGATCAATATAGATCAATAGTCCTATTTTTCCATACCCCCTGAATCAAAGCCCTCCAAAAATGGTTTGAAACAATCCGCATCGTTAAGCCCGGGGGGCTTGGTGGCTCTTAAGTTATAGATCCAACGTAATTTGAGTTGGAGCAGACTCTTGTTTCAGTCCCCCCCCCCCCCCCCATCAGATTCAGATGCACCCGGTGCACCCGGTCCAAGATCAAAAACTTGATCCTTGGGAAGACACCATAATGTACCAAGGTCGTATGTCCTCCCAAAGGCAAGTCGGGGTCACATGTTTGCATGCTCCGAATGTGTCGGTATGCCCTGTGACAGAACTCAAGTTTGTTTTTTCCGAAACACCCACAATCACATGCATGTATATAACACCTAAGGTCTTACAGCTTGCAAAGTGCTTTGACCTGAAGGTACTGCTATCAGGTAGAATAGGGTTCTTGTTGGTGTACATAAATTGTCCTTGTACTTGCAGTGCTCAATATCATGATCCCCCTTGAATTCACTCCTAACTAGTCTAGATGCCACTGATGTGGCTTTTTTGAAGGTAAAGAGAGGACTTTCAGGACTCAGGACTTTCAGGAAGGAGTCTACCCGGATTAGAGTCCATAGTTAGGACATGCCAACATTTAGACACAATTTTTCTCACTTCTACATGTTGATTACAATACTTCGTAATGATATGAAGAGGATTATCCTGATTTTTAGGTTTATGTAGAGTAGGGGATGTGGCCCGTCTGAAAGCTTTTTTTAAGGATGTACGTGAATAGCTTCTAAGAAGAAGTCTTTCACGTAAGTTGTCCGCCTCTACTTTGAAAGTTACTTCATTGGTACAGTTTCTTCTTACCCTGAGGTACTGGCTGTATGGTATCGATCTTATTAGGCTCTGTGGTGGCAGACTAGAAGCGTGTAGTATTCTGTTTCCCGCAGTGGCCTTTCCGAAAAAGGCCACTGCAGAGAGTACCATCCTCACTCCTTGACACCAGTACATCCAGAAAGGAAATATTGCTACGGCTAGAAGACATCGTAAGAGTGAGTTTTAATTGTTTTCTGTTCATATTATCAAGGCATTGATGTAAAAGTTCTACAGAACCATACGAGGAGATGGTCCATATATATCAATAAGGCTTCATCATTGAAGAACATTTTCCCACTCCCCCAGGTACAGGTTAATACAAATACTGCAGCTGCTGACTTTTAATAAATAGACACTCACCTGTTCCAGGTTCCAGTGATGTCGGCAAAGAGATGACGAGCGATCGCTCGTCTCTCGGCTGCCCACACCGCCATCCTCTGTCAGGGAATCAGGAAGTGAAGCTAGCGGCTTCACTGCCCGGTTCCCTACTGCGCATGCGCGAGTCATGCTGTGCGTCTTTATTGGTCCCCGTTGTGTCCTGGGAACTGTGTTTCCCAAGACACAACGGGGCATCTTCGGATATGGGCGGGCATTTACGGATAGGGGCGGGACAGCTGCGGCTAGCTAGTCCCGGAAGTGGGTGCAGATACCTGTATTATACAGGTATCTGCACCCCCCTCCCCCCTGAAAGGTGCCAATTGTGGCACCGAAGGGGGGAGGAATCCGATAAGCAGAAGTCCACTATAGAGTGGAGCTCCGCTTTAAATATCAAGAAATGTTATGCCTCCAAACAGGAGGGACAAACAAAAACAGCAAGCACAAAGTTTAAACATTTGCAATTAAGGAACAACTCTACATTCAATCCTAAGACAAAAAATAATGAAAGCCTAGAGGTATTCAAAAAGATGGTGGAGGAAGACATCAACAAATTAATGATAAAGAAGTCCAAAAAAGAAAACATATGGAACTCAATAAAGATGATAGAGAAGAAAAGGGAAGTGATTATTCGCTCAGTGGACAAAGGGGGAGGACTAGAGATCCTCAACAAAAGTGATTATGAGGAAGAGATGAGAAAGCTCCAAAATATGGAAGACACATATAAGAAATTGAAATGCAATGCAAAAGTGGAGTATGAAAAGAAATTAATTTTTTTTTGTCAAAAAAGGGAAAGAGAAAGACATTTTAACTAAGAAGGAAGCCAGATATCTGGTCCCAGAGGCAGTCAAGACACCAATTATCTATTACGTCCCCAAAATTCATAAAAACCAAGAAAAGCCCCCAGGAAGACCCATAGTCAGTGGAAGATGGTATAAGCAGTGCTGAATGGGCACTACAAACTCAAACAAATTTACAAGATCAAATGAATTACATATTGGAAGGTCTAAGGATGGCCATGAGCCATAATTATTTCTGGTACAAGGGAGAATATTATACTCAAACAAAAGGAGTGGCGATGGGGGCCAAATATGCCCCCAGTGTAGCAAACCTATTTCTTAACAGATGGGAAAAAATATATGGCACTGGAAGAACTAATCTAAAACTGTACAGGAGGTACATTGAAGACATAATAATAATATGGAGGGGCACAGAAGAAGAGTTGAAGGGATTTTTTGATGAGATAAACCAAAACATCTATGGTCTCATTTACAGGAGGATGGAGCAAACAAAGCATTGATTATTTAGATTTACAAATGTTTAAGGAAGATGGAGAGATACACACTAAAATGTTTTTTTTTTTAAACGGACCGTAACGGATATATCCCAACCAATATTTGCCATCACCCTAAATGGTTAGGAAATGTACCAAAAGGAGCAACTGATGCGTATATATCGCAATTGCAGCAACCTCGAAGATTATGAAAACCAGTCTAATATACTTATTGACAGATTTGTGGGAAAAGGGTACAAAAGAAAAAGTTTGGAAACCCTAAAAGAAAAGGTCAGAACAATGGATAGAAATATCATGATAGAAGGCAAACAGATAAGAAGAAAAAACAGCATAATGAAGTGGCCTTTCTTACTGGTTATAACAGACAACATAAATCAGTGGAAAAGGTTTTAAAAAACACTGGCCAGATTTACAATCTGACACAACTCTAAAAAGTATCTTAACAAACAAACCGACCATCATCTATGGAAGAGCCCCTTCTTTGAGAAATAGACTAGTTCATAACGCACTCAATTCCCCCAGACAAATCAAAATATTCAAAGAATTGAAAGGGTTTTATAAATGTGGCAATGTCTCCCATGCAGAACCAGCAAAAAAAAAATGATGAAAAAAGTGTCCTTCAAGTTCATTACAACAGGAAGAGAGTACAATATTAGGGAATTAATAATATGCATCAGCACACATGTCAGATACGTTATCGAATGTCCTTGCCAAAAACAGCACGTAGGAAGAACCACAAGGCCCTTATTCGTCAGAACTTGGGAGCATATAAAGAACACAAAGACGGGCTTCCTAAAACATGGCGTATCTAGACACTTTAGAAAGTACCACAATAGAGACCCATCAGGGCTGGTATTTTATGACATAGATAAAATGAAGGGACACTGGAGAGGAGACAACTAAAAGATAAAATATCACAAAATGAAACAAAATGGATTTTCCTACTCAATACCCTCCAACCTAATGGATTGAATATAGATATAGACCTTAATTGCTTCCTCACTAACTTTTAATTAAATTTTCTAATTATAAACTTTATATTCCTTCCCACTCACAGTCGGAGTCAATTATGGAGTAGGTCTTTAGGTTTATATAATTCATGCGACAGTTGGAACACAATTAAACTTATGGTGTGAGATGTAGGACACCATATGGTATAAAGAGCAATACACACTTCAGAATTCATCTATTAACCAATCATTTTTATACACATGGGGAACTAAGTTAATTTACTTCAGTGTGGATCCCCTTCCCCTTTATGTGTATTACGGTATTTTAATATTATTATTTTTATATATGGTACATACATTTTTATAACAACAGACATCTTTTTATATATATGTATAATATATATTTTTTACTTTTGATATAAGTATCCCATATCTCTCATACATATATTAAATTTTTCAAATTTTTTAAGGGTAAATATATAAAATGTATATCTTTGTTTAAAATAGGTATAACCGTTTGTGTTACTATATATAATATTGTTATAGCATGCGGTGTCCCCGTGACTAACATTTATTAGACATTGGACAGTCTGTTTCAGGATATAAACATTAACATCCCAGTTAGCACAAACTAAAAACGGGCAGTTAAAAGATATAGCAATTCTGCCAAATGGGCGTTTTGGGAATATAAATTAATGCGGGATTGAACGTCAAATAGTTAGACTAACAACACAACAGATGGAGTCCTTGTCTGCTTATTAATGGACTAACCAAAAATGGCCACATGACCACTAATCAGGCATCACCACATGCTATTTAAACCGGATGGTGTAGCAAGATGGCGCCACTCCAGATTATGTCTTAGCGATGAAACGCGTAGGGTGTAGCTTCCAGCGTCTTTGCATCACTTCCGGTTTCAAGCTGTGGAATGTAAATCATCCTGGCTTCCTGTATTTTTTCAAGGCTTTATATATTTGAACCAAATGTGAGCACGTTTCCATTTTCATGAACAATAAATGTAATTTTAAACAGTATCACACTATGGAGATGTTTCTTTTCTATATGTAGTAGATACGGAGCAATATCTAAAGGAGAAATATACACTTTATATCGCAAGCACGGAAACATACAGCTGACACCGCAGAAATAAGATCTCATGATTGCTGCACAGTGGCAGATACTGTGAAAGCGAAATACCCCTGCGTGGGGTTAGTGGTTCGGGTGAATTCAATTCCTATATGGGATCTATAAGGAGCACAGAGCCCACATTTCAAGAGCAACTGTCACTTTTTTCATTTGTATTTTTATTTTTATTTAAATTTAAATTTTTTAATGTTTCTTTGAAATTACATATGGACTATTTTTGATTACAGTGTTTATATATATATATATATATATATGTATCTTTTTGCATGAATTTGATGCATATGAGCATCACTAAAGCACAATTTCAAGAGCACAAGTCACTTTAACCACTTTACATCCGTGCTATGGCCGAATTACGGCCACAGCACGGATCTGAATTCCCGTCATATGACAGCCTCCCCTGTGCGCTGCGATCACTGAGATCACTGAGTCACTGAGACTCGGGTGATCACCGATCTGGGTAAGGGCCCCTTACCATGTGATCAGCTGTCAGCCAATGACAGCTGATCACATGATCAAAACAAAAGCTTGGTGATCGTTTTTTTTTCTCCTCACGCTGACAGCGGAGGAGAAAAAAAAAGCTGATCACCGGCTCATCTTAAAGGGACATCGGTCCCGAAAAAGAAGAGGCAATTATGCCTCATGTATGTCATCTCACAGTGCCTACAAGTGCCACTTATCAATGCCCAAAAGTGCCACCTATCAATGCCCACAAGTTCCACCTATCAATGCCCACAAGTGCCATCTATCAATGCCCACCAGTGCCACATATTAATGCCCACCAGTGGTGCCAATCAGTGCCACCTAGAAGTGCTGCCTATCAGTGTAACTGATCAGTGCCCATCACTGCCACCCATCAGTGCCCATCACTGCCACCTATCGGTGCCCATCAGTGCTACCTCATCAGCGTACATCAATGACGGACAAAAATTACCCCTTTTAAAATTTTATAACAAAATAATATTTTTTAACAAAAAATGTAAATCGTAGAGGTGATCAAATACCACCAAAAGAAAGCTCTATTTGGAGCGAAAAATTATAAAAATTTCATTTGGGTACAGTGTTGTATGATCGCACAATTGTCATTCAAAGTGCATCAGTGCTGAAAGCTGAAAATTGGTCTGGATAGGAGGGGGGTTTAAGTGCTCAGTAAGCAAGTGGTTAAGCAGAGATTTATTTATGAATTCTCAGTAAATGTATTATGGATCATTTCTGAACACAGTACATATATACACGTGTAACGCCAATAACCCTGTGCAGGGCGGCTATGGATTTTTCTGGGCTTACCATTTACATCCTCCTTGTAGCTCAAATTTTTTTTACAGGGTTAGTACACAGTAATTGCTGAGACTGACACTCAAAGTACTTTTGATGATTTTTATTTGCAAAAAAAACATTGAAACAGAACACAGTCTTTCAGTTGGGAATAGAGGGTATGGGTGATAAAGCTCAGACACTGTAGAACTGCTGACATTCAAACAAATGTCTCTATAGATAATCCAGGGAGTAGCCACTCGCAACTGGACACTTCACTGTTGGACAAACCCTTGTTTTGCAGATCTAGCAGCCAACAAGTTATTCAGACTTAGCAAAGTCTCTGCCACAGACTTGGTTGTGAAACTTTAAGTGAACATGTAATAGTCTCTGCCACAGACTTGGTTGTAACCGAAGGATGATTTAGGAACTTTTCCTATGGTACCTGTATCTTTCAGCCATTCCGGCGATACCGTAGGAAATGCGGATTCAACTAGTGTCCATACATCTCAGCTCCCAGGCTCTTACCGAGCAGCCAGCTTCGTACGTGGCCCTCCTCCGAAGAGTCCTCCCCTGGTCGCTTGTCGAGTTGCTGTGCCTCCCCAATCCTGAGAGGACACCAGGACACTTCAGAATCCTCCTTCAGTTACTGTGCCTCAAACTAGCCAGTTCCGAGGCTCGGAAATGGATGGATCCCCACCCCAGACCATGAGGGCCTCTGGGACTGGTCAGGATGACCAGGCTTACGGGGTCAGCATACACTCCTGGACTGGGACCCCTCACAGGGCTGGTCCGGACCGGAATCAACCAGGAGTTGAGAGTGGAACGGAACCCCTTAACACGTGACTTCAGCACCTTAAGTACCCCTTCCCGGAATACACAGCGGGGCCAGACGCGCCCACTGATTGGCTCCGGGAAAAGATTGGTACCTAATACGTCCAACCAGACTGCGTTCTCAGACGGTCACAGGTGCCCACCTCACCTATGACCAAGCAGAACTCTAGTACAGCCCAGCCAAACTGATGTCAAAGTATAACCTAGAACAATTAACCCCAAAACTCAGTTATAGTTTTGGGAAAAACAAAATTTACAATAATAGCGCACACTTTAAAAAAGTGTCGGCGCTACAACATGTTATTCTTTTTGTATGAAATTGATGCATATGAGTAACACTGAGGTACAATTTAGAAGAGCACTTGTTATTATATTTAATACACTTTTATTTCTTGTTATGTGCATTGCCAGCACTTGCACACTTTTGGATTTGAACTAAGCACATGACACTTTAATTTAGTTTTTGTTTAATATAACAGTAGGATATATAGAAGGTCATATAGGGGTATGTAATATTGCACCCCAGAACAGCTCCATACCTACCTCCCCTTATTTAACATTTGATATCCATAAGACATTTAATAGTGTCAGTTGGTCGTACTTAGAGCTTTTACTCCCCAAATATGGTCTCTGCAATGAATTTATGCATGGTTTTAGAGCTTTATATCAAAATCCTCAAACTAGAATTAGACTTCCAGGTGAAAACTCTGAGTTCTTTGCATTAGGTAGAGGTACTAGACAGGGATGCCCCCTTTCCTCTCTTATTTTTGCCCTGGCCATTTACCCCTCGCTTGTGCCATTCGAAAAAATATTAACATTAACAGGCTATACCAAAGTCTGAGCCTATACACCGATGATGTTTTATTGTTCCTTTCAGACCCCTTAATATACCTTCCAAACCTTATCAAGGAACTAGAAACATTCCAAGATCTTACCCGCCTATGGGTTAACTTATCCAAATATACTGCAATGCCTATAAATATTCCACCTTTGTTAACAACATCTTTGCAGGAGAGATTTTCTTTCTCATGGATTTCATGCTCATTTAAATATTTGGGCATCCTCCTTACCCCATCTTTTAAAACTTTTTTTCAAACCAATTATCTATCACTATTCACAAATATTAAAACACTACTAAAATTATGGTCTAATTATCACATCCCATTTTTTGGGGAGAATAACTGCTACCAAAATGGTGATTTTACCTAAACTACTTTTTTATTTTAGAGCTTTACCCATATTGATCTCTAAAAATCACTATAGACTCCGTTCAAAGAGAAATGAAATTTATATGGCATAACAAATATCCATGTTACTCTCTCTTGTATAGATCCCAATCAATTGGAGATTTAAGCCTTCCTAATGTATGGTGTTAATACCTAGCAGTAAGATTTACACAGTTTGCCCAATGGTTTGCTCCTTCAAATCAAGTTCCCTGGTTACATTTTGAAGAACAATCAATTATATCATTCCATCTTCAAGGTATTTTATGGTCCAAGTCGATTCAACCCAAAGAGATCTGTCCCTGGCACAGATACATGATAAATTTGACTTGATTTCTCCCCCCCAGTATAGTTACATAGTTACATAGTTACATAGTTAGTTAGGTTGAAAAAAGACACAAGTCCATCCAGTTCAACCACAAATTAAACAAAAAATAAATATATATATATATATATATATATATATATATATATATATATATACATACAATCCCATATACCCCATTCTATACCCACAGTTGATCCAGAGGAAGGCAAAAAAAACCCCAGCAGAGCATTCTCCAATTTGCTAAAGCAGGGGAAAAAAATTCCTTCCTGATCCCCCGAGAGGCAATCGGATTTTCCCTGGATCAACTTTACCTATAAATCAGTATCCTTTATAGGAGACCCCTGTTCCCCCCCAGCTTTTCTAAATATCAACACTTTCTAGATATGGAAACTACACAACCTCACTAACTTGGAATCACTATCCCTAAATAATACATGTTGTCCTTTTACAGATCTATGCGAAATATGAAATCTCCCAGTATCAGAATTACCACATTATACTCTAATTGAAAAATTCTACCAAAAAGTATTCTCTCTAACATTACAACCCCCTTATTCCAAATTTGAACAAATCTGTATCTCCTCACCAAGGGATAAGGGATTGATCTCTTGTATTTACTGCTGCTTAACTACTTGCCTACCAGGCACGAACACCTCCTTCCTGACCAGGCCATTTTTCAGCTTTCAGCGCTGTCGCATTTTGAATGACAATTGCGCGGTCATGCAACGCTGTACCCAAATAACATTTTTATCATTCTTTCCCCACAGATAGAGCTTTATTTTGGTGGTATTTGATCACCTCTGCAGTTTTTATTTCTAGCGCTATAAACAAAAGAATAGCAACAAGTTTGAAAAAACATAATATTTTTTACTTTTTATTATAATAAACATCCAATTTTTTTTTTTTTTTTAAACAAATTTTTTCCTCAGTTTAGGCCGATACGTATTCTTCTACATATTTTTGGTAAAAAAAATCGCAATAAGCGTATATTGATTGGTTTGTGCAAAAGTTATAGCGTCTACAAAATAGGGGATAGATTTATAGCATTTTTATTATTATTTTTTTTTTACTAGTAATGGCGGCGATCTGCGATTTTTATCATGACTGCGACATTGCGGCGGACATATCGGACACTTTTGACACATTTTTGGGACCATTCACATTTATACAGCGATCCGTGCTATAAAAATGCATTGATTACTGTATAAATGTGACTGGCAGGGAAGGGGTTAACACTAGGGGGCGCTGCAGGGGTTAATGTGTTCCCTATGTTAGTGATTCTAACTGTGGGGGGAGGGGACTGACTGGGGGAGGGGACCGATCGGTGTCCCTATGTACAAGGGACACATCATCGGTCTCCTCTCCAGTGACAGGACATGGATCTGTGTGTTTACATACACAGATCCACGTCCTGCTCTGTTACTGGGCAATCGCGGGTGCCCAGCGGACATCGCGGCCGCCGGGCACGCGCATTCGGTCCCCAGCTACGCGGCGGGCACACGCGCGCGCCTCCCGCGGCGCGCGCGGGCCCCCTAGTGGCCAAAATGTAGACGCCGTCATATGACGGCGTCCCGCCACAAGAGCCGCACCACTCCGCCGTCAATAGACAGTGGGCGGTCGGCTAGAGGTTAAATTAATTTTCCATCTCAGGAAAGTCAAAACCAATACTTCAATTGTAAAATCTTTTGCACTACCAGAATGGACCACTATGATCCAAGACCTACTAAAATATACTCGCTCAATTTCGGTGAGAGAAACAGCCATGAAGTTACAAGATGGTACCTAACCCTGTATAAAATAAAATTATTGTATCCATCAGTATCTCCCACATGCTTCAGGGGATGCCCAGATCAAGGTACCATTTTACATACCTTCTGGAACTGCAAAATTTTGAAACCGTTATGATCACAAGCAGCTGCTAAGATTGAGCATATTATAGGCAAAATAATTCCCCTCACCCCTCAGATGTGTCTATTGTTTGCATCTATACCTAATGTACCATACATAATATTAGACATAATATTAGACTAATACACACACTGTTTAGCTCAATTCATGGGATGATAGCTTTTAATTGGCATTAATCAACGGTTCCTGGGCCCCAGGTGTTGAGTAGAATGGAACAAATAAGACTCTCAGAGCGTATTCACCATACACTCTTTGACAACATGCATATTTTTCATAAAAAATGGTCCCCTTGGGACATACCACCACCCTAAATATCATATATATATAACCAAATTACACATATCATTTTAGAACAATAATGTGTTTTTAACTATACAACCTTACAGGAAAAATTGTTCTCATATCTTATCCCTATCGCTCTATTGTTGTATTGCTGTTTTTCTAATTTTATTACATTCCATACACCTTATATTAAGTTCATATTTGATATACTTGATGTACCTGAGTTTCTTTTACACATTTGTACTAAACTATGACCTTCTACAATAATAAAAAATTCCTGGGTTATGTAATTTCCACTGCTGATTTTTCGATGGACCCAGAGAAACTTTCGGCATTCCTACAGTGTCCCCGACAGTTTACATACACTGCAGCATTTTCTTGGCCTTGCCAATTATTATCGAAAGTGTATTCGCAACTTCTCGTCTCTGGTCAAACCCCTGACTAATATGACCAGAAAGAACGGTAATTGGTCTCCGGATTCCATTAAAACCTTTGAGAGTCTCAAAGATGCTTTTGTTTCTGCTGCTGTGTTGGCACATCCTGATCCTATGTTACCCTTTATACTTGAGTTTGATGCATCTGAGACTGGAGTTGGCACCCTTCTGTCTCAAGATCCTACCACTGAGAGCACTATGCATCCTTGTGGCTACATTTCCAAAAAATTATTACCTGCAGAGTGCAATTACGAGATTGGGGACAGAGAGTTGTTAGTGATCATTTTAGCCCTTAAAGAATGTAGGCATCTCCTCGAAGGTACCAATGTGCCAGATCTCATTCTGACTGACCATAAGAATCTCACATTCTTGTATGAGGCTTAACGCCTCTCTCCCAGAAGGGCGCAATGGGCTCTTTTTTTGTCAAGCTTTAATTATATAGTCTCATTCTTACCCGGTACTAAGAATGTAAGGGCTGATGCTTGTCACAACAGTTTTCCTCCGCTTCCAAGATGGAGTCGGTTATGGTTCCTGTGATACCTCCTGATCGTATTTGGGCTACGGTTCGTAACAGTCTCACTTCACCTTTGGGTGACAGAATTCTTGCAGCTCAGATCCATTCTCCTCCTGAGAAACCTTGTGACTGCTGTTTTGTACCTGAGAGTCTTCGCACTGCTGTGCTCCAGACTTACCATTCTCCCAAAGGCTGCTGGCCACCCAGGGAAGAATCAACTAATTTGGGCTATTTCCCAACAATTCTGGTGGCCTAGTCTCTGCGCTGATGTAGCCACATTCATAGCTGCCTGTTCTGTGTGTGCTATGAGTAAGACACCACGACACCTTCCAGCAGGATTCCTACAACCCATACCCAATGGAGAGAGGCCTTGGACCCACCTGTCTATGGATTGTATTGTGAAGTTACCCAACTCCCAGGGCAACATAGTTATCCTTATGGTGGTTGACCAGTTCTCAAAAATGTCACATTGCATTCCACTTAAGAAGTTGCCCACATCCAAAGAACGGGCATCCATTTTTGCTCAGAAGATCTTACAATTACATGATCTACCCAAGGTTATCGTCTCTGACAGGGGTAGCCAGTTTGACTCTGCCCCTTTTGTGAATTTGTGGAATGTGCTGTACCTCAGTGGCAGGTTCCAAAATGCCATTTCTTTTCACGGAATGCCATTCCTGCTGGGGCAGAGATTCTGTCAGCTCTGCAAGGGCGGGCTCAAAGGTGGTTGATGCCATGCCCGCTTCAGCCAAGAATGGTTGTATGCGACAATGGCACCAACCTTCTCTCCGCCCTCTGATAGGGACACTTGACTCATGTTCAATGTTTGGCAGGCTTACAATATCTTCTGAGGCAGGCCAGAAAGGTCTGTGGTCATTTCCGCTGGTCATACAATGCCAGTGCTCGGTTGGCTGACATTCAAAGGGAATGCAACCTGCCCACCAATTGCCTCATTTTTGACATGCCCACTAGGTGGAACTCAACGTTGGAAATGCTGCAGCGGCTGCACATACAGCAGAGTGCTATCAATGAGTACATGTGCGAGTATGGCACCAGGACAGGGTCAGGGGAGCTTGGCTTCTTTTCGCCATGCCAGTGGCTACTGATCAAGGATGCATGCGCTGTCCTGTCACCATTTGAGGGGGCCACAAGGATGGTGAGCAGCGACAATGCATGCATCAGTGACACTGTCCCTCTAGTCTTCCTGCTAGAGCACACGCTTCATGGAATCATGGACAGAGCACTTGAGGCAGAACAGCGGGAGAAAGAGAAGGACTTCCTTTCCTTTACAGGCCCCCTTTATCCAGATAGTATTCCTGCGGGCCGGCCAAGCACACAGGAAGAAGAGGAGGAGGAGGGGGATTGTGTCAGCATGGATGTAGAGGATAACACTCAGCAGCAGTCTTCAAGGGATGGTTTTCAGTCCCCAGAAACCGAAGGAGTTGTACATGGCTGGGAGGAGGTATTTACGGATAATGTGATCCTTAGTGACCCAGAGGACTCAGAATCGAATGCCTCTGCAAACTTACGCTGCATGGCCTACCTGATTCTGCAAAGGACCCTAGGATTTGTGGTATCAAGGAGAGGGATCAATACTGGCTGGCAACCCTTCTTGATCCAAGTTACAAGGATAAAGTTGCAGAACTCATTCTGCCTTTGCAGAGGGAGCAGAGGATGAAACATCTTCATGAGGCCTTTTCAGTCCTCAGTGCCAAGGTCTGATCGGTTCAAGCAACCATTGCCAGCATCTGCATTATATGGTGCAGGGATATCTAGGGGGAAGAGGAGACTTGGAGACCTTTCCAATAGAGCATCCTCTGGGTTACTGGGTCTTGAGGATGGACCACTGGCCAGAACTTGCTCAATATGCAATCAAGCTACTGGCCTGTCCTGCATTCAGCGTGCTTTCTGAATGCACATTCAGTGCTGCTGGAGGGTTTATAATGGATCAAAGAGTGCGCCTGTCCACAGACTCCATTGATAGGCTCACATTCATAAAAATGAATCAGTCTTGGATCAGCAGCTATCAAGCACCTGATGCTAATGTAACTGATATACATGTGCACACTGAAATATTTCATTTTGGAATTTAGTTTTCATCCGAAAAATACATTTATTTAGTTACTCCCGAAATCCGTTTTTATTTATTTTGTTTCGTTAAAAAATGCATTAGTCTGAAAATCTGAAATAATTAAGGTCGAATCTGTCATTGAAGGCTTATGGTGTCTGTCAAATGTCCTAAGACGATTCGACGGAGCAGCTAAACTGTACGACGTCGCAATTGTACATTTCCGGTCGAATGTTCCACCTACAAGCTTTAGTAGAATTCTAATGTTGTATGACACTAGTAATAATTATATTTATTAAATATTATTACTAGTCAATCAACATTAGAATTCTTCTTTAGCCTATGGGCAGAACATTTGACCATAAATGTCTGCTCGCGGTGACTGCTTCATCGAATCTTCATGTTGAATCTTTTCTCTCTATGTCGAATAATTTTGGACTAATAGAGTTACGTTAGGCACTTCTGCATCTGTTTATAAGAACTATTTTTTCACATTTGGAATCCATTCCATCTGCAACAAATATTTATTAAGGAGTATGTTTTAATACCACCAGTTTAGTTTCATAATAAAACATCTACCTTCTAGTTCTTTTACATAACTCTATATTTATTGGAGAAAATTATAATTGAATCCACTTAAAATGGTTGCCTTTTCGGGATGAAACCATATACACATTATGCATCTTTTAAACAATTACAAGATGACTTCCATTTGCTGGGACACTTTTCAATTGTCTCGAAATGTATTGCTTTTGCTTTAAATAATACTCTTATGGGTCCTTAAAGTGGTTGTAAACCTAGTTACACCACTTTTACCTACAGGTAAGCCTATAATAAGGCTTACCTGTAGGTACTGGAAATATTTCCTAAACCTACACGGTTTAGGAGATATTTACCATATATGCTTACGCCGACATCATTGGCACATGTGCACTGAAGAAAGGGCACGATCACGCCATTTCTAAAGGGCCTGTCCCGTGACTAGCGGCTCCCACATGCATGCATGGGAGTGACATCACATGACTCCAGCCAGTCACAGAGCCGAGTCCACGGCCCCCGGAAGGAAGAGGGGTGAAGAGGAATGCGGCCACCAGCGGGAACAGCGGGGATATCGATGGCTTTGTTTGGAGGTAATTGCAACATAATGGGCTAGTATGCAATGCATACTAGCCCATTAAGCTTTAACTTCTCAGGGGAAAAAAGAGGAAGTAAAACCCATCATGATTTATGTCCTAGGGGTTGCTACTGAATATTTATTAAGGAGTATGTTTTAATACCACCAGTTTAGTTTCACAATAAAAAATCTACCTTCTAGTTCTTTTATATAACTCTATATTTATTGGAGAAAATTTAAATTTAATGGTTGCCTTTTCTGGATGAAACCATATAAACATTATGCATCTTTTAAACAATTACAAGATGACTTCCATTTGATGAGACACTTTTCACTTGTCTCGAAATGTATTGCTTTTGGTATAAATAATACTCTTATGGGTCCTTAATCTTGGGGTTGTTATATACTGTATATTCTAAATAATTGCCTCACATGGTAAAAAAAAAATGAAGCCCTTCTTTTAAATATAAAGAATACATTTTTAGCTTACTATGACTTTCAACTTTTCCAGTAACACCCCCACATTGGAATTTCCTTTTAAAAAATTAGGGTGCCAATATTTCCACAGCACTGTAATTTTCCTTTTCTTCCCAAAAGACACAGAAGATAAGTTGATTTTTAGATTAGGGATCCAATGGTATTTCTAGGGTGAAGCAGCAATAGCAACTGTTGAATTGTGAGTTGGGAAAGGGGAAATGTTGTTTCTTTGCCATTACCATTCAAGCAGAAGTAACAGATTCCACATTGGTAGAAATCGGTGACCCAGCATGTGTCAATTGATGTAATGCTAAAAGTTTCCCATATTTCATCAGCAAATCATTGCATTACTGATTCTCATCCCTTTTCCTTATTTTCTTGAGATCTCCATGTAGAGATATGCTTCCTTACAGCTTTAAGTTTTCAACTAAGTTGAGCTAAGATTTAAAGATTATGGGGCAGCCGTTGTAAATAATTAATGAAATTAAAATGTGATAATCAGTAGAGCGTGAAGTCTCCCTGCTATACACATAGTACTTGGAAACTTGACAATCTGTTTTGTAATATTCTATAATTCATGCATGCTCTTTCTGACTATGTTGCACATTATTCTAACATTGCATGTAATAAACTGCATGGCATGCTTACTTTTTGTCTGATCATTCTGCTGATTAACCATAATTCTGAGGTGGAAATGCAGTTAAAAATGAAAATCTGCCCTAGATTAGTGTGTGCAATAACTAAAACGTTTACATTATGCTTTATTGTCATTGCTATTTGTATGATTACAAACTAGACATTTTCACTGACAAAAAATGTGTTTGTTCTTTTTGCTTTTTTCAGGAATTTGGAAATTCGGAAATTCGAAATTCGGAAAGTTGAAAATTTGAGAATTTGCGGATTCGCGAATTTCCGAATTTCCAAATTTCGCATTTCCGAATTTCGCATTTCCGAATTTTCAAATTTCAGAATTTTTGAATTCTGAATTTCCAAATTTCTGAATTTCCAAATTTCGCATTTCCGAATTTTCAAATTTCACAATTTCAGAATTTTTGAATTTTCGGAATTCAAAAATTCGAAAATTCGGAAAAAAGAAAGAAAATCAGTAAAATTCTAAATAATAACTAAGTAATAATAACTAACTATTAAATTATAGGTTTTGGCATTTTCTTTCAAATTTGGCTGTTTGTAAATGTAACAAATACAAATTTATCCGAAGTTATGAATTAGCCGAAATAACGAATGCCGCATCTAAACAAATGGAATGGAACAAAATAAAGCAGTATTCCACCATAAAGTGGAACTTCCACTTTTCGGAACCCTCCCCCCCCTCCGATGTCACATTTGGCACCTTTCAGGTGCCACTTCCGGGCATAAACTCCCACGGGAGTTTACGCCGCTGTCTGCCGGGACACACACGTGTCCCGGCAGACAGCACTGACGATTCTCATTGCGCTGCGCGACTCATGCATGCGCAGTAGGGAACTGGGAAGTGAAGCCGCAAAGGCGACAGTTCCTGATTCCCTTACCGAGAATGGTGCCGGCAGCAGCAGAGAGCCGAGCGATTGATCTGCCCATGCTGCCGACAACCCTGGAACCTGTGACAGGTAAGTGTCCATTTATTAAAAGTCAGAAGCTGCAGTATTTGTAGCTGCTTGCTTTTAAAAAAAAAAATTCAGGTACAGTCCTGCTTTAATAATAAAGACTAATAATAAAAAGGTATTATTATTATTGTTTTTTATTATTTCTAGATCTTTATGTTCCATTTGTTTAGATATGGCATTCGTTATTTCAGATAATTTGTAACTTTGGTTAAATTCGTACTCGTTAGGTTAACTAAAAGCCAAATTTGAAAGGAAATTCCAATACTTATAATTTTATATTTATTATTAGTAAGTTATTATTTCAGATTTTTGGGTTTTTAAATTTTCAGATTTGCATTCTTTTGAATGTTCAGATTTTCATTCTTATTTTTGGATTTTCAAATTTCCAAATTTTAGAAATTTCCAAATTTTTGAATTTTCCAAATTCCAAATTTCACATTTCCAAAATTCAGAATTTCCAATTTTTCGAATTTCCAATTTTTCGAATTTCCGAATTTCTAATTTTCACATTTCCAAATTTCGAATTTCTGAAATTTCGAATTTTTTAATTTCCAAAATTTCAAATTTCCGAAATTTAGAATCTCCTGATTTTCCGGAAATTCGAAAATTCAGAAATTCGAAAATTCGAAATTCAGAAATTTGAAAATTTAGAAATTCAGAAATTTGAAAATTCAGAAATTCGAAAATTCAGAAATTCGGAAATTCAGAAATGAACGAATTTGTCAAAATTCTGTAAAAAAATAATTTGGAACTAAACGAATTGCACATGTCTATTAGAAACAATAGTCTAGAATAACAGCAATCCTCCTGATCTTCACTGACAAAAGTATGTCGGTGAAGATCAGATCAATTAATGTTACCTGATTATCTCACACTACAGTGCAAATATAAATCACAATATTCCAATAATAAATATAAATAATGAATACTGAATTTCAGCCAACCGAGCACTGGCAGCGTATGACCGCCTGATATGGCTACAGACTTTTATGGCCTTCTTTAGCAGATCTTCCAACCCTAGGTACCTATTTAAGAAACACTGCATCACCAAATTAAGGGCATGTGCCAGGCATGGAACGTGTGTCAACTTTCCCTGTCTCAGGGCAGACAGGAGGTTTGTGCCATTATCACACACCACCATTCCTGGCTCAAGCTGGCGTGGCGTTAACCACCTCTGAGCCTGCCCCTGCAAAGCTGCAGGAATCTCTGCTCTGGTGTGGCTCCTGTCCCCTACACAGACCAGCTGAAGCACTGCATGGCACCTTTTAGCCTAATTCATTGGATAACCCCTTGAACACTTAGGGGAACTGGTCTTTCATAGGACAATTAAGCAGCGGAGGGTATGGAAAAGGAGGAGGGGGGGTGGAGCTGACAAATATTGCATCATATCCAGTAGCTATATGGAGTCATGGCGGCACAACAAGCTGCAGCACTGGACCATGTCCTGCATCCTTCCAAGTTGCAAGCAGAGTTACCCAGTGCTGTGAACTAAATATATCCCTGCCCCTGATTGCTGGACCACACTTCAGCAGTAACGTGGACTTTTAAGCTGACTGCCTTGCCCAACAATGCAACAACATTGCCTTCCATGGGATGATATAGAGCTGGAATGGCCTTACATGAAAATAAATAGCAACTGGAAACCTGCCATTGCGGTACAGCACATTCAGCAAAATCAAGAAGGGGGCAGAATCCACCAGATGGAAAGGCAAAAGTTGTAAACTCAGCAGCTTTGACAAGCTTGAATTCAGATGCTGGGCATGTGAGTGGCAGTGACTGTATTGTGTTTTTCATTGCAGCAGATGGGGAAGAGAAATTTGCCTGCTATAGTCTACAGCTGGGGGTGTGCTACTGGCAGACGTGCTGCAAGGTCCTGTGACACCCTTTGCCATATTATCATTCCTGTCAGTGGAGGCTGCTGAGAGGTCATGAGGTATAGCTGGGGTAGACCAGAAAGGTGAAGAGTGAGGAGGAGCAGAATTTAATCCCTTGTGTGTGGCTTTCAGGTGCTCTTGCCAATGGGCTGAGTGGTGGGAGGTTAAATGCTTTGTCAGGCCACTCTGGCAGCAGTGGTGGACTGCACACTAGTCTCTGCATGGTTGATGTAGCATGAGGAGGATGAGGACAGTTTAGTAAGCCAGTCCACCACCTCATCTGCATGCTGTGGCTGGAAAGCACAGGGAACATCACTAAACAGAGGAACTGATGCTCTGCCTGAGGACAGACCATGTCCACCTTTGCCTGTGGACACAGATGCTGCTGGCCCCTCACGGTGTCAATGAGAACATCAGCCTCTCCCTGTTGGCCTCCCAGACATGATGGGGGGCTTATTAAAAAAAATTAAGTGTACGGATAAGTGTACGTGGATGCACTTTAATCAATGTAAAGTGGTGTTTGGTGCACTTTAACTTGAGTACTCACTACACAGACACACTCCACTGACACTCTACAATATACTGCAGTAAAACTGCACTGACGCACTGCAATATACTGCACTGAAATATACTGTGTTAAATGTGCACTAACGCACTGCAATATACTGCGGTAAACGCACAATAATGCACTGAAATATACTGCCTTAAATGTGCATTAACGCACTGCAATATACTGTGGTAAATGTGCAGCAACATACTGAGATATACTGCTTTAAACATCCACTAACACACCACAATATACTGCGGTAAACATACAGTAACTCATTGAAATGGGCCTTGTTCTGTAGTAGAGAACAGGGATCTTTTAAATGTAAAGCTATTAATAATGTACAAATCTTTTTAACTCAGACCTGGATAACTGTAAAAACAAGACAGAGGTTCTAACCTCTAAGCAGGAAAGTGATTCCTAAAGTGGTGGTTGTGAATATAAATGAATATCTTCCAGCTGCAGTAATAGCCTGAGGTTCAGTGCAGATGAACAAGTCAGTTTACTTAGCCCATTTGGCAACCTTGAAGCTAATCCCTAGTTTCTGATACAGTTCTGATTTGTCAATATCTAAACATGTGGCAATCTTGTGCCTGCACACATGGGCGTCCGCAGAACTTTTTTCAGGGGGGGGGGGCATAATTTTAGGGTCACCCATGCACCGCCCCTTTTCGACAATGTCATTATCACATTATTATGGTCATAGTCTGCAGACGTAGTACAGTCCCTAGGATAAGTATTGGATAATGGCCAACAGGCTCTTACCAGACCCAGCGAAACTACAGGAGTGATCACTCCGGCTGGACGATCGCTCACTCTGGGTTCCCCGGGGGTGACTCTGGTCAGAAGTGTAGCATGTCTGTACCCTGGTAGTAGCTCAGTCTTTCTCTCTGGTGGTGCTGGCCAATGTGGCTCTCTCTCTGGTGGTGCTGGACAGCATGACTCTCTTTTGTGGCCCTGGCAGGCTCTCTCTCTGGCTTCCGCCCAGCACACTCCTCGTCCTGTAGCACTCTCTCCCTCAGCTTCTTTCCAGGCTGCAGTCTCTCAATCTCTCTCTTGATCGAGCTGTAGCCTCCTCCCTGTGGAAAATGGAGCCGCCAATCTTTTGGGACTACCTGTCCCATGAAGCTTGCCTCTCCTAGTCGCCTTTGATTGGCCCTCAGTTATAGGGGAAGGAACGGAGCAGTGCAGGAAGCTGGGTGGGGAACCTAGTGAGAGCCGCCGTCTCTTCTCCCTGACAGAAGAATGGGTGGGGCGAGCGGGGGAAACCTCTGATAGCCCGCAGCTCGCCATTCTTCCGTCACAGCACTGCCAAGTTCTCTGCTGGACTGAGCAGGGAAAAGAGCCCAAAGTCACACTACACTTGACAGCACCTTAATGGTGTCACCCCACTGGTGGGTGGCACCCGGGTGCGGCACCTCGACAGAGACACAACTGTGCTGAATTTAAGATCCGATCCCTGATTCCAGGGGGGGGCACTTGACCCCCCTTGCCCCTACCTGCGGACGCCCATGCCTGCACATATTAGGTAAACCCTACAACTTGTATTTGATGAGTTACCTGCTCTGAAAAATAATTCACCTTTTCTTTTGATGACATACAGTGGTGTGAAAAAGTGTTTGCCCCCTTCCTCATTTCCTGTTCCTTTGCATGTTTGTCACACTTAAGTGTTTCGGAAAAACATCAAACCAATTTAAACAATAGTCAAGGACAACACAAGTAAACACAAAATGTAATTTGTAAATGAAGGTGTTTATTATTAAAGGTGAAAAAAAATCCAAACCATCATGGCCCTGTGTGAAAAAGTGATTGCCCCCCTTGTTAAAACATACTATAACTGTGGTTGTCCACACCTGAGTTCAATTTCTCTAGCCACACCCAGGCCTGATTATTGCCACACCTGTTCACAATTAAGGCATCACTTAAATAGGAGCTGCTTGACACAGTAAGGTCCACCAGAAGATCCTTAAAAGCTACACATCATGCCAAGACCCAAAGAAATTCAGGAACAATTGAGAAAGAAAGTAATTGAGATCTATCAGTCTGGAAAGGATTATAAAGCCATTTCCAAAGCTTTGGGAATCCAGCGAACCACAGTGAGAGCCATTATCCACAAATGGCGAAGACATGGAACAGTGGTGAACCTTCCCAGGAGTGGCCGGCCGCCCAAAATTACCCCAAGAGTGCAGCGACGACTCATCCAAGAGGTCACAAAAGACCCCACAACAACGTCCAAGGAACTGCAGGCCTCACTTGCCTCAGTTAAGGTCAGCGTTCATGCCTCCACCATCAGGAAAAGACTGGGCAAAAATGGCCTGCATGGCAGAGTTCCAAGGAGAAAACCACTGCTGAGCAAAAAGAACATCAAAGCTCGTCTCAATTTCTCCACAACACATCTTGATGATCCCCAAGACTTTTGGGACAACATTCTGTGGACCGATGAGACAAAAGTGGAACTCTTTGGAAGGTGTGTGTCCAAGTATATCTGGCGTAGAAGGAACACTGCATTTCAGAAAAAGAACATTATACCAACAGTAAAATATGGTGGTGGTAGTGTGATGGTCTGGGGCTGTTTTGCTGCTTCAGGACCTGGAAGACTTGCCGTGATAAAAGGAACTATGAATTCTGCTGTCTACCAAGAGATCCTGAAGGAGAATGTCCGACCATCTGTTCGTGTACTCAAGCTGAAACGAACTTGGGTTCTGCAGCAGGACAATGATCCTAAACACACCAGCAAACCACCACCAAATGGCTGAAGAAAAACAAAATGAAGACTTTGGAGTGGCCTAGCCAAAGTCCTGACCTGAATCCTATTGAGATGTTGTGGTATGACCTTAAAAAGGCCGTTCATGCTCGAAAACCCTCTAATGTAACTGAATTAGGACAATTCTGCAAAGATGAGTGGGCCAAAATTCCTCCAGGACGCTGTAAAAGCCTCATTGCACGTTATCGCAAACGCTTGGTTGCAGTTGTTGCTGCTAAGGGTGGCCCAACCAGTTATTAGGTTTAGGGGGCAATCACTTTTTCACACAGGGCCATGATGGTTTGGATTTTTTTTCACCTTTAATAATAAACACCTTCATTTACAAATTGCATTTTGTGTTTACTTGTGTTGTCCTTGACTATTGTTTAAATTGGTTTGATGTTCCGAAACACTTAAGTGTGACAAACATGCAAAGGAACAGGAAATGAGGAAGGGGGCAAACACTTTTTCACACCACTGTATATATTGTATACCCTAAAGCTGAACTCTAGAAATTCAGTCACTTTGTTAAATGTGCAGGCATACTATGATTTAAGTCTGAGGCTTTTTAAAACATTATTCTCTAGAAAGATAATACAGAATTTTGTAGATAGAAAAGTATGTATAAAGCATAATCATCAACGAGCCAAAAATATTGTGTACCAAAAATGGTTGGGTTGTAAAATCATAAAAAAATAGATTCATTAAGTTTTTTCTTCACACATATTGAAGAGTATAAAGGCTGGCTATAAAACAACAACGCACACTTACAAGCATCAGGCTGTAATAGATATGACAACTGACAGTAGAGAATAAAACAACAGATTGGCTTGCAATGTTTGGTAAAGCTGTATTTGTTGTATATTATACTTTTATTCTACTAGCACGATGTCAAGCAGTAGGCTTTGGTCCTCTGTGTTTTATTACTAAAAGAAAGCTTTCATTTGCGTCTGACAATATTCAGGAAGGTAATATTACTATCGGTGGAATTTTCTCAGTCAGCAATTTTTTTAATCTTCAGAACAAGCGTTTTAAGTCAATTTCCTTGCCATTGTGCAGCCTGTAAGTACTGTACTCTTTTCATGATAATATATAGAAAGCAGCAAGGGTGCCACAGCAATGGTAATACTGCATTACTTGCTGGAGTCAACATTTGAAATGGTATTTAAAACATTTTTAAATCTCTCGGCGTCCAGACAGTGTCTAAAGTTTTACAACATGATGAAAAGGGAAGTATGTGAACCCCCAAAATACATTGGTTAGTAACTAATAATTAAAGTACTCTGTATTCTTGTAGCACCTATCTTTGTTTGGGTATATATGGGAGTAACCTCACCAAAATGATTCAACTTGATCAATAAGATGGTCATTTTAAACCCTGGACATTATTAATATGAGTGCTCCAAATCTCCTCATCTGGGTTCCCCCTGCCAGCGTTCTAGGCACATCCCATTCTTGGTGCACCCCCATAGGTAGCTGTTTCCTATGGGGCTCACACCAGTGGGCACACACAGCATGGCTTGTCCCCCACCCCTGCTCTCTGATCACCGGATTTGACTGACAGTAGCAGGAGCCAATGGCTCCTACTATTCTCACCCAAGCTTGTGAGAGTGGGGAGAGAGGACAGAAAACCTGAATACGAGCACAGCACTGGATCGATACAAGACTTAGGTAAATATTTGGGGAAGGGGAGGGAGGAATAGCATGTTTTTACCTTTTTTTACCTTAATGCATGGCAACGGCAAGTTGTTAGACTCAAATGTCTCCTCTTACAGGTTAAAGGCCTCTCTACGTTTACACTTTCAATCAGGCCAGACCTGACCCATAAACTTGTATTAGGAGAGATGAACAGTGAAATACAGTCACTGTGTAGCGCTACTATGCAGAAATAAGGCTTTTTTTAATCATATATGCCCTGCTGGATCAGTGCCTTTAAGAAACATGAAGATGTCTCTCTTTTCTCTTACCTGTAAGTGTGTTTATCTGAAAAGCAACAAAGTATATAGACCCATGCTGTCTCCAATAGCTCTTCTACCAGAAGTTTCCTTACCAAAATTACCACAAGACACAAGAGCAGTGTGTGATATAAACAGATACTTTGTTGTAATGGTGTGAAACTTGTTTGTACTACAGTTGGGCAAAGCTTTAGTCCAACAGTGCACTCTGGGGTGGATACACACCAGATTCTCTGGCAGAAGAAGTCAATTTATCATAGGAAACAGATAGTAATTAAAAAAAATAAGCCTATGTTTAATAAAATCCAAGCAAACTTGCCCACTTGTTTAACCATAATGTCACTTATTACTGTTAATACCTCAATCAGAAACACATTTGTTTCTTGAGGTTGGATCAGACGGTTGAATGTATTGTTCAATATACTGAATAACATGATGCACAGAAGTTTCAACAGGCGCATAATTAGTGGTAAAGACAAATGACAACAGACCAACATTTTAATTGCCAAGAGTAGTATCTGAAACAGGAATAATCAAGGTGGGTCTTAGAGAAATGTTGGCTTTCAATCCAATGGAGCATGAAAAAAAATAAATGATAGATAGATTCTGGATTCTTTCAAATGAGAGAACCCTTCAGTAAGCCTCCAAGCAGGATGAAGGCTTTTTTTTTTTAAGGTGCACTTTTTTCCTTTATTGCTGAAGTATTTTTTTTTCTTCATTGTATACTCAATAAAGACAAAATATACTGCAGTGCTTGGACACATATGGTTAGCAACAATGGCAAGAATTCCACATGTGCAATGCATTTGGGGATATTAACACGGAAGCTGCTTGTTTCACTGTTAAATTTTAAAGTTAATTGTTTCGGTTTTAGAAAAGGTGTTTACATTCCTAAGAAATCCTTTGCTTACTTGAGCATTTTTTTACATCCCCATATTTTTATGAACAACCCAAAGCCATTATTGACTATTTTATGTGCCACAGTAGCATGTTGCACATAAGACGGCCCTATGAAGGAAAAACAACATTCTTTATAAGGGAGAACTTCACCATGACATATAGAACACCCCTTCTCTTTAGGTTTGTATAGTATGGGGAAGGGTTTTTATTGCCTTTTGTTCCCCAAATGTGAAGATTCACCCCCAACTTGTCAAGATGACCACAGTCACTGAGACAGAAAGTAATGGAAAATATAAGATTTTTTTTTTAAACTAGAATAAGTAGGGTAAAATATTTATTGGGGCACCTGTCCAGTGACAAATGTCTAGAAGGGAAGTTCCCTGACTTCACAGAGACTTCCTTTCACTTTCTGTTGCATTTCAAGGAGAGGGAGTGAAGGAAAATCTGCTCATTCACATTTAGACAGCAAAAAAGTGAAAGGGTAGGGATTCAAAACCCTCCTTCCCTAGTCTACTCAAAACAAAAAAATATTTTGGCTTTGCATATACTTATGCTGCCTACATATGTCATACAGTATGTGCAGAGCAGTGGTGGCTGGTGCTCCATTTTTTTTGGGGGGGGGGGGGGCGGCACACAAACCCCCCTGCCAGGTCTGCACTTACCCCATCCCGGTTTCAACCTTCCTCCCCAAGGGGGGGAAGGTTGAGGTACAATAACCCCAAAAGTAAGTCCAAAGGGCAGCACTTTTACATCCCTTTGGACTATCTTTTGGGGTTATTGTACCTCAACCTTCCCCCCCTTGGGCATTGAATATACCGGTGTAATTCCTGGTGAGCCACATTGGGGGCTTCCTTTCCCATGGGGGTTCTAGAATTTGTCCGCTACTCCTTGGTAAGGGCCCTATGTGTAAGAAAAAGATATCCGCTTCTTGTCGGACTTACAAGTCGGTTTATCTGTCTTGTATCAAAGTTTCAATAATAATACTTCAGCTGTACCCATGATTTTTCATAATTTTTCATCAATTTGCCTCTCGCACTGAGTGTCTGCTCCATCGCGAGCGATATTTGTATCAGACTTCTACTAATTCTCTACTCCTGATGAAAGTTCTCTCACCAAAGGAACTGGAAACGCGTCAGCTTTTTGGGGTACTCATACAACCCCCACGAGAGCTTAAGTGCTACCCATTTTCTTATGTTTGTTATGTTCCATTTTTCTTACCATTTTGTGTTTTGTATATTGTATTTTGTACATTGCATTGCGTACTGTGCTCTTGATGCTAGTCGTCTATTTTTTAGCATTTATAATTAAAAATTATTATTTTTTACATCTGTGTTGGTGGAGGTCTGATTAAAGTCCCAATCCAGGGGGTCCTTTTTTAGTCTACACGCAGGGATGGGACCACCACAACCTACCTTCTAACCCAGTGGGAGTCTTCCCCTTTTTTTGTATTTTTTTTCTATTCATGTAAGGGTCTCTATACAGTGGGGGATTATTATTTACCAATTGTTTCCACTATACAAGCGTTGGAGCAGAGTTTTTTTTCCAATGTAATGCAATAGCTTTTCTCACATAAAATAATGTAGTATTAGCAAAAACTCACTCTGACACTGTAGGGAGAGTGGCCTCCACCAGACCCAACAAGCATACAGATATTGAAAGCTGTAAAGGAGCGGAAGTGATAGAATTCAACAAATCCACCACTTCCACACAAAAAAATAAGTATATATGGGCAAGTCCAGAAGATGTGTGTGAAATCCCCCTGAACGGCTCCACACCGCCAACACTCGGGTGAGCACACCGGATTTATCTTCTGAAGTCTGTGTGGCGTAATATATGCTCTATGTACCAATTTAAATTGAATCATACGGTCTCTCAAGGATACCAAGGATAGCAGAGGGAAATCCCACACACTCTCCCAGTCTTATAAGAAAAAGAAAGTAAGAAAGAAAGTAATTTAATATTATACTAAGTCCATGCAATGGGCTCAGGTAATTAAAAAAATTGAGAAAGGGTAGGATTAAACCATAACGGAGCATTTGGTGAGATCGCATCCTTAAGATAATGCTCATATCTAAGGCCAGCCTCTCAAGCTCGAATAGTATTAAACATTGACGCAGTCAACTTGTAGGGTGCCCTATGGCCCCTACGGTACCTTAAGAGCTTCTATAGAACCCACAACCGCAGCTTCCAACCGGGTAGAGGAGTTAGGTAAATCTGTATTTAGCCACCATGTGGCCGTAACCAGCTGAGTCACTAAAAAATATTTATATAAATCTGGAAAAGCTAGACCATCTTGGTCACAAGGGCGCATCAGGGTAGTCAATTTATACCTGTTTTTTTTTTTGATCCCCATAGAAAGGATGAGAAAAGTTGATTTAATTCTGTAAAAAAGGAGACAAGGAGACACTGAGGGGAGTGCCTAAAAAGGTACATAAATGTTGGTATAATTTTCATTTTTAGGAGATTAATGCGTTCCAATAAGAATAATGGTAGAGACTTCAACATTTTCAACTTTAACTCAATATCTCCCAGGATCGGAGTCAAATTCAAGGAGATAAACTCAGAAGCTTGATGAGAAATTACAACTCAATTTACAAGTACTTGAAATTCTCTACCCACTTTAATGGAATGTCACTCAAAGCCGTACTACGGGCCTTGATATCTATTGGGAACAACCAATTTACCTTCAGCCCAGTAACCATTGAAAAAGAGTCCAATATCTGTAAAGCTCCTTGGAGAGAAGGTCCAGCATCATTCAAAAATAATAAAAGATCATCTGCATACAAGGCTACCCTCTCCTTCAACCAACCAATCTGCAGCCCCTTAATATTGGGGGAAGTGCGGAGGGCCTCTGCCACATGCTCCCTTGCAATAGCGAAGAGGGTCGAAGACAGAGGGCAGTCCTGTTGAGTTCCCCTAAATAATGAAAAGGAAGTTGTCAACCGTCCCCCCATTTTCACTGCAGCTGTGGAATGTCTATATAGAACCTGCAACCATTTTATAAATACCATTGGAAAGCATATTCTACGGAGTACCTCCCATAAAAATGGCCATTCAAGAGTATCAAAAGCCTTCTCTATATCTAAAGAGGCAACAACCCTAGATCCTACATTAAGATGTGAAGCATGAATATTAGTATACAATCTCTGCAAATTCACATCAGTGGCCCTAGCGGCCATAAATAATATTAATTATGTTGGGCATCATCGGTTGTAGTCGTTGGGAGATTAGTTTTATCAAAATCTTAAAGTCCACATTCAAAAGAGCAACAGGCCTATATGAGGCACAGGATGGCGGATCTTTGGGGGCTTATAAATTAAGACTATATGGGTATGACTCATTGAATCCAAGAAAGCTCCCTCTTTTAAACAGTTATAATAAAGGGAAACCAGTATGGAAGCAAGGAGATCTCCATGGGCTCTATAAAATTCAATGGGAAGGCCGTCCAGTCCCGGTGATTTCCCCAAGGCAAATGAACAAATAACCAAAATGACCTCCTCCAATTTTATAGGGCGTACTAACATCTCCCTCTCATTATCTGTTAACCAGGCCAGTGCAACTGAATCCAGCCAACCTGCCAATTCCGTTGGCTGGAAATCGGGTGACAACTGGGATGTATATATTGTATGATAAAAGTGCAGAAAGATCTCCAAGATTTTAAACTGTGTAGAAGCCATATCTCCTGAGGGGGTACATATTTCCAAAGTCGGAATACTAGGTTGTTCATGTTTAGCCATCATGGCCAAAAAACGTCTGTTACGATCCCCCTGCTCAAAGGATTTCAGTTTATTTTTATATAGATCCATCCTCGTAGCCTCAGCCATATGCAAATGCAAGGCCTATTTACCATGAAGTAAAGCATTAAAGTTGGCCTCTGATGGATCCGCAACATATTGGGCTGTTTTTTCATCCACTGTGGCCTGCAGAGTATCACTATTTACTAGTTGTGTCCTTCTAACCGCCTTAATGGCGGATATATACTGACCTCTGTTATAGGCCTTAAAGGCATCCCATATTATTACTAAAGTGGAAGACCCTGCGTTAAATACCCAATACTCTGCTAAAAGGGGTGGAATTTTATAAGCCACATCTGAATGTGATATCCAGTGTGTTCCTAATCTCCACTGAGCTGCATCCTGAAAGTGATGAAGACAAAGTGTAAGCATTAGCAGGGCGTGATCTGATAACCCACTAGGCAAATATTTAACATTTACCATGTCCGCTAATATATCCAAATTGACAAAGGCTAGATCTATACGGGAAGCAGTCTTATAAGAAGTTGAAAAACAGGAGTATGATCTAGTTAATGTGTTTTTCCATTGTCAAGCTTCTACGATTTTATCATTCAATCGTGTGCAAGCTAAAATGCTGTTTTTTATTTTCCTTGCATGTCCCCCTCGGATCTACAGCGTCTGCACTTCCAAGTGCACTGCAAGTTCACTTTCAAGTGCACTTGCAGTGCACTTGTAGTGCAAAGTGGATTTGCCTTTAGTAAATAACCCCCAATGTGTATAAACGAACAACAAAAACACACCCCACATGCGTTAATACATGTACCCTGCCTTTCTCTAACGCCATCCAAAAAAAAAAAAAACAAGGAGGCGTAGTGGAGGCCTTATCCCAAAATAGGCAACTAGAGTCTACTTGTCCTATATACAAAAAACATGGTAAAACATCCAAAAAACGAAAAAAAAGGAAAAAGAGGGAGGGGGAGGGGGAAGGGAAATGGAAAGATAAATAGGACAGGAGGGGCAACCCCCACAGGACAGCTTCCCTCAAACCACCTCAGACCTATAGTCTGGGGCAGGAAGGGGAAAGCCGTAGTTGGTATTATGGGTATCTCAATAAAGTCAGAGGGAATGCCTATTGGAGCTCCTGATAAAGGATATTAATTTCTTAGCGTGCATCCAGCCAAGTGGAAGCTGCATCCGGAGTATCAAGGAAAAATGTCTGGCTGCCCTCCATAATATGCAGTTTCCTGGGATAAAGGAGGCTAACCTGTATACTCTTGTCTCGTAGTCTCTTGTGGATCTCTGTGTAAGACTTGCGGCGTTGCTGAACTTCATGAGAATAATCCATAAAAATAATAACTTAGTGTTTTCAAAAGGTATGTCTTGTGTAGCCCTAGCGGCCGCTAGGACCCTATCTCTATCTCTATAATTCAGTAGTTGTAATAAAAAGGACCTAGGAGGAGCCCCCAGTTTAGATGGTTTTGATGGGATTCTATGTGCCTGCTCCACCGCAAAGGTGGGTGGCATATTATCCAGGCCCAAAACAGTAAAAAGTAATTGCTCCGCAAATTCTGTTGGTTTGGTCCCTTCAGCTCCTTCAGGTAGACCCAAGATATGAATATTATTCCATCTAAGACGGTTTTCAAAAGCCTGTTCCTGCAGACGTCTGACCTGTAACTGCAGTACCCTCAGCTTTTTAGAGTCACACTGAGTCGAATCTTCCAACGTGGAGACCCTACTTTCCAACTCAGAGACCCTGGCTTTAAACCCATGTAAGTCCTGATGGATATGGGAAACATCAGAATCTTTAAGATCCATCTGCCCCTTAAGAGTCTGTTTGCACTCCATAATGGCTGCCAAAATAGCTGCAGCCGAAGAGGAATCTCCTACAAAGGTCGGTGCATCATTAGATGACTTTAAGCTAGCGGTAGTGTTCATACTGTTTTTACTATTTTTCCTTTCCTTGTACAGGAAATAACTGTTGCAGCAATTGAGTCTGATTCTAGCTTACTTGATGTCACTGAACGAGTCTGAGGCTGAGACATCTACCCCAGCCAGAAAAAGAAATAAAAAAATGAATGAATGAAAAATGAATGAATGAAAAAGCATTCCTTATCCCAAGAGATAACAGCAGTATTTAAAGCCCTATTACCAGTGACCCTATCACTATCACTGGCAATTTAAATGTTTAAGAACCTTATCTGGTCACACCCCCCTCATACACGGATCACGCACCCCTCTCATCCGGTCACACCCCCCTCTCATCCGTCTCTAGTAATGATCAGGATCTGGTGGGACTGGCTCACAGTTATGTGACCGCTGTGACATCTAATCACAGTGGTCATGTGACTGGAAAGCCCTTTGTGCCTCTGTGCACAAAAAATATGTTAAAAGGATGTCAGAGAGGGTGTAAAGGAGTAAATATGAGGAACATGCTGATATTACTGAACTAAGGTAAGAAAAATATGTATCGTTTTCATTGCCACTGCATAGGGTCCCCGAGAATGAGAATAGTCCTCCTAAATTTATTATCTATAAATATTTCTGTGGTGTTATACCACACATCAAAACTATATATTTTTTTTTTTTGGGGGGGGGGGGGGGTTATATAGTTAGCAGGGCAGCAACTGTAAGACCGCTCACCCTCTGTCACTCTGAGTGTCAAAGCTACCTGGTTATTACCATATAGTTGGATTATCAATATATTTCTTCTATCACAAGTGCATTTGTTTGTACTACTTCATCATTCATTCGTTTTTTTTTTCATCTCTTTCCCAGACCTTCCTTTCAAAACTACAAATATTTAATTGCTTTTAGATTTGCTATAGATGAGATAAACAAGAACCCCAATATTTTACCCAATGTGACTCTGGGATATCACATATATGATTCCTGTAATGATGTGAATAGGGCCATAGAGAGTGTCTTGAACATCCTGTCTGGTGCCAAGGCCTCAATTCCAAACTACACCTGTATTGATCAATATAAACTGGCTGGTGTTATTGGAGATTGGTCTTCACAAATATCTATGCACATAGCACAAGTGCTAAATCTATATGGAATCTCACAGGTGAGAATAAATTATTGCTTCAAATTAGTCAATATATTTAACATGGATAATAGAATGGAAATAAAAGGCAAAGGGCACTTTTTTTGGATTGGGTCCAGCTCACTAGAAGGGATCAGTTGTTGACATATGATGATTATCTCCATTAACAGATGTAAATTATTTTTTTCTATTAAAAACAATTGTATTTTAGTTAGAATTTGATCAATAATGAATCAAATTGGAATTTGTCTCCTTATTTTGTCTTGTATGTAATTGCTCCTGGTGATGTTGGGAAGGTGGTGATTTTAATGTAAACCTGCCAGGGAGGTATCTTGATTAGAGTGCTTACCAGTAAACAATTGAGTGTCACGTTCACTTATCTAGAAAATGCAAAATAGACTTTGCAAGGGAGTTTTCCCCAGAGACTAGTGAATGAGGTGAAATTCTGCTGACTTCCATCATCCAATCATGTGCAAGCAGACATATTATTTTATTTTTTTATTTTTTTCACAAACTAAGATTTCCCAGCACACCTACCAGCTAGCCTACAAAAAAAAAAAACAAATTGACCATGTCTAACAATTCCCGTTAAAAAGTGAGGGTTTTGTTTGTACACATTTGAGTCAATGCTCCACTGTATACTGTGGTCCTAACTCTATCATTTTTAGAGTCTCCAAGTTGGAACACATATAGCATTGGATAGATGATGGCAGGCTTGCCTGGAGGGAGCCAACCTCTCCTTTAAGGCACAGGGATGCACGGGTCGCACAGGAAGCCAAGCAAGAGCACAATGGCAGCTGAAGACATCCAGTGAGTCCCTGCATCCAATTCAACCAACTGTACAAAAAAGTGGTAACCGCCCCAACCTATAACTAGCCTTTGCAGTAAGCTGCACATGAAAGAGCAACACACATAACATTATTTTTCCTTGCATGTGATTGAGTATTCTTAGAAAAGTAAAATTTCATCACATTCACTAAGTTCTAGGGGAAATTCTCTTGCCATATGCAACTTACTTTCCAAAGTGAATATTCTATTTCCCTTAGTAGATTAACCCCAAAGAGCACAGGCAAGTGCTTTACTACAGGAGGTAAAATACCACAGATGACACCATAGAGCAATACTGGACAGCAGTAGGTCTTTATTTTATTTTAAGTTTATTAAAATTCTATTGCTTTTAAGATGAATGTGAGAAGAGTTCAAGTGTTAGCAAGGAATAAATATCTGGGATGCAAGTTTAGGTCTCATTTTCACTAGTGGTTGGGGGCTGCAAAACCATGCGGTAGAGCCACATTTTTACCACCCCTTAACAGCTCCCCCTTTAGCTGAAACGGCAGTGATGTGGAACCTTTGCCTTGTGGCTGGTGCAGGAGTTATACACCTTGTCGCTCTTTCAAGTGAATGGGATTGCACTGCAACTGTCCTACAACCACGCACAGCATATGAATTTAAGGGGTTAAAACAGGCAGTGAGGGGTGATGTAATGCCTCATTACTGCCTGTCAAATGCTGAATGAGAATTTATCTTCAGAACGCAAAGCAGGTGTAAATGAGGTCTTTCACACGTGCAGTCTGATCAGGTCCGCCTGTCTGTTTTTCAGGCAGACCCAATCAGATCTTCCATTCTCCTCTATGGGACTTGTGTCATTCCACGAGCGGGCGCAATTTTGAAGCGTGACATGTTGGGTATCAATTTACTCGGCGTAACATTATCTTTCACAATATAAAAAAAATATGGGATAACTTTACTGTTGTCTTAAAAAAAAAATTATTATTTTTTTTTTTTTTAAGTGCGCTTGTAAGACCGCTGCGCAAATGTGGTGTGACAGAAAGTATTGCAATGACCGCCATTTTATTCTCTAGGATGTTAGAAAAAAATTATAATGTTTGGGGGTTATAAGCAATTTTCTAGCAAAAAAAATGTTTTTAACTTGTAAACACCACATCTAAAAAAGAGGCCCGGTCCTACTTCCGGTTCCGGCGCCGCATGGATTAGCTGAGTCCCCCTCAGCTCTTGCTAAGCAATCCTGAAATCGGCATTTAAATTCTGCCCCGAGCCTTCTGGCCTCCGGTACACACTTCGGGGCACCCCCCCGTGATCTGCCACCACAGCCGTACCGTTGACGCCGCCCCTTTCACGGGCGCAAAATCGCCGCCGGCCGGACCAAAAATCGAGGCCCCGGCTTCGGCCTACACGGCCGGTCCTGCTCCACTACGCGGCCTGTTGAAGCAAACCGCCGCCTCCTACGCCGCCTACTGCCTCAGCGGACCCCCCCCCCCAAGCCTCCAGCAGACTGAAATCGCCGCCTGCAGGGCCGCAAAAATCGCCGCCGGCCGGACCAAAAATCGAGGCCCCGGCTTCGGCCTACACGGCCGGTCCCGCTCCACTACGCGGCCTGTTGAAGCAAACCGCCGCCTCCTACGCCGCCTACTGCCTCAACGGACCCCCCCCAAGCCTCCAGCAGACCGAAATCGCCGTCTGCAGGGCCGCAAAAATCGCCGCTGGCCGGACCAAAAATCGAGGCCCCGGCTTCGGCCTACACGGCCGGTCCTGCTCCAATACGCGGCCTGTTCAAGAAAAACGCCGCCTCCCACACCACCTGCTGCCTTAACGAACCCCCCCAATCCTCCAGCAGCCTGATCTTTGCCTGCTGAGTGCTAGAGTCACATCCCTCCTGTCACAAGAGCAGATAGAGGACCTGGACTCGGCCTTCTCGTTCAACAATTTCCTCAGAGGGGCTGGAAACGCTGTCTCACCTATCCCCCCCAGCTGCCAACAACCCCCTGGGGGACCCTACATTTTTTAAATTTTTTTTTATTTATTTATTTTTTCTCCATGGACCGCTTTCTGGAAAAGACTGTTCCCTCACACCTGCTCTGATGTCTCAGGCCCAGTCGCATCCTGAGGCCTCAGCCACAGCCTCCCTGACCAACGCGGGGGACCAACCAGCAATGGAGGTGAGCACTCTCAATCACACTACACCCCCCTCTTTAATACAATCTCCTCTCCCCCCACATCCTTCAAATTCCTCATCAAGCCTGGGGGACGATAACACCGACCGTATCGCCCAAGCTGTTGCAGCACTCCTATCCCCCATGATAGCCGCCTCAGTGGAAAAAGCCATAGATGCGGGGATGAGGCAAATTAAGGCCCAAATAGGGGAACACTCTACTAGACTACATGAGGTGGAACATCGCCTCTCCAGTTTGGAAGAAGAGGTATATCAGGCGCAAGCTACCAAACAAGCACAAGACAAAACCAATCAATATATACTCCAAAAATTGGATGACCTTGAAAACCGATCCAGAAGGAGTAATCTGAGATTCGTAGGGGTCCCAGAATCTTTGCAGACGTCAGCCATTATGGAATTCTGCGCCAACCGCATTCCAGAGGCGCTAGGAACGGGCCCATCGCATGGGCACCCTTTACCCCAGACCGCAAATCTCCTCGCCCGATAATCGCAAAATATCTTAATTACGCTGACAAAACGATCATTTTGCAAAAGTTCAGGCAATCCAGATCCCTTCACATCGACGGTATCAAAATCCTGATCTTCGCAGACTATTCTTTGGAGGTCTCAAAGAAAAGGAAAGCGTTCAAAAACATCTGTTCGGAGCTTCATCAGCAACAGATTAAATTTACGCTAGCCTTTCCCGCAACCCTCCGCCTCAAAGCCCCCAATGGGGACCAGCTCTCTTTTCAAGATCCCCAGGAAGCGGATATCTTTCTACGATCACTGCGGGCTGACGCACACTCCGACTCCCGGTCTGGACCTTCCCCGCACCATCGTTCTCTGGATCAACGAAGCCCGCGACAGGATTCCCCAAAACGCTTCAGGTCGTCAGGACCTAACCACCGGAACTCCCCACGCTGATGCACAGTCTGTACATTCGCCATGCCTCCAACATGGGACACGAACACTGCTCGGCCCGTGACCCTTGACCCTACTTACAAGGACCTCACAGGTATCCACACCTAACTGTTCTCCTGATCTTGCACATGTATGTTTTATTTTGATGTATTTCTATGCACTCCTACATTGCTGTTGTGCATCACCCCCATTGGCCTCACTGTGTTCACCCTCCTCCCGATCTGGCACTTATGTACTTCCCGCCACAGCGGCTAAAGTCTCTAAAGTACGAAGGGCAAATACCCGCCTTGACGCTGGAATGCTAAGAGAGCTGGTTCACAGTGACTCTATGCGGAAAAAAGTGAAGTTCTTTCAATGTTTTGCATTGATTTTGTTACCCACCCCCTATATCCGCCCTTTTTTTTTATTCCCTCTTCCTATCGGCACCCGTCAAACACCAGATGAACAGCCATCACTCCTTTCAAAAGACCAGACCACCTATGCTGACAAATTACTTCAGTCTCTCAGGTCTCCAGCTGCTGTACACAATACACCGCCCCATACCACACGCAGGCCTACACTCACATGAGAGTTACCTCTTGTAATGTTAAAGGGCTTAGGTCACCCTTTAAAAGACTCAAGATACTCCGGCACCTTAAAAGACTGAAAACAGATATTGCCCTATTCCAGGAAACTCACCTTAATTCCTCCGACTTCCATCGTATGAAAAAGCTGTGGGTAGGCACTGTTCTGGGTTCCAGTTCACTCAAACGTAAGGCAGGGGTTGTCATCCTCATCCACAAGAACCTCCCTTGTGAGGTGCTGTCCGTTGACACTGATAATCAGGGCCGATTCATTTCCGCACATCTGAAACTAGGGACTAGAGAGCTAGTAATTTCCAATGTGTATGCCCCGAACAATCCCAGCAGGCAGTTTCTCAGTGAAATGACCACCTGGCTGTTACGCGACCCGCACCTACCCCATATAGTTGGGGGAGATTTCAACACCATAATGCATCCACTAGAAGACAGATCTTCCTCCAAACGTATGAGGCCTTCTCACACAACCTCTGGAACTTCACACTTCATGTCCACAATGGATTCACTTCACTTACATGACATCTGGCGGCTTCACCACCCTGCTGACAGGGAATACACCTTCTATTCCAACCCTCATAATCTTTTTACTAGAATTGACTACCTATTTTGTACTGACCACCTCATACCAATGATCTCTGGGGCAGATATTCATGATATCGCCATCTCTGACCACACTCCCATATCGTTATCACTAGACATCCCTGACTCAAGGCCCCCTCCCCAGCTCTGGCGCTTTCCCTCGTATCTCCAAAACAATTCTGACTTTCAACATTATATGGAGGAAGCCTGGTCCGAATTCTCTGCTGCTAACTCTCCCCACACGGCTACTCCGAACCTCTTCTGGGAGGCTGGTAAAGCCTTTCTCAGGGGACGCATCATTTCATATGCTGCTTCCCTCAAGAGGCGTACCTTGGCGAAATACAAGAAGGCAAGTGCTGACCTGCGATTGGCACAATGCTCTCTTTGTTCTAGGGACTCTCCAGAAAACAGGGAAAACTGGCAGGTAGCAAAGAGGGCATTCGACACTTGGGCAGACACCCTCGAAAGGACACACAGGGCACATTGGGAAGCTTCCTTCCATAAGTTTGGCAATAAATCCGGCAAATTGTTAGCGAGACTCTGCAAAGGCCCCTTTCGCCCGTCCCACATCACCTCCCTACGGGACTCTGCAGGTAACACTACAACCTCACAACGGGATATTAACAAACTCATGCTTCAATATTATTCCTCGCTGTATGCCACGGATCCCATAGATAAGAATACTGCCAAATCATTCTTGGACAAAATATGCATGCCCGATGTTTCTCCCTCCCAACTCGAAGCACTCAATGCACCTATCTCCCTGCCCGAATTATCCACCATCATTCGGAACCTAGATCCCTCTAAAGCTCCAGGCCCTGACGGGTTTACAGGGGAATTCTATAAAACACTACAATCCATAACCGAGCCCACTCTCCTCGCAGTCTATAATGGTATATGGTCCGGTGGTCCTTATCTGCCGACCGGAAACCAGGCTATCATAAAATTACTTCCAAAAAAAGGCAAGGACCCCCAAGAGCCAGGCTCATACCGACCCATCTCACTCTTAAACCTTGACGTAAAAATTCTCTCGAAAATAATAGCTTCCAGACTAGCCACCATCATTCCCTCTCTGATTCACCCAGCCCAATCAGGATTCGTGAAAGGGAGAACGGCTACCATAAACATTCGGAAAGTGTTGCTGGCTCTCGAGCATGCCAAGTGTAACCCGGGGGGGGGACCATGCCATCATCACCCTGGACGCGGAGAAGGCCTTTGATAATGTCAGTTTTGATTGGCTATCGATGGTCCTGGAAAAAATGGGCTTTACGGGTCCCTTTAAGCACCTCGTTCATGCCATGTACGCCTCTCCGGCGGCCAGATTGGTGGTGGCTGGTCTCCTCTCGGATGAATTCCGTCTTTATAAAGGCACGAGACAGGGCTGCCCACTATCCCCCCTCCTCTTCAACATTGCTCTGGAACCCCTCTCACGATATCTCTCCCAGCGGGCTCCTCTGCACGGCATCAAAATTGGGACACAAGAACTCCGCACTTCCCTCTTCGCGGACGACATATTCATTTTCTCAACCAGCCCATCCTCCGACATGTCCATCATCAAAACAATCTTTGATGAATTTAGGACCTGTTCGGGCCTTCGCATTAACTACGGCAAGAGCGAAATCCTCCCTATAGGCACGTTTTCTATCCCTACATGGGCCCATCACTCACCCTTCACGGTAGCCCACTCCTTCATTACATACCTAGGTGTTAAAATAGGTAAAACACCCTCTTCTATCTATCACCTCAACTATCCCCCTTTGATAAAGAAAATAATTCAAGAATTGGGTAACTGGATGGATCTGCCTCTTTCGCTTCTGGGGAGATGTCACCTTCTAAAAATGGTCAGTTTTGCTCGACTACTATACCCACTCCAAACGATCCCATTGCTTTTGAAACACAAAGATACCTCGACTCTTAACAAAGCCATTTCTAAATTTTTATGGCAAAACAAAAGACCACGTATAGCCTTTGCGAAACTGTGTCTTCCCAGACGCGAAGGGGGCATTAGTCTCCCAAATATCAGAGCATATAATCTTTCTTGCTTATTGAGGGTAGGTTTAGATTGGATTTCGCAACTCTCTCGCTACTCCAATTATTCTATGGAATCCTCCATGGCACGTCCCTACTCGTTGGCAGCCCTTCTTCACTGCAGATGGAAAGTTGCTCCTATACCCTTACAACACAACCTTCTCCTCAGAGACACAGCCATAGCATGGAGGGAAGTTAGAAAAGCATTAAAGCTATCGCCTTTTATATCCAAACACCTCCCGATTCAAGGAAACCCTAGCTTCCCACCGGGATTAGATTACAAAAACTTCTCTCTCTGGCAGCAGAAAGGCCTTTCAAAATTCTCTGACCTATGCAACTCGGAAACGGGTCGTCCTCTTCTCTTCTCTGACATCGCAGAAACGTTCTCCCTCCCCCAATCTCATGCCTTCTATTATAAGCAATGTGTCAGCTATATGAGAAACTCATGTAAAGATGAAAGCCAGAGGTTTCGGTCATCCTTCACAGATAAGTTGTTACAAGGGGAGTCATATAAAATCTCGGATATATACCAATCTCTCTTACCAAAAATCATCCCTTCGATTGCTATACCTCATCTGTGGCAAACTGGGGGAAAGACTTTCCTAACCCAGACTTAGTGGATAAAATCCTTCAAGGTTATAACAAGTCGCTTCAGCTGATCCCCAACGAGGTCTGGAGAGAAACAAGTCTCAAGATCATGCACCGCGCTCACATACCCTTCCTGTCGGATAAGAATGCCCAAGGTGCAGCCAGTTGCCCCAAGTGTCATCAGCCAAAACCATCCCTCTCTCACCGATTCTGGGCTTGTTCCTCTATCTCCACCTTTTGGGACTATGTTATCTCCTTCATTTTTGAAATAACACTACTTAAACTGCCAAAAGACCCCCTGCTTCTCATTTTTGGATACTGGGATGATCAACTTCTACCATGGTCCTCATCCTACCGCCCCCTCTATAAAGATTGGACATTGACTACTCTCTTACTAGCCAGAAGACTTATCTTGAAAAGCTGGACTTCATCGCATAGCCCACGTATCTCACAACTCAAACGGGAGCTCCTAAACTTGCTTCATAAGGATAAACTTAATACTGACTTCAAACATGGAAAATCCCATATTCGTTTCTATTCCAGATGGTGGGCTTTCATGCAAGCGACCCTGACTCAAACAGAATTACAGTCTTTTGAAAGCTTCTCTTTCTCCTACTATGGGACTCGCACTACGTTTACCCCTGAAGACGATGACACCTCCAGCTGTGAACACACAAGCACGAATCTGGAGGCCCCAACTCCCATTCAGCCTGTTCACCCTCTCGTATCTCCAGCTACTCCAACAACCTCTACCCCATATGTGGCCACATAACCCACATCGACCCATTGACTCTAGATGGTATTTCTATATCTACGGTTTTTATATCTTTGGTTTTATATTTTATGGTTTTATTTTCATTGGTGCACAATGTACTGGTGTTTGATCCCCCTCATTTTTTTCTTTTCTTTTTATCACCCTCTTTTCTTCTCCCACGCCCCCTCTTTTCTCTCTCTCCCTCCCCTCTTTTCTTTCCTTCCCTGTCCCCATGGCTACCGTTGTAGTCTGATTTTCTAGGGACCCTGTGTGTTGTTCCATCCAGTTACCTCGTTATGGTAAGGGTATCTATAACACATGTTTTAACCTGCACTTGTTATTCGTTATGTACCTATGTGTGTAAGTGCCTAATTAACGGATTCTGTTTTCTATATCGTTTCCCTTTTGAGAAATTGTATACTTTCTCGGTTTTGTAACTCACAATGTTTTCAATAAAATCTCTTGGTAAAAAAAAAAGAGGCCCGGTCCTAAAGTGGTTAATATTGCACCAATTTGGATTTATATATCTATAATTTGGAGGTGTTATTCGAGTCCTTGGGGTCATATAACATTATAATATTTTCTTTTTTAATATGTGACTGTAAACCATAATTAAAAACTTCAATTCATTTTTACCAATTCTATGCGTGTGCCTATAAAGTCCATTTTTCAATTTCTAGTTTTGCTTCTCCCTGCTTGTCAGAGTTAACCACTTTTCATCCGGGCCAATTCTGGCACTTTGCTCTTACATGTAAAAATCATATTTTTTTGTAGAAAATTACTCAGAACCCCCAAACCTTATATATGTTTTTTTAGCAGAGGCCCTAGGGAATAAAATAAAAATGTTGCAACTTTTTATGTCACAAGTTATTTGCGCAGCAATTTTTTTGGGGAAAAAAATGAATGATTACGAATGAAAAAAAAAAAACACTAAAGTTAGCCCAATATTTTTGTATAATGTGAAAGATGTTACACCAAATAAATATATAGCTAACATGTCACGCTTGAAAATTGCGCATGCTCGTGGAATGGTGGCAAAATTTGGTACTCAAAAAATCTACAAAGGCAACAATTTAAAATGTTTTACAGGTTACCTGTTTAGAGTTACAGAGGAGGTCTTGATACAGAATTATTGCTCTCGCTCTGACGTTCACGGCGATACCTAACATGTGTGGTTTGAATGCTGTTTACATATGTGGGCGCAACGTACATATGCGTTCGCTTCTGAGTGAGAGCACATGGGGATTTTTTTTTATTATTGTTACTTATATTTACTTTTTTTGAATTTCTACACTTTCCCTTTAAAAAAAAGATTTTTGATCACTTTTATTCCTTTTACAAGGAATGTCAACATCCTTTGTAATAGGAATAGTGCGTGACAGGTCCTCTATATGGAGAGATAAGGGGTCAATAAGACTCCACATCTCTCCTCCAGGCTGGAAAGCCTGAGATCAAGAAAAAAAAAAACAGGACAATCTCGGCTTGGCAGTATTTACAACTTCGAGAGTCATAGAGATGACCAGGAACCATCTGTTCCCTGGAAATCTCTATGGTCAACTTCTGCTGCAGGTGGATTCCTTTTCGGGCTCGTGGATCACACGGGCGAGCCATTAGAAGCACAGGAGGGTTGCGGGGGCGGGCGGCCTGTAAGAACAATTAAGCAGCTGAACTGCTGCTATGATTGTTCTTACGGTGCAGGGAATCACTGGCTGAAAAGAGCGATACCGGGTTGATGCCTGTAGGTGCAGGCATCAGCCCGGTATAACCACTGAAATGGGAGGACTTCTATGAATGCCCTCCCGGCGGGAAGTGGTTAATTTATACTGAGCTATTCATTCACAGTCTCAGAGTGCATTTATGACACTGCTCTGTACATGTTCATGTGCATGCATGGGATTGATGCCATTGTGGGACTGCCAATCAAGTGGCCAAAGGGTCCATATCCAGAAGGAAGACCAAGAGATAAAGCCCATGACAACTGAAAATGCACCACGGTGTTGGGGGTTAAATTCCACTCTAAAGAGGGATTCCAGTAAGGTAGACTGTATTGAATAACAGTACAGTTAATCTGAAAAAAGCAGTACAGAGTCACAATAAGCCGCAAGTGATATGTGTCCCCTCCACACATAAAACAAGAATACCAAGCAGCTATGAAATTATTTTTTTTTTAAATCAGGTTGTCCCTACAAATGACAAGAAAATAATGTAGGAGTAAAATAAACGTAATGGTTAATGGGAGAAAAGGGGGAAGGGATGGCACATATTCTTATGCAGCATACACATGAAGGTTTTTCCGACGGAGTTCCAACAGAATTCCACTCAAGCGGTCTTTCCTACACACGATCACACCAAAGTCCGACCGTCTAGAATGCGGTGATGTACATGTATGACGTGACTAGAAAAAGGAAGTTCAATAGCCAGTAGCCAATAGCTGCTGTCTCGTACTTGCTTCAGAGCATGCGTTGTTTTTGGTCCGTCGGAACAGCATACAGATGAGCGGTTTTCCCGATAGAAATTGATTCCGTTGGAAATATTTAAAACATGTTCTATTTCTAGGTCTGTCAGAATTTTCGAAAAAAAAAAAGTCAGATGAGGCCCACACATGATCGCAATATCCAATGAAAACTTTCCCTCTGACTTTTTCTGGCGGAAAGTCCGACCATGTGTACGCGGCATAAGATTTCTAAGCCATGCAGTGCATTATGGATTAAAAAAAAATCTCCTGGTTGAATCTGCTCAAAAATTCACCAGGAATTTGAATCTCAAACCCATAGGATCACATCACACAGTATTGCCAATCGTCAGTATTTTTACTGGCAGACAATAAAAAAATAAAATAAAAAATGGGCACTTTGTCAGTAAAAGTAAAGGTTTGCCAGTAAAAAATATGGCTGTGACACTCAGCTCGGAACTGTGCATGGGCAATTTGGGTCAGGATACAGCTGAGTGCCTGCTACAGTGTGTTCCTGCTGTGTGCTGTCCCTAAGTGACTTACTATATCAAAAATGAAATTTATTGCCTTAATATCTACCTTAAATCCCATTTTTAATTGCATATTGTACTTATTTGTACTGAAATTTGTACTTAAAACTGTAATTTTGTTACTTTTGAAAATGTCAGTAAAAGCTTGGCTGTGCCAGTAAATTTTGGGTGTTGTGTAAGTAAATTTCAATCTGGTAGGTTGGCAGCACTGATCACATTGTAGTGATGATCTCACACCCCATCTGTATGCAACACTTCTGTTTAGTGTCAGAGCTTTCCCACTCATTTCTGCACCCACGCATTCCGATTGGTTGATCATTATTATAGGTTGTCTCATTTGGTAGGAGTGTAGGAGTTGGGATGGGGCAAGCTACTTCACTGGCAAGTAGTGCTAAAGCTTTGCCAATTCAAACCAGTGGGGTCAAGGAGAGCTTCTGCTTTTGTTTTTATAAAAGACAGACAAGCAGCACCAATCTAAGTGCAGCAATATTAATAACACATTTAATTGAGTAGTATTGCACTCACAGGAAATAGGATAAAAGCAGGCACATCTTTATGAGCAGCAGATGGACGTCAGGGATCCAGTGCGGTAACCAGGAAGCGCTGTGGGGTCTTTCTCGGCAGCGCCAGTGGTTTCCGGTGTCCTGGGCTAGACGTGAAGGGCGCAGGAGGAAGCCATCATATAAGAGGTCCCTGGTCTCTGGGGTAGGAGGCTGTGACATGCACGCGTTCAGCACATGCGTGCTCCTACATCAGGCTTGGTCTTTTGTATTCATCCCAGAATTTATTCTGCTCTTCAGCATGCTGCCTTCCCTGTGTCAGCTGTACTCCCTGTGGTCCTTACCCAGGCTATGAACTTCCTTTTAAAACCCATCATCCCTACCATGAGTCATCCATAACTTTATATCATTGTATTATATATACAGATACAATTCCAATAGTGACTCTTTGCTCCCCACTGGTTAGACTTGGACTATTTTGTTCAGTATTCTGGCACCACATTTTTCATCTTCCCAGATGACACAGCTTTGCCTGCTGGAACACCCTAGCACAACAATGTGTGGGCTTTTGCTTTTTTTAAATAAAATGTTCTGTATAGTTAATACTGCAATGTTAATATCACAAAATTCTCCTATTATTTATTTAGATCAGCTATGGAGCACCATATGCTGCAATGACCAACAGACGACTCTATCCATCCTTCTTCCATACCCTGCCCAGTGATCACATTCAATTTCTGGCAGTTGTTAAGCTACTCAAACACTTTGGCTGGACATGGATTGGTGTCATTGTGTTTGATGATGATTATGGAGATAGTCAGACTCAGGAGTTGATTTTGAGCGCTGCCAGCCATGATATCTGCATTGAGTTTATTATTAAAATTCCAAATGATCAAGATCAATTTAGAAATTTATTTTATGAGAGAGCAGAGATTCTAAACAATTCAACCTCCGAAGTTGTTATACTTTGTGGGAAATCTTCTTATTCTGTGAAGTACTTTCTAGAAGTGGAATGCAACGTTCAGAGTAAGACATTTATTATGCCAGTAACATGGACTTTTGACAGGTTTCTTCAACCACATAAAATACCATACCTTGGAAGCATAATATTTATACCACCTCAAAAAAGTATACCACGTTTAAAGGAAGCGTTGCAAAATGTTACCTCTGCCAATTGTACTGATGACTTTTTACTAGAACATATTTTAGCATCATGCTGCTATTGTTTAACATCAGATTCATATTTCAATAGGATATTTGAATATAAATTCAAAGTTAAACTTCATAAATGTAACGCTATTCCTGACTTCTGGAAACACATTAAACCTTTTAGCACCACATATCATGTGTATAAAGCTGTCTATGCCTTGGCACATTCTTTGCACAATATGGAAGCCTATTTGTCCAGAAATGCCAAAGGCACCTTCATGAAAAATCTGAAGCTTATGCAAGAGGTAATGTGTTTATTACTGTCTTGTACACATAACTACTGCTATGTATTTTTTTTTACATCTTATTTTTACCACAACATTTGGTTAAAGCAGAGTTTCACCGAAAAGTGGAAGCTCCGCTTATCTGCCTCCTCGCCCCTCCAGTGTCACATTTGGCACCTTTTGGGGAGGGGGGAACGAGCAGGTACCTGTTTTTGACAGGTGTTCATCCTCATTTCCAAGAGATCTCTCTCTCTCTGCTGCAAGATCACTTAGAGGTTCGGCCCCCCTCCTCCTGCCCCCACCACCAAGCCATTCAGAAAGCAGAGCGTGCTTTGCACATGAGCAGTAGGGAATCAGCTGTGAAGCCGCAAAGGCTTCACTGACAGTTCAATGTACAGGCAATGGTTGGCAGTGGAAGCACCCGAGAGCCGATGGAAACATCGGCTGGGGTGCTAACATCGCTGGATTCCAGGACAGTTAAGTGTTCTACTATTAAAGGTCAGCAGGTACAGTATGTGTTTTTTTCTTCTGGGGGGGACTCCACTTTAATTTAGTTAAATGATATCTAAATCCAAAACAAAAAAAACTAATAAAAATATACAGTAATATACAATCATATCATATATATTGCAGATTGCTTTTCCTTAGATCTGCTGGCTGCAGAAAAAGTAGTGCATCCCAAACAATAATAATCATTTTTGTTCTTAGCTCTCATGTTCATTGACTCCATCCCACCACTAATATATGTTTGGGCAAACGTTTCTGGACATAAAACCATCACATTTATATAAACATGTTGGACATCTGATTCCAAAACCATGGCCATAACATCAGGCACATAACAATGCAATCTCCATTGAAAATATTACCATTCAAATACATTTTAGACGATTGTACATGTACACTTCCAACCTTATGGAAATTATTTGGGGAAGGCCTTTTTTTTTTTGTTTCAGCTTAATTGTGCCAAATCTGGCTTCATAAAAGGCCATAAAGACATGGTTTGAGGAGTTTGGTGTGGAGGAACTCTAGTGGCTACACAGAGCCCGAAATCAGTTTTAGTGAACACCTTTGAGATAAATAAAGACACTGATTGTGAACCAGATCTTTTCATTTAAAATCTGTACCTTAATTCACAAGTACTCTTTTGGATGAATAGGTACAAAATCCCACAGACATTTTCCAAAAATGTACGTAAAAAAGCTTCATCAAATGAGAAGAAGCTGTCATTGTTAAAAAGGGTGGAGAATTCTATATTAATGCCCATAGTTTTCAAATAGGATGTCCAGCAAGGTACCTTGATAAAGGTGGGCTGCATCCCATCAATATTTCACGTGCACAATGAATTGCTTATCTGAGCACTTTACTCTATTTAAGTCCTGTGTGCAGGTACAGCAACATTGAATATTACCTATAGAAAAAAAACACAGGCCCCTTATTCCCTTATAAGGGGCCTGTGTTTTTTTAATATAGTTAATATTCAATGTTGCTGTACCTGCACACAGGACTTAAATAGAGTAAAGTGCTTGGAAAATGGGATGCACCCCATTTGTGCATGTGTGTTTTATTCTAGAAGAGAGGGGTTCCTTACGTGATACAGTATCACGTAATCTGCTTTTTTTTTCAACTGCTTTGCATGTTGTGTTTTCAAGCTAATTTAAACCCTAGAAGTATCCACAATATCCCCGAATCTGGATAATTGTTTTATGTATTGGAGAAGGAAATAATAACAAATATGTATGTAATTTAAGTTTAAAATATTGAACGGTGGAAAAGACTTGGTATAGTCTTGTGCAATTTCACTTTTTTTTTTTTAGTTTTTAAGAAAAGTACATTTTCAAGATCCCACTGGAGAAGAAGTATATTTTAATGAGAGAGGAGATATGGGCGCATTATATCATATTTACAGTTTTGGAACAAATTTTAATTTTGAACGTATATTTGTATATATTGGAAGTTACAATGCATCTTCTCCTGATGGAGAAGAATTTGTGTTTGATGGATTACCACCAATATGGAAACATGGTGAGGTTCGTGTTTTCACTTGATTACTGATTCCTAAATAGATGTGTAAGTAGTGTAGGAACTTGCCGCTAATTGCCTCTAACATTCCTATTGACCTATCACCAAGATTAACTGCATAATTAGGCAGAGGGGATGTGCAGGAGGTAGGAAAGGGTGGATAAGCGTTAGTACTTTGAGAAAGTTTTGGAGTTTGCATGTCAACTGTAGGATATTAAAAACTACTGTATGTGTAGGCATCTCTATGAGCCCACATAATACATTTGCAGGTCCCTAAAGATGTCTACAAAATGGTTAACCTAGCAAAGTGCATTTTTTTTAGCTTAGTTAAGTAAGGTGAAGATATGGTTATTTTAGCCAGTGTCTGATTGACTGGTGAACGAATCTACAAAAACATAATTTTTTTCAATATTTACCATTTGATCAGGATTTTTTTTAACACTGATTATTTATAAAACTGATGATCACTGTTATAAATGTAGCACAACCCTCGTACGGGCCGCTGGAGGATTACTGACCCCAAAGGTTGTGCTAACCTTCCAAGCCTCCGGACACCTCTGACACTCTGGGTTCAGATATAATTCAAAGAAAGAATGCAATTGCAAACCAGACTGTTTCAAATAAATGAATATTTTACTAAGGATTCTTAAGTCAACAAGAAGAAAGGAATGTTAATGCAGATATCTTTCAATCTCAAACTTTAGTCTTAGCAAGTATAAAACAGATAGGCAATGCAAAGAAAGAGCACAATAAATAAAAAGGTAATAGCCAGTAGGCCCTGGAAGTACCTATGACCCCAGATATAAAAGCAAAGAGAATGACCTATCTGTGTCAAACTGCTCCCTTAAAATCCTGATGCCATGGGCCCAGAAAGGAAACAGCACAATTTATAAGAACACAATATGTGAACAGTGCAGTGAGCAAATTCCGAATAAGAGTTCCCCTTAACCACTTCAGCCCCGGACCATTTGGCAGCCAAAGGACCAGAGGTCTTTTTTCAATTTCGCACTGCACTACTTTAACTGGTAATTGCGCGGTCATGCAATTTTGTAACCAAACGAAATTTGCGTCCTTTTCTTCCCACAAATAGAGCTTTCTTTTGATGGTATTTGATTGCCTCTGTGATTTTTATTTTTTGCGATATAAACGGAAAAAGAGCGAAAAATTTTGAAAAAAAAAAAGATTTTCTACTTTTTGTTATAAAAAAAATCTAATAAACTCAATTTTAGTCAAACATTTGGGCCAAAATGTATTCAGCCACATGTCTTTAGTAAAAAAAATGCCAATAAGCGTATATTTATTGGTTTGCGCAAAAGTTATAGCGTCTACAAACTAGAGTACATTTTCTGGAATTTACACCGCTTTTAATTTATGACTGCCTATTTCATTTCTTGAGGTGCTAAAATGGCAGAGAAGTACAAAACCCCCCCAAATGACCCCATTTTGGAAAGTAGACACCCCAAGCTATTTGCTGAGAGGCATGTTGAGCCCATTGAATATTTTTTTTTTTAGTCCCAAGTGATTGAATAAAGACAAAAATAAAAAAGATTTTTTTTTTTTTCAAAATGTTGTCACTAAATGATATATTGCTCACACATGCCATAGTTATATGTGGAATTGCACCCCAAAATACATTTTGCTGCTTCTCCTGAGTATGGGGATACCACATGTGTGGGACTTTTTGGGAGCCTAGCCGCGTACGGGGCCCCGAAACCCAAGCACCGCCTTCAGGATTTCTAAGGGTGCAAATTTTTGATTTCACTCCTCACTACCTATCACCGTTTCGAAGGCCATAAAATGCCAAAATAGCACAAAACCCCCCCAAATGACCCCATTTTGGAAAGTAGACACCCCAAGCTATTTGTTGAGAGGCATGGTGAGTATTTTACAGCTCTCATTTGTTTTTGAAAATGAAGAAAGTAAAGAAAAAAAAAAAAATTTTTTTCTTTTTTCAATTTTCAAAACTTTGTGACAAAAAGCGAGATCTGCAAAATACTCACAATACCTCTCAGCAAATAGCTTGGGGTGTCTACTTTCCAAAATGGGGTCATTTTGGGGGGTTTTATGCCATCTGGGCATTCCATGGCCTCCGAAACTGTGATTGGCAGTGAGAAGTGAAATAAAAAAATTACACCCTTAGAAAGCCTGAAGGCGGTGATTGGTTTTTGGGGTTCCGTACGCAGCTAGGCTCCCAAAAAGTCCCACACATGTGGTATCCCCGTACTCAGGAGAAGCAACAGAATGTATTTTGGGGTGTATTTCCACATATGCCCATGACATGTTTGAGCAATATATCATTTAGTGACAACTTTTTGTAAAAAAAAAATATATATTTTTTTTTTTTTTTTCATTATTCAATCTCTTGGGACAAAAAAAAAAAATATTTAATGGGCTCAACATTGCTCTCATCAAATAGCTTGGGGTGTCTACTTTCCAAAATGGGGTCATTTGGGGGGGGTTTGAACTGTCCTGGCATTTTATGCACAACATTTAGAAGCCTATGTCACACGTCACCCACTCTTCTAACCACTTGTAGACAAAGCCCTTTCTGACACTTTTTGTTTACATGAAAACATATTTTTTTTTTGCAAGAAAATTACGTTGAACCCCCAAACACTATATATATTGTTAAAGCAAAGGCCCTACAGATTAAAATGGTGGGTGTTGCATTTTTTTTTTCCACACAGTATTTGCGCAGCGATTTTTCAAACGCATTTTTTGTGGAAAAAATACACTTTTTTTTATTTTAATGCACTAAAACACACTATATTGCTCAAATTTTTGATGAAATAAAAAATATGATCTTAGGCCGAGTACATGGATACCAAACACGACATGCTTTAAAATTGCGCACAAACACGCAGTGGCGACAAACTACATACATTTTTAAAAGCCTTTAAAAGCCTTTACATGATACCACATTAGATTCACGGAGGAGGTCTACTGCTAAAATTACTGCCCTCGATCTGACCTTCGCGGTGATACCTCACATGCATGGTGCAATTGCTGTTTACATATGACGCCAGACCAACGCTTGTGTACGCCTTTGCGCAAGAGAAGGGGGGGCAGGGGTGCTTTTTTTTTTTTTTTTTGTTTTTTTTTTTATTTATTTAGCTTTTTTATTTTATTTTTAAACTGTTCCTTCCATTTTTTTTCTTTGTTATGATTTTTATTGTTATCTCAGGGAATGTAAATATCCCCTATGATAGCAATAGGCAGTGACAGGTACTCTTTTTTTGAAAAAATTGGGGTCTATTAGACCCTAGATCTTTCCTCTGCCCTCAAAGCATCTGACCACACCAAGATTGGTGTGATAAAATGCTTTCCCAATTTCCCAATGGCGCGGTTTATATCCGGGAGGGGGGACATTCCCTCCCACTGCTTGTAAAAGCAGTCTAGAGGCTAATTACCCGCTAGAATTGCTTTTACATGAAAGCCGATCACTGGCTGAAAAGAATGATACCAAGATGATACCTAAACCTGCAGGCATCATTCTGGTATAACCATTCAAAGTCCAGCAACATACTGGACATATATTGTAATCTTTTTTTTTTCATGCAGCCTCTTGGCTGAACGAAAAAAAGAGATTGATTGGTGGGTATGCCCACCATTAGAATACCTCCCTTCATCCACCCACTTCTAATGATGGGCATACATGCACCATTTATATATGCCGATGCATGGGGGCATCCTCCCGCAAAAGTTATGCCGTGTACACACGGTCGGAATTTCGACCGTATGTACGTGGCATTAGGAGCCAATCGCTCCTCCCCCCCCTGCTGCCCCCATGCTTCGGCATATATGCTCTTTTTTTTAACTGTGGTGGTGAAATCACCTCCTACAGCGTTGGAGTCGCGGCTTTATGTATCGTGGGAGCAAACGCTGTTGCTGTCAAGATAAATAAATCCGCGTTGCAACTGAATGGCGCACCTGAAAACAAAAAAATGCTCAACACTAAAACACACAGTAAACAAAATTACATACCTGAAAAGCAAGCATGATAAAACATAATAAAACATAATAAAACATAATAAAACATTGCAGAATAGAATGGAGTAAAAAAAGAGCAACAATAGAGAGAGAATAGAGTGAGAGAGAGAACAATAAAACGACAACTATTTTATTTTTTTTTATTTTTTTGAGATTCACAGTTAAAAAAGCTCCTGACTGAAGCGACTGAATCAAAACGCTACCACAAAAAAAATGTTAGCGATCGCAGGGATCAGGCCTGACTCTGCGAACGCTGCAGTTATGTGTGCTTAGTGTTTTGTAAGTGACAGTGATCGATCGATACTGCACTTGGGTGGGCTGGGCTGGGCTGGGCGGAGGGGGAAAACGCAGGTGCTAGCAGGTATCTGGGCGGATCCCGCTAACAATGCGTTTTTCTTTGGAACCCTAAACTGCTGGGACGCTAGTATAGATCTGATCAGATCAGATATTGATCTGTTCAGATACTGTGCCACTAAGGGAGGTGTATGCTTTGCGCGTGGGTGTTTGCGGTACTGGCACTAACCTGGGGCGACGCAGACCTTATTTGACCCTAAAACCTAATTGATATCACCCGCCGGGCGATCAGGGGGTTAAACCGTTATTGGGTAATAAATGGCGGGTGCCCTGACAGTATAAAAAACAAGCTAACTAACCAGCGTCACCCGTAACAGTAATACAAAAAAAAACTGGTTACCTAGCGACACTAATGCAGCGATCAGAAAAACGATCGCTTAGTGACACTGGCAAAAGGGGGTGAAAGGGTTAACTAGGGGCAATCAGGGGGTTAAACCTTTATTAGGTAATATATGGGGGTACCTGACGCTATATAAAAACCTGACGGGGAACCTAAATAACGAAATAACTAACTGGCTAACCAGCGTCACCAGTGACAGTTATACAGTGATCACTGGTGAAAGGGTTAACTCTAGGGGCAATCAGGGGGTTAAAAACCTTTATTTAGGTTGTAATATGGGGGTACCTGACCTATAAACCTATTTATGAACCTATATAAACATGGCGGTTACCTAAAAAAAAAAAATGGTTACCTAGCGACACTAATGCAGCGATCAGAAAAACGATCGCTTAGTGACACTGGCAAAAGGGGGTGAAAGGGTTAACTAGGGGCAATCAGGGGGTTAAAACCTTTATTAGGTAATATATGGGGGTACCTGACGCTATATAAAAACCTGACGGGGAACCTAAATAACGAAATAACTAACTGGCTAACCAGCGTCACCAGTGACAGTTATACAGTGATCACTGGTGAAAGGGTTAACTCTAGGGGCAATCAAGGGGTTAAAACCTTTATTTAGGTTGTAATATGTGGGTACCTGACCTATAAACCTATTTATGAACCTATATAAACATGGCGGTTACCTAAAAAAAAAAAAATGGTTACCTAGCGACAGCAGTGACACTAATACAGCGATCAGAAAAACGATCGCTTAGTGACACTGGCAAAAGGGGGTGAAAGGGTTACCTGGGGGGCAATCAAGGGGTTAACCCTTCATTCGGGGGGGGGGGGGGGGGCTACCTTGGACCTAAAACTAACTGCACTGACAGTTATTACAGTCACACTGACACTAAATGCAGTGATCAGTAAAAAAATGATCACTGCAATTAGTGACACTGTGACTGGGGGGGGGAGGGGGTGATCTGGGGGGTGATCTGGGGGTGACAGGGGGGTGTTTTGTGTGCCTATGTGTACTGGTGTCAGTGTACTGTTGGTGCACTAACCTTTAGATGTTCACAGCTCGGCGTTCCGGTCACATAGACCGGCGCACCGAGCGTGACATCACTTCCTCTGCCTGTGTTTTGATTGACACAGACAGAGGAAGCATCTGATTCGCCAGGAGCGATCGCGAGGGGGTGGCCAGAAACCACTGGCCGTCCCCTCATCCCGGATCGCTCCTGAAGCGATCCCGACCGTCCCCGCCGGCCGGGGGGGGTCCGATCGGACCCCCCACCCGCCGGAAGAATGGCACGTACAGGTACGTGGTTCTGCCTGTACGTGCCATTCTGCCGACGTATATATACAGGGGGCGGTCGGCAAGTGGTTAATGAGCACAGGTGTAATGTGGGCAAGAGTAAATAAGTCCTTGTAGAGTAGGTGTACAGAATTTTCACCTAGCTCAACAAGGGCCCACGGAGGTTGCTGTGGAATGGTGATCAACAATAGTGGATAGCATATGCAAGGTGTTTCCTGTTAAAAGCTTTTGTATAAAGAGATGGGGTAAAGGTGTCTGCATGCAGTGTCTTTTGTAGGATGTACTCAGGGTGGGCTTCTACCCACTCACCAATCCAGATGATACCCAGGCTCAAGGGATTAGGATGTCCCAGAATAGGCTATTGAAGAATCTGCAACCAGCAAAGGGTGCCTGGCCATGCACATAGCGACAATGGGATTCAGCTGTGTCTGTAACGGTGATGATGAGAGTGACCCCCAACAGTCACTTGGCCAACAGAGAGCGGGAGATGGTGGATCCACTTGCAGGTGTATGGCTCATTCACTGAAGACTCTCAATGCCATCGAGGCTGCAGCGCCTGCTCACATTTCCCAGAACGGACGGGTCCCTACTCTCAGCTAAAGGTGTTGGTCCCAAGAGAAAGAGCTCCTCCCTGACTATTTATGTCCTCACCCAGCATTCTTCTCTCTCCAGCCAGCTGGAACTTGTAGTCTGCAGCAGCACTGGCTCCATAGAAATCCCAGCTGTCTGGACCACATGTCCTCTGATCCCCTGCTTTCAGTAGTGTTTTTTTATCTCTCTCTGCCTCCAGAAAATGATGACACAATGTCCAGGCTGAACAATAGAGGGAAACAAACTCAAGGCAACACTTATGCCGCGTACACACGACCAGACTTTCCATCATAATAAAGCCCACACACGATCAGAATATCCGACGGAATGATTCCGTCTGACCTTTTCTGACAATGAATGGCTATGAATAAAAGCTGTTCATTGTGTACATTTGACATGTGATCAAAATGATTGGACACGGCGATCCCATGGTACCAGGGCCAGCCAGGTACAATGCACTGTCAACTGTTGTGTCCGGTGGACACAGCAGGTTCCAGATCCTGTCTCTATGTGGCCCCTAGGGTGCACACAAAGTGCATGACTGGGAGGATGTCATATGATGCCCACCTGGAATAGCAGTGCTCCTGCTTGGCCATCTTTTACTATTGGCTGAATGGGATGTAGTTAAATACCAAATCATGTGGGGAAAATTTTGAATTGCTGCTTGCCCATGATTAACCACTTGCCTACTGGGCACTTTTAACCCCTTCCTGCCCAGGCCAATTTTCATCTTTCAGCGCTGTCGCACTTTGAATAACAATTACGTGGTCATGCAAAACTGTACCAATATGACATTTTCATAATTTTTTTTCACTCAAATGGAGCTTTCTTTTGGTGGTATTTAATCACCACCGGGTTTTTTATTTTTGCTAAACAAATGAAAAAAGGTCAAACATTTAAAAAAATATATGTTTTCTTAATCTCTGTTATGCTGTATACACATGACCGGACTTTCTGTCAGAATAAACTCTGACGGTCTTCCTAATCTCTGTTATAAAATTTTGCAAATAGGTAATTTTTCTCCTTCACTGATGTGCGCTGATAAAGCTGGGCACTAATAGGCAGCAATGATGGGCACTGATAGGCTGTACTTATGGGCACTGTTGAGGAAGCACTGATGGACACTGATAGGCTGCACTGATGGTTACTGATGAGGCGGCACTGGTGGGCACTGATAAGGAGGCACTGATGAGCCTGCACTGATATGTGGTACTGATAGGTACTGATAGGAAGCCTGATGGGCACTAATAGGATGCACTGAAGGGCACTGATAGGCGGCACTGATGGACACTGATTGACAGCACACTGATGGACACTAATTGGCAGCACTGATAGGCATTGATAGACATCACCTTTGGGCACTGTTGGGGCTGCACTGATCATCAGAACACTGATGATCAGTGTCCTGATTATCAGTGCAGATTCCCCCTTTCACACTAGCCAGTTACAAGGCTCTTTGATACATTCCTCATGTTCTGTGACAGCATGATGAAAGGAATGCTGATAACCGGCAAGTGTGTTTACATTGTGATCAGCTATGATTGGACACAGCTGATCACATGGTACAGAGCCACTGTGAATGTCTCTTTACCCCAATCACTGAGCGTGTGGGTGCATGCCGCAGTGCATGGTTCTGGGAGGACGTCATATAATGCCCTCCCAGAACTCGACAACCATGCTATAGTGGGGTCAGCAAATGGTTAAACAGCTAATAGTAGTTGGTCACATTCAACTAGACGTTGTTCTGTAATATTGAAGATATTTTGTAACTTCTCCAAGCCTTCTTTAGTTCTAATGAGTTTCAGAAAAATACCCCAACATTTACTGCATATTCACACAGGTAGCAAAGACACCTTAGTCCATCCATCATGGAATGTGTCTAGGGAGATATTGATTGTCCAAATTCAGGATGGACAGTCAACCTCTGCCTTGGCAACAAATAGTGATTGGCAGGGGCGTTGCTAGGTCTACAAAAGATCTGGGGCTAGAGCCCATAGCAGTGAAGTAAAGAAAGTCATATATAATATGTTAACAAAACAACAAAATCCTGCAAGCCTTAAAGAACCCCCTACCAACCTGCCACTATCAAGCTGCAAACGTTAAACACGTCTCATAAGTTTGTGCACATTAAACACAAAATTAAATATACGCTGCGCTGGAATGGCTATGCACTAGATAATCTGTATCTTAATCTATAGTTATAGATCCACAAGAATATAACAATATGCATAAAATAGTAAACATACAACTGGTGTAAAGTGCAAGTGCAAGATATAGCAAAAACAAATAATGTGCACAAAATCTGTAAACACACAACTAAAACGCATAGATAAATATAAAGTGCACAAGTGCCAAAAAAAACTCTGTGAGGTTATATGGACCCTTTAGACTTACAAGGTGCCATGCGCAATAACACACCAAAAAATAAAATAAAATATCAATAATAATAATATTAGATGAAAAAAGTGCTAAATGCATACATATGTGATAGCAAACATGTATACAAGATTTATAAAAAAATGCAAGTGCATAAACCACACAAGTGTCTCTATATTATTAAAAAAAATGTTCTTTGTGGCAGCCTGTCTTGAGCTGTGAAAAGAACCACAAAATGTTGATTGATGTGAGACTAGATGCAGGTGATGTGATTTCCAGTGATCATACTATTGACATGCTTGTTACATCCAACCGTGGCTCTGAATCATGCATAGTTGAAATCCGGGAACCCCTTATGGTAATAAGCTCACCTCAGAGCTTGTGACCAGCTTTTAAACTGAGTCAAAGCACGCATATGAACCACTATAGGGTTCTCAGCTGTTTCACTGGATCAGTAGTATCCTGAGTGCAATGATCTCAGAGGCACATGAAAAAAGAAAAAGACTAATAGTGCAATACCGTTTTACAAAATTTAATAGACAAGTTAAAAAACATTCCCCCGCCGGGGTACTCACATGTGTAAGGTGCGTCAGTGCACCATACTTCATAAGACTCAATAAAATACTGTAAACAGTATGGGTATGGCTTGTATCCCCTCCAGGCAGGTGTACTGTCTCTCGCTCCGTCCTGGCCCCTCCCCTACGCGTGTCGATACTCAGGGTGTGGCGTATCTTCCTCAGGAAACAAAACAAACAAACAAAACGAAACAAGCCGAGCCGAGATCTAAGGCAGCTTGGAGAGAGGAAAAAGGAGAGAGGAGGGGGGAGCGGGGAACAGGGAGCATGACAGCGGATCTACACCGGAGCTTGCCTTGTTCCTGTTCATTGACATTTACAAGCCGGATGGGGACAAGTGCAAAGCTCCCTTTTTTCACAGACATAACTCTGCTCTGGGGGGTTCAGACACCCCAAACCCCTCCCCCTTATCTACGTCCATGCCCGGTATAGCCCCAGAAGCCACCCCCTAGCAACGCCACTGGTGAGTTGATTACAGCGGTACTAAACCCAAAATAAAAAATATATTATATTATATAAATGTATTGGCTGAAATAATTTTCTTTTTTAGTCTATTCTTCCTTTATTGTCATCTGGTGATCTGTTCAGTAACACACTTCCTGTCTAATGCCCCGTACACACGGTCGGAAAATCCGACCACAAAATCCATCGGATTTTTTCCGACGGATTTTGTCCGACACTGGTGTTGCATACACACGGTCAGACAAAGTTGTCGGAAAATCCGATCATTCTGAACCTGGTGATGTTTGTTGCCTACGACGGGACTACGTAGAGGCTAGTAGCCAATAGCTTGGGTATTGTAATGTGATCTGAGCATGCGTGGCACTTTGTCCGTCGGAATTCGCTACACACGATCGGAAAAAGTCCGATAGGACTTTGTTGTCGGAAAATTTGAGAGCAGGAGATAAAACTTTATCCGTCGAAAAATCCGACGGAAAAAGTCCGATGGAGCCTACACACGGTCGGAATTTCAACATTCAACATTGTCCGATAGGACATTTTCCGTGTGTATGGGGCATTAGGGTGTCTCACTCTGGATGGATGAGCAACCGAACCACCTATAGATAGCAGTGTAGCCAATCTGAGAAGAGCGTAGTGTTAGATGCCCAAGCAGAATAAATAGAATTGACTAACAAATTAGGCTGTTACAACAAAATTTTATCCTTTGGGATAAAAGTTTTACATAAATTGATAAAAGTCAACTTGTCATTTGTAAATAGTTTGCCTCAACCTTCTAAATGCCACTTTTGCTGGACAGCTTGGTCTGATAAAGCCTAAAAATAGAAAATGAATGCTGCCACTATATCTAAAGCCCCATACACACGGTCGGATTTTCCGATGGATTCTGTCCTATCAGACAATGTTGTCGGAAATTCCGACCATGTGTAGGCAGCATCGGACAGTTTCCATCGGATTGTCTGACAGACAAAGTCCTATCTCCTGCTGGATAGATTTTTTGACACCAAAGTCCGATCACACCAAATCCGATCGTGTGTAGCGAATTCCGACGGTGCTACGCATGCTCAGATCACATTACAAGACCAAAGCTATTGGCTACTAGCCTCTACGTAGTCCCGTCGTAGGCAACAAACGTCACCACGTTCAGAATGATCGGATTTTCCGACAACTTTGTCCGACCGTGTGTACGCAAAACCAACATCGGACAAAGTACGACGGACATGATCCGACGGACCTGGTCCTCGGATAATCCGCGCGTGTGTATGGGGCTTTAGGATTGGTAAGCTGCAATATACAGATACTCCGTTTAATGACTTACCTGTTTAATGACCGCTCTGACTTATGAACTGCTCTCCCCGACCCGCGCAGGATGACTGCTCGGACTTACGACCGCTTTCCTGACCTGTGACCACTCGGACTTACGACCAGCTCTCCCGCTCTCCCGACCCGTGCGCAGGACGTCATGTCATCATTCTGCATCAGCCTCGTTCTCACTCCTGGCCTGCTGTTTTACAGGTATGTACTGTACTGTACTGTACTCTGTTCAGTGCTCAGAAAAAAAAATTAAAAATAAGATCATTAAGGACTATAAGGCTGGCAAAAAAGTTAAATGAGAAGTTTGGGGTTGGCTGTTTTCCCATAATCATACTTACCTTGCTGCATCCATCCCCTGGCGTCTCTGCACTGAGAACCGAGCCATCGAACATCGCTGATGGCTCGGTTCTCTTGGCTCCCAAGAGGAGAGCTGCTGTCAATCAGCAGCTCTCCTGCTCTGCTCCTCCACGCTCACAAGAGTGCTGAGTTGTGGAAGGCCGGGGAGCAGCCATCTCATTGCCTCAGCAGCTCGCTGAGGGGCTGACACTGCCGTCAGTCCAGCCACCTAGCGGATTCAGACTTCCGAAGGTGGGATAATGCGGTGCCGGGGCTGATCTTGGTGATGTCAGCAGAGAGCAGACTGAATATATAGTCTACACTAAATACAGAGTATATACCATATTTATCGGCGTATAACACGCACCCCAAGTTTAGGAGGGAATTTAAAAGAAAAAAACTTTTAGGAGGGAAGTTTAAGGAAACAAACTTACATTTAAATGCCCATTAATGCAGCCTTGTCAGTGTAATTTGCAGCCTTGTATTGCAGCCTTGTCAGTCATTTGCAGCCTTCCATTGCAGCCTTGTCTGTCATTTGCAGCCTTCCATTGCAGCCTTGCATTGCAGCCTTGTCTGTCATTTGCAGCATTGTCAGTCATTTAAATATTACACATGTAGCAATGTGGACTACGATTACAAATGACTGCTTCTGTGTCATTTGTAGCCTTGTCTGTCTTTTTTATTTTAAAAATGGTGCCACCGAGATACAGAGCAGATGTCCTGTGTATCTCGGTGGCGCTCGGTAGTTCTCGGCTGGCTTTCGGGTATTTTCGGCCGCATTCGGCCGTTCCCGGCTATCTTCGGCTGTTCTCGGCTATCTTCGGCCGTTCTTGGCTATTTTCGGCTTTCCGAAAGCCGCTGAGGACGGCCGAGAGTGGGCGAAGATAGCCGAGAATGGCCGAAGATAGCCGAGAACGGCCGAAGATACCCGATCGCGGCCGAGAACGGCAGAAAAGCTTCCAAACAGCGGAAAAGCTTTCAAACGGCGGGGGATCGGCGTATAACACGCAGCCCCGATTTTTCCCTGATTGTAAGGGGAAAAAAGTGCGTGTTATACGCCGATAAATACGGTATATATATATATATATATATATATATATATATATACACACACACACAGTGCCTTGCAAAAGTATTCACCCCCCTTGGCAGTTTTTGTGTTTTGTTGCCTCACAACCTGGAATTAACATGGATTGTTTGAGGATTTGCATCATTTAATTTACAGAACATGCCCACAATTTGAAGAGGTTTTTTTTTATTGTGAAACAAACAACAAATAGGACAAAATAAAAGAAAAAGTAAATGTGCATAACTATTCACCCCTAAAGTCAATACTTTGTAGAGCCACCTTTTGCGGCTATCACAACTCCAAGTCGCTTTGGATAAGTCTCTATGAGCTTGCCACATCTTACCACTGGGATTTTTGCCCATTCCCCCTTGCAAAACTGCTCCAGCAACTTCAAGTTGTATGGTTTGCGCTTGTGAACAGCAATCTTTAAGTCAGACTACAGATTTTCTATTGGATTGAGGTCTTGGCTTAGACTAGGCCATTCCAACACATTTACATGTTTCCCCTTAAACCACTCAAGTGTTGTTTTAGCAGTGTGTTTGGGATCATTGTCCTGCTGGAAGGTGAACCTCTGTCCTAGCCTCAAATAACACACAAAGTGGTACAGGTTTTGCTCAAGAATATCCCTGTATTTAGCACCATCCATCTTTCCCTCAAATCTGACCAATTTCCCAGTCCCGGCGACACACTGGTGGTGTTCTTTGGGTGATGTGATGTGTTGGGTTTGCACCAGACATAGCGTTTTCTTTGATGGCCAAAGAGTTAAATTTTAGTCTCATCAGACCTGAGCACCTTTCTCCATACATTTTGGGAGCCTCCCACATGCCTTTTCGCAAACTCAAAACATGCCATTTTGTTTTTTTGCTGAAAGTAAAGGCTTTCTTCTGGCCATTCTGCCATACAGCCCAACTCTATGGAGCTATTGTTGTCCTAGGTACAGATACTCCAGTCTCTGCTGTGCAGCTCCTCCAGGGTTATCTTAGGTCTCTGTGCTGCCTCTCTGATTAATGCCCTGTGTTAAATTTGTTTAATAGTTTGGGTGTTCGATACTACCTGGATATATTTTTACAATTATTCTTGAGTATTGACATTTAGGGAGCTTTTGTGTGCAATTGTTAGGATTCTTTCCCAGTTTGCCTCTGAGAACTTTGTTTGTAAATCCCTTACCCATGTTTGACATGCTTTCCTTCCCTTTTGAGGAGATTGGCGAGAATAGCATAGAGTGTATGTTCGAAATCAGGTGTTGTTGCGGTGTCAGTTGGGAGCAGAGAGTCTCAAACAGGGGTCATATCGCATGATAAGGCTTCTTCTAGGTTCTTCTCTTTGAGAAAGTGGCGTATCTGAAAGTAGGTCCAGCAAGGTAGAGGATTGTTGTCTGAGTTAGTGGGAAGTGCTTTATGGTCTAGTACGTCACCGTCTTTGTAAAAGTGGTGTGCATTTATGTCTTTGTGTGGGCATATAGTTTTTAGGAACAAATTTGGTTATTTTTAAGGTCACGTTGTGTGCACATTGGCTCAGTGCAGGACAACAAAGTGTAGCTGTGGAGTGGATACAGCTGCTTTTGCAGCTTTCTCTAGGTTTTGGTATACCTGGATGGGGCTCTGTAGTTTGGGAGATTCCATAGTGTCTTGGGTGGGATGGAATCTCCAACCCTGTGTCTAGGTTTTGTGGAGGACCAGCATGGTGTGTGCTCAGATGAGGTGCTCTGTCAATTTTTAAAACAGACTTTTTTCTCTTTCCTTCCTTCAGCCTACTAATTAAGGGGAGTGGTTAATTGGTCACAGGTGCTTGAGGCCTATATAACTTTCTGTACAACTCATTTTGAGCCTGGTCATCATGAGTTATTGGAACTGGACTGCCTTCAAAAATTCATTAACATCTAGGAAAGTGGGTGCAGTGGGATACATCCTGATTAAGGACTACTATACTGCTTCAATTCTAGCACAACTGCGAACATGGTTCCCCAACTCGCCAAATACTAGGTGGCGAGAATTAGAGGAAAGCCAAACTCCAAACAACAATCTCTATGACTATTTATTAGCAAGCACATTTAACCCTTCCCACACTACTTCTCTAGCCCCATCAATGATAGCCTCACTACAAGCCTGGAAAATGTTGATAACACAAAATCTTACCTCCCATACCTCGCCACTACCAATTCCTATCACTAGTCTGTCAGAACTTATACCAGACATACATATGACTCACTGGGTGGAAAAAGGCATAAAACATATAGAGGATCTTATGATAGGACCCACAATGAAATTGTTTAGAACATTACAAATCAAATTAGATTTGTATGAATCTCAACAACACTATAGATACCGCCAAATAAACCATCTCCTTCAAACCAACTTCCCTGGCGAATAACACTATATTTGATCAATAATTCAACTAATATAAAAGGAATCTCCCTTTTTACAATGCTCTAAATGATAAACTGACATTTAACAAGTCTTCTCACATCGAGGCCTGGGAACGAGAAATGGGAGAAATATACACCCCAGACCAATGGCAACAGGCACTTCAAATGACATATGCATCCACCAAATGCATTAATCTATGGGAACTGACACAAAAAGTCCTACTTCGCTGGTACTTAACCCCACACAAGATTTCCAAATTTGACACTAGAGCTTCCCCATTGTGTTGGAGGAAATGTAACTACACAGGTACCCTATTCCATATACTCTGGGATTGCCCGAACATTCGCAAACTATGAGATAACATTTTCCTTATGCTTACACAAATAGCGCAACATCCCATCCATAAAGCTCCGGGATTAGCTATCTTATCTCTGGGTATAAGAGTCACTCCCGAAAACCATTAGGACAATAGTATCCCACATCTTGCTAAGCACCAGACTAACGATCACAAGACATTGGAAAGATCAGGAACCACCCACAATGAAAGAAATAATACTGACCACTAACACACATGCCACTTATGAAATTATGTTCGCTTCATCCCAGGGCAAGTTTCAAAAATCACATGAACAATGGAAACCGTGGACTGACTGGTATAAACTGAAAGTTCTGAGTATTGTTGATGAACCGTAAAATTCTCCAGCTCTAGGGAGTTGTGTACACATATGTTTTATTTAATTTCAATTTTTATTTACTTATTTTTTTATCGTTTATTTTTCCTTATTATTTCCTTACTGTTTGAGTTATACTATAATACGTTCAAGCAGAGGTATATGCTTACCCAAAGCAACAGTTATACATTTATTAAAATGGGTAAATTGGCACACAATATACAGTTTAACCAATGCTGGTATATTAAAGGGGATACTGATTCTCCCCTCCCATGACACAGTGTGTACCCAGTAGGGGTGTCGGGAGGAGGGACTCACCCTCTCACATACTGACAAGAGTAAAACAAGGTTTTCTTTTGAGATAATCTACTAATCAACCCATCGTTTATTGTACTAAATAAGTGCCTTTACCTCTACAATGTTATTAGTATATATCGTTAATGTTCTTTACCACATTTATGGTATTTTCTGTACCTATTTCTTGATAAATTTCAATAAAAACGATTGAAAGTAAAAAAAAAAAACAAATTTCTTCATCAGTTTAGGCCAATATATATTCTTCTACATGTTTTTGGTAAAAAAAATAAGCGTATATTGATTGGTTTGCGCAAAACTTATAGCGTCTACAAACTATGGGAAAGATTTATGGCATTGTTAATGCATTTTTATTATTTGTATTTTTTTTTGCTAGTAATGACGGCGATCTGTGATTTTTAGCAGTACTACGACATTGAGACGGACATATCAAACACTTTTGACACTTTTTTGGAACCATTGACATATATTAAGGGATCAGTGCTAAAAAATGCACTGATTACTGTGTAAATGTCACTGGCAGGGAAGGGGTTAACACTAGGGGGCGATCAAGGGGTTAACTGTGTGTTTCCTCTGTGTGTTTTATTTGTGTGGGGATAGGAGTGACTAGGAGAGGAGACATATCGTTTTTCCTACTTAGTAGGAACAAACAGTGTTTCCTCTTCCCTGACAGCTCAGGGATTAGTGTGTTTACACACACAAATCCCTGTGCTGGCACTCATGCAACGATCGTGCATGGCCAGCGGCGATTGTGCCCGCCAGGGGCGCTCATCGAGTCCCTTGCCGTGCAGCGGGCGCGTGCGTGCACCCTCTGGTGGCCCAAAAAGGGAAGGGCGTACCCATATGGGATTTCGCCCAGGGGAGCCATTCCACCACAGTAAATTTGCATGAGCCAGTCGGGAATCGGTTAAAGTCTATGTGACATGAATGTGAAAAATCAAAGTTTTCATTTTAAAGGCTTATATGCAAGTTATTGCCATAAAAATCTGCCTTGCAGAATGATCAGTGTCCATCTGCAGCCTTGCCCAGTCTGATTGCAGCCTTGCCCTGTCTCATTGCAGCCTGATCCTTTTTAAAATTAGCACCGCCGAAATACACAGAGCCGGATGTCCTGTGTACTCTGCTCCTCTGGCAGTCCCGCCCAGTCCCGTCTCACCCCTTGACCCGGCTCCTATGATGGACATAACACAGGTCCAATGGTGGAACTGGGTATGACTGCAAGCGGGGCCAAGCCTAGACGAGTACATATTACACTCGGCTATGTGTATTTCGGCGGTGCTCGCTCCTCTCCCCCTCACAGTCAGCGGGGATCGGCGTATAACACGCACCCATGATTTTCCTCTGATTTTAAGGGGAAAAAAGTGTGTGTTATACGCCGATAAATACGGTATATATATATATATATATATATATATATATATATATATATATATATATATATAATGTAATACAATACAATGTTTTCTCTTTCTTTTCTTAATATGATTGTTTTCTAGGTTCCAGTGTCAACGTGCTCTGAAGACTGTCCTTTGGGTTCCAGAAGAATGATGAAGAAGGGTATTCATCGTTGTTGCTTTGAGTGTGTTCAGTGTCCAGAGGGGGAAATATCCAATGAGACAGGTGAAAAAAATTTTTCATAGTTATGTAGCGTTCACCTTCATAGATACAAAATCATGGAATGTGGTGCAATACCATGGCCTTTGTGTTGTAAAGCCATCTGTGTGTGTGTGTGTGTGTACACACACACTATAAGGAAGGGACACGATCTCCATGCAAAAAGTTGTACTGAAATGTCTTCCTCAAATACACGTGAAAAAGCTAAGCTCTGTGTAACTATCTAGAACAAACATCCTACCTATATACCCAAATCACAAGGTGTGGGCACACAGGTGTATCCCACATTGCCCTTCCTATCCAAATTAACCATCTTAGTTCACTATATACACACACAGGTAGGGATGAGCCGAACACCCCCGGGTTCGGTTCGCACCAGAACCTGCGAACGGACCGAAAGTTTGCGCGAATATTCAAACCCTATTAGTTATAATGGACGCGAACGTTCGAAATCTAAAGTGCTAATTATAACGGCCAATATGCATGTTAATGTCATAAAAGAGGTTTGGGGACCCAGGTCCTGCCGGGACACAGGTATATCTAACTATCTAAAGACATTCATCAAAGAACATACAAATTTTACCATTCATATTCCGCCCCGAATTTTACTTACCAACTACACTAATTATACATATTTACATAATATCCTAATTCATCACATCTTTGTATATTATTTCTTCCCATGTAATCTTCTTCAAGTAGAGTCAGTATCTTTCTTAATGCATCTCTGTTCTCACCCAGAAGGCACAGCAATTAATCTTCATGTCTCCTATTCATAAAAACAAATATAGAGCCTAATCCCTGCCCATCCCATTCGGATGCAAGGATTGGAGTTTATTGATTCACCATACTTCTTTGTTTTAGTTTCAAAATCCTGTCCTCACCTCTCCTGTCTCTGGGTACTTCTTCCAGAATCATAAATCTCAAATATGAGTCTGTATGTCTATGTTCTACAAACTGACAATCCTGGTTGTTTTCTCCTAATAGAGCTACAATGTCGGGCTATTCTGACTAAGATAGAACATGAAAGGCACATAGTGGAGGAGAGTAAAAAAAATCCCAAGTATATAAATAATGAAAGAGAGAAGTTTGATCATATTGGCCCCATAAAAAATGCAGGGTTCACGTGGGGCGTGATGATGTCAGCGCATAGCTCCACCCGACATGTTTATTCATACGTAACGTCTTCCAAGGGCACGTGACCCCCGGATGTGCGGGTGTTTGAATTTTATTGCCGGCAAGTGCTTTTATGATGTATGTACATCAAACCAGAGTTTTTTAGTAATAAACCAGTTTTAAAGATAACGCACTATTGGAGCCTTTATTCCTTTCACACTCTGTGCCACCTCTGAGGATTGGGATCTCGAGTAAGGGAGGAGGACGGTGACTCTGTACTGGGAAGGATACCCTCAGACCGCTAGTGTATCCCGGAGCCAGAATCCACCGTAGACCCCGCAGAGGGCTATATCTGCATGTGTGCGTGACCTTGCTGCTACAGGTGGTCCAGCCATCCGGTAAGAGTCCCCACTTCTCTAAGTGATTACCACACGAAGATCTTCAATTCTTTTCCCCTGGTGGTGGTGCAAGTCCCGGAAAATTTTCCATCTTTCTGGAAATCTTTTTCAGTGTAGAACCTACTTCACTTTTCATTTTTCAGAGACTTTTTTTCTTATCAACATTCTTCACATTTTTTATGTGTTTTATATATATATATATATATATATATATATATATATATATATATATATATATATATATATATATATATATATATATATATATATATATATATTTATATATTTATTTATTAACACATCATTATCATGGTTCTAATTAGCGCTGTATACCATTTCCATTTTAAAAAGGGATTTAACTCCAGAGATAAAATGATGATTCTCCCACTCTACAAGACTCTGGTCTGGCTGCACCTGGAGTATGCCGTCCAGTTCTGGGCACCAGTCTTCAGGAAAGATGTGCTGGAACTGGAGAGAGTCCAGAGAAGGGCAACCAAGCTTATTAAGGGACTGGATGATCTCAGCTACGGGGCAAGACTGCAAATACTGAACTTATTCTCTCTAGAAATGAGACGCTTGACAAGGGATATCATTTCAATGTACAAATACCATACTGGTGACCCCATAATAGGGATAAAACTCTTCTGTGAAAGGGAATTTAAAAAGGCACACGGCCATTTACTAAAATTATAAGAGAAGCGGTTTAACCTTAAACTGCGTAGAGGGTTCTTTACTGGAAGAGCGGAAAGAATGTGGAATTCTCTTCCACAGGCAGAGGTTTCAGCAGGGCGCAAAGATAATTAAAAATATATATATATATATTTTTTTTATTATTTTATTTATTTATTTATTTATTTTTATTTGTGGTTGAACTGGATGGACTTGTGTCTTTTTTTCAACCTAACTAACTATCAAAAGAGGAGAGCAACGGGGGTGGGACTTTAAATGAAGTGCGAAATTGCGATAAAGTAGATTGGTGAACAATTCGGAAGATTTAATAAGTTCATAAAAGATATAGCATGTACATAATTGTAACAGTTCGGGGCGTGGCCTGACCTTGCTTGAAGATGGACGCTTAATTCCAGAGCTCCTGCTGCCTCACGACTGTTCATCTGCCTAACCGAGGAATACTCGCCTAAAACCTCCGGTGTTGATGGGGACTGCCTCTAGGAACTCATCGGCTTCCCGCTCCCGCTCTCCCCGCAGAAATACCGGCGGTACAGCCGGTAACATCCCGGACATGTTCCGCTCCAACAGGGCTAACATGGCGCCCGTTCCTCACGGAGTCTCTCAGAACCCGACTCCTGCGCCGATTGTCATGCCGCCCTCTCCTTTGCCGCCCTCATCCCCCAACCTTACTGACCAGGACACCGGACCACCGAATTCTCAACCTCACCTCAGTATTCATGACCTACTGACCATTGCAAGAGATATAAAAGATACCCTGTCGGCCGCCATATCGGAGCTCCGTCTGGACATACGCACCCTTAATGACAGGGTTCTAACGGTGGAGGAAGCCGTGGACCGGCAGTATTCACAACTAAAAAAGACTACCCACCATGTAGATACCCATACCCTCCAGCTTCGGGACATGCAGAGGCACCTGGAAGACCTCGACAACAGGGGCAGACGCCACAATCTGAGGGTGAGAGGTCTTCCAGAGGCCATAGAGGGCTCTCAACTCCAGCCGGCAGTGACGGCCCTATTCAATAACCTGTTGAATAGGCCTCCGTTGACTCCCATCACTATGGATAGGATCCACCGCGCTCTGCGTCCCAAGGGGAAAGATACTGATCCTCCACAGGATATAATCTGCTGCCTGCCTGACTTCAGGCTCAAAGAGGACGTCCTTAAACAAGCCAGAGGGAGACAACAAATCGTCCATGACAGCAATCCTGTCCAAATATACCAGGACCTGTCTGGTATCACATTGCAACATCGCAGGGACCTGCGACCTTTACTGGAAGTCCTCCGCTCTAACGGAGTGACCTACAAATGGAAATTCCCGTTTTGTCTGGCAGCCACCGCACACGGCCGTACGGCATTCCTGAAGGTGCCAGAAGACCTACCACACTTTTGCCGTGTGCTGGATGTACCGCTGACTGAAGTACCTGACTGGTACGCGGATTTTCGCCGCTCGGCGGTCATGAGGGAAGTGCCACCATCAGAAGCTATGGAAGCTCAAGATGCCGGTTCCCGCTACAACGGATCGCCCTCATCCCGCCCTGCTGTATATGGAACCCGTAATACCCGCTCCGGCCGCAGCCCCTTCTCTCCACCGAGCTCGCGGAGGGCTAGAAGAGACCATTAACCTGGGTCTCCCTAAGTGAGTTTTCCCTCATGGACCGATATACTGCACTTCGTTCTGAACGTCACTAGTTTTCAGTTTTTTATTTTTACTGTTTATCGCCTGTATGTTTTAGGTCGTGACTGTTGTGCTTCACTTTTTACTGTGAGCCTGTTGACCGTACGGGTTCCTTCATCTCCGCTTACTGCTCGCCTCATTTTTCCCTCACTATCGCCACACATTGGTTTTGGCGCCACAGCAGCCTCCCTGTTTGCCTACAATCCCCAGAATGCCTTGCGGTTACGTAACCACCGCCCTCGTTCTGCTCCCACAGCGTCACGCACTTTTCTCCTCGCTGCCTCAGGACATAAATCCGGTACCACTTCCCAGGAATCTATCTCTATGGCGCACTTACTGTCTACCCTCAGCAAGTCGATGTTTCATTGCCGGACAAGAAGGTACCATACACCTTGCTCACCAGGTGGACTCACCTTATGGTTCCTTTTGCTACTTTCCCAGACTGATAACCTGCCTCCTACTTAGTCATTGCCCCACTCTACTGCCGATCATTTCAACCGGATCCGCCGGATATTCAACCAGGTCTGCCTACTGCTCACTTATAAGCAGGTTACCCATTTACCTGATTGTGCACGCTCCTTCGGACCCAGCCGCCACCAATGCCTTGGGACACCGCTCTCTCATCCCCTCACCGTGCCAATCTACTGAACTATCGTTCCGCATTTATTCACTCTAACAATTCTTTGCAGGTTGTATTAATCCCAACTATTTTTGATTTTATGCTACATATATGCATGTTTCCCCTTGTTATATGTATATTATTTACAGTACTTCTAACACTGGTTACTCTGGGAGATATATGTCTTTCTCATATTTTAACTATGTACTTCATACCACAATACACACGGTTAAAATATTAGCATTCCCAGGTGTTATTGTACGCCTACCTTTACACTACACGCTTACCTTGACCTGTTACCTGTGTAATACTTTATCATTTCCTGGCAGTCCACTTTTCCATTCTCCGGTACCCTGACCCACTGTATCTCTCCATTGCCCCCCACTCCCCATTTGTTCTGCCATCCTCTCCAATATAATATCTTAGTCGGGCATCAGGATAACCTCACCTGATTGATAACCCTTTCACTCACATCTTCATCCAGTCGGTTCCGACCCCCACAGAGGTGCCAGGTGATACGTTTACGTAACTGTACGTAGACTGTCCCCTGTCGCCCTGACCACTACCGAATTTTTATTTTTTTATTTTTTATTTATTTTTTTTTTCTTTTCTGAGGTTCGCGGGAGTATTTACACTCTCCCCCTCTTCGGTGTTTTTTTCACTAACACTGTTCGCTCCCTTTTTTTTTTTCTCGTTCCATCGATTCCTATATTGATATCCTATATCCGACACTCTCAAATGGCGGATGTTGGGACCCCCACACCCACCCCACCCTCGCATGCGCAATTCCGCAACCAACTCAAGCTTTATTCTATAAATATACAAGGCCTTAATATGCCTGAGAAACGTTCTCTTCTGCTTTCCACCCTACATAAAGCTAAAGCACATATAGCATTGATACAAGAAACTCATTTTAGGTCTGATAACATTCCAAAATTACATAATTACCACTTTCCCTTGGTTTTTCATGCTTCTAACGATGCCGCTAAATCCAAAGGGGTATCGATTCTCGTCTCCAAACATTGCCCTATTCAAGACATAACAACACAATCTGATACACAAGGGAGATTCCTTTTTCTCAAGGGTACGCTCCACGGTAGACCCATCACTATTGCAAATATATATGCACCAAACAAGCACCAAGTGCCCTTTTTTCGGAATACACTCAGGTCATTGACAGCATTTCAAACTGGCACCCTTATTGTAGGCGGGGATTTTAATGTGGCCCTTAATCCCACCCTGGACTCTTCCAATGGTACCTCTACCCTACCCTACACAGCTCTTAGAGCAATCAAATTGGAACTTCACGATCTTCTACTCCACGATACTTGGCGCACCCTTCACACCAATGACAAGGACTTTACTTTCTTTTCTGCTCCTCACAACAAACATTCTAGATTAGATTATTTCTTTATTTCGCAACCAGATCTTTCTTACCTCACTAAAGCCACCATTGAACCCATGATATTGTCTGATCATAATCCAATTACTTTGCTCCTCTCAATGACGACTAACACACAGACCTCCTCTCGTATATGGCGGTTGGATGATTCGCTACTCTCCGACCCCGACACGCTACACCAACTTTCGACTTGCATTTCTCAGTACTTTGCTGACAACACAACATCTGACATAGACCCTGCAACACTATGGGCTGCACATAAATGTGTCTTGAGGGGACGCCTTATTTCTTTAGCATCAGCTCGAGCTAAACAACGGAAAGCGCACATCGTATCACTTACCCAACGTATACGTATCCTTGAAAGGACTCATAAGGCCTCTCGAGCAGCGGACACCCTGACTGACCTAACCCAAGCCAGAACAGACCTCTTAGAAATCCTACACAAGACCTTGCGAAGAAAATATGCTTTAACACAAAAGATCTTCTACGAATTTAGTAATAAATCCGGGAAAATGTTAGCCAGGGCTCTACAAACCAAGAAGGCTGCTCACACAATTCGAATGGTACAAACTGATCAAGGAGCCACCGTTAACAAAACTGAAGAGATTGCCCGTCAGTTTGTTCAATACTTCACAAAATTATACAACCTTCAGAAACCATTGACTACATCACACCAGACGAACAGACTCAACCTAATTCACGACTTCTTACAACAACAATCCCCGACCCCCCTCTCTACGGATGACGCTGCTGAGCTAGACTCCCCTATCTCAGTGGCGGAGGCTTTATCTGCTTTAAAGCAACTTAAACCCGGGAAATGCCCGGGCCCGGACGGTCTCACCACCTGCTATTTTAAATCATTTAACGAAACTTTGCTACCGCATTTTGTCAAAGCATTCAACAATTTCTCCTCTAACCCTACAACCACCAGAGACCTATTAGAAGCCCACATTACCCTCATACCCAAACCAAACAAAGACACCACACTAGTCTCTAACTACAGACCCATCTCGTTACTTAATGTGGATATCAAACTGTACGCCAAGATCATAGCGAATCGCCTACAACCCCTTCTCCCCAAACTGATTGATCTGGACCAAGTGGGTTTTGTCTCTGGCAGGGAAGCCAGAGACAACACTATCAAAGCTATAAACATACACCATTGGATGACCTCTACCTCTACCGAGGGTTTCTTCCTATCCTTGGATGCAGAGAAGGCGTTCGATAGGGTGGCATGGGACTTTATGGAAGCGACACTATGCAAGATAGGCCTCCCACAATCCATGCTTAATATGATAATGGCTCTATACTCATCCCCTACAGCGAGAGTGAGAATCAACAGCGAGAGTGAGAATCAATGGCCACCTATCGAGCGCCTTCTCTGTTTCCAATGGCACCCGTCAGAGTTGTCCCCTTTCACCCTTACTATTCCTGCTTACGTTAGAACCCTTTCTACGCAAACTGAGATCTAACACGGATATTGTTGGCATTTCAATCCGTCACAAAACATACAAGGTGGCAGCATATGCTGACGATATCCTCTTATTTCTTTCAAACCCTTTAATCACCATCCCGAATCTCCTCAAGGAATTCTCCCTATTTCATGATCTGTCCAACCGCCTGATCAACTTTAGGAAATCCCATGCTCTTAATATATCACTTCCTAGTACATTGGTCGAGCACTGTAAAGCTGTTTTTCCTTTCCAGTGGGAACCCAAAGCCATTACATATCTGGGTACCCGGATCCCTACCAACCTTGCCGAATTATATTCGCTTAATTTTCTGCCCACTCTGAAAGCTATACAATCCGATCTTTTACGCTGGAACCGTGGTACATTCTCCTGGTTTGGAAGGATAGCTATTTTAAAAATGAACGTGCTACCCCGAATCCTTTACCTGTTGCAAACTATCCCAATAAAACTCCCACAATCCTTTCACCTCTCGTATAAACGTATGTGCAGAACCTTCATATGGGCTACCAAACCTCCGAGACTTAATTGGACTAGACTGACTCTTCCCAAGGTACAAGGCGGAGTGGGTCTACCAGACCTGCAAAAATACCAATGGGCCTGCCATATGGCCAGAATTGTGGACTGGCATGTCCACGGTTCCTGCAAAGCTTGGATTCACCTTGAACAGTCCTTCACTGACACTCCCTTAACACATTTCCCGTGGTTACATACATCCCACGTTCCCAAACAGCTGACACTCCATCCCTTGATTGGGGCCACTATCATGTACTCCCGCCTGGCTAACAAACATTCCTCATTTCTACACGCCCCGGGTCCCATGACCCCAATGACCAACAATCCTGACTTCCCTGCTGATCTTACTAGAATAAGTTCCGCACTCCCATGCACGATTGACCCTCCTAGAGCCCAAATTTTTTTTACCAATGGTGAACTTTCCCCATATCAATCTTTATCCCAGGCCCTCCCGGACTATCGAATTCCTTTTTTTACCTACCTGCAACTCAGTCATTTCTTCCAGACCTGTAGGCCCGTTGTGCCTTGGCACCATACATTCACGCCATTTGAAAACCTTTGTCTTCAGGAGGAACCCCAAACACACGTAATATCCACATCCTACTCATTCCTATTCCCTACCCATGTCACATCTGATGCTCTGGCTCGCAAATGGGAATCCGACCTCGGTGTGACCTTTACCCCCCATGAATGGGAAAAGATCTATACACTTATGCACAAGGGCTCTCTCAATGTCTCTATACAGGAGAATCGTTACAAACTGTTTTCCAAGTGGTATAGGACACCCCTACTCCTTCATAAAATTCACCCGAACATAGCCCCTCTCTGCTGGCGTTGCAACGCTCATCCTGGTTCCCTCTTGCATATCTGGTGGGAATGCCCACTCATCCAAACTTTTTGGTCGGAAATACGATCCCTCATACAGCACATCACCACTTTCGATGTTCCACTCACCCCCGCCCGATTTCTTCTACACCACTCCCCTTCCTCTGTTCATACATACAAAAACTCTCTCACAATTCATCTAATTAATGCCGCTAATCAATGCATCCCGGTCCATTGGAAGAGTCCTTCACCTCCCACTATCCCTGAATGGACCCGCAGGGTCGACAAAATAGAAGAAATGGAAAGCCTCATTCACCAGGCCAGAGACACTGTCATCAGTCATGAACATACTTGGGCCTGCTGGAAACACTTTAGATCATCTCCTCTACCAGTGCTGAACACCATTGCGGCGACTCCCTCTTGATTACTGAATGTATTTATGTCATACTGATATGAATTTCTATACTTTCTGTTGTATTCTCCTCTCTATTGGGCACCTCCTACGCACTCTGACTTGCCCTTTCTTCATATGTCCTCCCCATTCACAGCAAGTCCCCTTATCGGGGTGAATGGGGTTGGACTCGCTTCTGATGCCCAACATATCCATATCCACTCTTGCAATTACACGCCCCTCCTTCTGATGAGTGATCTGTCGCCCTGCTATTAATGCATGTTAGAAGGTTTGCCTTTTCCCCTCCCACGTGCTTTGCATACTAGTATCTCAATATATTGATATTGCTATACCTCAATGCCAGGGTTTTGTCATATTTTACCTTTACATGTTCCAACGTCTTGCTATTTTGGCTTATTGCAGGTTGTTTATTTGTACAATGCTCAATTTATTGTTCCTTACCATTGCATTGTTGTTTTGCATATGTTTCCTGCCAATTTTATTTGTACTGCTTGAAATCTTTAATAAAATATATTTAAAAAAAAAAAAAAAAAAAAAAATTGTAACAGTTCAATTGATAAAAGATACTGGCAATACATGATATCAACATATGCATACGGTAATCATATGAACATTAAAAAGGTTACACAGTACACCAAATTGAAATTCATGTAGAAGCATAAAACATATGGTAATGCCTGCATGGCGGGTAGCCTCAATATCCTGTAGGGTAATTTGTATATAGCGGCTGTAGAAACTTGGATATAAGTTTTCGTAGCTCTACGCGTTTCGTGGCTTAATCGCCACTCGTCAGGAGCAAGCGTGTACGATAACTAAAAATGAAAAAGATAAATATAGTCTAATAAATGCAGACATGGAACAGAGGTGGGGTAATGAGAGAAACCCCACACAGGGTACATGCTTACGCATTGGGGTTCGTTTGATGGTGGCTGACTGTCGGGTTACACTAGCCATTCAGAGGCACCGCCCCCCGGGAGCTGAGGTAGACGGGTCAATGGGGGCAACCCACTGGGCGCCATCCAAGGCGGGTCAACACCCACGAGGCAAACCTGTGTGGGGAGTGAGGGTGGAGAGTGAGAAAGATCGCCAGAGAAGTAGGCAGAACATGAAGTGAACAGAGTGAGGATGATAATGATTGAGAGAGAACCCAAGACCAGAATGGCCCTGGGTGCAAGTGTGAGTGGGAAGAAAAACAAAAAACAGAGAAAGCTAACCAAGTACCTATGTACTAACTATGTAACTATATAATACTGACATAAAAACACAAACACAGGTTGGACTTGATGGACTTGTGTCTTTTTTCAACTTCACCAACTATGTAACTGGAATACAAAAGGGAATAACCTGCAGTCGATTTGCTATAGTTTTGGGCATGATAGTATAGTATTATCTTCATGACCTACCTCAAGGTCCAAAAAGGCTTGTTTTTCTGCATCCAAGACATACGTAAAAGATAATCCAAAAGGATTTCTGTTAGTGTTCGACAAATGCTGCAACCAGGCCTTGAGGACTGTCCCAGATGATAATAATGTCCTCCATGTGCCTCTTGAAAAAGTTTTCTGTATAGAAATTGTTGTGCCATATGTACTGGGATTCCCAAAATCCCATAGCCAGATTTGCATACAAGGCTGCAAAATTTGCACCCATGGCGGTCCTCTAAAATTATCCATTGCTAAAACTAAAAAAATGATGTGTGAGACAAAATTCTCTGCCCTCTAAGATGAAAGTGGCCTTTCTCTGATTAATGAAAGAGTCTGTTTACAAAAAATTATTCAAAGCTGAAAGACCAAATTGGTGGGGAATATACAGTATGTGTACAATGAGTTGAAGTTTAAGGACACCTATAAATAATTAGGTTCCTATCTGTAGGGTTGTAACAGTTCTAGTAAATGGGTACTGTCCCTTATATATGATTGCAGACAGGGGGAGTTTTTTGTGGTTCTCGTGGATCTTAGGTATAATAGTAGAAGTAGGTGGTTTGGTAGAACTCCCTACACAAAAAGGAGGCTTCAATTTTGTCTATAATACCGCTATCTATGGCACAACTTACCAAAGAGTCTACATTTAGAAAGACATGATGTGGGACTTTACATGTGCCTCAATGGAGTATGAATAATAATTTGTAACACAATATTTTTTTTAAAAGATATAAAGATATTTTATTTACCATTTTGGATGGGAATATTTAAAATATTACAATATGAAAGAGAGTACAAGTTACTGTTTCATTGGTCCAGGTTGTGCGAGCCCTGGTATAGAGTATCAGAAATGTGGCCTTCACGTCAGGGCCTTTTATAATGGCACAAACAGCATGTAAATACTAAAGATGTCCCAAAGATACAAAGTTGCAAAATTAGCTGTATCGTTAAATGATATTAGGTACAATTTTAATGATGCATATTTAAAACATAGAAAACTCCTACACCATTGTAGGGCATTTATAATTGCCCTTTTGTACAAAATATTAATACAATAACATAAATATATTTTTTTGACAAAGATGCAGTTACAAATCATGTTTATTTATGTTCAGCTGTATCCTATAGACACAGGAATATTCCATACAGAGAGAGGGAGAGAAAGATGGATATTCAAGTTTTGCATACGGAAATTCAATTTATTAATATTGAGGATATTTGTTTATAGCTTACCTTCAGGTTGCATGCGTAGCATGTAGGTCCGGGAGGGACGGTGAGCCTGGGAAGCCCATGGGGATACCCCACCAAGCCCTGCTAAGGGAGACACAGGGCAGACCCCCCTGTGTGTAGAATAATATAATATAATAATAAGGCTGTGAATGTTAGTTAGAGTGAGTGCTAGTGGGAATTGGGGAGGGGGGAAGGGGGTGGGCTTGGTGTGAACAGTGTGAGGAGAGGGAAGGAAGTGTTAGAAGTTATGGAAAATAGTTAGAAAGCAAGAGGAAGTGAGGGGGAGAGGGAAAGCAAAGGGAAGGGGGTAAAGGGGGGGGGAGAAGGAAAAAGTGAGGGGAAGGATAGAGAGGGAAAATGGGAAAGTAAAGGAGAGGGAAAGGGGATCAAGTAAAGATGAGGGAAAAGGAGAAAGGGAGATGGAGTTAAGAAGATGGGGGGCGGACATGGGAAGAGAGAGAAAGGGGAAGGGGAAAGAAAGGGGAAGCATAGGAGAACCAAGGCGGAGGGAAGGGGTTTGGTTTGTGGGGGGGGGGGGCGGGACAGGGGAAGGAACGGGGGGAGGAGGAAAGGGGGAGGAAGGTGAAGTGTATGTAAAAGGAGATGTCTTACCTAGGTTTTAAAGTAAGGGTATATGTACAATTGCAAGCTTTGAGAACATGTAACTTGATGACGTGACAGTGATGTTTGCAAGTAAACAGAGTATATTAGAGCCACTATGTCCCTGGGCTTAAATCAAGCACAGCAGGACAGAGGATTAGAATTGAATACAGATGGACAAACTTCCACAACTAGAGAAAGGGAAGACAAAAAAAAGATACCTGCTTTTAGAGTGGCATGGGGTCCATCAAATTGAGTGTTTAGGCATATAAGAGAAGAGATAACAAAAAACTCGCCAGCACCCTCATCTATAGCTGGCTACCACAGTAAGCAGCATAGGAAGGCTGAAACAGGTAACAACAAAGCCTGGGGTATGTCCAGGAAAAACCCAAGCCTACTTACCACCAGCTCACAGACAACCGAATGAACCTGTCTAACAGTGCGTTAAAAACAGGGGTTTAGTCCGCACACATTTGCAAACGCATGCGTAAGACACAGAGCCTCGTCACAGCACCCTGATATCTGTGGTCCTAACACTAAAATATAAGTGTCCCCACAGTGGAGGCACATGCATTCTGATGGATAAATGAGGGCAGGTGGACTGAAGGGGAGCCCACCCCTTCTTAAAGGTACAGGAGCACACCAAGCACCCAGCAAGTAGCACAATGGCTGCAAAGGTGTTGGTGCTCTGCTGGACCAATACAAACACCAACGGGATATCAAAAAATTCGCCACTGCCCTCATCTATAGCTGGCTATCGTAGTAAGCAGCATTGGGAGGCTGAAACAGGTAACAACAAAGCCTGGAGAATGCCCAGGAAAAAACCCAAGCCTTCTTACCACCAGCTCGCAGACAACCGAATGAACCTGTCTAACAGTGCGATAAAAACAGGGGTTTATATAAGAAAAGAGATATTACCTTAGTGCTTGTGTGTGTTGGTGTCTCCTACCAGTGTCTCAAGCATGGAGAGATGGACTGCTGAGACGAGACAGATAAACTGCAAAGTTTATAAAGGGAGAGAGGGAGGTCTGCCATGATGGCTCTGGAGGGGCGAGGAGGAGGGATCCCTGAGGCTGCTTGCGCCGCCCGGACCAGGGATCCAGAGCGACGGGAGCAGGCTAATCTGTCCACTAAGAGGGCTGAGGGAGCACACGCTTGTAAAGTGCTTGTGCAACCCCTGATCCATCACCCACCGCCGTGACTTCCTATGATGGAAAGGGAGGCCGTTCTCGCAGCCTCAGCCTTGGTAGGTGGCCAGAGGAGGGTGGGGATAGAGCAGCAGAGAGAAAGGGGAGCGGATCATTGCCGGCGTGGAACCAGAAATGACGCACATAGAGACATGCGTCGAGGGTGCTGCATTCCAAGCGAGCAGATGTCCGGGAACCGGAAATAGGACAACCCAGGAGTTGTCCAAAGCCGGTGTCCCCGGATGGTTATTCTTGCGAAGGAAGCCTCTATGGGGTCCCAGTTGGAAAAGAAAGGGACTCCATAGGCAATGGGCAGACATGGGCAAGGCTAGAAGTCCATGGAGGCCTGCATAACCACCGCATCCACAACCTAAAAGGAGCAAATAAGTACATGTTGGTTATAGAAAAATGATGATAGAAACCAACCAAGAGAAAAAATTATAGATAAGCAAATAGATACCCTTAAATTGATCACATAAACTCCTGTGTTGAGGTTACAGCTGAACATTTCCACATTTCGAATGAACATTTCCAAGTTATATAGAAACAAATACACATTTCTAAGTTATGTAAAAAAAGAAAAAAAACAGTGGGTACATTGGATATTATTTGTACTCTAAAGTAGTTCTTACATTAAAGAAATATACAGGTGAATGCATTCTCAGAGAAGGGGAAAAGGGGGGGGGGGGGATAATAATTTTGAGAAGAATGGAATGGAGGGAGAAAAAGATGAAGCCAGGGGATAGAACTATGTGATTATAAAAATGAGGCATAGCTGATGGCGTCATTAAACCCTGGTGGCTGAATTGCTCGTAGTTTAAATATCCACCTGGCTTCAAATTTTTTGGTCAAAATCGCCCCCTTTGAGCTGGGGGGTGTATCCTGGCAAGTACTTGAAATTTAAGCGATTCTGTTTTGTAGTTATGAAAGTCTGCAAAATGTCTAGGTATAGGTTTCTCAATAATCCCTATTTGTATGTCTGTGACATGTCTGTGACATGTTCCTTAAAAGTCTCCAAGAGTTGCGTTTGCGTTGCGTTTTACCCACATAGTGGTTTCCGCAGCCACACGTAAGTAGGTATACAATACCAATTGTGTCACAATTCACAAAGTGATACATAACCAAATTCTCGCCTGTAGGCAGCTGAACGCTTTTCCCTGTTTTAATAAATTTACAAAAATTGCGTTTCCTAGATTGGATAGTGCCTCGCGGCCAAAGGGCCACAGAAATTGCTCTACACCAGGATGTCTCATAAAGATTGGTTGCGTTTAAATATTTTAAATGTGGCTCAGATTCAATAAAGGGTTTTAGGGCTAAATCATCCCTTAATAAATGCCAGTGAGTGTTTAAGATGTTTCTTAAGGCTTGGTGTTGGTTATTGTATTTTGAAATTGGACGTATACCCGATGGATGGGAAGATGTAAATGTTTCTCCTTGGAATAATAAAAGGCCACAAGGGTTATAGTTTGCATTTTTAAAGGCCTTTTTGAGGTATTTTCTGCTGTATCCTCATTTTTGCACAAAGAGATGCTTGCGCTTTGAAGTCCTCCTCATTGCTGCAATTACGCTTTGCCCGTGGGTACTGTCCCTTAGTGATAGAGTTTATCAGATGGGATGGATGGGGACTTGTGAAATGCATCAGGGAGTTTCCCGCTGTTTTCTTCTGATAAAGGTTAGTGGTGATCTCATCCTCCATATTCTTGTGTATGACCAGATCCAAAAATGGGAGGGTATCCATGTGCCAATTGAGTGTAAAGGATAGATTGTAATCGTTCTGATTAAGTCCCTCAACAAATGTCAACAGGAACTCAGGTGTCTGTTAGATATTTTGAGTTTATTATTATTTTAAGTGATGAAAGTTTCTGAACAAAAAAATATATGAAACACACAAATGTTATATGTAATAGGTGATGGTCTTAGAAGGTCACAGAACATATAGTTACAGAGGGCAGAGAGAAGTCGTTCTGCTGTGTAGGTACTTCTATTTTTGAGTTACTATGTCAGAAGGACAATGGGTGGAGTTATGCTACTTATCTTTAGAACTAAAGCCATATCCCCTTACGAACGCCCGACCTACGAACAACTCCTACTTACGAACTGGGAGCTGCGGGGACCCTCTGGCGTTCTGCTGGGACATCGGACGTTCTGCGCATGTGTGGCCAGACGGAGCCACAGGAAATTACGGAAATGTCAGTAATTTGCCGTGCATGAGCAGAACGGCATTCGACGGGACATCGTAAATGTCCGTAATTTGCCGCGCATGCACAAAACGGCATTCCACGGAACATCGGAATGTCCGTAATTGTCATTCTGTGCATGCGCGGCCGACTTACGAACATTTCGGATTTGCATACAGGAGGGAAGTCCCTAACGGGTTCGTAACCCGGGGACCCCCTGTATGCAAATATGGGTGTAACTAGTTTACAGAGAGATTTGTGAGTTTTGGGAGGGGCATAAAACGTGGGAGTAATGGGATGGTGAATTTTCAGAAAGTCCCGTGTGTTTTTGGATATTAGGCTCCTGGAGAAGGCTCCATCAAGGCTCCATCAATAATCCTGTAGAATTCCTCTTGGTAGTAGCGGATCCTCGTGGAAGAGATCCGACAGTACCAAGAGGGATTCTCCAGGATTTTGTGGCACATGGCTAGGGATGGGCCCGGTGCTCGATGCGAACCCATGTTCGCATCGAGCACCGGGTGTTCGCTCGCTCGGCGAGCCCAGAACTATTTTGGCCGCTCGCATCACGTTCGTGTGATGCGAGCGGCCCCGCAATGCATTGCGGCCGGCGCGGCCGGCGCAGTGCATTGCTGGCTGATGATTGGCCAAGCATGCACTGTGACCCCGCATGCTTGGCCAATCACAGCGCCGGAAACTCGAAGAGCCATAATTGGCTACAGGCAGGACGCCTGTAGCCAATTACAGCTCAGGGGCTTTAGTACACGCCCCCCCCTATAAAAGGCCGCCACGCCGTCTGCGCCGGTCACATGCTGTTCCGGCGCAGATAGAGCAGGATAGTTCTGTGACACTCTGCTGGATTTAGTTAGTTAGAGAGATTTACTTAGAGAGATTGAGTTAGATAGATTCATTTAGAAAGATTGATTTAGAAAGAGGGGCTTGTAGTGTGTTCGTGGCAGGCAGGCAGAGCTCCTATATTTTGTTCCCAGAAGCACCTATAGGACTTGTAGTGTGTTCGTGGCAGGCAGGCAGAGCTCCTATATTTTGTTCCCAGAAGCACCTATAGGACTTGTAGTGTGTTCGTGGCAGGCAGGCAGAGCTCCTATATTTTGTTCCCAGAAGCACCTATAGGACTTGTAGTGTGTTCGTGGCAGGCAGGCAGAGATCCTATATTTTGTTCCCAGAAGCACCTATAGGACTTGTAGTGTGTTCGTGGCAGGCAGGCAGAGCTCCTATATTTTGTTCCCAGAAGCACCTATAGGACTTGTAGTGTGTTCGTGGCAGGCAGGCAGAGCTCCTATATTTTGTTCCCAGAAGCACCTATAGGACTTGAAGTGTGTTAGTCCCATCACACAGACCTATATTTTCTTCCCAGAAGCACCTATAGGACTTGAAGTGTGTTAGTCCCATCACACAGAGATCATATATTTTGTTCCCAGAAGCACCTATAGGACTTGAAGTGTGTTAGTCCCATCACACAGAGATCATATATTTTGTTCCCAGAAGCACCTATAGGACTTGAAGTGTGTTAGTCCCATCACACAGAGATCATATATTTTGTTCCCAGAAGCACCTATAGGACTTGAAGTGTGTTAGTCCCATCACACAGAGATCATATATTTTGTTCCCAGAAGCACCTATAGGACTTGAAGTGTGTTAGTCCCATCACACAGAGATCATATATTTTGTTCCCAGAAGCACCTATAGGACTTGAAGTGTGTTAGTCCCATCACACAGACCTATATTTTCTTCCCAGAAGCACCTATAGGACTTGAAGTGTGTTAGTCCCATCACACAGAGATCATATATTTTGTTCCCAGAAGCACCTATAGGACTTGAAGTGTGTTAGTCCCATCACACAGAGATCATATATTTTGTTCCCAGAAGCACCTATAGGACTTGAAGTGTGTTAGTCCCATCACACAGACCTATATTTTCTTCCCAGAAGCACCTATAGGACTTGAAGTGTGTTAGTCCCATCACACAGAGATCATATATTTTGTTCCCAGAAGCACCTATAGGACTTGAAGTGTGTTAGTCCCATCACACAGAGATCATATATTTTGTTCCCAGAAGCACCTATAGGACTTGAAGTGTGTTAGTCCCATCACACAGAGATCATATATTTTGTTCCCAGAAGCACCTATAGGACTTGAAGTGTGTTAGTCCCATCACACAGAGATCATATATTTTGTTCCCAGAAGCACCTATAGGACTTGAAGTGTGTTAGTCCCATCACACAGAGATCATATATTTTGTTCCCAGAAGCACCTATAGGACTTGAAGTGTGTTAGTCCCATCACACAGAGATCATATATTTTGTTCCCAGAAGCACCTATAGGACTTGAAGTGTGTTAGTCCCATCACACAGAGATCATATATTTTGTTCCCAGAAGCACCTATAGGACTTGAAGTGTGTTAGTCCCATCACACAGAGATCATATATTTTGTTCCCAGAAGCACCTATAGGACTTGAAGTGTGTTAGTCCCATCACACAGACCTATATTTTCTTCCCAGAAGCACCTATAGGACTTGAAGTGTGTTAGTCCCATCACACAGAGATCATATATTTTGTTCCCAGAAGCACCTATAGGACTTGAAGTGTGTTAGTCCCATCACACAGAGATCATATATTTTGTTCCCAGAAGCACCTATAGGACTTGAAGTGTGTTAGTCCCATCACACAGAGATCATATATTTTGTTCCCAGAAGCACCTATAGGACTTGAAGTGTGTTAGTCCCATCACACAGAGATCATATATATTTTGTTCCCAGAAGCACCTATAGGACTTGAAGTGTGTTAGTCCCATCACACAGAGATCATATATTTTGTTCCCAGAAGCACCTATAGGACTTGAAGTGTGTTAGTCCCATCACACAGAGATCATATATTTTGTTCCCAGAAGCACCTATAGGACTTGAAGTGTGTTAGTCCCATCACACAGAGATCATATATTTTGTTCCCAGAAGCACCTATAGGACTTGAAGTGTGTTAGTCCCATCACACAGAGATCCTATATTTTCTTCCCAGAAGCACCTATAGGACTTGAAGTGTGTTAGTCCCATCACACAGAGATCATATATTTTGTTCCCAGAAGCACCTATAGGACTTGAAGTGTGTTAGTCCCATCACACAGACCTATATTTTCTTCCCAGAAGCACCTATAGGACTTGAAGTGTGTTAGTCCCATCACACAGAGATCATATATTTTGTTCGCAGAAGCACCTATAGGACTTGAAGTGTGTTAGTCCCATCACACAGACCTATATTTTCTTCCCAGAAGCACCCATAGGACTTGAAGTGTGTTAGTCCCATCACACAGAGATCCTATATTTTGTTCCCAGAAGCACCTATAGGACTTGAAGTGTGTTAGTCCCATCACACAGAGATCATATATTTTGTTCCCAGAAGCACCTATAGGACTTGAAGTGTGTTAGTCCCATCACACAGAGATCATATATTTTGTTCCCAGAAGCACATATAGGACTTGAAGTGTGTTAGTCCCATCACACAGAGATCATATATTTTGTTCCCAGAAGCACCTATAGGACTTGAAGTGTGTTAGTCCCATCACACAGAGATCATATATTTTGTTCCCAGAAGCACCTATAGGACTTGAAGTGTGTTAGTCCCATCACACAGACCTATATTTTCTTCCCAGAAGCACCCATAGGACTTGAAGTGTGTTAGTCCCATCACACAGAGATCATATATTTTGTTCCCAGAAGCACCTATAGGACTTGAAGTGTGTTAGTCCCATCACACAGAGATCATATATTTTGTTCCCAGAAGCACCTATAGGACTTGAAGTGTGTTAGTCCCATCACACAGACCTATATTTTCTTCCCAGAAGCACCTATAGGACTTGAAGTGTGTTAGTCCCATCACACAGAGATCATATATTTTGTTCCCAGAAGCACCTATAGGACTTGAAGTGTGTTAGTCCCATCACACAGACCTATATTTTCTTCCCAGAAGCACCCATAGGACTTGAAGTGTGTTAGTGGCATCACACAGAGCTCCTCTATTTTCTTTGCAGAAGCACCCATAGGACTTCTAGTGTGTTAGTGGCATCACACAGAGCTCCTCTATTTTCTTCTCAGCAGCACCCACAGGACTTCTAGTGTGTTAGTGGCATCACACAGAGCTCCTCTATTTTCTTTGCAGAAGCACCCACAGGACTTCTAGTGTGTTAGTGGCATCACACAGAGCTCCTCTATTTTCTTTGCAGAAGCACCCACAGGACTTCTAGTGTGTTAGTGGCATCACACAGAGCTCCTCTATTTTCTTTGCAGAAGCACCCATAGGACTTCTAGTGTGTTAAGTGGCATCACACAGAGCTCCTATATTTTCTTCTCAGCAGCACCCACAGGACTTCTAGTGTGTTAGTGGCATCACACAGAGCTCCTCTATTTTCTTTGCAGAAGCACCCACAGGACTTCTAGTGTGTTAGTGGCATCACACAGAGCTCCTCTATTTTCTTTGCAGAAGCACCCATAGGACTTCTAGTGTGTTAGTGGCATCACACAGAGCTCCTATATTTTCTTCTCAGCAGCACCCACAGGACTTCTAGTGTGTTAGTGGCATCACACAGAGCTCCTCTATTTTCTTTGCAGAAGCACCCATAGGACTTCTAGTGTGTTAGTGGCATCACACAGAGCTCCTCTATTTTCTTTGCAGAAGCACCCATAGGACTTCTAGTGTGTTAGTGGCATCACACAGAGCTCCTCTATTTTCTTCTCAGCAGCACCCACAGGACTTCTAGTGTGTTAGTGGCATCACACAGAGCTCCTCTATTTTCTTTGCAGAAGCACCCATAGGACTTCTAGTGTGTTAGTGGCATCACACAGAGCTCCTATATTTTCTTCTCAGCAGCACCCACAGGACTTCTAGTGTGTTAGTGGCATCACACAGAGCTCCTCTATTTTCTTTGCAGAAGCACCCACAGGACTTCTAGTGTGTTAGTGGCATCACACAGAGCTCCTCTATTTTCTTTGCAGAAGCACCCATAGGACTTCTAGTGTGTTAGTGGCATCACACAGAGCTCCTATATTTTCTTCTCAGCAGCACCCATAGGACTTCTAGTGTGTTAGTGGCATCACACAGAGCTCCTCTATTTTCTTTGCAAAAGCACCCATAGGACTTCTAGTGTGTTAGTGGCATCACACAGAGCTCCTCTATTTTCTTTGCAGAAGCACCCATAGGACTTCTAGTGTGTTAGTGGCATCACACAGAGCTCCTCTATTTTCTTTGCAGAAGCACCCATAGGACTTCTAGTGTGTTAGTGGCATCACACAGAGCTCCTATATTTTCTTCTCAGCAGCACCCACAGGACTTCTAGTGTGTTAGTGGCATCACACAGAGCTCCTCTATTTTCTTTGCAGAAGCACCCACAGGACTTCTAGTGTGTTAGTGGCATCACACAGAGCTCCTCTATTTTCTTTGCAGAAGCACCCATAGGACTTCTAGTGTGTTAGTGGCATCACACAGAGCTCCTATATTTTCTTCTCAGCAGCACCCATAGGACTTCTAGTGTGTTAGTGGCATCACACAGAGCTCCTCTATTTTCTTTGCAGAAGCACCCATAGGACTTCTAGTGTGTTAGTGGCATCACAAAGAGCTCCTATATATTCTTCTCAGCAGCACCCACAGGACTACCGACTACAATGGCTGGAAGACCGCCAAGGGGAGGCAGAGCGTGCAGAGCCAAGAACACAGGGCAGGCAGGCTCTGTTTCTAGTGGACGTGGCCGTGGCCGTGGACGTGGTCGTGCATCGTCATCAGCACGTGGCCATGGGACACGCGCGTCTTTGTTTTCGGCAGCTGGACATGTGGAGCCGCATCATGCTGAAGGCTTGGTAGAATGGATGACCAAGCCCTCCTCATCCTCCTCATCCTCTCTCACCCAGGCTCAGGGTACTGGCAGAGCATCATCAGCCACCCCTTCCCTAGACCCACCATGTCCTCCTGAGGAGTCCCCCGAACTCTTTGAGCACAGTGTTGGGTACATGCTCCAGGAGGATGCCCAACGATTCGAAGGCTCGGATGATGATACCCAGCTTGAGGAATCTGGCAGTACTGTTCCACCAGCTGCAGCTTACTGCCAGGTTTGCTCTAGTGGTGAAGAGGGAGGGGATGATGAGGTCACTGACTCCACGTGGGTGCCTGAAGGGAGAGAGGATGAGGAGGAGGACGAGGAGGAGGAGGATGCGGCGTCACATGTCCAACGAGGCAGGATGCCCCCTGGAGGCCAGGTAGAGGCCAGCACAGCAACTGTACAACACCGCAGAGCTCCGCCTGTGCAGGGCGCTGCCTCTGCACGTTATCAGAAAAGTTCTTTGGTGTGGGCCTTTTTTGAGACGAGTGCATCAGATCGCACCACTGCTATTTGCAATATTTGTCTCAAGCGTATCTCGCGTGGCCAAAACATCAGCCGCTTGGGCACCACAAGCATGACCAGACATATGGCGACCTGCCATGCAGCTCGTTGGCAGGCACACATAAAAGACCCACACCAAAGAACTAAGCGGACCTCTCCTTGCTCCTCCTCAGCTGGGATCTCCATCCCCACTACACCTTCAGTCCTCTCTGAAAGCTGCTCTGAGAGGACTGAAGGTGTAGAATTAGGTGTGTCACAACCAAGTACTTGCAGTACACCGACGTCCGATTGCAGCAGGCAAATTTCCCTGCCCCAGCTGCTGGACCGTAGAAAGAAGTACACTCCCAGCCATCCACATGCCCAGCGGTTGAATGCTAGCCTGGCTAAATTGCTAGCACTTCAACTGCTGCCTTTTCAGTTGGTAGACTCGGCCCCCTTCCGTGAGTTTGTTCAATGTGCGGTTCCTCAGTGGCAGGTTCCCAAACGCCACTTTTTCTCACGGAAGGCGATTCCGTCTCTCTACCGGCATGTGGAGGGCAATGTCCATGCCTCGCTGGACAGGGTGGTCAGCGGTAAGGTGCATATTACCGCTGACTCATGGTCCAGCAGGCATGGACAGGGACGGTACCTTTCTTTCACGGCCCATTGGGTCACTCTATTGGCAGCTGGGAGGGATGCAGGACAAGGTGCAGTAGTGTTGGAGGTTGTTCCGCCACCACGCCTCCAAAACGCTACTACTGCTACTGGTTGTGACACACCTCTCTCCTCCACCCCCTCCTCTTCTTCTTCCTCCAGTGCTCTGTCCTTGGAACCAGCGGTGCTCCGTAGGCGTACAAGGGGCTACGCAAGTACGCAGGCAAAAAGATGCCATGCCGTGCTTGCGCTGGTGTGTTTGGGGGACAGGAGCCACACTGGGCCAGAGGTTCTGGCAGCTCTGCAGGGGCAGGCCGAGAGGTGGTTGACGCCACGTCAGCTTAAGCCAGGAATGGTCGTTTCTGACAATGGCACCAACCTCCTCTCCGCCCTGCAACAGGGGCAGCTCACCCATGTGCCCTGCATGGCTCACGTCCTCAACCTGGTGGTGCAGCGGTTCTTGGGCAGGTTCCCAGGCTTACAGGATGTCCTGAGGCAGGCCAGGAAAGTCTGTGTGCATTTCCGCCGATCTTATAATGCCAGTGCTCGGCTGACTGAGCTGCAAAAGGAGCTGAACCTGCCCAAGAACCGCCTAATATCTGACATGCCCACCAGGTGGAACTCAACGTTGGCCATGCTGCAGCGACTGCACACGCAGCAGAGGGCCATCAATGAGTACCTTTGCGACTATGGCACCAGGACAGGGTCAGGGGAGCTTGGTTTTTTTCCCCACGTCAGTGGAGCATGATCAGGGATGCATGCACTGTCCTCTCACCATTTGAGGAGGCCACGAGGATGGTGAGCAGTGACAGTGCATGCATCAGTGACACTGTCCCTCTTGTCCACCTGTTGGAGCATACGCTGCGTGGGATAATGGACAGGGCACTTGAGGCAGAACAGAGGCAGGAAGAGGAGGACTTCCTTGCCTCTCAAGGCCCCCTTTATCCGGACAGTGTTCCTTCTGTCCCACCCATCACACAGGAAGAGGATGAGGAGGAGGAGGAGGAGGAGGATTGTGTGAGCATGGAGGTGGAGCCTGGCACTCAGCATCAGCAGCAGCAGTCTTTTAGGGATGATGTACAGTCCCAACAAACCAGTGGACTTGTACGTGGCTGGGAGGAGGTGGCTGGCGATCATGTCATCCTCAGTGACCCAGAAGACTCCGGACCGAATGCCTCAGCTAACCTACGCTGCATGGCCTCCCTGATCCTGCAAAGCCTGCGGAAGGATCCTCGTGTTCTTCGGATCAAGGAGAGGGACCATTACTGGCTGGCCACTCTCCTTGATCCGCGGTACAAGGGTAAGGTTGCGGACCTTATCTTGCCGTCGCAGAGGGAGCAGAGGATGAGACATCTCAGGGAGGCCTTGCAGAAAGGTCTGTGCAACGCGTTCCCAGAAACTGGGAGGCTACAAACTCCTGGTCCTGGGCGACGAGTTGCTGAGGCTTCGGTCAGTAGCAGAAGGAGCGGTGGGGAAGGTGGACGTCTGACCGATGCGTTCAGACAATTTTTTAGTCCGCAGCCCCAAGGTATGATCGGTTCCAGCAACCATCGCCAGCGTCTGATATACATGGTGCAGGAATACCTTGGGGCAAGGTCAGACTTGGACACCTTTCCCACCGAAAATCCTCTGGCTTACTGGGTCCTGAGGATGGATCACTGGCCAGAGCTTGCACAGTATGCAATTGAGCTACTGGCCTGTCCTGCCTCCAGCGTTCTTTCCGAACGCACATTCAGTGCTGCTGGAGGATTTGTCACCGATCATAGGGTGCGCCTGTCCACCGCCTCGGTTGATCGACTGACCTTCATCAAAATGAATCAGTCTTGGATCACCACCAGCTACCAGGCACCTGAGGCGGATATAACCGAATAATTTTTAATATCACATCCCTTCAAGACTGCCTATGCTGATGCTGAGTGACTGTCCTCTTATGTTCACTGACTATCCTCTTCCTCCTCCTCAATGATCCATGCCACCACACCAGTGCCTAAGGCACAATTTTTCAGCCCCTGTTTAACAGGGGCGTGTACATACAATTTTTATAAAAAAATGCTTCGCAACACGTGTGACTGCTGTGCTCCAAGTACAGTATCTGTGAGGGGTTGCAGTGTTGTGGCACCAGCACCAGTGCCTAAGGCACAATTTTTCAGCCCCTGTTTAACAGGGGCGTGTACTTACAATTTTTTTAAAAAAATGCTTCGCAACACGTGTGACTGCTGTGCTCCAAGTACAGTATCTGTGAGGGGTTGCAGTGTTGTGGCACCAGCACCAGTGCCTAAGGCACAATTTTTCAGCCCCTGTTTAACAGGGGCGGGTAATTACAATTTTTTAAAAAAATGCTTCGCAACACGTGTGACTGCTGTGCTCCAAGTGCAGTATCTGTGAGGGGTTGCAGTGTTGTGGCACCAGCACCAGTGCCTAAGGCACAATTTTTCAGCCCCTGTTTAACAGGGGCGGGTAATTACAATTTTTTTAAAAAATGCTTTGCAACACGTGTGACTGCTGTGCTCCAAGTACAGTATCTGTGAGGGGTTGCAGTGTTGTGGCACCAGCACCAGTGCCTAAGGCACAATTTTTCAGCCCCTGTTTAACAGGGGCGGGTAATTACAAATCTTGATCTAATAGTTCACAGCAGGGCCCATTCCTGCGCCCACCAAGAGTAACTATGAGGGCCTACAGTCTTGTGGCAACACCGTCCACCACCACCGCCAAAGGCCCAATTTTTCTGCCCTGTTCATCAGGTGCTTGCAATTACAAATCTTGATCTAATAACACACAGCAGGGCCCATTCCTGCGCCCACCAAGAGTAACTGTGAGAGCTTACAGTCTTGTGGCAACACCGTCCACCACCACCGCCAAAGGCCCAATTTTTCTGCCCTGTTCATCAGGTGCTTGCAATTACAAATCTTGATCTAATAACACACAGCAGGGCCCATTCCTGCGCCCACCAAGAGTAACTGTGAGAGCTTACAGTCTTGTGGCAACACCGTCCACCACCACCGCCAAAGGCCCAATTTTTCTGCCCTGTTCATCAGGTGCTTGCAATTACAAATCTTGATCTAATAACTCACAGCAGGGCCCATTCTTGCGCCCACCAAGAGTAACTGTGAGAGCTTACAGTCTTGTGGCAACACCGTCCACCACCACCGCCAAAGGCCCAATTTTTCTGCCCTGTTCATCAGGTGCTTGCAATTACAAATCTTGATCTAATAACTCACAGCAGGGCCCATTCTTGCGCCCACCAAGAGTAACTGTGAGAGCTTACAGTCTTGTGGCAACACCGTCCACCACCACCGCCAAAGGCCCAATTTTTCTGCCCTGTTCATCAGGTGCTTGCAATTACAAATCTTGATCTAATAACTCACAGCAGGGCCCATTCTTGCGCCCACCAAGAGTAACTGTGAGAGCTTACAGTCTTGTGGCAACACCGTCCACCACCACCGCCAAAGGCCCAATTTTTCTGCCCTGTTCATCAGGTGCTTGCAATTACAAATCTTGATCTAATAACTCACAGCAGGGCCCATTCTTGCGCCCACCAAGAGTAACTGTGAGAGCTTACAGTCTTGTGGCAACACCGTCCACCACCACCGCCAAAGGCCCAATTTTTCTGCCCTGTTCATCAGGTGCTTGCAATTACAAATCTTGATCTAATAACTCACAGCAGGGCCCATTCTTGCGCCCACCAAGAGTAACTGTGAGAGCTTACAGTCTTGTGGCAACACCGTCCACCACCACCGCCAAAGGCCCAATTTTTCTGCCCTGTTCATCAGGTGCTTGCAATTACAAATCTTGATCTAATAACTCACAGTAGGGCCCATTCCTGCGCCCACCAAGAGTAACTGTGAGAGCTTACAGTCTTGTGGCAACACCGTCCACCACCACCACCACCCCCAATTTTTCTGCCCTGTTCAACAGGTGCATGCAATTACAAATCTTGATCTATTAACTCACAGCAGGGCCCATTCCTGTGCCCACCAGTCTTGTGGCTACACCAACATCTAATAGGGCAAATTTCTGCAGAGTATATACGCCAGGCCCCTACTTTCAAACATCCAACTTACAAACGACTCCTACTTGCAAATGGAAAGAGAAAACAGGAAGTGAGAGGAAATCTACCCCTAGGAAGGGAAATTCTATCCTGTTAGATTTAATTTGGGAAAAAGGTATCTCCTCTCTACTGATACTTTATCACCAATCCTTGTTTCAATTAAAACCCCACTTTTTCCAAAAACATTTGTCATTGGGACGGAAAGTGAGGTGACATGTTCTGAACAGATGTGCAAAGACAGCAAATGTTACAGGGGTGATAACCCCTCCCTATGTTCTCCAAAAAGCTTAAAAATATATTTTTTTGGGATGGAGCTACACTTCATAATGTACCTGTTCAGATTCTACTTAAGAACAAACCTAAAGCCGCAAGTGGTTTTAAATGGCTTCTTTTTTTCCTTTACAAATGTCATTTTGTGCAAGGACAGTTCTAAACACGGGAAACACATGCCACTTCACAGGCATACTTTAGACACCCCCCAGGTACCATATTTAAAGGAAAATTTCACTTTTTTTTTTTCACTTTATGCATCATTAAAATGACTGCTCCCGAAAAAACGTTAGTTTTTAAAAGTTCTTTTTGCATTGATATATGTCCCCTGGGGCAGGACCCGGGTCCCCAAACCTGTTTTATGACATTAACATGCATATTGGCCGTTGTAATTAGCACTTTTGATTTCGAACGTTCGCGTCCATTATAACGTATAGGGTTCGAAAATTCGCGCGAACTTTCGGTCGGTTCGAAGGTTCTGGTGCGAACCGAACCCGGGGGTGTTCGGCTCATCCCTACACATGGCCATATATTCCTCTGTGGTTTGTATAAAGAGATTACCTCCTTTATCGGAGGGTTTGATTGTTATGTCTTGTCTCGCTTTGATTTGATTGAGGGCCATTCTCTGGGTAGATGTTAAATTTGATCTTTTAGATTTGGGATGTAATTTGTGAATATCCTGGGTTGTACAATCGACAAATAGTTTAAGATTGGAGTTGGAGAAGGCTGGGAATTTCTGTGATTTTTTTTCTTATATTCAGGTGGAGTAAACGTAGAGGCTTTTAGGTCCTCAATATTGGTTAAAACTTGATACATTTCTTTGGGATCATCCCAGACTCCCCCTTCACTTTCCAGTTGATCCAAAATCTTGAGCATTCTGTAGTCCATGTGGAACCACTTTGTCTCTGAATTTGTGTCAGATTGAGTAGTTTGATCATGCCAATAAGTTTTAAAATTAAGTTTTCTAACAAACGACTTCGAATTGATCTACATTGCATATGGGACAGAAGTTGAGTCCTAGGACCTCGAGTTCTGTTTGGGAGAATGTTTGCGATGTGAGATTAATTACATCGAAAATACATGGTTGTACTAGGTGGGGCGAGTCACAAATTGGTCTATGTGACTTTGTGCTTTATTGAGCGGTGGTCTGGGAGTCATTGGTGTCTTGTCTTTTGAAGCTGGTGCACGAAAATTTGATTGTTTAGGTTGTTTGGGAGTGGCACCAGATGCAAATACACTCTGGTATTGTCTACCCCGTGCATCTGAGGAAGTGGGCATAGTGTCCTCCCCATCAGATGGTGGGGATGTTTTACATTTTTGTGCTTGAGTGCGATTTGCATCTGTGTCCTCCTGTGCGTTTGCAGTTTGACCCATGGGATGAGTATGGGGTGCCACAGAATATTGAGGTCCTCTCGGTGAGTGATTGGTTTGAGATCTATAAGATCTATAAGATGACGTGGATGAGGTATCTGAGGCATTGCCATCATTGGTTTGTCTGAATCTATTGAAGTTTACCCTGGTGGTCGTGTTCCACTTATATGCTTTTCCCATCTTAAATGCTACTGAGACCTTTGCAAATTTATTTTGCATGAGTTGTTTATTGTACTCATCTACATATGATTTCCTCTTCTGATGAAAGAAAAATATCTTTACCAAAGAGTCTGCCTCAATTTTGTATTTAATTTGGGGGGCTGTCGGGGACTGGTGTGACCAGCAATGTGTGGACTGCAACAGAGTGTACCAAAAACAGGTAAAGTGTAAATAATATGAAAGGTGAAACCTTTCCTGACAGAACCCACCTTTGAAGGAGTGACCTCCGGATGCTTCAACCAGCCAAAGGTGAAAGAGTCCAGAGAGCAAATATCTCATAAGCCCAAGGAGTGCTGGATTCCAAAAAGGAAAGCTTGATGCTGGGATTCAAAAAGAATCTAGGTGTTCCACCTCCAGGGTCTGGTAACTGGTTACGTACCTGTCAGAAACCATGAAATCAGGCAGAGACAGAAGTACAGTTAAATCATACTTGTTTAATAATACAAGTAAAAAGAAGAAACGTAATCAAAACATAGCAAAAGTTCAGTAACCGGAATGGATAGTCACCCAAGCCAGAAGTCAGGGATCAATGTAGTGGAACAGCAAGCAGGATCTGGAGCCAGAAGGGATGTCAGCAAAGCAAGTCTTGAATAGGATCGCAGGAGATTGTTTCTGTGATGTTGACCAAAGAGAAGGCAGAGAACCTCTGGACTGGACGGCTTAAGTAGGCAGGACTAACGAGCAGGATATCATCAACAGCTGAGTTACTGTGGAGAGATAGGAGCTGGCAATTAGCCAACAGCTAAGCGACCAGCTCAGAGAAAGAAGGGCTGAGCCCAGCCCTGACAGTACCCCCTCCTCAATGACCCCCCCCCCTCGGAGGACCCCCAGGTTTGAGGGAAAACGTCTATGGAAATCACGGAGGAGAACGTGCATGTACGTCCGAGGATGAGACCCAAGAGCGTTCCTCCGGACGGTACCCTTTCCAATGCACCAGGTACTGTATGCGCCCACCGAAGCTACGGGAGTCAACAATGGACTGTACTTCATACTCCCCATGGCTCTCAAACTGTACAGGGTGAGGACATGGCACGAGGTGGTAAAGCGTTTGCAGACCAAAGGTTTTAATAAGGAGATATGAAATACTTTCAAAATACGCATATTAGAAGAAAGGTCCAATGCCTAAGCCATTGGGTTAATCCTGCGAAGAATACGGAAAGGCCCAATAAACCGACGTGCGTACTTCAGTGAGGGAACATGAAGTCGAAGGTTGCGAGATGACGGCCAGACCCTGTCCCCAACCTGATAGGAAGGCACAGGCAGGCGTCTGTGGTCAGCATGGAGTCTGTACCTATCATTAGCATGTTGCAAAGCCTCCTGGACTTGTGCCCAAGTGGAACAAAGACCACAGAGATGCTCCTCTAACGCAGGAATACGCTGCAGAACAAACAAGTCAGGCAACATGGAAGGTTGGAAACCACAATTCCCCTTAAACGGGGACCATCAGGAAGCAGAATTCAACAGAACTGTTGTGAGACAACTCTGCCCATGGTAATAGGTCTGACCAGTTGTTATGATGGTCAAAAATATTGCAACGTAGGAATTGCTCCAAGGACTGATTGGCTCGTTCTGCAGCCGCATTAGATTGTGGGTGATATGCAGAGGAGAAAGCAAGCTGAATTCCCAACTGTGCACAAAAGGCTCACCAGAACCAGGACACAAACTGACTACCCATGTCCGAGACAATCACTGTTTACGTACTGTGTGGTAGAGTCTGACTTTGTAGAAGGAGACCTCTCTTACAGCCCTGGCTCAGGAGCCACTGGAGTGGGAACAGTAGACTAAAGAGTGCAGTGAGGTAGGAGTGCCTGTTGTGGTGTAGGCACAAATGGATGGATGATGAGATACCAGACAGGTCCAGATGCTGATGTCAGAGGAGGCAGGTGCAGGTCAGCCACCTGGAAGCTGGCAGGCACATACTGTAGCAGAGTGAGACAAGCTGGGTCAAACACAGGTAGGCAGGTAGGGCTAAGGCTGAAGTGGAGTCAGAAGAACAGGCAGAGGTCGGCAACAGAGTATCAGCAAGGAAGTCCTTATAGCAGGGTCAAGGCAAGCCAAGGTCAACGTTGGAGAGAGATCAGGTAAGTCAAGCAGAGCCGGGTCAAATACAGGTGATCAGATGGCAGGTTCAGGTATACCGGAGTCACTAGCTGCAGTTCAAACAGCACTGCACCCGTGCAGCTGCTGTCCTTTTAAAAGCCCATTGGTGCCAAACAGCGTCTAATGCGTGCATGCACGTATCTGGCGCATGTTTTTGCGCACATGCACACACAGGCGTGTGTGGGCACGTGCTATCGTGCACACGCCGCTGTATGAGTGGTACCCGCGTGCGATTGTGCGCACGCACCTCCGTCCTGTCACAGCAGATCCCTGATAATCCCCTTGGGTAGCCCATGTAAGCGAAAGATCTCCTGAGCAAAAATGGAAGCCAGTTCATTAGAAGTGGGCAACTTCTTAAGTGGAATACAATCTTTGAGAACTGGTCAACCACCATAAGGATAATTGTGTTGCCCTGGGGCTTGGGCAACTCCACAATGAAATCCATAGAGAGGTGGGTCTAGGGCCTCTCTCCATTGGGTATGGGTTGTAGGAGACCCACTGGAAGATGTTGTGGAGTCTTACTCTGAGCACACACGGAACAGGCAGCTACAAAGGCAGTTACATCAGCACGTAGACTAGGCCACCAGAATTGTTGGGAAATGGCCCAAAAGGGTTGATTCTTCCCAGGGTGGCCAGCTGCCTTGGGAGAATGGTAAGTCTTGAGCACGGCAGTATGGAGACTCTCTGGGACAAAGCAGCGGTCACAAGGTTTCTCAGGAGGAGCATGGACCTGAGCAGCAAAAATGTTGGCACCCAAAAGAGAAGTGAGACTGTAACCAGAATATGATCAGGAAGAATCACAGGAACCGTAACCGACTCCAACTTGGAAGTGGCGTCAGCCCTTACATTCTTAGTACCGGGTAAGAATGAGACAATATAATTGAAACTTGAAAAGAAAAGAGCCCATTGTGACCTTCTGGGAGAGAGGCGTTTAGGCTCAGACAAGAATGTGAGATTCTTATGGTCAGTGAGAATGAGAATGGCACAGTGGTACCTTCAAGGAGATGTCTCCATTCTTTCAGGGCTAAAATGGTCACCAACAGCTCTCTGTCACCACTCTTGTAATTGCACACCACAGGTGACAATTTCTTGGAAAAGCAGCCACGAGGATGCATAGCGCTCTCAGAGGTAGGACGTTGAGACAGAAGGGCACCAACACCAGTCTCAGAAGCACCAACCTCAAGGATAAAAGGTAACTTAGGATAAGGATGTGCCAACAAAGGAGCAGAAACAAAGGTAAGGCTGACCGCAGGTCAGCCTGTATTTGTAGGAGGAGTCAGACTGCATAAAGCTTGCCCTCCTTTGCCTCCTCCCCTCATGGTCGGAGGCTCTCGTATCAGCGTCATTTGCGGGGCAACTCTGATGTCACTTCCGGGTCTCGGATCATTCGAGGAGGACGCTCGGCGGCGTCACTTTCCCTGCTTATGGCAGCGCTTCCTTGCTGCATTGCATTGACGGTTTCTCATCCCCGACCCTTGAGTCATCTCCACGGGGGGGCCACTTCTCCCGCCCGCTTCTCCCGGTGTTCCGCCGGTGAGGGGGGGGTTATCAGCCACCTGACAGCTTCCATGGCACACGGGGAGGGCGGTTCTTACCCGCCCGCTTCTCCCGGTGTTCCGCCGGGGGAGGTGGGGGGCCTTATCAGCCACCTGACAGCTTCATGGCCACACGGGGGGGGGGGCGCTTCTTACCCGCCCGCTTCTCCCGGTGTTCCAACGGAGGAGGGGGGTTGCGGCCGCCTGTCGGCCCCTCTGTCCGCACAGGAGTACCGACAGCTCCTGTCACCACGAGGGAGCCGCTTCTCCCGCCCGCCTCCTTCTCCCGGTGTTTCTGCCGGGGGGGATTTGCCCGCCTCCTTCTCCCAGTATTGCGGGGGGGGATTCGGCCGCCAAACAGTTCCTGTGTCGCCCGCCTACTTCTCCCGGGTGGCTGCCAGGTGAGGGGGGAGAGGGAGGGGGTACGGCTGCCCCATCAGATATATCCATCAGATATATACATAAATTATTGGGGGGATATATCATCCAGGCCAGGAGACAAAATTTAATTGCTGGGTGCTAGACCATGGGAAGAGCTGAAGTGGACCTGTCATGAAGGGTGCATCTTGCCGGGGACTGATCGCAGATGTGGGGACATGTCAAACTTTGGTGTTTTTGAGCTGAACTCGGTCACAGGCTGGGGGTTCTCATGCTATTTCTGGTTCTCATGCAAATTTACGGTTCTCATGCAAATTTACGGTTCTCATGCAATTTACGGTTCTCATGCAAATTTACTTTTCTCATGCAATTTCACGGTTCTCATGCAAAGTTACGGTTCTCATGTTTCCTACGTTTCATGTTTCTTGCGTTTCTCACGTTGTCCCAGGTTTTCTTATGGTTTTCCATGTTTTCTTGCGTTTCTCATGTTTTCTTGCGTTTCTCATGTTTTCTTACGTTTCTCATGTTTCCATGTTTTCTTACGTTTCTCATGTTTCCATGTTTTCTTACGTTTCTCATGTTTTCTTACGTTTCTCATGTTTTCTCACGTTTCTTACGTTTCTCATGTTTTCTTACGTTTCTCATGTTTTCTTACGTTTCTCATGTTTTCTCGCGTTTCTTACGTTTCTCACGTTTTCTTACGTTTCTCATGTTTTCTTACGTTTCTCACGTTTTCTTACGTTTCTCATGTCTTCTTACGTTTCTCATGTTTTCTTACGTTTCTCATGTTTTCTTACGTTTCTCATGTTTCTTACGTTTTTCATGTCTTCTCACATTTCTCATGTTTTCTCACGTTTCTCACGTTTTCTTACGTTTCTCATGTTTCTTACGTTTTTCATGTCTTCTCACATTTCTCATGTTTTCTCACGTTTCTCACGTTTTCTTACGTTTCTCATGTCTTCTTACTTTTCTTGCGTTTCTCATGTTTTCTTACGTTTCTCATGTTTTCTTACGTTTCTTACGTTTCTTAGGTTTCTCATGTTTTCTTATGTTTCTTACGTTTCTTACGTTTCTCATGTCTTCTTACGTTTCTCATGGTTTCTTGCGTTTCCCATGTTGTGTTCACGTTTTCCATGTTGTGTTCACGTTTCCCATGTTGTGTTCACGTTCATGTCATATGCCTTTTCATGTTATTGCCTTTCGTTTGCTGCATTTCCGTTAGCTAGTGCTTACATCCAGGATCTGTCACGTCTACAGATCCATACGGGCTGAGGTTTTCGTTTTTAATTGATTTTCGTCCCACAATCTACTCGCCTGTAGTCCATACGTCATACATGCACGTTCACCATTACACCTTTACTACTACCCACCACGGTCTGTGGGTACCTTAGCCCTGAGTGTTGGTTTTTAATTTCCTGTCTTGGCGCGGCAGGTTGCTCGGGCTCGCTTACTGCATACGGTAGGGGGGTGTGGTCATTAGGTTCACATTCATGCGCTGATTGGTCTTGTCATTTCTGCACCTACATCCTTATACTTGTATTGTTATGTCATGGGCTGATTGTTCCCTGGTAATTTGTTAAAGCTAGGTTGTCTATGTTCTTCCACTGCAGGTTGCACATCACGTCTATGGGTTAACAGATTGAGGTGTTCGTTTTTAATTGGCTTGTTCAGTGGCAAGTCTCCTCATCTGTTTCTTGCGCTGCTCACATATTTCGTACAAACTCACGTTTCTCATGCAACACACGTTTCTCATGCAATTTACGTTTCTCATGCAATTTACGTTTCTCATGCAATTGTTTTGTTTCTATGCCAACTCACGTTTCATGTTTCTCTCGTTTTCCCAGGTTTCTCTCGTTGTTCATCAGTTCACGTTCTCGTGCCACCGGCATTTCTTATGCAGGTTGCGTTTTTCATACAGCATCGGTCCGTGTGCTGCTTACGTTTTCATCAGATCGCGCTACTCATGTTCTTGTCCACTCACGTTCTTTCACGCAGTTTACATTCCTGTCGCAGGTTTCTCAGTCTGCTCAAGTTTCTCTCGCAATTTATGTTCCTGACCCAGTTCTGTGGCATTTTCACGCTACCTTCAATTTCCTAGCTCTGTCCGGCCAGGAGTTGCCCAGTAGTATGGAACTATTGGTAAGTCAGCCTATTGCAGCTCCAGCAGCTTCTACTGGCTCAGGGGCTTTAGTGGATTCCGGAACCCTCTCAGTGCCTAGGCCGGTATCAGTAGGCCCAGGGCTCAGACACAGATGCCGGCGTCACACCTTTTCTTCAGTTTCCAGCATTTGTGATGGATTAGGTTTCCATTGGGCGGACGCAACAGCCTTGATCGATAAAATCTTTGTTTTATATTCCAGGTAGGCTCATGACACGACTTGGGATGGTTTCCAGGCTTTCCGGTCAAGGTTTCTTAGTCCTGTCGGTTGACATCCAGTTCCTATTTTGCTTTTCGTTTGTTTTTTTTTGCCTCTTCCAACTCGTATCGGCCTACAGCACTATCAGGGCGCATTTGGTGGAGATTCTGCATTTTATGTTGTTGGAATACCCTGATAGGCCTTTCTTCATTTTCTGCGCACTCTATTTAAGCCATCCTCAGGGATCCAGAAGAGTTGCCCTCCTTCTGTGCTCAGCAGACTTCCCATCGTGGATTAAATTCTTCATGACATTTCCGACATGCTCTCCAGGTCTCCATTTCGTTGTGAACCTGCTTGATGCTTAAAGCAGTGCTTTATCTGACCTTTTATGGTTCCTAAGGCCAGGGGAGTTGCGTTTCTGGCCCAGGGTCTCGCATACTTTGGCTAATCAACTGGTTTGGCACCTCAGTCTTTTCTGTTACATCGGCATGCTCGCACGACGCTGCATTCGGGAGGTGGCCCTGTCATCAGGTTCTTAGAGCCTGGCAAGGTGTGGGCCGGTGTTGGTTTTAAACCAGCCCGTCAGTGCCACATCTGACAAACCCAGGGGGGTCCCCGGTTGCCTTTTCCTTGTGCTCCCCTCTCTGCAGCTCAATGCATGCTTCATTGCCGTCCCCTTTTGGATAATCAGGTTCTGGACCCTCAAAGCATACTTTGGCTATTTCATTCAGGATAGGAGCGGCTTCCGTGACTTTGCGCCAGGGGGTCCCGGCTATTATCTGGGATTTGGGTAGGTGGAGGTCGTCTTGTTTTCTCTGGGTACGTCCCAGAGCCACTTTGGAGGTGTCTTAAGCGTTTGTCAATTCGGCAGATTGTACGGCAATTCTGTTTGCAAGCTTTCATCCTACTTTGGTTATTTTTGCCCCCTTTTAGGCATACTGACCACGTGACCCCTGGCATACCTCAGGTCAATGTTCTCATTTGCTCTTTGTTCCCTTCCTATACTATCCACAGATTGACTCCGAGTACAAAGGCAGCTTTTAGACTCTCAAAGGTCTTAATGGATTCCGGAGACCAACTCTGTGGGTTATCGTCCTTTCTGGTCAGATCAGTCAGGGGCTTGACTAGAGACGAGAAGTTATAAATAAACTTCCGATAATAGTTGGAAAAGCCCAGAAAAATGCTGCAGAGAATGTAAATCCACGGGTTGGGGCCACTGTAAAACTGCTGAAAGTTTCTCTGGGCCCATCGAAAAACAAGCAGTGGAAATGACATAACCCAGGAATTTAACCTGATCACGATAGAACTCGCACTTCTCCAGTTTACAATAGAGATTGTTCTCTCTTAGTTTCTGAAGCACACGACAGACTTCTGTGTGGTGGTTCTCCATGGACTTGGAAAATATGAGGATATCATCGAGATAAACCACCACATATAACTGCAATAAATCTCAGAGAACATGGTTAATAAATTCCTGGAAAACTGCCGGGGGATTGCAAAGGCCAAAAGGCATTACGAGGTACTCATAATGGCCTGTTGTGGTATTAAACACAGTTTTCCACTCGTCGCCCTCCTTAATCCTCACGAGATTGTATGCCCCTCTCAAATCAAGCTTTGTGAAAACCGTTGCTCCCTTGAGGTGGTCAAATAACTCCGTAATCAATGGAATTGGATAGGCACTCTTAATCGCGATATGACTGAGACCCCTATAATCAATACAAGGTTTGAGTTCAACACTCTTCTTCACAAAGAAAAAAAACAGCACCAGCAGGACACAAAGGATGAAACCTTGATAAAGTGTGTCTACAACATACTCCTCCATGGCCTTATCCTCCAAGACCGACCAAGGGTAAATCAGGCCACAAGGGGGTATGGCACCAGGTTTAAGGTCAATTGCGCAATCATACGGCCAGTGTGGAGGCAAACTACCGACTTGACCTTTGTCAAAGACAACGCAAAAATTGTGGTACTCCTCCTGCAGGGAGGAGAGTGAAGAGGTGCACATGACCTTGGCTACCTTCTGGAAGCATGTCTCACTGCATTGTGGTGACCAGTAGAGAACCTCAGCCTGGAGCCAATCAAAAGAGGGGTCGTGCCTCTGTAACCAAGGATAACCAATAATCAGCGGAAACGTAGGTGAGGAAATAACTTGGAATTGGATTATCTCATGGTGAAGAGCTCCTACTGCCATGGACAATGGAACAGTCTCATTGTGTCACATGTGCAGGCTGTAGAGGTCTGCCACCAAGAGCCTCAATGGCAAATGGAGTGTCACACAGCTGCAGAAGAATCAAGTGCTTCGATACAAATGCAGAATCGATGAACAGGCCTGCAGCCCCAGAGTCATTTAGAGCCTGTATCTTGACGGACGAAAGCAGGCATCAGATCAACAGGCACATCAGGC